>HG992202.1:10813190-11510721 GCA_905220545.2 Melitaea athalia | reverse complement strand
GATCAACTTTTGAAGAGCTGTAAGCAGAACTAGCAGACCATTTGCGATTTTAATGTACAATTTGACTGTACTAATATCTAAGTTGGCTATTATGGAACCTCAGCCAAGTACTTCAAAAGGATAACCCACAGATTTAAATTCCCCGAAGATAAAATAAAAGATAGGTAAATAAAATAAAAAAATAAAAATAAAACGTCCAATGGTACGTACCTACCCTATAATACTATACTTACTTATTACAAGGATGGCCTAAATATTCTAGGCAAAAATAATATTTATATTATTAAAATTAAAAAAAAAATTAGGGGGCTCATACAAAAAAGTGACTTTTTAGCCGCTTTTTGCCCGATATTAAAATCAATGTACAATTGTGCATACTGTTGCTTACCAAGCCAATGGTATAAAATAATGATACGGAACCCTTCGTGCGCGAGTCCGACTCGCACTTGGCCGATTATTTTCGTTTTAGGAACAAAGACAAACAATAAAAGAAAATAAAATATCATATCGAAATGTATTTTTTGTATGAAATAAAATCAACAATGAAGAACATTTTCGTTTTACATGACAAATAGGGTTCCCAAGGTGGAGTCAGACCCGGAGCTCGAAGGTATTGTAATAGCTCTAAATTCTTCTTCTAATCTCAAAACTTTAACCATGGATATCTCCATAATATCTCCATAACCATGGAATTCCGCAGGGTGGAGGTGGGGTAACCCGTTCCCCCTTCCACCCTCCAAAACCCCATAAATCGACGGGCCGTAATCTAAAGACTAGCCCTTAATGAGCGTAAGCCGGAAAAGTAGCAGCCCTATCCCTAGGCAATGTTGTGTCCAATTTTTTCGAAAACCTAATACAACTTTGCCCACCAAGATTTGCCTGTTTAAAATACTACTTTAAACAGAAAAAATAGTAAAAAAGTATAAAAGAGCATATTATATTTGATATACAGCATAATACTTTAGTACATAAGGCTTAAATATTCACAAAATGAAATTTCTACTCGAGCCGGTAAAAACGCGCGTATCGTGACTGACATTGGAAGTGACACTGACAGTTTATTTTTTATATTTTCGCATGTAGTTTGATTCAGTGGTGTCATATGCATTGCGGACTTGCTTTTAGTAATATATTAAACACTAGTGGGTTTGTAAATTAAATAGCCAAGGCAATTATCACAATCTCTCTATATTTTTGAACAGCGTACATAACGTTGTTAACAACTCGAATAATAATGAATGCTTCAAATAATTATCTACCCTTTTTATACAATTTTATCTATGTGTCAAATCAGAGTGAATATTAATAAATTTATAATATTAAATGAATATAATACTAAACGAATGTAATTATAAATAAGAATATTAATATTATTGATTTAAGAAATTATTACATGTAGTTACTAAGCTATATTAACAAAACAATTAATATGAACTACGTCATAACCGTTGAGCGACTATTGAATACTTGATAACACTCGGCCATCCTGTGTAGGCCGTGTCCCACGGCCCTTGTTCTGCTGTTCTCCAGTGCTGATCCCTGAATTCTGGAACGAAAATATTGTACAGCAGTAACATCCCTGCTGGAAAAATCTCATAGAATATCATAGGAAAAACAAAATATTCTATGAGATTTTATGAGTTACTTGTATTCCTATGAGCCTGAAAAAAATTTGATCATAAACATTCTATGATATTTTATGAGTATTTCACCAACTCATAGATTCTCATAAAAATGTTACTTCTTGTCGCTATGCGATTTTATGAGTAATTTCAACATTAGACGAACAATGAGTAATACTTATGAGATTTTATGAGAATTTCGAGATTAACATTTCTATGAGATTTTATGAGGAAAATTGAAAGAAAAGTAGCTCATAAGAAGTTATAGACAATTTATAAAGAAGTTATGAGCAGTATTGCATTGAAATTCTTATGAGTTTCTATGAGTAATTTCGACGACAAATACACATATAAAATACCATAGAATATCTATATTTTATGAGAATTTCGAGATTAACATTTCTATGCGATTTTATGAGGAAAATTGAAAGAACAGTAGCTCATAAGAAGTTATAGAGAACTTATGACGTAGTTATGAACAGTATTGCAATTGAAATTCCTATGAGTATTTATGAGTATTTCCCCGGTCCAATACACATATAAAATACCATAGAATATCTATATTTTATGAGAATTTCGAGATTAACATTTCTATGCGATTTTATGAGGAAAATATCAATATAAAATCCCACAAAATATCATTATTAACCGACTTCAAAAAAGGAGGAGGCTACTCAATTCGACCGTATATACATATACTTTTTTTATCCGACTTCAAATGAGGAGGTTACTCAATTCGACCGTATATAATATTTTTTTATTTTTTTATTTTTTATGTATGTTCGGGGATAACTTCGTCGTTTATGAACCGATTTTGATTATTCTTTTTTTTTTTGTTGGAAAGGAGATATCCCAATTTAATATACAATCAATATACAATCCATCCTAAAATAAATCTTATTTTGTAAATAAATATGGCGTAATGGGTAACCATAGACTACTATAGTGCTGTAATATATGTATGTTGATAAATGTCGATGTCGGTAAATTATTTAGAGATAGCTTGACATGATAATTTCGTGATTTTTGTATTTTAATGTTTTAAATAATCTGATGAAGTTGACGATATTACAAAAGTGAGTTATTTCATATAGAGTGGCTAATGAAAGAAGGCACACTAAAATATTTTTTTATTTGTCATGTTCGTTTCAAATTAGATTTCTGAAAGTACTTTTCGGTATTTGAGGTTTCTCTGTGTTTTGATAAATTTTACCCTTGAGTTGTGACAGCCTTTTCATGCATCGCCATTTCGTTCGTGTTGCAAATAATATCTACAGTCCGGCCGTTCAAAGAATGCGTTTCTGACACCTGTCAAATCGTCATGACTAATGATGTACAATAAATAACATTAACATTAATAATATTTAGTAACGTTATTTATTGCATTCATTATGCATATTTATTCAATTTAATTTATATGTTGTTATTGTTTATAGGAATTATATATCAATATATTGTTACAAGTACATTTCATTCACTTCGAAGTCGCTTCGTCGTTAGCTCAAACTGAACTGGCTCCGCTCGGCCTCAATCGGCCTTTTTATACCGGGCCGAGCCTACACCCAGACAGTTCTAGAACGCTCGTGCGTGTACTCGATCCTGAGTTCATTCACCTATATGTCCTCTAGCGCCATCTAGTATTGAGTGGATGTTTCACGTTGTCTTTGTAACAAAGTGGTTTGTACAGCACACAACGTGGTTCCTTCGCTCCCCGCTAGATGGCGCAAGCTCCTTTTTTGTGTACTTGTAACACTACTCCCCTCTTAGAGATGCTCGTCCCGAGCATCGTTGTTACTGCCATGGTAACGCGCCAGACGGTCTATGTGTACCACTTTGAATGTCCCTCTTGGTTGCTTTTGAATTCTATAAGTCACATCATTCATTCGGGTAACCACTTTGTATGGACCGTCCCACTTGGTCTGCAACTTTGGAGATTTCCCTTTCCGGCGGGTTGGGTTATGCAGCCACACTAGTGACCCTTCCTCGAAGCCTCTTGTGTTCGATTTCCGGTCATATCTGGTTTTCATGTTCTCGCTTGACTGTAACCCATTTTCCCGGACCAAGGCGTGTATGTAGCGCATTTTTTCTCTTAAATTGCTGACATAGTCTTGTACGGTCTCTGGTCCCTCCGGTGACCCTCCTGTCAATAGGTCTACTGGTATTCGTAGTTCTCTACCGTAATTGACATACGCCGGGGTAGCTTTTATGCTCTCATGCTCGGCGGTTCGGTACGACAGAAGGAAGAGTGGTATATACTTGTCCCAATCCTTTTGTTTGTCGTCTACCAATTTCGCCAAATGTCTCTCAAGGGTCTGGTTAAATCTCTCAACCATTCCATCGGACTGTGGATGGTACGCGGTGGTCCTCGTCTTATGCATGCCCAAAATTCTGCACACTTCCTGGAACACTTGCGATTCGAAGTTCCTGCCCTGATCAGAATGGATTTCTAGAGGCACACCAAAGCGACATATCACTTCTTCGACTAGCTTAGAAGCGACTGTTGTAGCTTCTTGGTTCGGTATGGCGAACACTTCGGGCCATTTGGTGAAGTAGTCAATGACGACCATAAAATACTTGTTAACTTAAAATACTTGTGTTACAAGTACACAAAAAAGGAGCTTGCGCCATCTAGCGGGGAGCGAAGGAACCACGTTGTGTGCTGTACAAACCACTTTGTTACAAAGACAACGTGAAACATCCACTCAATACTAGATGGCGCTAGAGGACATATAGGTGAATGAACTCAGGATCGAGTACACGCACGAGCGTTCTAGAACTGTCTGGGTGTAGGCTCGGCCCGGTATAAAAAGGCCGATTGAGGCCGAGCGGAGCCAGTTCAGTTTGAGCTAACGACGAAGCGACTTCGAAGTGAATACTAGTGAATAAAGTCTCTAAAAGAGTCAGCAGGTCTTTCTCTCCAAATCGTTCGAACCCTAACACGTAACAATATTCAATAAATATTCAGAATGTAAATAAATTTTTAATGAATCAGTTAATTGAATTGAATCGTAATTTCTGAATTAACGAAGGGAAAAAAGTTTTATTCATTGGAAAATGTATATTATGAAATACATAATTTTAAGCATTAAACAGTGAAGACTATGTCATACCGGGTGTATTTGGAACGCTTGAAAAGATTTAAACCTAATAATATACTATTCATATATATATTTAAATATATAAAATAAAGTCGTGAAATCGTGCTACAGTAGAATCAATAATTCAGTAGACTAAAATACTGCTAGCAGTTGACAGTTGACAGTGAGACTGCTGACAGTTGCTAATGTCACTTTGTAAAAAATCGTTGTGTTTGTGTTTATTGTTAAGTTTTATTTTGTGTTTTGTTATTCTGTTTTGTTTGTACTGTTTTGTTATCAATACGAAAGATATGGATGTGTAGGAATCAGAAGTGAGGAGTAGGACGGATGGCCTGGTTAATTCACAATGTAATTTAAAACAAGATAATTACACTACTTAGTATTCAATGGACTCACCGAGCGGGTACCGTCTATCGCGTGGCAGAGAGACAACTCGACGCAGTGCCCGGGACTTGTGACCTGAGTGTAGGTTTAAGGCGGCGCCGCCTAACAATGCGCATTGGCACTCGCCTCCACTGCTCGAGTTGCCCAATAAGTAACAATTAATTCGTGTACACAAACTAACTATTAGAAGAGTCGAGGTTAAGCTACTAGCAGGATACACAAGTGCACCGTGCCACGCCAGAGCCAAGACTGACTTAGCTGCGGTTGCATCGGTCTTTTATACACGACTGAATTACTCGAATAATAAAATGAGGGTAGTTGAATGTCGACAATATCACAGGTACCGACACGGCCATTCTGACGCGCGTGCGTCCTCGCGCGCTATCTATTAAAATCTTGGGTATTAAACAACAAAATATCGCTCGACTATCCTGACAAAAATCTATCCGATAACTTACTATCTGGTCCGGTCCATACTGACCCTTCAGACTAGAATAAACAAACTAGAACAATTGGCAGTAAGGCTCTCAGTCATACTAGTTCTTTTTTTTCTCCTTTTTTTTGCCAGACTGGACAGTGATCCCTATAGCATGCTAGGCCGGATATTTATCCCTACAGCAAGCCAGACTAGATCAATTCCTTCTTTTCACTTTTTTTTACCATCTCTTTTTTTTAGCAAAATCGACAGTGCTCCCTGGCACAACTGAAAGCCATTAAACACAAGAATCAACTAATTATTATAAGAATAGGCCAGTATGGGTCAGTGTGGGTCTTGTTTCTCCTTAAATAATTAATAAACTACAAATCTCAGAGTCACATTTGCGAATAGTAATATCTTGTCCAATAATAATATGAAGACAGGTTTACATTGGTGTTTTTTTCATGAACTAAAACTACTACATGAACTAAAACTACTAAATCTGTTTAAATGATGACGACTCGACTTGCGCTTCGATCTACCGCACGATACTACGGAACTACGGACTACGCGAACGCGATTCACGTGGCATCGTGAAATAAATTATTCATTAGTGACACTCTTAGTGGGCACGAGAACAGTATCCCACTTCTGATGTAGGAATCAGAAGTGAGGAGTAGGACGGATGGCCTGGTTAATTCACAATGTAATTTAAAACAAGATAATTACACTACTTAGTATTCAATGGACTCACCGAGCGGGTACCGTCTATCGCGTGGCAGAGAGACAACTCGACGCAGTGCCCGGGACTTGTGACCTGAGTGTAGGTTTAAGGCGGCGCCGCCTAACAATGCGCATTGGCACTCGCCTCCACTGCTCGAGTTGCCCAATAAGTAACAATTAATTCGTGTACACAAACTAACTATTAGAAGAGTCGAGGTTAAGCTACTAGCAGGATACACAAGTGCACCGTGCCACGCCAGAGCCAAGACTGACTTAGCTGCGGTTGCATCGGTCTTTTATACACGACTGAATTACTCGAATAATAAAATGAGGGTAGTTGAATGTCGACAATATCACAGGTACCGACAGATGGTCCAAGTAATAAACACAAACACAAATATTATTTTACAAAGTGACATTAGCAACTGTCATTTTAGTCTACTGAATTATTGATTCTACCTTAGTTACACTATTAATAACTCAAGATCGGCTGAACCGATTTGGCTGAAAATTGGTAGGGAGGTAGCTTAGAACCAGGAAACAGAAATAGGATACTTTTATTTTTTTGTATCAAATTTTGTAAGCATCTGTAATTTGGTCCAACTTGGGAGATGGGGTAGTTTTTATCTCAATTAGATCCTGTAGGTAGCGCTGCTATCGTTATGTAACTCCGAAACTACTGAACCAATTTGTATCGAATTTTGTAAGCATCTGTAATTTGGTCCAACTTGGGAGACAGGGTAGTTTTTATCTCAATTGGACCCGGTAGGTGGCGCTGCTATCGGTATGTAAGCAATCAAATTTGGTAGCTGTTTTTTCCGGCAGGACAACGGGCGCCGAGTCCACTAGTACTATATAATACATAATTATAACCATTTATCTCAGAAACATTTTTTAATAACATTTTAGTACTTATGTATTTTGCGAACTCTCGTTGACCGCGAGAGGCGCGACTAGTGCGTGCGAGAGTACGTTGACCTCGCGCCGGTCAGCTGATGGCGCGCATGAACTTGTATTCAATGACATTGCCGATTTTTTCAAAACACGATTATTCTGAAGCATTATATTCAAATTTCTGTTTCATTATTTTTCCCAAACCGGATTATACCAAAAAAAGTTTTGAAGAGGCAAGAAAAAATTTCTTTTCGCGTTTTTTTTTACTTGTATCATGTCATGTCATGCCAACGCTATCATACCTCTTCGTTTTTTCAAGCGTTCCAAATACACCCGGTATAGTATATCATTTTTTACCAGAAATATAAAGTAGTAAGTAATTTTATTTTCAATGTTTTTTTTTAATTCATCTGACTGATATTATGACACTAGTTTTTTTAAGTTTTGTTTGAGCGTACCTTTATTATATCATTAACTTTATTAAATACTAAGTACATTATGTATTATAAAATATATAACAATCGAATGCTGTTCGTTAGTCTCGCTAAAACTCGAGAATGGCTGGGCCGATTTGGATAATTTTGATCTTGAAATGTTTGTGGAAGTTCAGGGAAGGTTTAAACGGTGAGAAACATAAATAATATGTAACGGAAAATACTAAAAACGACGATTTAATTTTCCAATACAAAATGTTCCTAGCGGGGAAATTTGATGTCTTTTATCAAAAACTTTTTTAAATAATTAACGCCCAACGAAGTGGGCACGGGTCGGCTAGTATATTATAAAACTAGATTCTGCGCGCGACTTCGTCGGCGTGGACTCCGCTCCTATTGGTCTTAGCGTGATGCCACATAGCCTCTAGCCTTCCTCGATAAATGGGCTATCTAACACTGAAAGAATTTTTCAAATCGGCCCAGTAGTTCCAGAGATTACCGCGTTCAAACCAACAAACAAACCAACAAACAAACAAACAAACAACCAAACAAACTCTTCAGCTTTATATATTAGTATATATTATAAAACTAGCTTCTGCGCGCGACTTAGTCGGCGTGGAATCCGCTCTTATTGGTCTTAGCGTGATGACACATAGCCTATAGCCTTCCTCGATAAACGGGCTATGTAACACTGAAAGAATTTTTCAAACCGGCCCAGTAGTTCCAGAGATTACCGCGTTCAAACAAACAAACAAACAAACAAACAAACAAACAAACAACCAAACAACCAAACAAACAAACAAACTCTTCAGCTTTATATATTAGTATAGATTAGTATAGATTATAACGTTTTATTTTATATTATACAGACAGATTATTATAATTATTAAGATTAAAAAAACATTCGATTACAATTGCCTCGTCATTTTGTCACATCACTACAAAAACAAATAGTTGACATAACCATAATGACACAACCTTGAAGCAGCGCCGTTTGACGTGGTTTGACTTTTAAAAGCTATTGTTTTTATATTTGTTAATTAAGTACCTAATTGTAATAATTTTAGCCCAAAACTGGTAGGTACATTTATTGTAAGTTGGCATAATTATTCGAATTTTAATGTTATCGCTCGTTAATAAGGTAAGGTAAGGTGGTAACGTTCTAAGGTGTAATAACTAATTATAAATTATTTTTAGTTTAAGTATAATAATTTTAGTCCTATTCATCAGTTTTCAGAAGTAATGAGAATGTATAACGATTCTATAATATTGAGTACCTATGTAGGTAAAAAAGTTAATAAAATTTTAACTTTATAACCTATAAGAACTATTTACTTAGTAGGTAGCATTCAAAATATTTTTTGTCATGGTTTTATTTATGTTTATTTACATAATTATCAAATTAAGAAACAATATGTATGTACAAATTCAATAAAAGAAAACCACTAAGATTTGTACAATACACATGTAAGGTTTGTACATTTTACATTTCATAATGATAAAAAAGTAGTATTAATGGTAAAAATAGTATTTAAAAAATAAAACAATCACAGTTACATTTTCATTTGGTACATCAATTTTTATACAATGTATTTTAATAATATTTATTTTTTCTCAGTGTTGTCAAAAGATAAAAAAATTTAAGTTTTTGTTTAATATTATTGCTTTTGATACATTCAACCAAATGTGATGGTAGTATATTTATTAAGGGACTATGTAAGTCATTGTTCTCTCACCATACACGTTGTTGGCAAGAGCTGTGTTTAAGTGGTTTCTCGCTACAACCCGTGTAAATGTAGGGTGTTGAACACGTTGCCTAAACTTACTACTCCAGAAATTTTCTTTTAGAACAGTATACTCAAACTTTTTATGTACTGGTATAATACTTTGCAATGATTAAAAAGTGCAATTTTGTCATTATGAAATTCAGTCCTAATATTTGATGAAACAATGTTTTTTAATATCTTAATTGTAATTTGTATATTTTGTTTAGGTAACTTTTGTAGGTACGACCACAACTACTGAGGCCATATTGGATATACGAATCTGCCAGAGCATAATAAAGTAACAATCTAATTTTTAAAGGGATTTTTTTTTTTTTAAATCATTATGTTAACTAAAAATTTTCTTAATTTGGCACATACTCGATCTATTTGTGATCTCCATGAAAAGTTGTTGTCTATTACCAGACCTAAGTAAATCTGTGAATTAACAACTTCAATAGCTGAGCAAGCACAGTTATTTTTATCTTTGACATGTAAACTGTTGTGGTTGTGAGCAATCAATTTTGTTGTGAGAGTGTCGCTGATGTGATGATTTTATAATTAAAAGTTTACTTTTGTTTGTATTAATTAAAATCCCTACATCATGGCACCACTGTATCAATATGTCGAAGTGCTTCTGAGGAATATTATATATTAGTATTCGTTATATATTATTTTTCATTTACTAATATTGAAATTACCTTATATATTCTCTTAAAAAGAAAAATTGAAAACTTTTGCTGTTATCATTTTCCATACAGCTTAGACACATATTAATTTTTTTTTTACAGCTTTAGATTTATTTATATAAACAACAAATTTAAAATTGGTTCTGTCAAAATTAAAAATGAAAAAGTTATTCTTTAGCATAAAAATTGTACCCTACAGTTTAAAATTACTTATTTATTGTTCAAACATATAAATTAATAAAAAAAAGTCAGTGCTAAATCGCTTTTATATAAACAATTTAATTTGCAATAACAAATGTTGAGATCAATAATTGAGATAAAAACTACCCTATCTCCCAAGTTGGACCAAATTACAGATGCTTACAAAATTTTATAAAAATTGATTTAGTAGTTTCAGAGTTTATCGCTAACATACATCGTGACACGAAATTTTTATATATACATAATTATATAGATAGATATGTATATATATTTATACAAGGTAACTTTTTCATCAATATCCACTTTTTAACATCGTTCATCTGGATTGAAAATTAATAGCTCATCAATACAACATCATTTCTAAATCTCCGATTGATTCTTTACGATTTTTTTTCCACGTTAATCGCTTGAGCCTGTGTTGTCCTACTGCTGGGTATAGACTTCTTTCCCCATGTTGGATAAGAATCAGAGCTGCTCTCCGAGGCACGGTGGGGAGACCCACAAGGACTGCACAAAGGATCAGAGCTGCTCTCCGAGGCACGGTGGGGAGACCCACAAGGACTGCACAAACACCCTGCCACGGCAAACATTTGTATGGCCAATAAAAATGTTGGATAGCCTACAACACATGAGGCATCGATTTTTGGGGTTGGGGAACTGTCGAACTGTACCACTTCCACCCCCAGCACTGCACATATATATATAGAAATCCGAAAAAATAACCAAAACCGAGTCTATCTATGCCTAGTTCTGGGGCTGGGAGTGGTACCAGAGGGTAACCCACCCACCCTCTCCCAAAACCCCATAAATCGATGCCCAGTGCTGGGGGTGGAAGTGGTACCAGAGGGTAACCCACCCACCCCCTATCCTCCCCCAAAACCCCATAATTAGATGCCCAGTGCTGGGGGTGGGAGTGCTTCCCCTTCCCCCTCCCAAAACCCCAAAAATCTTGCCCAGTGCTGGGGTTGGGAGTGGTACCAGAGGGTAACCCACCCACCCCCTATCCTCCCCAAAACCTCATAATTAGATGCCCAGTGCTGGGGGTGGGAGTGGTACCCCTTCCACCTCCCAAAACCCCAGAAATCTATGTCCAGTGCTGGGGTTGGGAGTGGTACCAGAGGGTAACCCACCCACCTCCCTCCTTTCCTCCCCCCAAAATCCCATAATTAGATGCCCAGTGGCGGGAGTCCCCTTCCCCTCTCCTCCCAAAACTCCATAAATCGATGCCCAGTGCTGGGGGTGGGAGTGGTACCCCTTCCCCCTCCCAAAACCCCAAAAATATACACCCAGTTCTGATGTTGGGAGTGGTACCAGAGGGTAAAGCATCCACCCACCCCTCCTCCCCTCCCCCAAAACCCCATAAATCGATGCCCCATGTCCTATAGACTTACCCAAATGTTTGTCATGTGCGGGGATCGAACCAACAACCGCCAGCGCAACAGCCACAAACCAGTGCTATAACCGTTGCGCCAACGCGTCGTCCACGTTAACTCATAAAGTCTCATAAATTTTTTTAATCTAAACATGAGCTCATAGATTCTCATAACTTTTACATTACATCCATTATGCTCATAAGATTGTAGATTTTTTACGTAAAAAGTTATGAGTTTCTATGAGATACTGAAGATGCTCATAAGAACTTAGAATCAAATGAATTGTGACCGCTATGAGTTTCTATGAGTAATTTCGACGACAAATACACATATAAAATCTCATAGAATATTTTCGTATTATTTTTTTATGAGATCCTATGAGATTTTTCCAGCAGGGTTTAGTCTTTGCGTCATAGGACTTGTATCTTTAAGAACCACGCTCTATCTTTTAAAAAGAGGTAATTTTCTTAAGAAACCGCCAACACTGGATCCGGTCACCGGATCCGGCACTTGTCACCGGATCCGGTAACAGTAAAATGATGCCGGATACGACGGATTACCGAATCCGGTTTTCCGAATTGCAATCCCTAATATCAGCATAATTTTGTTACAAACATGTATATTTAAAATATATTTAAGTAAAAAAAGTAGATTTTAGCATTATTTTATTCATCTTAAAAGGTTATCTGATAATCCGAATAATCGGTCAACTAATTTATTTCATTCATCCGTTTAGCGGACAACTAGACACTTCGATATAATAAATCTTCACTATTTACCAGTTGATACTATCAGTAAACAAACGTCTGTTCTAATATAAATGTAATTTTCAATTTCAGATGTTCCACTCCATGTTTTCCCAGATCCAGCCAAATATCCTGAGCGGTTTAGGGCATGGGTCACTATTGTTGGTGGAAAATTGGAAACACGTAATGATTATGAAGAGTATAGAAAGAAGAAACTTTGTGACATTCATTTTACGGATAAAGACCGAAATCGTAATCATCGGTTAAATGCATTAGCAGTTCCATCTGTACATCTACCTAGTAAGTTAGATTTTTTTTATGCCTCTGTGTATGTATTAAAAGAAATATAAAATATGTCTAGATGGTACCATAATTAAAAAAATATTGTGTATTTTTGTACATTAATGAATACCATTATAATACACCAGAATAAAACCTGCATTTATAAATTTTACTGTTTTTCAGGTTGGATTCCTGCTGTTACACAGCAAGAAACAAATATAAACTGTGTTTCTGAAAGCTTATCTACTGGGCCTTCAACTTCTTTCACAGGTAATTTTTATTTAATAAAAAAATATGTATACATAATATTATATCATGCAAAGGATATACTGGTTCTCAGTCCTTTAAAACATGTAGCATTATTTACTACTAGCTTCTGCGCGCGACTTCGTCGGCGTGGACTCCGCTCCTATTGGTCTTAGCGTGATGATACATAGCCTATAGCCTTCCTCGATAAATGGGCTATCTAACACTGAAAGAATTTTTCAAATCGGCCCAGTAGAACCAGAGATTACCGCGTTCAAACAAACAAACAAACAAACAAACAAACTCTTCAGCTTTATATATTAGTATAGATTATAAATATTTTCTATTACAAATTTGAAAACAATTTCAAAAACAAAAAACTACCTCTGTGCTTGCATGGGCACAGAGGTAGTTTATAGTTGGTACATACCTTATGAAAGCATTATGTGACAGGACTGGATTAAGGTGGTCTTAGGGCTCATGCGAGTCTGTATGAAACACAATAAAGGTGAACCATAAATGTGGTACAAACAGGACATGAATTATTGTAATATTATGATTATATTATATATACTCCCACTATTTTAATGTCATCAATTTTTACGCAAGCAAAGCTGTGGGCAACTACTGGTACCTGTATAAAATATATTTTTAAGTACCTATGTATTAATAAGTATTCTGAAAGGAGTGATATTTTTAACATTAAATAATGTCATTACTGATAAGAATATTCTTTCATTTCAGTCCATGCAACCTGTTATGAGGCTGAAGCTGTCATGATGGACCATGATTACTGTATCACATATGATAAACCATCTGCAAAACGTAAATATGACTGTAATCCATAACATATTTGACATATAAAAATAATAGAAATGTAAAGGAAAACGTTAAATTATCCATAAAATGTATGTACATACTACATTCGTACTTGCTGTGACTTGTTATTGCTGCGTACCTACCTCTATAAGAGAGAAACGATACCCATGTACCTGCATTAGCGAGAAACTCGGGTTAGTGAGAAACCTCTATAAGCGAGAATGAGATTGAGCTCCCTTGAACTCTCGCTTATCCAGGTTTGACTGTAATTATAATTCCATTTATGAAGTTTATGGTGACTTAACATTTTTAGAAATAATTATTGGTAATATAATTATTGTCAGCTAGGGTATGCAATGGAAGGTTGAATGCAGTGACTTAGTTAGATATTAGGATGTCTATTAAATTACCTTTTTTTTTCTATATCTACATAGACATGTGAAAGTCTGCTAAATTTTCCTTTCATTAAACAATGCTAGTATGACTAATCATTGTTTGTCTGTTTTACAGGTACAAAAAAAGGCGTAAAATCTTCAACAGACAAGAAAATTTGTAGTTTGCGATCCGAAATTTCCAGACTGCGAAAAAAAGGGACAAATCTTAAAGCAAGATTAAATAATGCCGAGAAGCTGTCCAAAAATCCTTTATTCTACAAATTTACCAAGGACATGACAAGGCCTGCAGTACTTTTTACGCAGATGCAAGTATTTCAAACGTCAAAAAAACCAAAAGGTAGACGTTATACTAATGATGAAAAAATACTGTGCTTATCAATGTACAAAAAAAGTCCTAAATGTTATGATGTTTTATCCAAATTCTTTACTTTGCCATCAGCAAAAGCCATGAAACGCATGTTGGCAAAAATAAAAATTAAATCTGGTATTAATACCATATTGTTTGAAAAAATTAAGAAAACTGTTGCTGATAAAGACATCTCTGATCGTTTATGTTCATTGATTTTTGATGAAATGGCAATAACACCGCAAATTCATTACAATGCACTAAAGGATATATTGCAAGGTTTTGATGAGGAAGGAAAAAAGTTTGCCAATCATGTCCTTGTATTTATGATCAAAGGCATAAAAGAAAACTTTAAACAGCCAGTAGCATACTATTTTACGAATAGTTTAAACCAATATGAACTAAAAAAAAATGATTAAAGTAGTCATTCGAAATGTTCAGGACACAGGACTTATTATTTTGAACACTGTGTGTGACCAAAGCACTGTAAATGTAAGCGCAATCACAAGCCTAATAAATGATACAAAGAAAATTTATTTCAAAAAGGGTAAGGAGTGGCGCCATGATGTCATACAAATAAATAAACAAACCTTGATACCATTATATGACGTTCCCCACCTAATAAAGGGAATAAGGAATAATTTAATAACCAAAAATTTAAAATACAAAATTAATAATGAGGAAAAAATAATGAAATGGGAGTATCTGGAAATGCTTTATGCTGCAGACAGATCATATGGAGAACTGCGACTTCTGCAAAAAATTACAGAGGAGCATGTCAAACTAGAAAAAATGAGCAAAATGCGTGTCAAAACAGCAGTACAAACATTTAGCCATAGTGTTGCTGTCGCTACAGAACATTTGACAGGGCGGGGTGACCTACCTATAGAATGTCGCCAAATGATAGACATAGTTATTCTATTGGATAATTTATTTGACTCCATGAACTCCAGTACCTTCCATATCCCAAATGGCAAAATATACAAAGGTCCTATCAGAAGGAATTCACCTCACCATCAGCTCTGGTTACAAGCTAAAAGTGTATTAAAAACTGTTAAATTTGTAAAAAAAACTAAAAATGGCAATAAAATTCGATGTGTAGACACAACAGTTCCATCTGTAAAGAACTTTATAAAAACAATTGAGGGCATGGAAGCATTATGGACAGTTCTTTCTAGAAAGTATTCATTTGATGTTATGCTAACTAGACATTTCAACCATGACCCAATAGAAAATTTTTTTGGGAACATCAGAAGTTATGGGGCGAGAAATAATGCACCAAACAGTATTGCTTTTGAAGGGGCTTATAAAGCATTGTTAATTAATAATTATAACTCGCCCCATTCATTGAAATCCAATTGTGAGGAAGATGCAAATGCATGCTTACAAAATTTAGATTTTTTTTTAAAAGATAAAAGTATAAATTGTGATTCTGATGTTCCCAAAGGTGAAGAAATAATTATTAACGAAACTTTATGTGAAGATCATATTGTAGCTGATGTAGGTCAAAGCAATTATGTATGCGGATGGGTTTTGACGAAATGTCTTCAAAGTGTGGTTAAAAATTGTAAAGTATGCAAAGCGTCATTGATAGCTACTAAAGATGACAAAAATAATTCTTACATAAAATTAAGAGAATATAATATAAATAAAAAATGGCTTTGTTACCCATCTGATGAACTGACCAAATGCTTCCAAAATATTCAAAGTATCGTCACATCAACTTTATCAAAAAATGTTAAAAAAAATTATCTAAAACAAAACATGGTTCTACTGACGGATACTCTTGTGGTCTTCCCATTTAATTGTGAAATACATAAAGACGAATTAAAAAAATGTTTTGTAGATACAACAATAAAATTACTTATTTACAGTTGGTGTCGATCAGTAAATAGAATTTTAGCAGGGAAAATTACATATGATGGTGAGGATGAAACTAAACTTGCTGCGAAATTATATTATGAAAAACATAAACATAATAAAAATAAAAAATAAACAAACTGAACGTGTTTTATTAATTACATACAACTTATTCCCTATTGAGATATTAATATTTTTCAGATATATTTTACTAGTTAACAAACAATATTTATTTCAAAGAATGTAATAGTTATTTTTGGAAATCTAATGACAATTTTTATAAATTATTAGTCTTTTTTACTCATTTTGTGTACATTTTCATAGAAAACGTATATTTAAATCAATAATGTCCTATAAAATTGTTCCATACTGGTTATTTTATTGTATTTGCAAAATTCTGCTTTATAACATTTTGAATTATGCGTTTTTTATGAATATATTTACAAAAAGTGAGTATTAATACAAATTCGAATACATAATTATGAATATGCGTAGGTATGTATATATACATAATTTACGGAATCATTTTGTAGAGGGCGCTAGTGTTTATAGTTAACAAAAAAACCTGCAAGAGGGCACTCTTCTCCTGTATAGGTAAGTTATTCTACTCTTTGGTAATATCTAATAGGTTGTTAGTGTCAAAAGGTGTTAGAGGTTACTCTGTGTTTTGATAAATTTTACTCACACACAAATACCGAAAAGTACTTTCGGAAATCAATTTTGACAAATTTTACTCACACACAAATACCGAAAAGTACTTTCGGAAATCTAATTTGAAACGCACATACAGGATGCACCCTGCTAATGTTGCTAGTGTTATATCGTTCAGTTTATCAACAAACTATTATTTGTATACAAAAATAACCTCGCACTAAATTTCCGATCCAATTTTAATTTTTATTTAGCTTAAGGGTCACTTACTGACCATAAAAACGCAAAATGCTGACAGATCCAGGTGGAGCTTCGATCGCAATCTTAAAGAAAAGTTTTTGGCCGATATCTCGAAAACTATCCACTTTAGGGCAAAAAATATTAAGACCTTTTTTGTAGAGAATAAAATTTCGCATCTTTAATTTCCTGTAAACTTTTTTTTAAGCTTACCGTTTCTCTCTCTATCTTCTTTGTTTGCTATCTGCTGCACGTCTCTCGGCAAGGTCGAACGTCAAGCCTGTCAAGATAGACTGGCTTTTTAAACATTCGGAACGCGGACTTGATAACTTTGATGACTTTAATTTTGTATTATTTATTTTTATTTCATTCCGTGTCCTAACCCTAAAGCGCTCGGGGTGATAACTACATATATTCGTTCGTTCTCGGTTATTTCCTGTTATTATTTTCGTTAATTATTGTCATCTGTTACTGGTTTTATAGTTATAGTTGTTATTTGTAGTATTAGTTGTTGTTTTTGTTATTTAATTGTTGCTGTTATATCTAAGATGGCTATTATGGAACCTCAACCAAGTACTTCTAAAGGATAACCCACAGATTTAAATTCCCCGAAGTTAAACGTCCAATGGTACGTACCTAAACTACTTTTAATAAATAGGTACAGAAGTTCTATTTGAAATTAATAAAATAAAAATTATATCGACGTAAATAGCTTCCTATTCATATAAAAATCTATTTGACGTATCTTATCCTCCACGTACAAAGGCTGTATCATCATTGCACTCTTTGTGAAAGAAAAACTCGATAATTGCTACATCACTAGAGTAATTTCAATAAAATGTAATGAGCCTAATATGAAACATTTTGAATGTATTTCTACTCCTGATAACAAAACAAGAAGGTACATGTAGAAGCAAAAATAAAAAGCCAAAATGACAAACAAGGATTTTATTTATAAAGTATCTATACTAATATTATAAAGAGGTAAAGTTTATAACTTTGTTTGTATATACGGGGTAATCTTCGCAAATACTGATCCGATCATGAAAATTCTTTCGCTAACAGAAAGCTACACTATTCAGGAGTGACAAGATAAAAGGAAAAATATATAAAGATTTTAAATCAGCAGGATTTGAACCTGCGCCCTCTGACGTGCCGTGTCAACAATTCAATCTAATCAAGCATTATTATTTGCCTTAGAAATTAATTGGTGATTTTAAAACATTTATATTTATCTGATTTGCTGAAAATAGTGAGAGTGGAACATATCAAATTTCACCGTACCCTTCTTATGTGAAATGGATTATAAAGCCCAACGAAGTGGGCACGGGTCGGCTAGTAAAATTATAAAAGTAATCTTAGGAACAACAATTAAAAGTTATCTTAAAATAAAAACGGAGAAATTAAAAACTTTAGAAAGACAACAAATCACGCCCACAATGGAATTTTATAATTTTATAAACAAACAAAAGCAAATCATTAATTTATAGAAAAAAATCAACTTTTTGACCATGAGCGACATAAAATAGTGTAATAATGGTTTTCAACCGAACGATTCAAAGATAATTGTAATCTTACAATCAGAACATTAAAACGACGTAAAAAGATTGTATTTTTATTGAAAAAAAATAATAATAATAAAAAGCGTGTGTGTCAACTCCGACACGCGATTGGAGTTTACTCCTTAAGAACAATTATTGTGATTTCTGAAAATCGAAGTTTTCTATTGAATCAAATTAAAATTTAAAACTGTAATTATAACATAAACAGACGCGTGCTATTAGTATCGATACGATAAACGCGGGTCAACTAGGTAACGAACCTTACATAAAAGCTAAAAGCGCCGAAAAGCGCCACTCTATCATTTCACTTCCCATATATTGTTTCCTCAGGAGTAAACTCCAATAAAATATATTTCTTATTTATTTGAGTTACAACATAACTTAAGCGACAGTTTGCTTTATTTCAGTATGATGAGTTCGTAAATGATAGTTTAAACTATGTTTTTGTGTAAATTTCTTTGTGCAAAGGAGACATTCGTATGGTTTTTCACCTGTGTGTGTTCTTATGTGTGTATTTAATTTAGAGATATCACTGAATTTTCTTTGACAAATATGACATTCGTATGGTTTCTCACCGGTGTGTATTCTTCTGTGTCTACTTAAAGAAGCGCTATCACTGAATTTTCTTTGACAAATATGACATTCGTATGGTTTTTCACCTGTGTGTGTTCTTATGTGTCTATTTAAATGAGCGATTTGACTGAATTTTCTTTGACAAATATGACATTCGTATGGTTTTTCACCTGTGTGTGTTCTTATGTGTCTATTTAAATGAGCGATTCGACTGAATTTTCTTTGACAAATATGACATTCGTATGGTTTTTCACCTGTGTGTATTCTTCTGTGTCTACTTAAAGAAGCGATCTCACTAAATTTTCTTTGACAAATATGACATTCGTATGGCTTTTCACCTGTGTGTTTTTTAAGATGCTGGTTAAAATGGCTTTTCACATTAGTCATATACTGACATCGACTACAACAATGTATCTTTTCTTTAGTATCGTGAAAACGTAAATGAACAATTAAGTATTTTTTACTTACAGTTTCATAATTACATATATTACAAATGTATTTATTATTCGGAACTAAAAAGTTGCTGTCATGTTTTTTGTCATTTGGTTTATCATTTATTTGTATTTTCGAAGTTTTTGGAAGTGCTAAGTTTATATTATTTGCTGATTTAGTTTCATTTAGTGTTAATGTTTCATTTCGGTTATGTATTTTTGGCTTATTTGTTACATGTGGTTCTGTAAGATTATTGTTAGAATTAGTTAAAAAAGAATCTTTCTGTATTTTTTTCGGAGGCTCATACTTTTTTACCTTTCTACTATTTTTAGGTATTTTATTTAAATTATTTGAGTCTTTATTGGATTTACTTAATGCACTTGTTTTTAAAATAATTTCATTACTTTCCTTGGGCTTATTTTCTAGTATTAGATTTGGTTTTTCAGGAACATCTTCTTTACTGACTTTTACTACTTCATTCGCTTTTTCTTTGTTTGGCAGTTTCAGAGGATTTAAGGCACCTGAAACGTTTTTGTTAGTACACAATGATCATCTAAAGGAAGTATTTATAATTTCAAAGTTATGGCCACAGGACTGAAGTAAAACTTCTTTAGCTCTATCTAACTTATATCTCTATCTCAACTTCCGTTCGCCTCGCTCAATCACACTTTTCGTAACGCCCTCGTCACGCATTCACCAGCTTACTCCCCAAGTCAGGCGTGTGTAAAGAAGTTTTACTTAAAACAATTAACTATTAAAACAATCTTTTTTATCAGCCTGCAATATCCCACTGTTGGGCAAATGCCTCTTCCCACATGTAGGAGAAGGATCAGAGCTTAATCCACCACGCTGCTCCAATGCGGGTTGGCGGATATATTCCCTACTATGAGTAACGATCGCTATCAGGTGTACATGATAACAACCGGAACCGACGGCTTAACGTGCTCTCCGAGGCACGGTGGGGAGACCCACAAGGACTGCACAAACACCCAGACCACGGCAAACATCTGCATGGCCAATACAAATGTTTGTCATGTGCGGGGATCGAACCCGCGACCGCCAGCGCAACACGCACAATCCAGTGCTGTGACCGTTGCGCCAACGCGGCGTCTTCAAAAAAACAATCTTACTAATATGATACACGCGAGTTTGTGTGAATATTCTTAATACCTGTATTGAACTTATTCCTAAGTTTCTTATTTTTCACACTATCCTGCTTGGTCTCCGAATGTATCTTCAACCTTATATTGTTAAGAGGGACATCATCATCAGAATCTGATATATCTTTGACATCTTCGTATGCCCTTAGTCCATCTATAGAATATGTTTCTTTAGACCCCGTTGAAATGTTTTGGTCTATTTGATCCTCTTCTGAAAAAAGAATTTGTTTATTGTCAACTGATTCAAAACAGAATTATTATGATAATCTTAAAATATATATAAAATCTTAATTTAAATACTGTAATGTTACTTATGTATATAATGTATGTTGTTTGAATACTGTAATGTTAATTTGAATACTGTATTTTGTGATCATAGAGATATTAATTTCAAAGTTTAACAATTTTTTTGGTCTAAGATCTGAAACTAAATCGATCTTCACCGAGCTGATAATAGAATGAAATATACTCTATAATAAATTTAGTATATTATCTATAAATATTATAAAAAGAAGTCCCCCGGCTGCGTCTTTCGGTCCTTCCGTCTGTCTGAACGCGATAAACTCGAAAACTACCAAACGGATATTTATATACGGTTTCCAACAATAGAAAGAGTGATTCTTGAGGATGGTTTAGTTGTATAATTTATTATGCTTTTATGTAAATTAGCAGAAACACGGCGATAAATGTTGAAGAGGTCGCGAAAAATCTCGCCAACTGGGAGCTTTCCACGCGAACGCCGCTTAAACTAGCAAAGATATAGTTAAGTAATGAACTAGCGAATTCAAAATCTATTAAAATGCTACAAAAAAGTCCGCAATAGCATATCTCTATCTCAAGGTTGTCTGGTAGAAATCGCTTGCCTAGCGATAAGACCGCCTTTGTGCATAATATTAGTTTGTAAGTTTTATTTTTTTTGTATACCTATGTATGTTAATGCACAATAAAGTATATTTATCTTATTTATCTTATCTCTTACGGTTGACTTACAATAACCACTTTTATGTTCAAATTTTTAATTAAAAACATTACATTATGAGTAACATTATGAGTAGGTAATATTAGTGGCTATAACTTACTATTGATGGCAATTTTAGCTAAATTTTGACAATCAATTAATGTGGGATGAGTTACATTTTAAACATACTGAGTTAAAAAATTAGAAGCTAATACAATATTTTATTCAATGTCATATATTAATATTTTAGAAGTTCATTGCTTGAATGCCTGTTACAAATTTAGATGCTAAAAATACCCACCACGCTGTGTGTATTTAGAGTGGCTTACATAGAAGATAACTAGTGGCTAAAATAGCATCATTTAGACACTCGTTAATTGTGGCTGACTTATTAATTTAGAAGACAATGTAGGATCTCAGAGGCAAATAATGCTATTAAAAAGAGGGCTGTTTAATTAGCACCCTTATAATATTAGGTATAGAAGTATAGATTTAAATACATACCAATTTGATCGGAGACAGCATTTATCCCGTTATCCCAGTTGTCTTTTAATTCTTCTTTTATCTTAGGAGACTCTTCTTTTATACCATTTTCCACAGGATGTAGAGAAATGTTGATAGTCGATATCGATGATACAGACAGCGTGAATGTCTGTACACATTCTATCTTATCAATCTGGAAATATTATTCGATTGATTGATTGAATAATCTTATATATAAAATTCTCGCGTCACAATGTTATAGATAGTTCAATCAACGAAGACGCGCCCCACTATTTATCGCGAGGGGAAACAGTGGGGTGCGGGGAGTTCAGTCCGATCATTAGTCTTGAGTCGACCACGGCTCAGTGTAGACGTTTAATATGGTCTCCGTCGCTGCGTATCGTGACCCATCGGAAAGTTGCTCTACTTTAATTTTTTTTATAATAATAAATATAATATACTAGCTTGTGCGCGCGACTTCGTCCCCGTGGAATAGGACCACCCGATTTTGAAACATTCTTCATTAGTGCTACGCTCCTATTGGTCTTAGCGTGATGATATATAGCCTATAGCCTTCCTCGATAAATGGGCTATCTAACGCTGAAAGAACTTTTCAAATCGGTCCAGTAGATCCTGAGATTAGCGCGTTCAAACAAACAAACAAACAAACAAACTCTTCAGCTTTATTATATTAGTATAGATTTTTATTATATTATAATAAATATCTACGCAATACACACATGTTCATCTGTTCCCAAAGTAAGCAACTTAATACTTGGTAACAGCCGACTGTTATAGTTACATTTTTTTTTCGAACTTACTTATTTAAACTTACTTATAAATAATACAAAATTATATAAAGTAGTGGTCGCCCACTGCCCAGAGGTCGAAATTCAACCATAATTAAAAATTTTAATTCAAGAAAACCAAATAATTATGAAAATAAAGAACATTTTTAAAAAAATTTCAACTTGACTACAGACTTTGACAATCAACAAATAGTATAATATGGACGTGTGAGTGCTGTAGTGTGTGTAATGCTTTTTTATTAATTTAATGTATAATTTGAAGAAAATATTAGCATTCCGCACTCCTTAATAAACTATAAGTATGCGAAATTTCATACTCCTACGTACGCACAATTTCCGTAAAAATGGGTACAAAGTTTTTGCTTCACATATCTATACTAATATAATAAAGCTGAAGAGTTTGTTTGTTTGTTTGTTTGTTTGTTTGTTTGTTTGTTTGTTTGTTTGTTTGAACGCGCTAATCTCAGGATCTACTGGACCGATTTGAAAAATTCTTTCAGTGTTAGATAGCCCATTTATCGAGGAAGGCTATAGGCTATGTATCATCACGCTAAAACCAATAGGAGCAGAGTCCACGCCGACGAAGTCGCGCGCAGAAGCTAGTTAATAGATAAATATATAGATAAATAAATATATATATATATATATATATATATATATATATATATATATATATATATATATACATTACGCCCAGATTCCGGGTTGGAATCGAACCCTCAACTTAAACCCTCGGAGCAGAAAGCAGGGTCACTACAAACTGCGCTAACGGACTAGTCAATAATAATATTATTATTATTGTTAGGTCGGTAATAAATATAAATTATTTAAAAAAAGTAATATATATTAATATTGACAGATAGGAAGAAAATTGGTTTGAGGCTTGAATAAACTATCTACAAAAATATTATCAAGTAATTTATATTATTAAAAAAAATATATTAGAAAAAATAGAAAGCATTTGAAGACGAGTAATTGAAATACGTTGATTTAGATTTTAGTTTTATCATAAATTTCTGTGATTCACCGAGCTGTGAATCAAATATTTCTGAATTAAATGAGTATTTCGACTAATTTAAGGTATGATGATAGGTATATAATTATTACCTGCTTCCTTTTTCATAAAATCGTATACTTTCGAGATTATTGGTCTTGCGTAGAAAAATCAATTTAATGGGCATGACGACAGTATCAAAAAATCGTCAATTTAATGATTTTAGGGGAACACTCATATTTAAAAAATTCAAAATACTGGTTTAGTTTTATGTAAAATAATAAGATTATTGTGATTTTCGATAAAATAAAACATTAAAATACTGCAATCGGCCACTTTGATTGAAACACAAATTACAGCGCATGACGTCAAAACATAACATAATACGTCAGGCGAGCTTCAAAGAGTAAAGTAAAAAGTAAGGCCCACTTTATATTGTGACGTCAAAGGCGACGCCATGACACCTGCAGCCGTTTTGCCGCTCTCATTGAAAACATATTAGAAAAATAGTTTTAAACATCCTTAAACTTATGTTTATTACCGAAATATAGGTATTTTCATAAATAGTAAATGTGTACCCACATTATGAAAGAGGTTTTCAAAATCTTTCGTCATGCCCATTGTTATAATAGATTTCTATTAATCTGTAAAACGTTCTTAGAGTTGTTTTATTTGTTTTTTTTTTCGAATGTGTAATATCAAAGTGTAATTGAGTGATTTTCTTAGGTTATTAATAAATAAATTATTTCCATAGAGTCGTGTTTTATTATATAATTTTTAGATACATTATTTCTTTTTACTAAAATATTATTATTAAACAATATCACGACAATTCATTCTATAAAGGACCATCGCGACTTATATTTTATTTTTTAAAGTAGATGAAATGAAGTAGGTAGAGCATATTTCCAGTCTGTTGTGAAATTTTCTGTCATTTAATTTTGTGTGCATGTGTCAAATTGTTACTCGTTGCGTAGTAACAGAACTCACATTCTTGTACTTGACATTGCATTGAAAAGAGTGGGGCGCGTCTTCGTTGATTGAAGTACCTATAGTTAACATACTCCTTCGAAGATTTTTAAAAAAAGATGACCGATTTTTATGAAATTTTGTTTGCATATTGGGTAGGTCGGAGAATCGGACAACATCTATTTTTCATACCCTAAGTTACATAAGGGTGGCTGGATTAAGGGGGTTAATAACATATAATTATGGCAAAACAATGTTTGCGGGGCCAGCTAGTTTTCATGAAAAATTGTACTACCGAGACACTAGATTGGAGTAATTATTTTAATTTTGTTGGGGTTAAGTGTTTATTACAAAGAAATTACTAGATAGAGCTTATTATTCGGTGCAGGATTACATGGTTGATAAAGATGTGTGGACTTGTGACGCTGTATGTCATGCAAGATATTACTAATTTTGTACTAAAACACAGTTTATATATTGTTTTTAAAAGAGTATAAGTGCAAAGTTTCTTGTCGATTCTTCTCTGCAGAATCTACATTTCGAATCGGTGGTAGCTTCACTGTTAAAAATTATAGTCACTTTTAAATTTTAATTTGTAAAATGACCATTCGAAAGTGCTTTTGAAGACTATTTGAATAAAGTTATTTTGATTTGATTTGATTTGGTTACTGCATAACAATGGGTATGTTATCTAACTTTTTAATGTACCTAATGTTAAAATTTAAATTTAGATAGCAATTTTTAAATTGTTACTTGATTTTGCTGTCGTGACTCTATAACTTTTTTCTTGGGTTATTTTTGACACCTTAAATGTTTTAATTTAATTTATTTTCAAATATACTGATGACAAAAATACATAGTGAATTTTAACATATATATTATAATAATATATATTAGTAACAGCTTAAAAAGCTTGTAATTGGCTTGATGTAAGTTATCTAATCTTGAGAATAAATAAAAATTATAACGAACATTTACCTCGACTCCGCAGCGGAGAGCATCTTTTAATAACTTGTCTGTTTCAACTGCTTGTTCAATTAATTTGTGACACTGTTTTAGTCGTTTCAAACATAAACAACACAGAGACTGGAAGCACGTGGAGTTAAGCTGAAAAACAAACAATTTTTTTACAAAATAAGTGTGTGTGTACTTATGTACGCACGTAAGTTATACTTCATTGGCTAACTAGCTTCACATTGCTAACTTCAGAAGTATAACTTCAAAAAATTTTGTTTGGGTCAAATAGAATTTACGACTTAGATTGTCTTTTTTACATTCTTATACCATTGTGATGGCAAACAAGCCACTTGATGGTAACTATAGCCTGTAGACGTCTGCAACGCCAAGAGTCTTGCAAGTTGCAAGCATATTGCCAGCTCTAATCATTTACCCTCCCCAGGAACTTACACATGAACATAACAATACTTGAGAGTATGATATTCAGTCGAGATCTTATTCTGTAAGGTTGAAGTACTTACACTTGAGTCGCTTAAGACTTAAGCTATATTTCCTGCCGTGCTCTACTTCAATAGAGATTATGAGTAATAATTACGTAGCTTGTGATGCAAACTAATTAGGAGATAAGTTTAAAAGTGATCATCACCAAATTTAAAAAAATTTAGTAACATTTTTCAAATGCTTCTAGTAAGGATTGTTACCAACTTAATTCCTTTGGAACTAAGTCAAATACAATGTACTAAAAATTAATTTGATGTTTGTTCCTATTTTAATAAAAAGCCTATTACAGAAAATGGATACTGTCCTATGTGGAATTTTTGAAAAGTAGACGACTACTTATGTAAATTACTTCATGAAACGCTTTGCTTATATATGTTATATGAACTGTATGAAAAAGAAACTCAAAAAAGGTTATAATACACGCAAGTCCATGACAAACACACATTAGGTATAATATACCTAGTATATTATACTTTTTAATGAAAGTTTGTAGTTAAAAAGATTGTTAAACTTACTTCAATACTAGTTATTTTTTCGTAAACATCTTGTAAGTATGTATTCTTAATGGAATATATCTGTAAATCTCTTTTTAAACACAGTCTGCATATATTCGCATAACTATTACTGTTCTCCATATTTATATTTTTAATTTCGGATTTATTTTTAATTGTGTACTTTCAATATTTCTAATGCTATTCAAATGCTATTTAAAAGAAATCGATAAAAAATTAAAACTCATTTATGAATTATACTCGACGCGGCGAACCTTGATCCCTACAGGGCTGCCAGATGCAAAAAAAGTGTGATCGTACGCCCACTACAAAAAAATCGTATGCCAAGGAAGTTTTGAAATAAAAAAATCGTACAGCCTTTTAAGTACTACTAAGTTCTTATTATAAATTATCAAAATTAGTTTAGTTTTAGAAAATAAATGCAATAAAACTATTTGTTAGATTAATACAAATTTTCTGTGGTTATATTTTTGTACAAAAGAATTTTTTGGTTCGTTCCTTCTTATTAATTTGCTTGACTAATAATGTGCCCTTTGTGTACCATTGGATAAACTGTAAGTTATGTTTTGATCGCTGAATGCTCGTTCACAATCTGCACTGGAATGGGTACAAACATAACAAATTTAAAGCAAATTGAGCCAGTGTTTTATAATTTTCAAATTGTTTTTTGATTACGCCCCAAAACTTATCGGTATTCATTGTTAAATAAATTTTATCCAATTTGGATAAAAAAAATTACCGAAGGAGAGTTTCGTAAGAATGCAAACAAATACAGTCTTTACATGGTTGTTTAAAGAGTCTTCATTCAAGTAAAACATCTAGTCACTCGTTAGGTAGTTGGATAATTCCCCAAAATTCATGTTTGCCGGTGGATGACGTTTGTTTCATTATGAAATGTTTCCAGGTAATAGGTGTATAAAAAAATCGTACATTTTGCGTACGATCTTGGTCTAGCGATCGTACATGAGTAAAAATGCTAAAAAATCGTATGAGTACGATTTAAATCGTACATCTGGCAGCCCTGGATCCCTATGACACTGACATAGGGATGGCGATCTGAGATCGATTAATCGAAGAATCGATTTTTTGGACCAAATAAATCGATTATTTAAATCGATATGTTGTACTGAATCGATTCAGTGAATCGATATTTCACCCTTGAAAATCGACTTCGATTTTTTCTGTTTTGGTAATAACCATAAAATTATTTACAATTAGCTGCACGTACTCGTAATATTACGGTGTTGCCGGTTAAAGGGTTAATTACTCAAAAATTCGCGAGTTAGCTTGTTTCCGTATACATTAATTTAGAAAATAAACATAACAAATACCTACATTTAGAAAATAAATGTCTTCTTTTATACCTGATCTTATACGTTAGGGCATACTGAAAGTTTCTGGATTCTAATAAATAAACAAGATATCGACTTAATATTCTATTTATTGTTTTTCGAAGTATATTCCCCCGCAATTAATGCATTTTTGCATTAGCTGAAAACATTGTACAAAGACCATTAACCATTGTACTTGGGGAGGCCTATGTCCAGCAGTGGACTGCAATAGGCTGAACTGATGATGATGACTGATTGTAAAAAGCAGTTGGACCAGTCTTCCTTGGGGACCTCTTCGATGGCTTCTTTGAACGCATTCACTGCTGATTCAGGCTCGTAAAACGTATACATCTCAGTTTATCTTTAATTTTTGGAAATAAAAAGAAGTCGCAGGGTGCGAGGTCCGGGCTCTAAGGCGGATGCGTCATCAATTCCACATTTGAAGCCTTCAAATAGGCCTCCGCCCTCCGTTACCTTCGCGGAGTGTGAGGATGCGTTATCGTGGTGAAGGACGACATTGCTTCGAGGACGCTTTTCTCTAACTTTTTCCAAGACTCTAGGCAAGCAAGTGTTAACGTACCAATCTGCAGTCACTGTTCATTTTCAAGCGATACTGTCGTGTATTGTCCTGATTTTCCGAAAAAGGAAGCAACCATTTGTTTACCAATACTTCGACTCTTCTTAACTTTCGTAGGTAAATCTTCAAAAGGGAAAACCCACTCTGCCGACTGGCTTTTTCTTTCGGGTTCAAAGCAGTACACCCAGGTTTCGTCACCTGTCACGATATTATAGACAGCCAGTGACTGTCCTCCGTTAAACTTTTTTATCATTTTACGGCACCATTGGACATGCAGCCGTTTCTGGTCTTCCGTTAAATCATGTGGTATCCATCGAGTGCAAAGCTTCCGAACCTTCAGATGCACATGTAAAATATTTTGCACTTGGCTCATTCCAATGCCTAATAAGGTACGAATTTGCTGACAAGTAATTTTTTTGTCACTATCGATTAGTTGTCTTACGGTATCAATATTTGATTCGGTAACCGCAGTTACCAGCCGACCTTCACGTATCTCGTCATGGAGATGATCACGACCACGTTTTAATTCTCCAAACTACGAATACACAGAGCTGCGACATGGTGCTTCGTCCCCAAATGCCAATTGCAGTCTCTGGAAACACTCTTGCTGACTTAAGCCACAACGAAAGTCATAAAAAATCATCGAACGAAAATGTTTACGAGTTAAATTCATTTTGACAGCGACACTCAATTTTCGAAAGGGCGCCACAATGAAAAAACAAAAAAACAATCTCGCAAATCAAAGAGTAACATGCTCCGAATGAGTTCCATTTTCGAATTCCATAATTGTATTTTTAATTCTTTTATTGTAAGTGGCTAGATCCAGAAACTTTCAGTATTCCCCACGTACTTTGATATGGTAATAAAAATAATTTTAATATCGAATTCCCTGAACTAAAAAATCCCTGATTTTACTGGTGAGATCCCAGAAATTATTTATTATGGTATCTTTCTTGTTTTTCATAAAATGGATTTATATTTACATTGTAAATACAAAATTTAAAAACCTGTGTGGTTTTATGAAACCACGGTAAAAGTGAAACTTTTTTCACATTATAGACATTTAACTAAAAATTTTTGAAATAATATTCTATTAAAAGTATAAAAATCGCTTTTTCAATCTTACCGCGCGGCCAACCGTCACGCGACATGCAACACACACACAACAAAGTTTGAGATGATGTAATAAGTTTCACTTTAAGAAAAATCGAAAATCGATCTTTTGGATCTCGATTTTTATATGAATCGATTTATCAGGTAACGATTCGAATCGATTCAAAAATCGGTCTTTTTTGGAAAGAATCGCCAACCCTACACTGACAGCTAATGTCACCATATAACATTGTAGTGGCGTCACCATTAAATTGGGATCATATTGGGGACGTTTAAAAATGCCATTTATAATTTTTACGTAGCTTATACCATTAGTAATTATATTCCGTTAATATTTTTAACAATTCTTAACATTTACAAGAAGTTATCTCAATCTGAATTTATGTTTACGTCCTGCAAAACTTACGTCGTGTGACGGTTATCGACTAGGGCGGCAGTATCGATAAAAAAATGTCGGTAATGGAAACGAATGCACATTTTTTTTTTTCATACTCACATTTTAGTTCATATATTATGGAATGGAACAGAATATTACGATCATACCATATATATTATATTATACCCAACAAAATTAAAAAATAACAGCTATAGGACAAAATGAAATGAAACAAAATCCGTTAGGATTTATACCTGAAACTGTTGAAATGTTAAGAGGAGGAAATTTCGAACGACCCGAAATTTATACTACACTCATAGGCGCATGATTGAATATACAGCATTATAATCTCGTCATAATCTCATTTACAGAGTAATAGCTCCTAAACTATAAATGCAACGGGAAAGAGTTTCCAATAAAATTTATAGGAAATTTTATGCTCCACGATTTAGTTACCACTATTTTTAATTTATCATTGACCATTAATTAAATATTTAGCAAAAACCATATTGAGAAAACTTTGGAGCGCTATAATTAACAACCTATGTGTTAAATGAAAAAAAAGTTTCAAATAAAAAAAGATGGAAAATATTATAATCTACAATAATGATCCGAACACTTTTTGTTGTACGATGCGCGGTTCGCGAGATATTCGATAAAACGCGTTTTCCAAGATGGCCGCTGACGCAGGCCCGGCACCGCCGCGCCAACTTGGATTTACATTGAGGGGACACCCCTGAACATATTCCAAAAAAAATATATCAGGTCTAATAAATACATTGCAAAAAAACTCCCCGGCGCTTGGGCTAATACAACAACAACATAATGGACATTAAAAATGCACATTATAATATTTTTTAAAACATGTTTACCAACGTGGCTGAATGTAAGCTACGCCTTTGTCTAAAAAAAAATTATCGACAAGACCAAAGACCAGGGCTGCCAGATGTACGATTTAAATCGTACTCATACGATTTTTTAGCATTTTTACTTATGTACGATCGCTAGACCAAGATCGTACGCAAAATGTACGATTTTTTATATACCTATTACCTGGAAACATTTCATAATGAAACAAACGTCATCCCCCGGCAAGCATGAACTTTGGGGAATTCTCTAACTACCTAACGCGTGACTAGATGTTTTACTTGAATGAAGACTCTTTATACAACCATGTAAAGGCTGTATTTGTTTGCATTCTTACGAAACTCCCCTTCAGTAATAATTGCGAATTTTCAAAAACCTTTGGATAAAATTTATTTAACTATGAATACCGACAAGTTTTGGGGCGTAATCAAAAAACAATTTGAAAATTATAAAACACTGGCTCAATTTGCTTTAAATTTTTGTTATGTTTGCCCCATTCTAGTGCAGATTGTGAACGAGCATTCAGCGAAGTTAATTTAATCAAAACAAAACTTACAGTTTATCCAATGGTACACTTAAAGGGCACAGTATAAGCCAAGCAAATTAATAAGAAGGAACGAAGCAAATAACTCTTTTGTAAAAAAAATATGACCACAGAAAATTGTATTAATCTAATAAATAGTTTTATTGCATTTATTTTCTAAAACTAAACTAATTTTGATAATTTATAATAAGAACTTAGTACTTAAAAGGCTGTACGATTTTTTTATTTCAAAACTTCCTTGGCATACGATTTGTTTTGTAGTTGGCGTACGATCACACTTTTTTTGCATCTGGCAGCCCTGCCAAAGACACGACCCATCACTAAAGCCTGTTTTACGCCGAGGCAACAATGTGCGTCATTGTGGCATGCGGCATTGACGCATGAAAAATGTCGCACGTTGTGGCAAGAACCTTGCGGCACGGCAACACCTTGCGTCATGTGGCAGAGTGTCGCAGCTTGTATCCGATCACGATGGATTCCGTGCGACAATTTTTGATGCGTCAAGCCAGTTTCTAGGTTATGTTTTGATTGTACTTATTTATTTAATTTACAAAATGAGATAAATCGGACATGGAGTGGTGTAATGATAATAATATTTGTTAGCAAACGAAAAAAACCGACTTAGATCACATCGACAAGTAATACAATGTACCTACGTAGACGAAAAAAATTAACAAACTCACTAATCGTCTGGTATCTCTAGAAATTGTACCCTTACTACAGAAAATCTAAAAAAGAAATATATAAAATCTACTTTTTTTGTTTTTTTGTCTGAAGAAATTCTAACCTATCTCTATCAATCAAGTAGGCAGACTAAAATTTGACAGCACGACGCTTAAAAACTGTTGCCTTGGCATAAAATACGCTGTCGCATCCCTGCTGGAAAAATCTCATAGAATATCATAGGAAAAACAAAATATTCTATGAGATTTTATGAGTTACTTGTATTCCTATGAGCCTGAAAAAAATTTGATCATAAACATTCTATGATATTTTATGAGTATTTCACCAACTCATAGATTCTCATAAAAATGTTACTTCTTGTCGCTATGAGATTTTATGAGTAATTTCAACATTAGACGAACAATGAGTAATACTTATGAGATTTTATGAGAATTTCGAGATTAACATTTCTATGAGATTTTATGAGGAAAATTGAAAGAAAAGTAGCTCATAAGAAGTTATAGACAATTTATAAAGAAGTTATGAGCAGTATTGCATTGAAATTCTTATGAGTTTCTATGAGTAATTTCGACGACAAATACACATATAAAATACCATAGAATATCTATATTTTATGAGAATTTCGAGATTAACATTTCTATGCGATTTTATGAGGAAAATTGAAAGAACAGTAGCTCATAAGAAGTTATAGAGAACTTATGACGTAGTTATGAACAGTATTGCAATTGAAATTCCTATGAGTATTTATGAGTATTTCCCCGGTCCAATACACATATAAAATACCATAGAATATCTATATTTTATGAGAATTTCGAGATTAACATTTCTATGCGATTTTAAGAGGAAAATATCCATATAAAATCCCACAAAATATCATTATTAACCGACTTCAAAAAAGGAGGAGGCTACTCAATTCGACCGTATATACATATACTTTTTTATCCGACTTCAAATGAGGAGGTTACTCAATTCGACCGTATATAATATATTTTTATTTTTTTTTTTTTTATGTATGTTCGGGGATAACTTCGTCGTTTATGAACCGATTTTGATTATTTTTTTTTTTTTGTTGGAAAGGAGATATCCCAATTTTATATACAATCAATATACAATCCATCCTAAAATAAATCTTATTTTGTAAATAAATATGGCGTAATGGGTAACCATAGACTACTATAGTGCTGTAATATATGTTGATAAATGTCGATGTCGGTAAATTATTTAGAGATAGCTTGACATGATAATTTCGTGATTTTTGTATTTTAATGTTTTAAATAATCTGATGAAGTTGACGATATTACAAAAGTGAGTTATTTCATATAGAGTGGCTAATGAAAGAAGGCACACTAAAATATTTTTTTATTTGTCATGTTCGTTTCAAATTAGATTTCTGAAAGTACTTTTCGGTATTTGAGGTTTCTCTGTGTTTTGATAAATTTTACCCTTGAGTTGTGACAGCCTTTTCATGCATCGCCATTTCGTTCGTGTTGCAAAAATATCTACAGTCCGGCCGCTCAAAGAATGCGTTTCTGACACCTGTCAAATCGTAATGACTCAATCATGTACAATAAATAACATTAACATTAATAATATTTAGTAACGTTATTTCTTGCATTCATTATGCATATTTATTCATTTTAATTTATATGTTGTTATTGTTTATAGGAATTATATATCAATATATTCAATAAATATTCAGAATGTAAATAAATTTTTAATGACTGATTCATTAAATTGAATCGTAATTTCTGAATTAACGAAGGGAAAAAAGTTTTATTCATTGGAAAATGTATATTATGAAATACATAATTTTAAGCATTAAACAATGAAGACTATGTCATACCGGGTGTATTTGGAACGCTTGAAAAGATTTAAACCTAATAATATACTATTCATATATATATTTAAATATATAAAAGAAAGTCGTGAAATCGTGCTACAGTAGAATCAATAATTCAGTAGACTAAAATACTGCTAGCAGTTGACAGTTGACAGTGAGACTGCTGACAGTTGCTAATGTCACTTTGTAAAAAATCGTTGTGTTTGTGTTTATTGTTAAGTTTTGTTTTGTGTTTTGTTATTCTGTTTTGTTTGTACTGTTTTGTTATCAATACGAAAGATATGGATGGTCCAAGTAATAAACACAAACACAAATATTATTTTACAAAGTGACATTAGCAACTGTCATTTTAGTCTACTGAATTATTGATTCTACTTTAGTTACACTATTTATAACTCAAGATCGGCTGAACCGATTTGGCTGAAAATTGGTAGGGAGGTAGCTTAGAACCAGGAAACGGACATAGGATACTTTTATTTTTTTGTATCAAATTTTGTAAGCATCTGTAATTTGGTCCAACTTGGGAGATGGGGTAGTTTTTATCTCAATTAGATCCTGTAGGTAGCGCTGCTATCGTTATGTAACTCCGAAACTACTGAACCAATTTGTATCGAATTTTGTAAGCATCTGTAATTTGGTCCAACTTGGGAGACAGGGTAGTTTTTATCTCAATTGGACCCGGTAGGTGGCGCTGCTATCGGTATGTAAGCAATCAAATTTGGTAGCTGTTTTTTCCGGCAGGACAACGGGCGCCGAGTCCACTAGTACTATATAATACATATAACCATTTATCTCAGAAACATTTTTTAATAACATTTTAGTAAGTACTTATGTATTTTGCGAACTCTCGTTGACCGCGAGAGGCGCGACTAGTGCGTGCGAGAGTACGTTGACCTCGCGCCGGTCAGCTGATGGCGCGCATGAACTTGTGGTATTCAATGACATTGCCGATTTTTTCAAAACACGACTATTCTGAAGCATTACATATATTCAAATTTCTGTTTCATTATTTTTTCCAATCCGGATTATACCAAAAAAAGTTTTGAAGAGGCAAGAAAAAATTTCTTTTCGCGTTTTTTTTTACTTGTATCATGTCATGTCATGCCAACGCTATCATACCTCTTCGTTTTTTCCAGCGTTCCAAATACACCCGCTAAAGTATAATTATCATTTTTTACCAGAAATATAAAGTAGTAAGTAATTTTATTTTCAATGTTTTTTTTTAATTCATCTGACTGATATTATGACACTAGTTTTTTTAAGTTTTGTTTGAGCGTACCTTTATTATATCATTAACTTTATTAAATACTAAGTACATTATGTATTATAAAATATATAACAATCGAATGCTGTTCGTTAGTCTCGCTAAAACTCGAGAATGGCTGGGCCGATTTGGATAATTTTGATCTCGAAATGTTTGTGGAAGTTCAGGGAAGGTTTAAACGGTGAGAAACATAAATAATATGTAACGGAAAATACTAAAAACGACGATTTAATTTTCCAATACAAAATGTTCCTAGCGGGGAAATTTGATGTCTTTTATCAAAAACTTTTTTAAATAATTAACGCCCAACGAAGTGGGCACGGGTCGGCTAGTATATTATAAAACTAGATTCTGCGCGCGACTTCGTCGGCGTGGACTCCGCTCCTATTGGTCTTAGCGTGATGCCACATAGCCTCTAGCCTTCCTCGATAAATGGACTATCTAACACTGAAAGAATTTTTCAAATCGGCCCAGTAGTTCCAGAGATTACCGCGTTCAAACCAACAAACAAACAAACAAACTCTTCAGCTTTATATATTAGTATATATTATAAAACTAGCTTCTGCGCGCGACTTAGTCGGCGTGGAATCCGCTCCTATTGGTCTTAGCGTGATGACACATAGCCTATAGCCTTCCTCGATAAACGGGCTATCTAACACTGAAAGAATTTTTCAAATCGACCCAGTAGTTCCAGAGATTACCGCGTTCAAACAAACAAACAAACAAACAAACAAACAAACAAACAACCAAACAAACAAACAAACTCTTCAGCTTTATATATTAGTATAGATTAGTATAGATTATAACGTTTTATTTTATATTATACAGACAGATTATTATAATTATTAAGATTAAAAAAACATTCGATTACAATTGCCTCGTCATTTTGTCACATCACTACAAAAACAAATAGTTGACATAACCATAATGACACAACCGTCAACCACAGGACACAACCTTGAATTCCTGTATATTCAAATGTACTCTGTGACCTTGAAGCAGCGCCGTTTGACGTGGTTTGACTTTTAAAAGCTATTGTTTTTATATTTGTTAATTAAGTAATTGTAATAATTTTAGCCCAAAATTGGTACATTTATTGTAAGTTGGCATAATTATTCGAATTTTAATGTTATCGCTCGTTAATAAGGTAAGGTGGTAACGTTATAAAGGTGTAATAACTAATTATGAATTATTTTTAGTTTAAGTATAATAATTTTAGTCCTATTCATCAGTTTTCAGAAGTCATGAGAATGTATAACGATTCTATGATATTGAGTACCTATGTAGGTAAAAAAGTTAATAAAATTTTAACTTTATAACCTATAAGAACTATTTACTTAGTAGGTAGCATTCAAAATATTTTTTGTCATGGTTTTATTTATGTTTATTTACATAATTATCAAATTAAGAAACAATATGTACAAATTCACAATTATAAATAGCAAAAGAAAACCACTAAGGTTTGTACAATACACATGTAAGGTTTGTACATTTTACATATTTTCATAATGATAAAAAAGTAGTATTAATGGTAAAAATAGTATTTAAAAAATAAAACAATCACAGTTACATTTTCATTTGGTACATCAATTTTTATACAATGTATTTTAATAATATTTATTTTTTCTCAGTGTTGTCAAAAGATAAAAAAATTTAAGTTTTTGTTTAATATTATTGCTTTTGATACATTCAACCAAATGTGATGGTAGTATATTTATTAAGGGACTATGTAAGTCATTGTTCTCTCACCATACACGTTGTTGGCAAGAGCTGTGTTTAAGTGGTTTCTCGCTACAACCCGTGTAAATGTAGGGTGTTGAACACGTTGCCTAAACTTACTACTCCAGAAATTTTCTTTTAGAACAGTATACTCAAACTTTTTATGTACTGGTATAATACTTTGCAATGATTAAAAAGTGCAATTTTGTCATTATGAAATTCAGTCCTAATATTTGATGAAACAATGTTTTTAAATATCTTAATTGTAATTTGTATATTTTGTTTAGGTAACTTTTGTAGGTACGACCACAACTACTGAGGCCATATTGGATATACGAATCTGCCAGAGCATAATAAAGTAACAATCTAATTTTTAAAGGGATTCTTTTTTTTTTTAATCATTATGTTAACTAAAAATTTTCTTAATTTGGCACATACTCGATCTATTTGTGATCTCCATGAAAAGTTGTTGTCTATTACCAGACCTAAGTAAATCTGTGAATTAACAACTTCAATAGCTGAGCAAGCACAGTTATTTTTATCTTTGACATGTAAACTGTTGTGGTTGTGAGCAATAAATTTTGTTGTGAGAGTGTCGCTGATGTGATGATTTTATAATTAAAAGTTTACTTTTGTTTGTATTAATTAAAATTCCTACATCATGGCACCACTGTATCAATATGTCGAAGTGCTTCTGAGGAATATTATATATTAGTATTCGTTATATATTATTTTTCATTTACTAATATTGAAATTACCTTATATATTCTCTTAAAAAGAAAAATTGAAAACTTTTGCTGTTGTCATTTTCCATACAGCTTAGACACATATTAATTTTTTTTTACAGCTTTAGATTTATTTATATAAACAACAAATTTAAAATTGGTTCTGTCAACATAAAAATGAAAAAGTTATTCTTTAGCATAAAAATTGTACCCTACAGTTTAAAATTACTTATTTATTTATTGTTCAAACATATAAATTAATTAAAAAAAGTCAGTGCTAAATCGCTTTTATATAAACAATTTAATTTGCAATAACAAATGTTGAGATCAATAATTGAGATAAAAACTACCCTATCTCCCAAGTTGGACCAAATTACAGATGCTTACAAAATTTTATAAAAATTGATTTAGTAGTTTCAGAGTTTATCGCTAACATACATCGTGACACGAAATTTTTATATATACATAATTATATAGATAGATATGTATATATATTTATACAAGGTAACTTTTTCATCAATATCCACTTTTTAACATCGTTCATCTGGATTGAAAATTAATAGCTCATCAATACAACATCATTTCTAAATCTCCGATTGATTCTTTACGATTTTTTTTCCACATTAATCGCTTGAGCCTGTGTTGCCCTACTGCTGGGTATAGACTTCTTTCCCCATGTTGAATAAGGATCAGAGCTGCTCTCCGAGGCACGGTGGGGAGACCCACAAGGACTGCACAAAGGATCAGAGCTGCTCTCCGAGGCACGGTGGGGAGACCCACAAGGACTGCACAAACACCCTGCCACGGCAAACATTTGTATGGCCAATACAAATGTTGGATAGCCTACAACACATGAGGCATCGATTTTTGGGGTTGGGGAACTGTCGAACTGTACCACTTCCACCCCCAGCACTGCACATATATATATAGAAATCCGAAAAAATAACCAAAACTGAGTCTATCTATGCCCAGTTCTGGGGCTGGGAGTGGTACCAGAGGGTAACCCACCCACCCCCTCCCAAAACCCCATAAATCGATGCCCAGTGCTGGGGGTGGAAGTGGTACCAGAGGGTAACCCACCCACCCCCTATCCTCCCCCAAAACCCCATAATTAGATGCCCAGTGCTGGGGGTGGGAGTGCTACCCCTTCCCCCTCCCAAAACCACCATAAATCGATGCCCAGTGCTGGAGATGGGAGTGGTACCCCTTCCCCCTCCCAAAACCCCAAAAATCTTGCCCAGTGCTGGGGTTGGGAGTGGTACCAGAGGGTAACCCACCCACCCCCTATCCTCCCCCAAAACCTCATAATTAGATGACCAGCGCTGGGGGTGGGAGTGGTACCCCTTCCACCTCCCAAAACCCCAGAAATCTATGTCCAGTGCTGGGGTTGGGAGTGGTACCAGAGGGTAACCCACCCACCTCCCTCCTTTCCTCCCCCCAAAATTAAGTTTTAAATTATTTAATTAATTAGATGCCCAGTGGCGGGAGTCCCCTTCCCCTCCTCCCAAAACTCCATAAATCGATGCCCAGTGCTGGGGGTGGGAGTGGTACCCCTTCCCCCTCCCAAAACCCCAAAAATATACACCCAGTTCTGATGTTGGGAGTGGTACCAGAGGGTAAAGCATCCACCCACCCCTCCCCCAAAACCCCATAAATCGATGCCCCATGTCCTATAGACTTACCCAAATGTTTGTCATGTGCGGGGATCGAACCCACAACCGCCAGCGCAACAGCCACAAACCAGTGCTATAACCGTTGCGCCAACGCGTCGTCCACGTTAAAACTCATAAAGTCTCATAAAAAATTTTAATCTAAACATGAGCTCATAGATTCTCATAACTTTTACATTACATCCATTATGCTCATAAGATTGTAGATTTTTTACGTAAAAAGTTATGAGTTTCTATGAGATACTGAAGATGCTCATAAGAACTTAGAATCAAATGAATTGTGACCGCTATGAGTTTCTATGAGTAATTTCGACGACAAATACACATATAAAATCTCATAGAATATTTTCGTATTATTTTTTTATGAGATCCTATGAGATTTTTCCAGCAGGGATGTCGTTTGTAATAAACACAGTTGTATATCTATACCTATAGTACTCGTATTTATTTTTGAATGTATTATCTAATAAATTATCAAGTCAAACAACCATTAGTCTGTTTATATATTATCTATATATATCATACATATTATTTAAAAGAAGTCCCCCGGCTGCGTCTTTCTGTCTGAGCGTGAGCGCGGTAAACTCGAAAGTACCCAACGGATTTTTATACCGTTTTCAACAATAGAAAGCATGATTCTTGAGGAAGGTTTAGGTAAGGTTAGTTAATTTATTGTGCTTTGTAAATTAGCAGAAACATGGGGATTAATGTTGAAGAGGTCGCAAAAAAATCTCGCCAACTGGGAGCTTTCCTCGCGAACGCCGCGTACACTAGAAAGATATAGTTAAGTAAGTAATGTACTAGCGAATTCAAAATCTCTAAAAATGCTACAAAAGTCCGCAATAGCATCTCTTTCTTATGATTGACTTACCACTACTATAACCACTTTTATGTTTAAATTTTAATTAAAAACATTACTTTATTTTCAAAGCTATTTTCTTTAGTTCAGTATTAATTCTTATCCACATGAATATTTTAGTTATCAGGCATTTAATGCAGATTAAAATTGCCCTCACACAATATCAAACAGATGAACAGTTTTTGAGATATTGTCGTTAGAAGTAATTAGCAGCGAAACATTTAACGCTCGGCGAGCCAGCGTTCTTTCCTTGAGATGCTACGGCGAGTCCATTCCATCCCCTCTCCAGCGCATCGCTCGGCCGCCTGCTCATGCTAATAAAGGAAATCAAAAACATCAAAGATCTTTTTATTGAACTCTTTTTTTTTACTTTTTTGTTAAATTCCACGCGGACGAAGTCGCGGCTACAGCTAGTGTATGTATAACATATTTTTTTTTTTACTTAATTGGACATGATTATACAAGCAATCTTTATTTATATGGACTTCATCACGTAGCCGTTATTATTTATGTAGACTTGATCACACAGTAGTATTTCCTTATATGAACTTGATCTCGTAGCAGTCTTTATTTGATTTAAACTTGACCACACAGTAGTAGGTATATTCTTATATTAGCTTGATTAAAAGCTGTCATTTTATATGTAGACTTGATAACATAGCCGCCTCTATTTATGTAAGTAGAATTTATCACACAGTAGTATATTATACTTATATTGACTTGATCACAAAACTGTCATAATAATTACTTATATATAGACTTGATCACATAGCCGTCTTTATTTATGTAAGTAGAATTTATCACACAGTAGTTTATATATACTTATATTGACTTGATCACAAAGCTGTCATAATATATGTAGACTTGATCACATAGCCGTCTCTATTTATGTAAGTAGAATTTATCACGCAGTAGTATATACTTATATTAACTTTATCACAAAGCTGTCATAATTTATGTAGACTTGATCACATAGCCGCCTCTATTTATGTAAGTAGAATTTATCACACAGTAGTTTATATATACTTATATTGACTTGATCACAAAGCTGTCATAATATATGTAGACTTGATCACATAGCCGTCTCTATTTATGTAAGTAGAATTTATCACGCAGTAGTATATACTTATATTAACTTTATCACAAAGCTGTCATAATTTATGTAGACTTGATCACATAGCCGCCTCTATTTATGTAAGTAGAATTTATCACACAGTAGTTTATATATACTTATATTGACTTGATCACAAAGCTGTCATAATATATGTAGACTTGATCACATAGCCGTCTCTATTTATGTAAGTAGAATTTATCACGCAGTAGTATATACTTATATTTACTTGATCACAAAGCTGTCATAATATATGTAGACTTGATCACATAGCCGTCTTTACTTAATCGTGTATGGACTTGTCACATAGCAATCATGGCTAACATCATAAGGGAATTGTTTTCAAAAAAGAAGTCTCATATAGTAGTAAATAATATACGAAAACAATTATATACTGTACATACTTTTGCAACTTAATTTACCAATATTCGTAAACGCTAATCTCATTTTAAACTTTTTTTTTCTGTATTATAATATGATTAATGAAGAGTCCACACTCTTGTAAAAACCGATAAATAATCTAATATAGTAGAATGTGAAAAGTATATTATTCTAAATCTTAATTTACTTTCAAGAAGGTCAATCAAATTGTCTCTACTGAACTACAATTTTTCTTGTCTGTCTGATTTCTTTGTTTGTTCAATTAATAAATCAATATCCGATGTTATATAATGATTTAATTCAACAATTCCATTCAATTGTACCTACATTCAGTGGCGTAGCTACTAAGGGGCAAGGTGGGGCGGTGCCCCGGGGCCCTCAAGCTCAGGGGGCCCCTCGGACTCTGGATAAAATTAAAATAAAATTAAAAATTAAAAAAAAAACCCGACACAGTAAACCTGAGTTCCCTTTAAAAAGTAAAATATAATGAAAGCAACTCAATCTTAAAGTACCTAAGTATGTACGAGTATTAATAATAAAAAAAAAAAATACATCGCGTTGGGGGACCGCTCCAAACCTAACAATTCAATTACAAATAGTCTAAACTAACCTAAATGAACTAAGCGACATAGATTAATTCAAAAACAAAATTATGAAAAAAAGCTTATAAAATTACTTCAAAATAAGCGCGTAGCGACTTGGGGGGCCCCCAACGCTATGTATTATTTTGAATTATTAATACATACATACATAGTCGTACATACTTAGGTAGGTACTTTAAGATTGAGTTTCTTTCATTATTTTTTACTTTTTAAAGGGAACTCAGGTTACTGTGTCAGGGATTTTTTTTTTAATTTTAATTTAATTTTTTCAATAATGTACTAGACACAACAATAACTCAGTTAAAAGCAAGTTCTGCAGTCAGTTAAATATTCAATTTTACAACACCAACTTAAGCGACTTCCAAAAAGGAGGAGGTCTCAATCCGATTTCGATGATTTTTGTTTTAATCGAAAGGTCAAAGCTGGTGCTTGTCATGTGGTACCATTTAAATTTAATTGCGATCGAACAACCATTTTTCAACTTATATGTAAAAATGCATATTTACTTGACTATTTTTTCGTCGACCTTTTTTTTTAACGTGGGGTAAATCCATCATGGATACCCTCTGGCGCGGGGGCACCAGAGGGTTATGTCAGACTCCTACTGACCAAAAACCATCCACGTATGAGCAGACATCCGCCTAAGTGGGGCGAGATGGGGTCGCGTTAGCAGTCTCCATCCCGCGCCGGCGGTAGGCCCGGACGTCTGAACGTCCGGGCCCCGGCACAAAGTTGAGGTGGCCTCACTCACAACAAGGCCACCCCGCAGACCTGTGCGATCACGTCGTCCGGCCGGCCGAAGTCCCCCGACTGTCGGCCGGCGACCCCACTATTACGAGGGGGGGAGGAGGTGGGCAAACCGCCTCCTCGTTGCCCCCGTACGTCTGCACCGAAGCGGGTCAGCGGAGGCGTCACTCTCCCTGGCCCGCTCCGCGGTCTCCTTCTACGTCATTACCTCTTCGCAGAAGGAGACCGCCGCCTGCCACGATCTCTCACTGTCGAGCATGGCTTTTACGACGCTCGGCAGCGAGAGATCCAGCCCTATTACCGCCCAAAGCGCACGCCGCTGTGTTTCCCACGCGACGCACACCTCCAGCGTGTGGAGCGCTGTATCCTCTGGCGCCCCACACTCGTGGCAGGCTGGAGTCGACTCTCGTCTCGCGATTTGGTGCAGATACTTACCGAAGCATCCGTGTCCGGAAAGCACCTGCACCAAACGAAAGGTCAGCGGGCCGAACCGCCGCCTCACCCACTTCTGAAGGACCGGCCTGACCGCGTCCACCGTCCACTGCCCGGGGACCGGCGGGGCCAAGTCCTCCGTCCACCACCGCAACAGGATGTCCTGCACCTGCCTCCGCATGCGTGCGACCTCCTCCCACGTCGGGGGCTCCCTCCGGGATCTCCTCGCCGTCACGAAATGATACGTTTGGCGAAGATCTCCGCCTGCAATTCCCGGGGGGGATCGCCAGCCAGCACGCACGCCGCCGTCCAGGACACCGTCCGGTAACTGCGTATCGCCCTCGTCGCGATGACCCGCTGCGGACGTCGCAGCAGGGTCTTGTACGGCGCCCCGTACATGGCCATACTCCGGATGACCCCAGAGTACAGCCGACGGCAGTTGACGTTTGGACCACCCACGTTCGGCAGCAGCCTTCCGAGTGAGGCGGCAGCTCTGACGACTCTCGGGGCCAGCTGGGCAAAGTGAGCCCCGAAAGCCCACCTCCCGTCCAGGGTGAGGCCCACTTACCTCATCTGGGTCCCCACACGGACCGGGACCCCGTCCAGAGTTACCCACGTACCTGGAGGGGGTCCCCCCATTTTTTTCGTCGACCTAGGTTATACTTGTATTATACCGCCAACTTTACGACACTGGATTCATCCTTTACTAGTTCTCCTCTATCCCAAAAATATCTAATAGTGCTTCCCACCACTTCAACCGCGCGGTTAGCCCCTTCAGTTTAATATGCAACCGCCTGGATTGTACGCACTTAACCCCGATGAATTTTGAACCGCGGCGGTTGAATGGAGAGGTGCGGCCCGCTTCGCGGCTGGCCGCCGTCTTGTCTATAAGCACTGGCGGTTCAGTTTGCGGCGTGCCGCCGAAAAGTTTGTACGTTTGACGCGCAGCCATGAACTGCGATACAGATAAATTTTTAGTTATTTTCTCCGGCGTGGGGTAAGACAGGGAGATGTAATACCTCCGAAACTGTTTACCGCTGCGCTGGTCTTTAAGACCTTCGATTTGGGGGAACGAGGCGTCAACGTCAACGGCGAATCCATATCTCACCTTCGTTTCGCCGACGATATCGTCATCTTTGCGGAGACCTTGGATGAGCTATGCCAAATGCTGGCCGGCCTAAACGAGTCCTTCCGACGAGTCGGTCTCGGTATGAACTTGGAGAAAATGAAAGTTATGCTTAACAACCAAGTCATATCGGTCGATGGTACCCTTCGCGAAGTTGTTTAGGAACCTAGGGCATACCATCCAACTAGGCCGCAACAACTACGAGAAGGAGGCCAATAGGAGGATTCAGTTAGGTTGGGTGGCGTTTAGCAGGCTTCGTCGAGTCTTCACTTTAAAGATTCCGCATTACTTGAAGACAAAAGTCTCCGAGCAATGCGTCCTGCCTGTTAACAAACGGAGCCGAAACGTGGACACTGACAAAGAGACTGGTCTACAAGTCGCTCAACCTGTAATGGAACGGGCTAATGCTTGGGGTTTCTCTCAAGGATAGGATAAATGAAACTATCCGCAAGAGAACGAAAGTAACCGACATAGCATAGCCCATGGAATTAGCAAGTTGAAGTGACAGTGGGCTGGTCACCAGTGTCGCAGGACCGACGGCCGTTGGAGCAGATGTATCCTGGAGTGGAGACCGCGTCTTGGTAAACGCAGTGTGGGACTTCCTCCAGCCCGTTGGATCGACGATCGAAGGGGATCATATTAACGTACCTTCGCTGTCTGCATACAGTAACAGGACTGTACTGTACTGTTTTGAACGGTAACAGGTAGATATTTTCTTTTATTTTCATAAAATAGTTTCAATTTGTTCACTAAAATAAGCTAAATTTGTATTTGGTTTTAAAGTTTATTACGAAGTCGAATGTATTACGACAAATCTGGAGTATGTCGAATTCGGAACATGACGAATACGGAACAAACGATTTTAAATAGTTTAGTTGGGGCCCTCGTTTATATTTTGCCCCAGGGCCTTCGGTTGCCTAGCTACGCCACTGCCTACATTATCTATTAAAATACTTAAGCAACACGAACTGAGTGACACAGGCTCCTCCGAAACCTTTCATAACAGTAGTACTAAGCTTAATTTTTAACCGACTTTCAAAAAAGGAGGAGGTTCTCAATTCGACTGTTTTTTACGTATGTTACTTCAGAACTTTTTAATGGGTAGACCGATTTCGATGATTTTTGTTTTAATCGAAAAGTGGTGCGTGTCATTTGGTCCAATTTAAATTTATCTGAGATCTAACAAGTACTTTTCGACTTATATTTAATAATGCGTTCTTACTTGACTATTTTTTCGTCGACTTACGTTGTATTATACCGCATAACTTTTTACTGGTTTATAAATTTTAATGATTTTTAATTTAATCGAAAGCTAATGTTTATTATCTGGTTACATCATCGAGAACTGGTTACAACTTTTTGAGTAATCTTTGATAACGCGTATTTACTTTACTATTTTTTCGTCGACCTACGTTGTATTATACCGCATAACTTTTTACTGGTTTATAAATTTTAATGATTTTTAATTTAATCGAAAGCTAATGTTTATTATCTGGTTACATTTAAATTTCATCGAGAACTGGTTACAACTTTTTGAGTAATCTTTGATAACGCGTATTTACTTTACTATTTTTTGTCTACCTACGTTGTATTTTACCACTCGATGTAATTGAGTTCGTTTTTTTTTTTGTTTGCAAGCAAACACAATTATTATAATTTGTAAATTCTTAGCTTGTGATATACAAAGAAAATTAATTTTACTGCCCGTGTATATTAATGCTCTTAACTGTTGTCCATTTACTATCACTACCCCAGATAGCATGCAAACTTGAGGCAAGTTTGATTTTTCTTTGATTCTAAATTGCTGCGTCAAATATGACGAGGCAAGTTTGTGACAATATTGCTGCAATATTGATAAGTTAACTATGAAGTTTCAAGTTTGCGACAATATTGCTGGAATATTGTTGTGACAAGGATGATGCGTCAAGTTTGCGGCAACATTGCTGCAACACCGCTACCACTCAGTACTAACGTATAATTATAATTTATATACTCTGTATCAATTTCACTCACGCGCGCGCGAGACTAGCCAAGCGATCACATTCGATATAGTTTGTTTTTGTGAAATAGATTATTATTATTTTTGTTTTGGTGAAATTGAGGTATGTAATTAAGTCTCTTTTATATTTTTTGTAGCTTCTAGCTGTATGCACATAAAGTCCATGTTTAATGTTATTCGTTGTTGCATAACCTCAACAATTTGCTGTCCCAGTGATATTGTACACAGTCAAAAATTCAATTCAATTACTGCCACTCTGTGTTTTCTTCATATTTTATTAAAAACGATTTACGCTTTAAAGCGCTAAGTAAGCCAAAACAAAGAATGATAATGTTATTATTAATTTTGTAACAACTCTAAATGCAGTCATGTAATGGCGTCAGTTTTTAATAATATTTACTTAAGTTTTTATTTTTTTTTCTTCAGGAAGGAGTAAAGATGTCTCAAAAACTCTTTTTACTAATGTCCAAACAAGGACAATTAATAAGAGTAAGTATATCTTATATTTTTCTATATAAGCTATTTAAGAATTATATAAACTTTTGGGTTTCATTACTTCTTTCAAACTTAATTTATTTTTTTAAACTACATAGTTAAAAAACATGCATTATAATTTTAGAAACTTATAATGAGGCACATCTCCACTTGAAAAATGCTGAAGATGAAGTAACCATATGAAAAAGAAGGGATCAAGAAAGTATACTCTCGCCTGAAGATTCAGATTCTCCAGATGTTTATCGCACTATGTAAAAGAAAAAAATCCAGCCAGGTGTTACGACCCCATTCCTCCTAAACGTCTGTTAACAGGAACAAGAAAAAATGAGTGTACTGAATAATTTACAGAAGTGACTGAAGTGACTGATTGAATCTTACACCTGGTAAAGGTCTTTATAATAATACTTAATATCCCCTTTTTAACTGTACTTGAGAAGAGATCTCGACTTGAGTATCGTTCTTTAATAAGGGTCTTAATTTTTCTTATTACAGGTCGTATTCAAAGCGAATCTCAGCCAAATTTAACAAACGCAGCTCCTGAATATACTTTTACAAGAAACAACACCTTATTTACTGGAGATGTTGAAGATGTTATTGAAATTTCAGATGTAACAAACAGCATCAATACTGGTCCAAATCGTACAATAAATTGTCCATCTGGTAAAGATTTTAACTAATTTTTTAAACATTTTCTTTTACATGGGCCATTCAGACGTAACTTGCTTTTTATTATAGGCTGTATTCTGAGCAAGCAGTTTTCAATACAATTTTTAATGATGTAATGGATGAACATCTTAAGGAAATTACTAGTGAGTGGCTGATTCAAGCAAAGTTAGAATTAAGACGGAGGTAAGGAGGAGGTTTTGAAATATAATAAACATAAAATTTTATATTATTCTGTGTAGGCATTTATTTTTTAATTTGAATCATAATTATATCAAATTGCTTTCTATGACTTTACATGTCCATGCACCATGTGTACATGACAACATAGTTTTAGGTTTTATTGCAAGATTGTTACTTTAACATCTTTTTACCCTTTTAATAGCATAGTTTAATTTTGTTCATACAATAAGAGTTTATAACAATTTCTTTCAAGAGTTTATAACAGTTTCTTTTATTTGTTTCAGAGCTGATAGACAAAATAAAGCATCGGAATCTAGCGGAAAAGCTAGCGGATATAATCTGGGTTCTAATGAATCATTTTAGACAATGATCTTAAATTATGTGATTAATAAATAAATAGTCATATTATGATTAAAAATTGTATTTTTTTTTACCACCGTAACAAAGGTATAGGGCAAATTATAATTAGTATGTTTTGATACGACAAACTTGCTTAAGGTTTGTTGTGACAAACCTTAAGCAAGTTTGTTATAACAAGTTTGCATATTCTTTGAAAAAACAAACTTCATGCAAGTTTGTCACTGTGAAACTAGCAAGTTTGATTTAAACTTGCTGCAAGTTTATAAAGTTGCCATGGCAAACTTGAAGCAAGCTTTCATATTTGATGTATCAAACTTGTTGCAAGTATGAAACAAGTTTATATTGTTATCTGGGACTCGTTTGTAATTATGTATAAGCATAAATATCGTAAGTAATTACTATGTAAGACCCGACTAACCTGTTGTAACTGCGGTTGCGATGCCCCAGCACCCAACCAGCAGGCTGCCGTTGCGGCGACAGTTCTCGCAGTGCTGTTGTTGTCTAATGTCTACAGTCCCGCGCTTCGTGACCCGGTCGCCGACACGTGTAGCATATCTTCGGCTGGAGCTGATGGTCTGATGTTGATCCTAGCGCACCATTACTGGTTCCTCTTTTCCACGTTGATTTTCCCACAGTGGTGTTTCCATTCGTTTGAAATTTTCTAATGATGATAAATAGCCATATTTTAATTGTTGAGGAGTATTACAGCTTATAATTACAGGAGTATTAGAGTCTTATTGGCGTCTGCTCTCAGTTTATAAGTAGTCCACGAATTATACACGAGATAGATCACTTCCACATCGCTGGGAGCAACGTGTCGTTTTTTGTACGGTTTCTTTTTACAACCACCGTCAGAGAGAAAAAAAATACTGTTTCCATCTTCCGATCTGCTTGACTCATTGTTTCTCGTTTGCGTTGTCCAAAATCATCCAAATAAGGTCCAAACATTTTTGGGCAAAATCCCACTTCTGAGGTATTAAAGACTAGTGGGTTTGTAAATTAAGAGCGCTATCACACAATCGAAGTTCTCGGTTTTAGGTAATTTAGACGGCGCGCGGCAGTGATCGCGTACGTGTGCGTCTCGTTAAAGTACGCTACGCACACATGCAAGACGCTTTGAGTCATAATCCAAGAACCAAACCAACTTGAGACTGTTTCCGAAATAAATTAAATTATTACTGTCAAATAAAGTTCGTGAAATATTATTTTATTATTTAAATTAATAACATTAATATTTTTGTATTGTCATTAATAATTTTGTAATTTTAAAAACTAAAAAAATCTCGAAAAATGAAAATTGTTGTCCTATTTTTACAAGCTTTTATTTAACTTGCAATGTATGTATGTATGTATGTATGTAACTTTAATGAATGTTTGTTCGGGTAAAATCTTGCAACTCAATTTTGAAGCAGATATCTTCAACCAATTGAGCTGAAATTTTGTGTACAGGTTCAATTTGGATGACAACGCATGGTTTGTATGTATGCATGTATGTATGTATGTTTGTTCGGGTGAAATCTTGCAACTCAATTTTGAAGCAACCAATTGAGCTGAAATTTTGTATACAGGTTCAATTTGGATGACAATGCATGGTTAACTTTGTGACGTCATTCCAAACCCAATATGGCAGAATATCCAAGAGTGCGGACTAGTTATTTTAGTGCACTTCTACAATATGGGTATCAAATGAAAGGGCTTGCTAACAATAATTCAAATAAAGTGACGTAATAACCGACTAAAAAGTCAAAAAGAAATTAAAAGTAAAAAATCTTTTTAAAAAACAAGCTTTTATTTAAAGTCATTACACATAATATATATGATATATAAGCTTGTCGCGAGATTTGCTTGTAAACAAGTAAATTAAATAAATTGATGTGATTGATTTTACATATTAAAATTTTCAAACTAAGGAAATACGAGTACTATCTCGCGACAAGCTTTTCTATCATATAGATTATGTGTAATGACTTTATAAGTAGATAGTAAAAGTTTTAAAGTAAAAATTATTTTTTTGCGTTTTAGCACATTCAAATAAAAGCTTGTTTTTTAAAAAGATTTTTTTACTTTTAATTTATTTTAATTTCTGAAAGTAATAAATATGTGTATAATATTTTGCTATTGTGCCTAATTATTTTGTAAACATTGTACCTACTTAAGACGCGCATGCATCGTTTTGATTTTAATATTCATTAGAAAAATTATAATTGTCAATTGGTAGGTTATAGGGTCATAAAAATAACTTGATTCTATTGAAATAAGGTCTTAAAAATCATTTTATAAACTTAAAGGAGTGTTTTAGACCATAGAACTGAATAACTTTTACCATGGGACAAACATTAAAATCAAGAAAATAATTCTGCTGTTACTGCGGCCTATGAACGCTTGCAATGCCTAAGCTCTAATAATTGTGTTTGCTTGCAAACGATAAAAAGCCGACTTCAGTTACATGGACAAGTAGTACAACGTAATAAAACTCACAAATAGTCAAGTAAATACGCGCTATTAAAGATTACTCAAAAAGTTGTAATCAAATCTCGATCTAACTTAAACAATACTACATGACAAGTATTAGCTTTCGATTAAAGTAAGAATCATCAAAATCGTATAATACAACGTAGGTTGACGAAAAAGTAGTCAAGTAAAAACGCATTATTAGATATAACTGTAAAAGTAAGTACTTGTCAAATCTCAATTAAATTTAAATGGGACCACATGACACGTAACACCTTTCAATTAAAACAAAATTGATCGAAATCGGTCCACCCAGTCAAAAGTTCTGAAGTAACACACATAAAAAAATACAGTCGAATTGAGAACCTCCTCCTTTTTTGAAGTCGGTAAAAAAAAGGAATCACACTGTTACTTTTAAACATATTTTTTGTAAATATGTTCTTTTTTCAATAAATAATCAAAAAGTGTTTGTTGCGCTCTCGGACTAAGAATCAAGGTTGCGTTACATTCGCTAATTGGTGAGATCGCGTAACACAGCAACAGCGAGCGATACGTCCACCCTCCATGAGCGCTTGGCGCTATCTAAAGTTACAGACCGCGAGTCCCGAGATTTATAAAGGATTTTAGCACTACATACAATAATTTTTACATTACTTATTATTTCATTTACATGGACAACTTTTTTTTTCAAGCAAGGTAATATAGTAAGCTTCGTAATTACTTACTTTTTGTTTGAATTTGGATTATATATTCATAGATAAAAAATTTAATTTCGGACGAAATATTATCAGTAACTCTCTGTTTTGCAGAATTATTTATGATGTATTACTGTATGAAACATAATAAATTGCATTAATCATTCCAAAGTAGAAGATACAGTTGTACCATAAACATTTTTAAAAATGATTAAATTATTATATCTTCGATATAACAAAGCATGAAACGATGCCCAAAACTAAAATTTTCTGAAACATCCTTTCCAGAGACTAAGTTTTTACTGATGTACGTAAACAAATTGAAATATTTATTTAAAACATTTCCAAGAATACGAATCAAACTTTCTTGGTAATATATAATTTTTTTAATTTGTGGATTTATATAAACCATAATCACACATCAAAACTCGAGTCAAACGCTCAAATCCAAGAAAAATTGTAATAGCCCTCTTAAATAGCCAAGGCAATTATCACAATCTCTCTATATTTTTGAACAGCGCATGTAACGTTGTTAACAACTCGAATAATAATGAATGCTTCAAATAATTATCTACCCTTTTTATACAATTTTATCTATGTGTCAAATCAGAGTGAATATTAATAAATGTATAATATTAAACGAATATAATACTAAACGAATGTAATTATAAATGAGAATATTAATATTATTGATTTAAGAAATTATTACATGTAGTTACTAAGCTATATTAACATAACAATTAATATGAACTACGTCATAACCGTTGAGCGACTATTGAATACTTGATAACAAATAATATAGACATTAAAAACAATTCGCAACGACAAAAATTTAACAAATTTTGAATTTAGGCAATGTTGAGCAGTGTTGGCAAAGTTGTAGCATTTTACGGTAATTTTAATAAAATGTATTGAGCTTAATATGAAACATTTTGAATGTATTTCTACTCCTGATAACAAAACAAGAAGGCACATGTAGAAGCAAAAATAAAAAGCCAAAATGACAAACAAGGATTTTATTTATAAAGTATAAAATTATAAAAGTAATCTTAGGAACAATAATTAAAAGTTATCTTAAAATAAAAACGGAGAAATTAAAAACTTTAGAAAGACAAATCACGCCCACAATGGAATTTTATAATTTTATAAACAAACAAAAGCAAATCATTAATTTATAGAAAAAAGTCAACTTTTTGACATTCGAATAACTAATATAATGAGCGGCATAAAATAGTGTAATAATCGTTTTCAACCGAACGATTCAAAGAAAATTATAATATCTTACAATACGACGTAAAAAAATGTATATTTTATTGAAAAAAATAAATATTAAAAGCGTGTGTCAACTCCGACACGCGATTGGAGTTTACTCCTTAAGAACAATTATTGTGATTTCTGAAAATCGAAGTTTTCTATTGAATCAAATTAAAATTTAAAACTACAATTATTACATAAACAGACGCGTGCTATTAGTATCGATACGATAAACGCGGGTCAACTAGGTAACGAACCTTACATAAAAGCTAAAAGCGCCGAAAAGCGCCACTCTATCATTTCACTTCCCACATATTGTTTCTTCAGGAGTAAACTCCAATAATATATATTTCCTATTTATTTGAGTTACAACATAACTTAAGCGACAGTTTGCTTTATTTCTGTATCTGTATGAGTTCTTAAATGTTGGTTCAAATTACCTTTATGTGTAAATTTCTTTGGGCAAAGGAGACATTCGTATGGTTTTTCACCTGTGTGTGTTCTTATGTGTGTTTTTAAATTAGCGCTTTGACTAAATTTTCTTTGACAAACATGACATTCGTATGGTTTTTCACCTGTGTGTGTTTTTATGTGACTATTTAAATGAGCGATTCGACTGAATTTTCTTTGACAAATATGACATTCGTATGGTTTTTCACCTGTGTGTGTTCTTACGTGTGTATTTAAATTACTGATTACACTGAATTTTCTTTGACAAATATGACATTCGTATGGTTTTTCATCTGTGTGTGTTCTTATGTGCGACTTTAAATGAGCGATTTGACTGAATTTTCTTTGACAAATATGACATTCGTATGGTTTTTCACCTGTGTGTGTTCTTACGTGTGTATTTAAATTACTGATTACACTGAATTTTCTTTGACAAATATGACATTCGTATGGTTTTTCATCTGTGTGTGTTCTTATGTGCGACTTTAAATGAGCGATTCGACTGAATTTTCTTTGACAAACATGACATTCGTACGGTTTTTCACCTGTGTGTGTTCTTATGTGTTTCTTTAAATCAGTGCTTCGTCTAAATTTCCTTTGACAAATATGACATTCGTATGGTTTTTCACCTGTGTGTGTTCTAAGATGCTGGTTAAAATTGTTTTTCAAATTAGTCATATACTGACATTGACTACAACAATGTATCTTTTCTTTTGTATCGTGGAAACGTAAATGAACAATTAAGAATTTTTTACTTACAGTTTCATAATTACATATATTACAAATGTATTTATTATTCGGAACTAAAAAGTTGCTGTCATGTTTTTTGTCATTTGATTTATCATTTATTTGTATTTTCGAAGTTTTTGGAAGTGCTAAGTTTATATTATTTGCTGATTTAGTTTCATTTAGTGTTAATGTTTCATTTCGGTTATGTATTTTTGGCTTATTTGTTACATGTGGTTCTGTAAGATTATTGTTAGAATTAATTAAAAAAGAATCTTTCTGTATTTTTTTTGGAGGCTCATACTTTTTTACCTTTTTACTTTTTTTAGGTATTTTATTTAAATTATTTGAGTCATTATTGGATTCATTACTTTCCTTTGGCTTATTTTCTAGTATTAGATTTGGTTTTTCAGGAACATCTTCTTTACTGACTTTTACTACTTCATTCGCTTTTTCTTTGTTTGGCGGTTTCAGAGGATTTAAGGCACCTGAAACGTTTTTGTTAGTACACAATGATAATCTAAAGGAAGTATTTATAATTTCAAACTTATGACCACACAACTGAAGTAAAACTTCTTTAGCTCCATCTAACTTATATCTCTATCTCAACTTCCGTTCGCCTCGCTCAATCACACTTTTCGTAACGCCCTCGTCACACATTCATCAGCTTACTCCCCAAGTCGGGCGTGTGTAAAGAAGTTTTACTTAAAACAATTAACTATTAAAACAATCTTTTTTATCAGCCTGCAATATCCCACTGTTGGGCATATGCCTCTTCCCCCATGTAGGAGAAGGATCAGAGCTTAATCCACCACGCTGCTCCAATGCGGGTTGGCGGATATATACTATGAGTAACGATCGCTATCAGGTGTACATGATAACAACCGGGACCGACGGCTTAACGTGCTCTCCGAGGCACGGTGGGGAGACCCACAAGGACTGCACAAACACCCAGACCACGGCAAACATCTGCATGGCCAATACAAATGTTTGTCATGTGCGGGGATCGAACCCGCGACCGCCAGCGCAACACGCACAATCCAGTGCTGTGACCGTTGCGCCAACGCGGCGTCTTCAAAAAAACAATCTTACTAATATGATACACGCGAGTTTGAGTGAATCGATGGACGAATGTTTGTTACTCTTAATACCTGTATTGAACTTCCTAAGTTTCTTATTTTTCACACTATCCTGCTTGGTCTCCGAATGTATCTTCAAGCTTATATTCTTAAGAGGGACATCATCATCAGAATCTGATATATCTTTGACATCTTCGTATGCCCTTAGTCCATCTATAGAATATGTTTCTTTAGACCCCGTTGAAATGTTTTGGTCTATTTGATCCTCTTCTGAAAAAAGAATTTGTTTATTTGTCAACTGATTTAAAACATGAATTATTATGATTGGGTTTTAGTGTCTTAATTTGAATACTGTAAATAGTTTTTGATTTAACAATTTTTTTTGGTCTAAGATCTGAAACTAAGTCGATCTTCACCGAGCTGATAATAGAAAGAAACATACTTTATAATAAATTTGGTATATTATATAATATATCAATAAAATCGGCCAAGTGCGAGTCGGAATCGCGCACGAAGGGTTCCGTACCATTGACTAGGTAAACAACAGTAGGTACATTGATTTTAATATCGGGCAAAAAGCGGCAAAAAGTCACTTTTTTGTATGAGCCCCGTAAATATTTTTTTTCTTTATTTTAATTATATTATTTATTATTAAAGTAAATATACAATAAAGTATTTTATGGATATTTCAAGTGCCTAACTGTTACCATTTATTGATATCTAGAATAAATAGGCAAAAAATCGCGTTTGTTGTATGGGAACCTCCCTAAAATATTTATTTTATTTGGTTTTAAGTATTTGTTGTTATAGCGGCAACGAAAATACATAATTTGTGAAAATTTCAACTATCAAGCTATGAGCCGTTCTTGAGATACAGCCTGGTGACAGACGGACGGATGGACGGACAGACAGCGAAGTCTTAATAATAGGGTTCCGTTTTTACCCTTTGGGTACGGAACCCTAAAAATGGGTTGCCTAAAAAATTCTGGACTGACTATTTTCAATTATTAAAAAAAAAATTTAATTGAATATTGCAAGATCAAGATTAATAAGAAAATTTTAATCTGACTTGATAGTATGAAACGTATAGAATGTGCAGCCGTTAAGGCGACTAGAAGAGCTAAGTGACCTTCAAGAACGCACGCACACATTTACAATATCGACGTGAACGCCATTTAACTATGGCGCTTATAAAAATTAACTCGACAGCCGTTTAGCGAGATTATGCCCGACCATGCTAATAGATGGCGCGAAAGAATTTTGGAGTTTGACGGACGGCTGTCAGTTCGCATACATTCAGTTTTTTCGATCGCAATTATTATAGCCCGGGATCCCTAGTACATTTTTTTCACTTGATTACTATCAAGCTAATTTTCCGGGAGTAGCTTTATTTTGATGAGACGAACAAAAATTTCCTCTACGAAAACTCTCGATTGTGGTAGGTAATAGAGTTAGCAGGGGATAGAGCAGCAGTGAGCGTAGGACCGGGATAACGTACCACGCAATTTGTAGGACAATATTACAATCAAATTATATAAATATTAAAAAAAAAACGAAAAAAAAAAAACAGCTGGTTAGTATTTAATTTTTGATGTCCGTACGAGCTCATAAAAATGAAGCTACTCCCGGAAAATTAGCTCGATAGTTATCAAATAAAAAAAAATGTACTATTAGGGATCCCGGACTGTTATTGTTACAGTAGCGTTTTTAGTAGAGGTATGTTTTTATAATGGAGTGTCTGCGGTTTCGAATTTTGGAAGGATGTTTTTCATTTTTGATTTTTTATTTAAAATACTAGGGGTATATTTATATAAAATAACAATAATAATAATTATTATTATCATTTATTGCAGACGTTAGTCCATATTTTTGTTACATAAATTTTTTCTTAAGCTATGTTAGATTAAAAAAAAGTCAAATTAAAACTCTTTCTAGCAATTATACCCGTGCGAATAATTCGCATCTACTAAATAAGTATAATAATTATCACTTTACTAAATTACAAATTAATATAATTTTGTTTAAATTCTTTATTGCAAAACTTCTTTATAAACAATATTCGAAGTGTACCTATATAAACTATTCAGTAACAATCTGTTTTTCACTTTTTGTAATTGATATAGTTAAATTTTTGGAATCTCGAACTCTGGAAATGGCAACGTATAACTATATCCATGAGTGAATACTGGTGATAGCAGAAAAATTCCTACTCGCTCAACGTTAGACAAAAATAAATTTGAAATTAAATAATAAATGTACTGACAATCAATCATGTTGACAATGTTATAAAATTAATTATCTATTATTAATTAGTTATCTTTTATTGAGTAATAGCTGTACCAGCGACTTTGTCCACGTGGAATTTAACAAAAAAGTTAGTTCAGTTCGCAGTTATAAAATAAATACATTTCTAAAATAAAAGTAGCCTAAGTTACTCCTTATTATATCAGCTATCTGCCGGTGAAAGTCCCAACAAAATCAGTCCAGCCGTTTCAAAGATTAGCCTGACCAAACAGACATACAGACAGATAAATATTATAAAAAAATATATTTTGGTATATGTACCGGGTATACATCCATATGCATTTAGTAAAAATCGGTTATTTTAATATTACAAACACGATACTCAAATTTTATTCCTTACTAGCTGCCCGGACAAACTTCGTTAACTGTCTTTTATGTTTTTTTTAGTATAAAAACCTTCCGTGGGATTTAAGGAACATACAAAAATTTTTAGCCGAATTGGTCGAGCCATTCTCCAGTTATGCGCTTAGCAACATTCATTTTTATTATATTTGGTGTATTTGGAACGCTTGAAAAGATTTAAACCTAATAATATACTATTTATATACTATATAATGCATATAACCATTTATCTCAGTAACGTAAGAACATTTTAGGACTTGTGTATTTTGCGAACTCTCGTTGACCGCGAGACGCGCGACTAGTCGTGCGGGAGTACATTGACCTCGCGCCGGTCAGCTGATGGCGCGCATGAGCTTGTGGTATTCAATGACATTGCCGATTTTTTCAAAACACAATTATTGTAAAGCATTATCTTCAAATTTCTGTTTCATAATTTTTCCCAAACCGTCAGGTCATCAATTTGATGACCTCGTCGGGTCATCAAAAATTGATTTTTTTTTCTGATTTTTATTTCTTTTAGTTAGTTATTAATATTTATATAACTTAATAGTACTATTGTCCTACAAATTGCGTGGTACGTTATCCCGTTATCCCGGAGATATAGCAGCAGTGAGTATAGGCTCACTGCTGCTCTATCTCCTGCTATCTCTGTTAGCTACCACAATTGAGAGTTTTCGAAGAGGATTTTTTTGTTCGTCTCATCAAAATGAAGCTACTCCCGGAAAATAAGCTTGATACTAATCAGGTGAAAAAAATGTACTAGGGATACCTACCTATTACATTTTTCCGATCAAAAAAAATGAACGTATTTGAACTGACATCCGTCTGTCAAACATCTAAAACGCCAAAATTCATTGTTATCATTGTTATGACAATCAATATTTAGTAATAATAAAATATTCTTAACTTTTAATATCGTTCATATTTTGGGCATTTGTTTTATATGAACGTTTTTTACTTTTCGTGACGGGTTTCGCTTTATTTCCCATATTGAAAATAATTAAACAGTAAATAATCTTATGCGAATAATGCGGAAAAAACGAGCAACACGTCCGTTTAGCATCAGGCCATGGCCGAGACTGTCTGTACACGGGCATTACGCACCCATGCGCACGTATTATGATTATTTATGCTCAAAAATAAGGAAACGTGTATTTATAAAAATCTATTGATCAAACAAAATAATTAAAACACTATCACGATAGTATGTTGCTTAAAGAATAATTTGACAAAATATCAGAATTATAGCCTGTATATTAACATGGTTTTTACCCGTTAAAAGATATTTTTAGAGGTATCTTTGTGATTTTTTTCTATCGTATCAAATTTAAAGTATTATGTTTTCAACACACTATCTATCTAGCATATATCCTGCAGAATATCATATATTTTTCTGTTATTTTTCACTGCAGTGGATCATATACTTTTAGGCGTTATAAAACATCATTTTAGCTCTTCTAGTCGCCTTAAGTTGCCCATTATAATTATTTACCTGGACGAACTACTCAAAATTCGACCATAATTAATTTAAATTATAAGTTAACATTATTAAGGTTCTATTGTCTAAGTCTATACTTCTATAATAATAAACAAAATAGTATACCGGGTGTATTTAGAACGCTTGAAAATATTTAAACCTAATAATATACTATTTATATACTATAGAGGTGTCCGGTCCCAAGCTAGTGATAATTTAAGGTTACAAAATATACCTAATTTCATTGACAAAAACACCCATATATGGGGGTCTAGCCCCCCTCCTATCGGAATGACCATTTTAATTTTTTTATTATTCTTGTATACCTCTGCCAAAACATGCAGATTTCTCTGGACAGAAAGGTCCTACAGATGTAAAAAAAAATTATTTAAAAGGTAAAAATAGCACCTATCAAATAAAAATGAACATCATAGAAAGTTTTAACTACAAAATATCTTTAAAAAATTTAAGGGCATGACGAAAGATTTTGAAAACCACTTCCGTAATGTGGGTACACATTTACTATTTACGAAAATACCTATATTTCGGTAATAAACTTAAGTTTAAGGAAGTTTAAAACTATTTTTCTAATATGTTTTCAATGAGTTCGACAAAACGGCAGCTAGTGTCATGGCGTCGGCTCTGACGTCACGCCATAGATACACTTCGGACGCGTTCAGCCTAAGACCAGCTTGAAATTAAAATTATAAATAATGGAGATAGAGTTCCAGGAGCTGCAAGTTTTTTCATTGGAAATTTCCTCCTCTTTCACAATCATTTTTTGAAATTTCTTAAATATTAATAGTTTATGAAATATTGGCAAAAAAACGGAAGGCTATTTTTTCCTTTTTTTTAATAGTTTATAACTTTTGCAATTTATTATGTGCCAAAACACACTTTTAGAACATTTTTCTAGGCGATTCCGAATCCAATGAGCTATCACACATAATTTTAAGAGCAGTATCTCTATTTTTGACCATTTTCAACTTGTCGACTAGAGTGCGTTGTAAGTGGAACGCCCCCGACGTATTATATTAGTATCATGGCGTGACGTCATGCGCTGTTATTTGTGTTTCAATCAAAATGGCCAATTGCAGTATTATAATGTTTTATTTTATTGAAAATCACAATAACCTTATTATTTTACATAAAACTAAACCAGTATTTTGAATTATTTTAATATGAGTGTTCCCCTAAAATCATTAAATTGACGATTTTTTGATACCGTCGTCATGCCCATTTAAGTAAAAAAATTTGACTGTTTTTCTTTTTATTTTTCTTAACATAATTTAAAAACTAGCACATTGATACTAAATTTTTTAATACTGTCCTAATACTTAAAGGATATTACTTACAAACTGATATTAAAATTATTGTTCTTAATTGCATAGCTCGAGAGTTACGGCTGTTTGAATTGCGAGTAAAAAAATTGACTGTTTAGGTCAATTTTTAAGTAATGTGTGACTATATAGAAGGATTATAATTGAAGAAAATCGTGTTTTAGAGGCTTCTTAAAAATTGGAAGTGATTCAGCGCGTCTAATGGGCCTTTGCCCATAGGGAGAGGTAGGGAGTTCCAAAGCCGAGCAGCTTGGACAGTAAATGATTTACTGATTTAATGTAGAAAGTAGTGGAGTGGGGAGAAAATTTAAGACGTAAACTAACTTAGGAGCTAAGGCTTCGCTCATAAGACTCGCCGAGATACTTAAAACGTTCTCGTAGGTAAGAATGAGTAGCAGGATTAAATAGTAGGCCATATAACAAAGTATATGTGCGTATTCCTGCGAAGGCGATATGGAAGCCACTTGAGTTTTTTGCGAAAATCAGAGATGTGATCATTTTTATTTTTTATTTTTTATCTTGTTAAGGAAACAAACAGTTGAATAATACAAAGTAACAAAAAACTTATACCATAATATATAAACCAATAAAGTTTCCAATATTAAACAATTCATAAAAGCACACATTAATGAGACACATGAGTAATCTATAAATCACTAACAGAAATACAAATAATCAAACCAGTAGTAAATTGAATAAATTAGTTAAACCTTAAACAAATATGAATAGGAACATTACATACAATTATCTATTAAATAACAAATAATTAAAAGATAACACATTAATTTTTATACAACATTAAAATCATTCATCATCAAATTCAAAATTCAAAATCTATCATATCAACTTCAATAAAATTATAATATAATTAATAATTTAAAACAAAATGTACCAACCTACTAGAAATTTATAAATTATGTAAACCATTAATAATAAATTCAAAATTAAAATTAAAAATTTATAGCATTTCGTAATTCACTCCTTAAAGATTGCACTGAACAAGTAGCAAAATCAATGTGATGAAAACATTGGTTGTACATTTTACATGCTCTAAGAGTAAAGCTGTTTTGGGCATATTTGGTTTTAGTCTTAGGTACATAAAATAGGGACTGACTACGTGTATTTATTTTGGGACACCTGAATGATACATTACTTAGCAGATAAGGGGAATCAATAAAATTACGAAGTAACTTAAATAAAAATATCTGGTCTCTCTCTAATCGACGATTTTCTAAAGAAGGAACACGCGGGATACCATGATGATGCGGCAAAGCTTTATAACTTAAAATCTTTATAAATTTCCTATTAATTTTTTCTAATTGAGCAACATGACACTTGTAAAATGGATTCCATACGGTTGAGCAATATTCCAAGACAGATCTAACAAAGGAGTTATACAGGAGAACAATAATTGTGCCAACATTTTTAAAATCACGTCCCACTCTAGACACAAAGCCGAGCATTCGGAATGCTTTAGCAGTAACAAAATTAATATGTGACCTAAAAGTTAATTTGCTATCGATGTAAACACCCAAGTCTCGCACCTCGGTAACTCGTGTTATTGTCTCCTGATTTAGCTGATAATTGAAATCGATTATGTCGGTCTTACGAGAAAAGGATATCACGTAGCATTTTTTTATGTTTAGATGCATGGAATTCGCTGAGCAGTATTCGCACAATTTAGTTAAGTCGCTCTGAAGAAGTAAGCAGTCAGAGTTTTTAGATACACATCTAAAAATCTTCATGTCATCAGCATAAAGAAGTATATCTGAATTATTGAAATATTTATGTATATCATTTATAAAAATATAAAAATCATATATAATATATATATATGATTATATATATATTATATATGATTTATATATATATATATGATATATATAAATCATATATCTATACTTATTATAAAAATAAGTCCCCCGGCCGCGTCTTTCTGTCCTCCTGTCTGTCTGTCTGTCTGAACGCGATAAACTCGAAAATTACGCAACGGATTTTTATACGGTTTTCAACAATAGAAAGAGTGATTCTTGAGGAAGGTTTAGGTATATAATTTACTATGTTTGAATGTAAATTAGCAGAAATACGGCGATAAATGTTGAAGAGGTCGCAAAAAATCTCGCCAACGGGGAGCTTTCCACGCGAACGCTGCGTAAACTAGCAAAGATATAGTTGTATAATGTACTAGCGAATTCAAAATCTATAAAAATTCTACAAAAAAGTCTGCGATAGCATATCTCTATCTCTTAGGGTTGACTTACAATAACCACTTTTATGTTCAAATTTTTAATTAAAAACATTACGTTATTTTCAAAGATATTTTCTTTAGTTCAGTATTAATCCTTATCCAAATGAATATGATATTTAGCTTAGGCATTTAATGCAGATTAAAATTGCCCTTCACACTATATCAATCAGATAAATAGTTTTTGAGATATCATCGTTAGAAGTAAGTAACGGCGAAACATTTAATGCTCGGCGAGCTAGCGTTCTTTCCTTGAGATGCCTATGGCGCGGGCGAGTCCATCCCCTCTGCCCCGCATCGCTCGACCGCCTGCTCATGCTAATAAAGGAAATCAAAGAATATCAAAGATCGTTTTATCGAACTTTTTTCCACGCGGACGAAGTCGCGGGTACAGCTAGTAATATATATATATATAATATAAAAATAATATATTTGCATAAGCCAAATATGAAACGCATACATAAATTCTGAATGCGCTCAAGCTTATTAAGTTGCTCCTCAGTAATGTCAAGATAAGCAGTGTCAGCATAATCAAGTATAGGTAAGAGAAGGCTATGTGCAAGCCAAATTTTGGTGGAAGTAGTAAGAAAACTCTGCAGCCTGCGGAGTGATCCTACAGCAGAAAAAACTATCAGACTTAATTCACACATCTGCGGACACCAAGAGAGATTATGATCCAATATAACACCCAAGTTAGTCACTTTACCGCTGTATGGAATTTCAACGCGATCAAAAATTATATTGTGATTTATTAATGCGAGAAAGAAATTTTGAGCTTCCTATTATAATTGCTTGAGTTTTCCTTGGGTTAACTGTTAAACCAAAGGATTTATTTCAATTAGCTACTCGTAATAAATCACCATTGATAGTAGTAATAGCTCGTGGTAATTCTTCAATAGTAGTGTGTGTAGATTTGGAAATCGTCAGCATAAAGATGGTAGAGAGAAGATATAAGTAACTTGGTGATAGAATTGATGAAGATAGAAAATAAGTGAGGGAAAAGCACGCCACCTTGCGGTACGCCAGCACTGACCGCACTCCAATTAGAAAAGGATTCGTTAAACCTGACTCGTTGCCGGCGACCTTTGAAGGTAATTTTGAAACCACTCAGTCACCTCAAGAAATATGTTAAGAGTATACAAAGTATCGGACAGTAAGTCAAAGTCCACTGTATTAAATGCATTAGTAAAATCCAACAGCGTCAACACCGTGACTCTTTGGTTGTCCATATTCGTCCGGATATCATCAGTGATCTTAATTAACGCAGTAGTCGTACTATGTCCAGGACGAAAACCGGATTGGAAAAGATTAAGGAGATTATGACTTAGAAGGAAACGGCTAAGCTGTTGATGTACAAGACGCTCAAGGGCTTTGAAAAGAAATGGAAGGATGGAAATAGGACGATATTCAGATAAAGAACACGGATTACTTTATTTAGGTAATAATAAAATAAAATAAAAAATAAAATAAAATAAATAAATAGGTAGAGGAATAATGTCAGCATCTTTCCACAGTGACGGAAAGGAGTTAGTGGAGATGGAAAAATTAAAAACAAATGTGATAACTGGACATAGAATATCAATTAGAGGGATAATCATATTACACCTCTTCAACATTAATCGCCGTATTTCTGCTAATTTACATAAAAGCATAATAATAAATTATATAATAAGCCGTCCTCAAGAATCACTCAATCACTCTTTCTTTGTTGAAAACCGTATAAAAATCCGTTTGGTAGTTTTCGAGATTATCGTGTTCAGACAGGACTACAGAAAGACGCAGCCGGGGGACTTCTTTTTATAATATGTAAGGATAAGTGTGCGAACCTGAACATCAACATCTCATCGCCATTGGGTATCCATAATACCGTCTTCCAGGCGGAATGTATGGGAATCATAATGGCAACAGCGGCGATTAGCTCCAGAGAGGTAAAGGGCTTTCCAATCCGTATACTGTCTGATAGCAAATCGGTCCTGCAAGCCCTGCAGAGCAGTGTTATGACATCAGGGCTAATATATGAATGCCATCGAGCTCTGACGAAGGTAAGCGAAACAAACACCGTCACCCTTCAATGGATAAAGGGTCACAGTGGATCGCGAGGTAACGACGCGGCCGATAGACTGGCGAGGGAGGGATCGGAGCTGAAGGTCTATGGACCTGAACCGATTCTACCCCTGCCTTTCGGCTGGCTGCGCGACCGGCTGCGACACAACACCAAGGTAATGCACCAAAAATATTGGACAAACCTAGGTACCTGCAGGCAGACAAGAGAAGTTCTCCCGAGGATCGACCCCAGATTGTCCCGCAAACTCCGCGGCTATGGGAGAACTCAGCTCCGACTACTGATAGGGGCTCTCACTGGACATGCCTTATTTAACAAACATCTGTATAATATGGGTGTTACAGATAGCCCCCTGTGTAGAGCGTGCATGGAGGCGGAAGAAACGGCCGCACACATCCTGCTGGACTGCGTTGGTGTGGCGAACTACAGGGCACGACACCTCGGGAATACGAGGTCGCTCCAGGAAGTCGTCGGCAACGTCAAGGGTCTGCTAGGCTTCCTGAAGGAGCTGGGCTGGCAGGAGTAGTGTCCTCAGCCGGCCACTCAGGCAGAATAGGCGCGTTAGTCGTCGAGCTGCCGTAATAGCCCGTGCTAGAAGTAAGAAGTAAGAAGTGTGCGAAACTCTATACTCTCCGTCAGCGCAATTTTCCTAAAAAGGGGTACAAAGTTTTTGCTTCACGAATTAATATATAGATGTGACATCAGACTAGGTTAGGGGAGGGGGTCTCCTTGGGGTGCATGTCGGTCACCTCCTCGTGGTGCATCCTGGGCAACGGGACGGGCAGCAGTGTCGCAGTCGCGGTACTGCTGCTCGTCGCGGCTAACGACTGACTCGCGGGGTGCGCTCCGGGTACTGCTCGACCCGTGAGCGCACTGGAGGGACGGGGTGGGTGGGTTCGCTTGCCCGCCCTGTAGCGCGAAAGCGCGGTTTGCCGGCCGGGCTGTGCTGGCTCCCTGGAGCTTTTAGCTCAGTTGTTGGTGCAGTCTGGCGGACCCGTGGGGTAGTTGCCGGGTCGTGCTGGGCTCCCTGGCGCTTTGCTCGGTTGTTCGGTGCGATCCGGCGTTGGAGGTCAGGCGGGCCTGACCCCCAAAGCCGTGATGCCGGACGTGGGAGGTCAGGCCTGCCTGGCTTAGAGGGGGGGGGGCGCTCCTGGACATGTGTCCCCATTCTGCAGACGGTAGACTGGTTCGGTTGAGCGTCCCCTAAGTGGGGTGGCCGGCTGGGGGTCGGGGGATCCTCGGCTGGCTTGAGAGCCCACGCGTCGTCGGGAGGGGTGGTCTTGTGGGTGCCGCCCCTCTGGGTGCCGGGGCCCGGATGTTTACATTCGGGCCAACCGCCGGGGCGAGGTGGAGACTGCTAACGCGACCCCATCTCGCCCCACTCAGGCGGATGTCTGCTCACACGTGGATGGTTTTTGGTCAGTAGGGGTCTGACATAACCCTTTGGTGCCCTCACGCCGGAGGGTATCCATGATGGATTTTCCCCACGTAAAAAAAGGGGGTCTCCTTAATGTGACCAGATGTGACAAGGTGGGGGTCAAAAATCATGGAATTCGTGTGACGAAATTTATGAATGGACCCCAAGCAGTTTTTGAGTAATTCTTACCAATGTGTATTGTACTATACTTGACAATATACATTGAAGTTGGTTTGTTTCGTTAGAGAACAAATTCTATTATTATTTATTTACTAGGCAACCTGTGCCCACTTCGTTGGGCGTTAATTATTATTTTTGTGATGCAAATATATACAGTAAAGTTTTCATCTCAGCCGAATTTCTCCGACTTGATTTACATACGAGTATACTATTATTTTTCACTAAATTTTTTGTTCAATAACAATAAAATATAGCCTATATCACTCCTGAATAGTGTAGCTTTCTGTGAGTGAGAGAATTTTCGTGATCGGATCAGTATTTGCGAAGATTACCCCCTACAAACAAACAAAGTTAAAAGCTTTACCTCTTTATAATATTAGTATAGAAGTATAGATTTAATTAATAATAATAAGAGTGAGGGTACGTCTGTGGTCGGTATAACATCGGCTCCGTACAATTTTAACTTTAAAAAATAATATAGGCGACCAATAAAGGCAAATAGTGCATCCGAACACAGGTTTACGTCTATTTCGCGAGTGTGAGTGTTATTTTAAGCTCAAGTGTTCAAAAACTTGTCAAAAACTATCCCAAAAACATTAGCACCCTTTCAAAGACTGAACTTTCCGTAATGTTTTTATTGTAGTGCAAAAACTGAATGAACTGTGATTTTAGTGAAAAATAGACCTAATAAGCCATTAAAAGTGCAAAATAGCATTCTGCAATACAAAAAACTAAAACAATATTAAGTTATTAATATAAAGTGATAAAAGTATTAAAATAGCTTGTGAGGGTGGGCTTAAAATTATTTGTCAACGTAACTTAAAGAAGTACGAGCCAACAAGTGTACCTACGCATAGTGGTTTTTGTTTATATTTTATTTTGTTTATCTGTTTTTGTTCGAGAAACTTCCCTTACTAAAATAAGTATCGACTATTGTAATTAATCAAATTCAAGATGGAGGAAATAAAAAAGATTTTAGAAAACATGCAACAAGACATACGACAACAAAAAGCTGAAATGTTAGAAATGAAAGAAGACATAAAAAATACAATCAATAACAATATTAATGAGAAATTTAAACAATTAGAAATAAAAAATGAAGTTATTGAGGGAAAAATTCAGGAACTATGTGCCATAACAAACAATTTGGAAAGACACATTAGACGCAAGAACTTGGTCATTTTCGGAGTGGAAGAGGGTGAAAAATCCTATTATGAATTAGAGGATAGAGTAATTAAGATTATAAATACATACTTCGACGTTCAATACACCAGCAACAACATAGAAGATGTTAGAAGAGCAGGGAAAAAAGGCAATATGGTTAGACCCGTCATAATATCATTTAGTACAATGGGCCTAAAACTAAAAATTCTAAAAAACGGAAAATGTTTACGCAACACAAATTATTATATAAAAGAGGACTTTACACTGGAGGTCAGAAACAAGCGCAAAGAGTTACGAACCCAACTGAAAATAGAAAGAGACTTGGGTAAAACCGCATTTATTAAATATGATAAACTGATCGTATTGGACAACATTAAGAACACCTCTCATCAATATACAAATAAGAGAACCCTATCTGAATCTCCAGAACTTCCTAATATCAACCACCAAAAGGACAAACAAACAAAAAAACAACCACTTAAGAAAAATAAACCTGCCAACATTAAGGACTTATTTATACAAAAACAAAAATTAACTTTCACACCCACAAACAACAACCAAGAACAACCAAGAACATCGCAATAAAATACAATATAGCAGCCACAGACAGGTCCTCCTCATCTTTATCTCCCAGTACGGCTGGTCACCGCGGGAGAGTTCGACCATAACCCTCCAAAGAAATACAGACACAACTGGATTAAGATAGCAAAAGGTGAAAGACTTTTAGCATTCTCTGGAGGAGGCTTTTACCCGAAAGGGGTCCATACATACTTAACATATATAGTGGATAGTTGAAAAAAAGAAGAAAAAAAAGATACTTATGAACTGAGGGAGAATTTGTAAAGATCGGGCGTAAAAATCTATTTACTAAAACTAATACTAAAAATGATAGTCGTAGTATCTTTATTATTTTTGTATAATGTAATTTATTGTAAATTTATATAATGATTTTTAATTATTTGTAATTGATTTGTAAAAGTAGTGATAGCTGGTATTATACTGTTATTGCATTGATTGTTAGCTGTAACTGGTATAGATGGTTGGTAAATATTGCTATTATTATATTTGATTGTATAAAAACATGAACTGATTGATTAATTGTATTAGGAAATGGTAAAAATCAAATGTAAAATTTATCTGCTAAAAATGTTATTTAAAAAGATAGTACTGATATTTATATAAGATAAAATTTGTCGTAAAATATAACTGTTTGGTAATAAAATTATGTGTAATGGATTAGTGGAGTAATGGTGGTTTCATGATATTGCTATTGCTTTTACTTATAATTAGGACTGTAATGTCGATTATTTGTAACTATTATTGTTATCAATTACTATACACGATTATTCCCAGATATAAACTGATTTAATGTGTCGATTGGTTATGTACGTAATAATGAAAAACCAAATTTATTATCTATTTCAATTTTTAAATGAAAATTGAAATTATTATGATGTGTTGATATTTTTTACTGATTCTTCCAGTACTAAATTATTACATTAATATTTAAATCTTTTTGTAATTCAAACATGTATGGAATGAATAAAGCTTTATTATTTATAGATTTAATTACATACCAATTTGTTCGGAGACGGCATTTATCCCGTTATCCCAGTTGTCTTTTAACTCTTCTTTTATCTTAGGAGACTCTTCTTTTATACCATTTTCCACAGGATGTAGAGATATGTTGATAGTCGATATCGATGATACAGACAGCGTGAATGTCTGTACACATTCTATCTCATCAATCTGGAAATATTATTCGATTGATTGATTGAATAATCTTATATATATAAAATTCTCGTGTCACAATGTTAGTTACCATACTCCTTCGAAACGGCTGGACCGATTTTTATGAAATTTTGTTTGCATATCGGGTAGGTCTGAGAATCGGCCAACATCTATTTTTCATACCCCTAAGTTATAAGGGGGCTGGATTAAGGGGGCTAATAACACATATATGGCAAAACAATGTTTGCGGGGCCAGCTAGTTTTCATGAAAAATTTTACTAAGCCGATGGCATAATACAAAGGTAATGTCTACCTAGACACTACATTGGAGTAATTATGTATCCCTCCAAAAACATTCTGTAAAAAAACTAGCCAAGTCTCGATAGAGCTGCTTGTTTATCTCTAAAAAGTAATGAAATCTAGACAAAGTCGTGCCAAGTCTAAAGTTCCTTACTGCGATTTCTTTATTATTATAGTTAATGTTGTGTGACTTGCCCGTTGAAGGGTACACAATAGGGGTCGCAATACCGAATCACTTAAGCAAAACCGGTTTTTTCGGTATTGGCTCCAGACCAATACCGATAATCCGGTATTTTCGATATTTCCGGGATTAAGCTAAAATTAGCAAATTTAGTGTAATAAAGTTAGTTTGCGGAGGAATAGTAAGTAGGTACCTAACCTAAATGAATTTATCTTCTAAATAAAACAAAATATTCATTGACACAAGGTTTATAATTTGATATGTTGGTAATCAATTAGTTAGTTAGCAATAATTTACTAATACTAAATGCTCGTTTATTCCTTTATTAAAATAACTTAGATTACCTAGTTCAAATCACATCATCATCACATCACATCAGCCTATCGCAGTCCACTGCTGGACATAGGCCTCCCCATTCCCCAAGTTCGCGCCAGACATCCCGGTTTTCCGCAATCCTCATCCAGCCGACGCCGACAATCTTACGTACATCGTCGGTCCAACGGGCCGGAGGACGTCCCACACTGCGTTTGCCAAGACGCGGTCTCCACTCCAGGACACGTCTGCTTCAGCGGCCATCGGTCCTGCGACACAAGTGACCAGCCCACTGCCACTTCAACTTGCTAATTCTGTGGGCTATGTCGGTTACTTTCGTTCTCTCGCGGATAGCCTCATTTCTGATTCTATCTTTGAGAGAAACCCCAAGCATAGCCCGTTCCATTGCACGTTGAGCGACTTTAAACTTGTGGACCAGTCTCTTCGTCAGTGTCCACGTCTCGGCTCCGTATGTTAACACAGGCAGGACGCATAGTTCGAGGACTTTTGTTTTCAAGGATTTCGGAATCTTCGAAGTGAAGACTCGGCGAAGCCTGCCAAATGCCGCCCAGCCCAACTGGATCCTCCTATCGGCCTCCTTCTCGAACTTGTTGCGGCCTAGTTGGATTGTATGGCCTAGGTAAACACAATCCTGAACAACTTCGAGAAGGGTACCATCGACCGATATCGGTCTCGGTATGACTTGGTTGTTAAACATAACTTTCGTTTTTTCCAAGTTCATACCGAGACCAACTCGTCGGTAGGACTCGTTTAGGACGGACAGCATCCGTCCTATCTCATCCAACGTCTCCGCAAAGATGACGATATCGTCGGCAAAACGAAGGCGAAAGATGTACTCGCCGTTGACGTTGATGCCTCGTTCCCCCCAATCCAAGGTCTTAAAGACATCCTCCAGCGCAGTGGTAAACAGTTTCGGTGATATTACATCTCTCTTTCTAACCCCACGCCGGAGGAAAATGGGTCTTGTTCTCTGGTCTTGAATATGAACGGTTATCGTCGCCGCGTCGTACACACATCTCACTACCTCGATATATCGCCAGTCGATATGACATCTCTGCAGAGAGTCCAGGACAGCCCAGGTTTCGACAGAGTCGAAGGCTTTCTCGTAGTCCACAAATGCCATACACAGCGGCTGATTATATTCTTCTGTCTTTTGTATAATCTGCCGAACAGTATGGATGTGGTCTATGGTGCTGTAGCCATTTCGAAACTCAGCCTGCTCCGGTGGTTGGAAGTTTCGTTAACGTTAATTCGTAACGACCCTCGATACACAGCTTATAGACGTGGCTCAGAAGTGAGATCGGTATGTAATTCTTTAACAGAGACTTGTCGCCTCTCTTAAAGAACAGTACCACCACACTAGTAGACCACGCCTCCGGCGTGGTACCTCAGTGGATGACGGCGTTAAAGAGTCTCGCCAAGGGTTTTAGGGCAGATCACCCTGCGGCTTTAAGTACCTCAGTTGTAACTCCGTCATCCCCCGGGGCCCTCCCGTTTTTAAGCTGCCCGAGCGCCGCACTAGTCTCGTCTACTTCAAAGTCTAGGATACACTGAATAATGGTGCGACAATGGTGCACTAATTGGTTTACTAATCATCAAATAATATTGTAATTAACTCGCGCGCGCGTAATTTGAATGAAATGGCGCGTAACTTTTTCTATTTGTATTTGTTTTTTATTTATTTTACTAAAACCGAAAATACCGAATATCCCGGTTTTTGTGAAATGAATACCGGTATTAATTAGACCTAAATTTGGCCCGGTATTCCGGTATTTTCGAAATTCGGTATCCCGGTTTGCGACCCCTAGTACACAAGGGTACAAAACTATGAATAATATCCCATACTGCCAGGCCCGGATCTAGGGCGGGGCAAGCCGGGGCCCATGCCCCGGGCGGCAAGTTCAGGGGGCGGCCAAACACACTACAGACGAATGGACAACTCATCATTCACTTAACTTTGACCACGGAATAAATAATACTACAAGTACAGAAATTTCATGGCCATATCAACTCGACCGATACCCAGAGCGTGGAGTGAGACGTCCTGAACGAACATTTATTATTCGCGAGGCGCGTAAGCATAGTTCAAAATACGCGCCCTCTCGCCCACAGAAATGGCAGATCGCGGCAGCACGCGTTTGGTTACCGTGCGTGCGAAAGAGATGAAGCTATATTCGAAAACTCCCTTCGTGGATCTTTCTCAACGACAGTGTTTTGTTATAAAAATGTGTGTTGTTTATGTTTACTATTTAGTACTTGTCGATCTACCGAAGCACTGATTGTATTAGTGTCACATCAATAAATCAATCACTGGTCATATAAAGCTGAAGAGTTTGTTTGTTTGTTTGAATGCGCTAATCACAGGATATACTGGTCCGATTTGAAAAATTGTTTCAGTGTTAGATAGCCCATTTATCGAGGAAGGCTATAGGCTATACCGGGTGTATTTGGAATGCTTTGAAAAACGAAGAGGTATTTTTATTTATTTTATTTAACAATTTATTATACGTACAAAACTTAAATAATAAATTTGTCATGGAGACTCACGTATAATGGGTATGCTTATCCCTATAAGAGATTTCTTCCAGCACACCCAGAGTATGATAGTGTTGGCATGACCTGACATGATACAAGTGAAAAAAAACGCAAAAAGAATTTTTTTTCTTGCCTATTTTCACAACATTTTTTTGGTATAATCCGGTTTGGGAAAAATAATGAAACAGAAATTTGAAGATAATGATTTAAAAATAATCGTGTTTTGAAAAAATCGGAAATGTCATTGAATACTACTAGTTCATGTGCGCCATCAGCTGACCGGCACGAGGTCAACGTACTCCTGCACACACAGTCGTGCGTCTCGCGGTCAACGAGAGTTCGCAAAATACATAAGTCCTAAAATGTTCATAAGAAAACGTTTCTGAGATAAGTGGTTATATGCATTATATAGTATATAAATAGTATATTATTAGGTTTAAATCTTTTCAAGCGTTCCAAATACACCCGGTATATCATCACGCTAAGACCAATAGGAGCGTAGCATCAATGAAGAAATGTTACAAAATCAGGGCTTTTTTTTCCTTTTGAGAGCTTCCGCTGTGTAAACGGTTAAAGTTTCGCACAAATAACGTATGACAGAATTAGTCCTATTCCAAGCGGACGAAGTCACGCGCAGAAGCTAGTTTTATCTTAACTATCTTGTGATTTTCAAGTTGCTATATTTATTTTTTAAATTCAATTTAATACTTGAAATTACTTACATCGTCAATTCGTTATTATTCAAACTTACTTAAAAAATTTACACGATGTTATTTTTTGTTTATTACACGATGGCAGCCATCGGATGACTGAGAAGTAAAACAGTTTTTATTCCAGCTATTAATTCAATACAATACAATCCAGCAGTTTAAAACGTATAAGCAGCCGTCCATACTTGGACCAGATCAAGTATTTTTCATATCTCAAGATGATAAAGCTCGCGTATTGGTGTAACTGCGGAAAATAAGCAAACACCTCTTCTAATGCACATGGAATATAGAATCAAATTGCCTGATCACGACTGTACCCAGTCGCTGAGCGGCATAAATAAATACCATTCTCATGACCATTTTGGGTCTTATTTGGATGAACGTGGCGTTAAAATTAATGAGCATTTGGAAATGTCCAATTTCGAGTTTGCGGTAAATGTGTTAGCTGAGATGGGGAGTTCAATGGAAATTGATGGCTATCATGTTACTACAAAATATGTTGGGCCGGGCGAACAAGATCTTGCTGATTTTCCAGACATTAAATAGTATCAGAACATTTGCGTGAAAGCCAATACTTGCTTCAAATTGTAAAATGTAGAAACAATGAATGCTGTCGTCCAAGAAGTGGCCTATGTAGATTTCTAGACAACAGGTTTCTTCCACCACCAGTAAAAGTAAAACAAACGGGCGATGACTTGGCTTTGGATGATGGAGGACAATTTCTCAATCTTCCAGTCAATTTAGCTCTACGCTTAAATTCTTCACTCAAAGACTTCCTGCAAATGCCCTACGATTATTTTTGTCCTACGGTAAAATTAAAGCTATCAAGTCGAACATGCAAAACGTGTGGTCTTTATCATGCTTCCGTCAATTTGCTCAATCGTCACATCGAGAAGATCCATAAAAAAGTAAACACGCATACCGATATGAAGTTAGGCCTATAACAGTGGCTGCTCGTCGTGCTAATGAAAACTGATGTGCATTATTCAAAATTTAGAGCACCAAGATGTTGAATGGCTTGATGAGCATGATGTAAACATTCCAAAATCGGAAGAAAGTGAGCAGATACACAACATTAAGCAGCAAACATCCAATGTAATCGAAAACTTAGAATCATGGATTCGGGTGTCATGGACAGAAGACTAGAATTGGAATTAATACGTATACCAATAATTCGAAAGAAGTTTGTTTTGTTCCTAATGGTAGGTAGTTAATAAGATTATTAATATTGTCATTAAAGTTTGATTAAGTGGATATTATGTGCGTTAAAGTCCTTTATCCTAAGCCTATTTTATAAGTACAGTTTAAGAGCTTTGCTTACTTTTGCTGAAAAAGGGGAGAAGGGGGTAAATAATTGTAATAAATCTGCTTACGTAATACTTAAACGGCCCCTAAGTGGGAAGGGCGGCATTTTTCAGTTTTTGCCCCGCCTAAAAAAATTGAAGATCCGGGGCTGCATACTGGTATTGGTAATTGGACGCTAGTGTCTCATTTTAGGCGGTTGTTGATTGTGCAACATATTCATTCAGCATTGACAATGCTGACTTCTATTCTCTTATTATTGGAGCGTTAAATCGACCACCGATCTAACATAAAATAGAAGTACAGACGGACTTCTATCAATGATTAAAAGTCAGCCGGTACTGGAAATAATTTTTTTTATACATTTAAATTATATTATTGAAATACGCAGCTTTAACAAGCCTACAATTGACTGGTTATTCAATCAACGTTTTCATGGTTTTTGGTGTCATGTAGCACCTGGTTTTGTACCCTTGTGTACCCTTCAACGGCCAAGTCACACAACATTAACTATAATAATAATGAAATCGCAGTAAGGAACCTTAGACTTGGCACGACTTTGTCTAGATTTCATTACTTTTTAGAGATAAACAAGCAGCTCCATCGAGACTTGGCTAGTTTTTTTACAGAATGTTTTTGGTGGGATTTCACTGCTTTTTGTAGAAACGCATAATAATAATATAACGTACATAATATTCAGGCATATTGATTTATTTTATTAGAATTTCTTATTTGACACATTTTTTTTTTCTTTTTAGGAATTGTTTTTTTAAAATTGCAATACAAATCTTTCTTAATTCTTTTCCTTTTTTCCGGTTCTGATTCTTGTACAGTAGCAACGAACGTAAGCGCGTTTTAAAATACAGTCAGCGCCACGGCTCTTGTGTTTTTTAATCAGGGTCACCAGGTGCTCCAGATCTTCGATTATCCTAGTTTTTATAGTTTTCCCTTTATGTAGCCATTAAACCCTAACTCTGTACCAAATTTCAGCTCTCTGAGTTTATGGGAAGTACTAGTTCTATTTTGATGATCATGAGTGAGTGAGTGTCGTAAATGCGAAACTTTGCTTTCGCTTAACTTCGGAACTAAATGACCTACAGGCTTGTAATTTTGGATTTTAAGTATGTGATTATAGCTTACTGGATGACGAAAATTTCAGCGTTCTGGTCTTATCCAGAGGTTCTCAAATAGGGGCCTGAAAATGCGGCCAAATGGTTCGAGTAAAGGTGGTACGGCAGTGTTTGCTTCGCGCTCGACTTGGCGGGGGCACTGCCGTGCCCCCCGATTTAAATTTTGTTGTAATACTGTAAGTCTTAAGGTTAAGTGTTTATTGAAAAGAAATTACTAGATAAAGCTTATTATTCGGTGCAGAATTACATAGTTGATAAAGATGTGTGGACTTGTGACGCTGTATTTCATGCAAGATATTACTAATTTCGTACTAAAACAAAGTTTATATATTGTTTTTAAAAGAGTATAACTGCAAAGTTTCTTGCCGATTCTTCTCTGCAGAATCTACATTCCGAATCGGTGGTAGCTTCACTTTTAAAAATTTTAGTCACTTTTAAAATTTTAATTTGTAAAATGACCATTAGAAAGTGCTTTTGAAGACTATTTGAATAAAGTTATTTTGATTTGATTTGATTTGGTTACTGCATAACAATTTAACAATGGGTATGTTATCTAACTTTTTAATGTACCTAATGTTAAAATTTAAATTTAGATAGCAATTTTTAAATTGTTACTTGATTTTGCTGTCATGACTCTATAACTTTTTTTCTTGGGTTATTTTTGACACCTTAAATGTTTTAATTTAATTTATTTTCAAATATACTGATGACAAAAATAAATAGTGAATTTTAACATGAATATTATAATAATACATATTAATAACAGCTTAAAAAGCTTGTAATTGGCTTGATGTAAGTTATCTAATCTTGAGAATAAATAAAAATTATAACTGAACATTTACCTCGACTCCGCAGCGGAGAGCATCTTTTAATAACTTGTCTGTTTCAACTGCTTGTTCAATTAATTTGTGACACTGTTTTAGTCGTTTCAAACATAAATAACACAGAGACTGGATGCACGTGGAGTTAAGCTGAAAAACAAACAATTTTTTTACAAAATAAGTGTGTGTGTACTTACGTACGCACGTAAGAAGTTATACTTCATTGGCTAACTAGCTTCACATTGCTAACTTCAGGATGTCGGTTTTTTATGGCGGTGTGCGTGCGCATCGTAAAAATTTACTTATCATATTTCTCTAACACTCCAAAAGAAGTATAACTTCAAAAAATTTCGTTTGGGTCAAATAGAATTTACGACTTAGATTGTCTTTTTTACATTCTTATACCATTGTGATGGCAAACAAGCCACTTGATGGTAACTATAGCCTATAGACGTCTGCAACGCCAAGAGTCTTGCAAGTTGCCAGCATATTGCCAGCTCTAAACATTAGTATTGTATGAACATAGCAATATTTGAGAGTATGATATTCAGTTGAGATCTTCTGTAAGGTTGAGGTACTTACACTTGAGTCGTTTAAGACTTAAGCTATATTTCCTGCCGTGCTCTACTTCAATAGAGACTATAAGTAATAATTACGTAGCTTGTGATGCAAACTAATTAGGAGATAAGTTTAAAAGTGATCATCACCAAATTAAAAAAATTTTAGTACCTAACATTTTTCAGATGCTTCTAGTCAGGATTGTTACCAACTTAATTCCTTTGGAACTAAGTCAATTACAATGTACTAAAAATTAATTTGATGTTTGTTCCTATTTTAATAAAAAGCCTATTACAGAAAAGTTTATATTCTCTTAGGTGGAATTCTTGAAAAGTAGACTTGTGACTACTTTAGTAAATTACTTCATGAAACGCTTTGCATAAATTCTTAGAAGTTTTAATTATGAACTGTATGAAAAATAAACTCAAAAAAGGTGATTAAACACGCAAGTCCATGACAAACACACATAATATTCTTTTTAATGAAAATTTGTAGTTAAAAAAATTGTTAGACTTACTTCAATACTAGTTATTTTTTCGTAAACATCTTGTAAGTAGGTATTCTTAATGGAATATATCTGTAAATCTCTTTTTAAACACAGTCTGCATACATTCGCATAACTATTACTGTTCTCCATATTTTTGTTTATTTTTAATTTCGTGAATTTTCGTGTTTATTTTTAATTGTGTACTGTCAATAGCAGGGGGGGGACACTTAGAACAAGCGCATTTTAAGAGAAGATAGAGGCGCCATCTACATTTCTTAACTTTTTTTTTAAACTTTTAATTTCATAGTTATCGATAGATGTGGATAGATGTCTCTGTAATAAGAAATTGTGGTCGCAACTTGCTGTAGCTTGCTTCTGCGCTTATTGCCCCGTATTTTATTATTATACTCTTTGGAGCATACTGCATAAGTGCATAGAGACTTCCCGTATGGTTATTGTACTCTGTGATCACAGAGTACAATAATCTGTGATAGAGACCCTCTATGCTCCATGATTTTTTTTTTTTTTTAATTTATTGAGAGCTGGATTCGAGTCCTTCGCTTTAAACTGAACAAATTTTTACATATTAAATATATATAAACAAAATCTTCAACACTTCATATTTTTTTTTCCTTATTATATCTTCTCTATTGTCGAACATATAAACTTGAATAATGGTTTAAAAAATCTTGGGTTGGCTAATATTTCTTCTGGGCGGCGGGGAGTATTTATTTTATTTTCTGAGCAAATGTTATTTAATCTGAAGCCAGGATTAATCTATGCAACTTCAATGATTCGCATTTAAAAATAATGTGGTTTATATCGGCGTATGGCTCACTGCATTTAGTACACTTAGGATCTTGAATAATTTTTAATTTGAAAAGATGAGAGGGAATTAGACAATGTCCAAATCTCATTCTATTAATTATGGAGATAAATTTTCTTGATTCACAGCTGATGATGTTATACCAGGGTTTGATATTGAAGTCTTTTTCAATTTTAGCGTACCATTGTCCTTTATTCTGCTTTGTTATATTCCAATATTCTCTCCAAAGTTTATTAATCCCGTCTTTGATGATTGGAAAGTAATCAGAGGAAGGTGTTTTACCAACATCTCTGTGGTCCTTATCATATCCACTTTTCGCAGCTTGATCAGCTTTTTCATTACCTGATATTCCTCTGTGGGAGGGTATCCAGGCAAGCTCAACGTACACATTTCTCGCATTTAAATTGTACAGTAAAGGGGTTGTTCCAAATTTATATGGAGCCTGGGCCAGGTATTTGTACAGTATTTTAAAATGTTCAGGGTCATGAAATAATGAATATTTCTTCATTAATTCTCATGAAAAAGCCCTTTTTACGAGGTAGTTTAATAAAATCGCAACAACTTGACATCCTTTTTTTTTTGACAATGACTTGTACACAACTACACAAACGTTAAAATGACATTTTACATAACCAAAAAAATTCGTACGTGTATCCAAATCCAACACATGATTCACATGAACACAGACACACAGTCGATTCTGAAGACCTGTGTTTATAAGTAAATTATAGTATAGTCAGTTCAAGTCATCTTTGCGCGGGGCTCTATGTGTGCGTGCGCTTGTAATTATAACACTTTGCGCGCACTAGTGACTTTTGTTTAAAGAATTTATTGTCACGGTGACAAAAGTCACTAGTGCGCGCTGAGCCTTAATTTGTGTAGCAGTGACGCGACCGCCGTCATTCGAAATTTCAAAAAACACGTCTTCTTATTGGTCATTTTTCCACCGGTACAGTCGTTAAAGAAAATGTCTAGTTCTTCACGGATTTTTTTTAAGGAGTCAGGTAAATATTTTCAATGTGCTAATTTCGATATTATTAATATTTATTATGATTAAATAATGTATTAATATGATTTTTTTAAGGAGTCAGGTAAATATTTTCAATGTGCTAATTTCGATATTATTATCTAATATTTATTATGATTAAATAATGTATACCTACATTACTAACTTACTTTAAAAACTATATTATTTTTAAAGTGAACGTATTATGATTGTTTTAGACTCGTGAAACTACTGCCAAGGTGTTCGAATTTCTAAAAAAGGAAAACATAGTTATATTGCAGCTAGTACAAGTGATCCAATTTGCAGTGCAGGTCCAAATTAATATCAAAATTAAATGAATATTTAAACAGTGTGCGAAAGAGAACAGCAATGGCAGTGGGGGTATCAGAGAGAACAATAACAAATAATTATATTGGCTGAAGGAAAAAAAACTGACTTCAAATATAAATCTCCGTATAAAGACCGCAAAACAGAAATGCATAGATGGTTGACAGAAAAAAAAAACATTACTTATAATGCACATATAAAAAAAAATTAAACTGTATGACTTGATAAAAAAAAGAAGACCATATTTGTCATAAGCTTGATGACCATACTTCAGCCATATGACATAAAAGTTCTTCGACTACCGCCTTATTATCCTGAACTAAACCCGATAGAAAATGTATGGGGAATTTTAAAAAATTATATTGCTCCGCATAATATCGAACAAAGTGTGACTGGAATAACGAAATTAATAAATGATCGTTTAAGTCAAATTAATGAAGAGATGTGGCGTAATATGTACTTGTCAACACGTAAAAAAAGAAGAAGAATTTTTGATATGGAATCTGAAATAATAATTAAACTTGGTGAAAGCAGCGAATCCGAAAATTCATCATTTTATTCTTCTAGTAACGATACAGATTAATATGTTCAATAAACATGTATTAACAAATTATTTTTTTTTTTAAATCCATATACATAGTTACTATTCCAAGTATTAAAGAAGGACAAGATAAAAAGTACCCAAAACCGGCGTGCGTGTATGCAACGACTAATGAATGTTGATGAAGCGTTTTTGCTTAGGTTTATCAGGATCGTGGCAAGTGTCATTATCTTGTCTCTGCCTACCTCTCCGGGATACAGGCGTGAGTTTATGTATATGTATGTATACTATTCGTCACCGAGATATAATTTTTTATTTTAAATTTTTTTAAATAACTTTATTTATATTTTTCACTTCACTGTACCCCTTGTCACGCAACAAAGTCACTGTATATACAAGGTTTACCTACACATAGTGCAGCGCGCAAAGATGAGTTGAACTTAGTGTAATGGGTTGTAAAAACGGGTTGAGACAGATATTTATTTGTCTTATTTATTTAAATAGTTACACCATTAACTTACTAAGGATTTTAAAAAGATGTAACTAAAATAAGTATTGTTCGAAGTGATAAGTCTAGGTGTAAAACATTGAGCTATTATTACTAATAACTCAATGGTGTAAAAACATTGATCATAAATATATTTTATGGGACACTAACTTAGTGAACTAAGCTAATAAGAATTTAAACAAAAAAAAAAATGATATTTATTTTTTTTTTTTTTTTATTTATTTATACTTTAATTACGTTTGCGACAGACAGAAGGTCGAAAAAAAACCGAAATTAATTTACAACTAACTTTATTAATAATTTCAATTAATACAAATTAACCCTATAAGCGATGATTCCACGTCGAAGTGGGAATATGGAATGAACGCTTTTACAATATAATAATTAAAGGTGAATCCATGGGAACATTACACATTGCTGCATTGACACTTTTATTAATTAAATACAAATTTAAAGAAATGCAACGTAGACAATCCCCATACAATAGCACTATGTAATTCCTCCCCCCTTAGAACGGCGACTATTTTAGCACGTTTAGTGAAAATGTTGCCGGAATACTATCAGGGTTGCTAGATGTTTGCAGGATTTCGGGCGTAGGCTGCTGCTTCTTTTTCACATCTTCATGCTTCCATAGACAACGTCGAGTTGCTAAGATTATTCCCAGTACGCCTGCACTCAATAGTATAATGTAGAACGGGATTGTAGTATGGTACAAAGTGTCTTGTCGCAATTCGTTGATTCGAATAGGAGTCTGGATCATAAGTTGGTCCTGGATGTTGTGTAATCCTTGAAGATCAATAGACTTTAGGTTAATGTGAGTCGCTTTGGCGGCCTGTTTTTCGGCGTCATAGGGTATTTTCATTAGTTTGAGAGGTTGTCCCTTGATTTCGTTATAATCGTTTGCTATGGTGAATTGTTCCGATTTCAATCGACATCCAACGGGAATCGTGGCTAGGTAACTTCCTTGTAGCAATGTATAGTCCTTCTGGTTACAAATCAGCTGTGCTTTCGTTTGTCGAGGAAAGGACACGACGTAATGTTGATCATCAAGTTTCTCCATTGCTTCTCTAGTTAAGTTGACTGTAGTGAACTCGCAGGATTCTTGTAAGGCTTGATTGGTAATCAGTTCCTGAATGCAATCTGATTTGGTGTGAAGCTGATGATGAATTCCAATTTCACAGAGATACCAGTTTTTTAACTTCGGGCATTCAGCCTCCATGTACACAAACGACATCTCGATTGTTGCCAGGAAAGGAAAAGGTGGGATAAGAGCCTGATCGTGTTTATTTGGTACTACTGATAATCTATAAAAATCATAAGTTATTTTAGAATAAATTGGAAATTTAAATATAAAAACTATCTGTCTATTCACAAAATATGACCCTGGTTTAATGATATTATAATATTCTCTAAGATCTAAATCTAACACTTGTTCTTCTGAATAAATTGATTTCAGCTTTAAAACCATAGATTCTAGTACCTCAATGTCTATCATTGAATGATGTGTACTAGAAGCATGAATAAATGCTAAACTATTTTCTATTCTTAATAATTCTAAGGATAAATCTTCTATATTTTCACTAATTAATGCTAAAAGTTGGGCAAAATTTGCGTATTTTGTTAAAGTTTGTATTCCCTTATTCTGTAATATTAATTCTAAGGTTTTATTTATTCTATTCTGGTTATCTACTATCTGTCTAATAACGTTCCCATGTTTTAACATCCATTCTTTGCTTAAAGTAATATGATTGTTAAATTCAGATGACAACTTTATTTGGTTATTTTCTAATACTCTAATTGCCTCATTATATTTCAACGCATCGTCGTGATCTAAATTACCGGTCAAACTTTTTATCATAGAACCTAACCCGTCTATAAGACCTCTTTTCATTCTATTTGTACTACTAGGCTCTAGAGAATACAATTGTCTTAAAACATTGCCAAGCTTGTTAGTAAGATAGTTAATTTGAATTTCGTACAGGTTCTTCGTCAGTAGTTCTAATTCGGTGTTTAATTTTATTTGTGAAAGTTAATCTTTCACCATCAATATAAAATACGTCAGAGTAACGGGAACAAAGAGCTACGAGGTTAGCTTTTTCCTCGGGGTTTAGGTGGTCTGTACGTAAGCGCGAAATTACATCTTGTGTGCGAGTCGTTAGTTGTTGAGTACTCGTGCACTCAGCGTTAAATAAATCTGCGTGAGCCGGCCGATCGAGCGAGAATATAATGTCATTTGATGTCGGATTTTCTATTTCTAAATAACAACGATTATTTTTAACGGAAGTAATGCATTCATGAATAATACAATTACAAAATACTTGCTCTTTAATAAAAGCATCACCATCTGAAATATCGACGGGAACACGAATAATTTTTGATGTCCCTGCGGGAATAATATCTTCGTATAAATTGACATTACATGAATTATACATTTTAATACGGTTTACCGCGTTTTTTGTAAATAGTTTATCTTCCTTTAAATCAATGCGAGCTTCCCAATTATTTAATAAATCTAAGCCTATTAGTCCGTCAAAGTAATCATGAAACCGGTATACAAATAACTTGATACTATTGTCGTCGTTAAATTCCGAGAAACACGGCAAGGTAATGGAATAATCATTTCTAGTAGTCGCGTGTATGTTTGTTACTTCGAAAGGATCGAAATTTAATGGATAGTTCGCGAAATATTTTTCTACTGCTTCAGGACTAATAAAAGATTGGTTGGCACCGGTATCTATTAAAAATTTTAACGGAGGGTTTGCTATTTGTATGTATGGAAGTTGTCTCTGTGTCTGAAGATTTAACTCTATTTTGGTTTTTGTGATGTCGAAACCTCGCGAAAATCCTGTTGGTCTTGGTCACCTATTTTTATTTGTTTTTGAGAGTCACAAAAATTTTCGTCAGAAGTCGTATTAAAATAATTAAAGTCATGAGAAAATCCGGGGTCAGGCTCAGTATTATAATAATCAGTATAGTAATTGTACTCTGGTTCATAACAATAGCCGTAATAAGAGTCGTCATATGTCGCACATTCATTAATATTCATTTCCCGCGGTTTGAAATAGTTTGATTGCGAATTATTATTTAAAGGTAATTGTCTAGGAATAAAGCGTTGAACTCCACTCATAGGTTGAGGACCTTGGGGTGGATTGTTTCGGGGTGGTAATCTAAAAATGTTACTACGGGGGTTGTAGTTAGGTGGAGGTGCAGCGAACATTCTTTGTGTGTTAGTTGGCATGCGTGGTTGGTGTTGACTGGGTACAGGGAATTTAAAAGGTTGCGGTGGGGGTCCCATAGGGCGCTGACTCACTGGAGCTGGCCAATTAGGTGTAGGGATATTGTGCGGTCTTGCAGGAGTAAAAGCTATTGGGGGTAATATAGGAGTTGGTTTAGGGGTTGGTTGAACTTTCGGGGTGTCACGTTGTTGTAAATACATGACATTCAATTCCTCTTGAACGAATTCAAGGGCTTTCTCTATCGTGTCAGGGCGCATGCATCGTATACGGGATCCTAGTGGTTCCTTTAATCCGCGTACATACGCCTGCATCGTAACTTTTTTATAAAGGTCTCGTTTCGCCTGAATTGTCGTCGGTATAGTCTCGTGTAAAGTCACGTAAGTCATAATAGTACTGAACAGAGTTTGGCAATGATTGTAAAATTCTTGCGGCGTCCGGTTGCCTTGGGTTGCTATGGAGAGGTCATTATATAAAGCGGTTTCGTCACGCTGATCCGAGAAATTATTAATGAGGGCTGTTCTTATACCTAACCAGCTTTCGGGTATACCATTAGAATTAATAGTACATGCAGCGGTCCCAGTTATTTTATTTAAAATTCCGTTAATTAAACATAGGTTTGAAAACTCGCTACCTGGTGTATTACTTAGATATTGAGCAGCTAATGAGTCACAAATCTTAATAAACCGGGTTAAAATATTAGGGTTTCCGTCAAATTCCGGGACAAGGCGAAGGGCCTTAAAAATTTCGTCCGGGTTATGTTGCGCCATTATTAAACTATTTAAATTTAAATCTTCTAATTCTAAATTATCTGATTCTACTATATCTCTATTATTATCTACTAATTGTCTGCGGGCCTGGTGCGATTCAGGCTCCCGCGAACGAGAGGCTCTGGGATGATAAATCTTGAAGTTTAAGATTAAAGGAGCAACACGAGAATAATTCAAGTGTACTTACAAATACAGCATTTCTGGTTTTCTCCGTGAATCGATTGTCGGATTCTTCCTCCGGTCTGCAGCAGGTCCGTAGATTCAGGATATCCGGAACGGTGCTTGATAGCCACCCGGGTGACTCGCGACGCGAATATCGATGTGAGATATTTATGGCCTTGAAGTCTCCCGCGAATATCCTACCGACTGCGCCAATTACGTTTGCGACAGACAGAAGGTCGAAAAAAAACCGAAATTAATTTACAACTAACTTTATTAATAATTTCAATTAATACAAATTAACCCTATAAGCGATGATTCCACGTCGAAGTGGGAATATGGAATGAACGCTTTTACAATATAATAATTAAAGGTGAATCCATGGGAACATTACACATTGCTGCATTGACACTTTTATTAATTAAATACAAATTTAAAGAAATGCAACGTAGACAATCCCCATACAATAGCACTATGTAATTCTTTATTGTACACCAGAAAATATTACAAAACAAATAATAAGGATAATTACAGACAGTGAAGTACAATGGGCGGACTTATGGCTATTTAGCCATTTCTTCCAGACAACCCAAACATAAGAAGGAAACTTATTAACTAAATAGCAGGTAGGCGGTGTAGCTGTATAATAAACTTGCACACAAATGTCTACATTCCAATACTTATAGTAAATACATAAATAAATACAAGAAGATTAAAAATATAATATATAATCTATCATAAAGTAATAAAATATGTAAGCAATGAACATACAAATATTTACATAATGATATGCATCAAAAATAATAATTACATATATAGATACATACATAATATATAGATATATATATATATTTATATATTTATATATATATATATATATATATATATATATATATATATATATACAAATATGTAATACATAAACAAACACCTTATTAATTAAAAATAACATATAAAAATCATACAAATAATTGTTATTGATGATATGTTGATAGATAATGTTTTTTGACACGTCTTTTAAAGATTCCTATTGACTCCGCTTGGCGAATGTCTCGCGGGAGGGCATTCCACAGTTCTACAGCTTTAACACAAAAAGATTCACTGTAGCATTTACTATGGCATATAGGATGTTTGAGTTTGTTGTCTTCTTTAGAACGAAGGTTTAACGTACTAGGGATGTCCGAGCCAAGAAAAGTAAAGCATTTTTTTAGGTATGCAGGAGTAGTGGGATGGAAAAGGATAGAGTAGAGAAAAGACAGAAGATGTAAGTTACGGCGTTCTCTTATTTTAAGCCAGTTAAGCTGTGCTCGATAATCTGAGATATGATCGTATTTTCTCAAACCAAATATGAATCTGATGATCATGTTTTGAAGGCGTTCAAGTTTATTAAGGAGAGTTTCAGATAGGTCAGAATAGCAGACATCAGCATAATCAAGAATAGGGAAAAGTAGTGTGTGGCCAAGTGATATCTTTGTTTTGATGGGCAAGAAATTTTTCCACTTTCTCAGTGTGCCGATTGCAGCATATATTTTGCGACTGATCTCAGCAACTTGAGGTCTCCAAGAAAGTGTGCTGTCTAGAATAAGACCTAGATTTTTAATACTATTATGAAATTCTAATATCGAGCCATCAAAACAGGAGGAAGACAGGAAACATTTACTTTAGATAGCTGTATAGAATTACCTATTATGGAAACTTGCGACTTATTAGGATTTATCGAAAGTCCATACGATTTACACCAAGAACATATAAGTGCAAGCTCCTGGTTAACCCGATCAATTGCTGCAGCTATATCGTCAACAGGAGTTGTCAGATAGATCTGCAAGTCATCAGCATATAAATGAAAAGAAAGAGAAAGAATATAAGTTATAGAATTAATAAATATGGAGAACAGAAGAGGGGAAAGGACACCACCCTGAGGTACTCCAGCTCTGAGGGGGCTGCATGTAGAGAATTTGTCAATGGTTCGAATGCACTGTGCACGATCATAAAGGTAGGAGCGGAACCAATTAACAGCATCTTGTGAGAAGTTTAAGTTTTCAAGAATTGCGAGGAGAATGTCATGATCTACAGTGTTAAATGCGTTCGAAAAGTCTAATAAAACTATAATTGTGACATGCTGCTTATCATTGTCATTACTCATTAGTTAGCTGAATATGGTGGTAGGATTGTTTTGAATAAATAATATTAAAATAATATATACATATAAAAATACGTGGGTTATGTATATTTCATAGAAATACTGAATAAAACAACACATTCACATTATTTCATTTATTCATTATCTTCTCATTTCACTCAAGTGTCCACTGTTTTGTACCTGAATCATGAATGCAATAACTTGGAAACAGGCCCGCCGCTAGCTGTTTCGTCGCCCGCGTGCAATGCCGACTATGCCGCCCACAGAGTACATTGTAATATACAGATGCCGCCCTACGACTACATACTCTTGACTTTTTTCAAAAAAAAAAATGTTTTCTCATTATGGTGGGGAAAAAAACAACTTAACGAAGATAAAACATTAAAAAAAAAGGTGTGTGTGTGGTGTGTGTGCGATTTACACACTATAGAAGTGAAACTTCTATGGCAAACTAATTTAAAAAAAAACTAATTTAAAATTAGCGGCTTGCAGCGCGGCCCGTCCTTCCCTGTCTTTTTGCCATTGCTTCCGGTTTAAAATCACAACGATTCTAAAGAAGTTTCACTTCAAAAATTAAGTACTTACCTATTATTTCTGTTTACAAAAATTTAACTCTTCTTTGTCTTTACATTTGCGAAATCTTCTATTAACTTTGTTGTATCCAAACTGTCTAAAATTTTATGTTCAATTGAAACTATACCTAGCTAAATAACTTAGTCTTTGATGAAGCATTGTTGATCTTAAATAGTTTTTGATAATTTTTAATTTTGAAAAGGATCTTTCACCAGATGCAACTGAAAGCGGCAGGCGGCGCGGCGCGGCGGTGTAACTAATTTTCTTAGCGCTATTGCTGTGTTCGGAAATGTTGAAATTAAGTCATTGGTAAAAATATATTGTAATAAGGTTTGTGGATCATTAGACTGGTTTTCTGCAAAATGCAACTTTATTGCAATGATTTCATTAAATAAATCAATAATAACGTCAATGTCTGATTCACTACTTGAATCATCTTTAAGTTTCAGATTCAAATCTTTACAATGTTTCATTAACTCATCATTGGAATAATTAAATATTGCTAAAAAAGCTAAATACGTCGGTGAATATTTTTAATTGGTCGAATCTACCCTTTAAAGATAAGCTATTGTCTGATCTAGGATTCTAAAATAAAACTCTATATTTGATTTTGGGGTCTACTAAAACTTCATCACTGTGTTCATAGTGGCAGTGTAAGTAATATTCTTAGCTTTGTGGCTACGGCAGTAAAGAATATAGCCACCCCCCTCTTCCCGTGGGTGTCGTAAGAGGCGACTAAGGGACAACACAGTTCCACTACCACCTTGCAACTTATAAAGCCGACCGATGGCGGGATAACCATCCAACTGCTGGCTTTGAAATATACAGGCCGAAGACGGGCAGCAGCGTCTTCGGCGCGACAAAGCCAGCTGCCGTGCGGTCACCAACCCGCCTACCCAGTGTGGTGACTATGACCACATGAGTTCACGTCATTTTTGGCGCGAACTTGGGGAGGCCTATGTCCAGCAGTGGACTGCGATAGGCTGAAATGATGTGTTCATCGTGAAATTGTGTTGCGATTTTTTTCTTGGACGAATTGTATGTAGGTATTGGTGGGAAATCTGTTTCTACGTTGAGTTCGTGAGCCACTTTAGAAGCTTCTAACACCTTTTCAAAGTGTTCAGCCGTGCGATATTCTGTGAACTTATCAATCAACTTTATTTACCTGACGCAGATTTAAGTATTCATTGTGGGGCTCTGCATCATTTTGCTCAGAGCATTAATTTCGTTTAAAACATCGAACCAAATACGTCTATACCGAGCAAATACATCTATAATTTTATTCAAAATTCGCGAGAAAAAGCATTCGCTTCAAGCAAGCGAATGAGATTTGTGAAATGTAGTACAAAATCCCTTTCCGATGAATCACCACATATACATATATTTACAGTAAACATCAAATATTTTTTCGAGGTTATACCGTAATGGTTTAACTGCATAGATTCTGCTGGACCATCGCGTGGCACTTAAAGCTTTTAATTTTAAATCTGGTAAATATTTGCAAATTACCGACCACCTCTTTGTAGATGATGAAAAGAAAACGTAAATTTTTTGAATCATATTAAAGAAATTCACAGTTTCATACGTAACATTTGCTGCATCGTTCACTACCAAATTAAGACTGCGCCGAGCATGGGACGTAAAATGCGCGGTTATTGATTTCCAAAATCCTCTTTTTTGTAGTCCATTGTGTTTTTGACGTATATTAGAACCTTGACCACGTGTTTTGAATATTGAGATTTAATTGTGAAAATTAATCTAAAACAAAAATGAATAGATCTTCACCTGTGGAGCTGGTGATCAGACAGAAACCAATGAAATTTTCACATACAATCACAAAATTAGAAAATGTCAATTGGTCGCGCGATTCGCGCCCACTGCCCGCTGCGGACTAGCTACGCAACTACGCACGCACCTTTGTCCGCGCGAGCGAACATAGTGCGCGCTAGGTTGCGGACATACTCCTCCACGGTGGGCGTCCTGGTGTCTCTGTGGATGACGTCGTTTCTGACGTACCTCGGAGCTCCTACTATCAGATGCAAGCAGCGGTTCTGCTGGACCTGCAGCCTCCTGGCCTGGCTCGCGGAGCAGAGCGCGTACCAGGCCGGGGCCGCGTACATCAGGCGCGAGCGGACGTAGGCACCGTAGACCATCAGCTTGGTTCTGAGGGGCAGTCTGGATGTGAAGACGGAGTGGAGCTTCGACCGGGCCGCCGCTGCGTGGTTCACCGCACGGTTTACCGTGGGAACCATGCGCAGCCTCCGGTCGATGTGGCACCCCAGATACCTAACTGAGGTCTTCCACTCTACGTTCTGTCCTCGTAGCTTGAGTTGGCGTAGCGGCCTGGAGCCGCCGGTCAGCAGAGCAGCCGTCTTCCCCACATTGACGGCCATCCTCCACTTGTCCAGCCACTCCGGTAACAGGTCCAGCAAACGCTGCATCTTATTGGTGGCGACGATTTGATGGTAGGACGACGCGAAGAACGCACTGTCGTCCACGTAAAGGGCCAGCAGCACGTCCTCCTCCCCCTCACGAAGGTGTTCACGGAGAGTGGGAACGTCGTCCGTGTACACCGCGTACTCGTATAAGTGCGGCGACAAACTTCGTCGATAGACTAATAATAGTTTTCTAATAGCGGCATAGATGGCGTCAAAATTAAATATTTTACAGAAAATTGACTTATATTTAGTTAAGTCAATGGTACGGAACCCTTTGTGCGCGAGTTCGACTCGCACTTGGCCGATTTTTATATTATATGTATAGATTTTATTAAATACTTTATATTACAAACAGTTTTCCCTGATGTTATTTCATGATTCATGCCTACGCACAATTGACGAGTTATAATGATTTATTAATATTTCAGATCTGGAGAGAGTGGTATGTTAGCAAGCGCTACCTTCTACTTCAAAGGACTGAACAAAGTTTAGATAAGTTTTATAATCATGTGATACAAAATAAGTTTGATCTCCTGCTCATGTGTGTGTGAGCTCTAACACACAGGCGCAGGCGCAACGTCGCCCGCTCGGAGATTCCCTCTGGAACTATTAATTGTTCTGGTATAAAGAGCAGGTGTCTTATATTATGTCAGTCACTTCATAGTTTAATTTTCTCTCAATGACAGAATTTTCGTAACTGGATCAGTATTTCTGGAGATTTCCTTTTTTAAACCACAACTCTTTATAATGTTTTTTTTTCTATATTATAAAGAGGTAAAACGTGGAGAGGTATAATCTCCGAAAATACTCATCCGTGTTCAACAATTATTTCACCAATAGAGAACTACACTGTTGCCACAGGATAACTAGAGGTCAGCGTATCCTGTCTGACTACTGTGTGTCCTGTGTTTCTATATTGTATACATTCTTATTGTTTACTAGCTTCTGCGCGCGACTTCGTCGACGTGGACTCCGCTCCTATTGGTCTTAGCGTGATGACACATAGCCTATAGCCTTCCTCAATAAATGGGCTATCTAACACTGAAAGAATTTTTCTAATCGGCCCAGTAGTTCCAGAGATTACCGCGTTCAAACAAACAAACAAACAAACTCTTCAGCTTTATATAATTACTAGCTTCTGCGCGCGACTTCGTCGGCGTGGACTCCGCTCCTATTGGTCTTAGCGTGATGATATATAGCCTATAGCCTTCCTTAATAAATGGGCCATCTAACACTGAAAGAATTTTTCAAATCGGACCAGTAGATCCTGAGATTAGCGCGTTCAAACAAACAAACAAACAAACAATCAAACAAACAAACTCTTCAGCTTTATTATATTAGTATAGATTAGTACCTATAGATTGTATACATGAAATTATGACTATCTGTGTACACTGTGTGTATATTATTCCAATTCGCAAGTAAAACTTATTCAAAACAGATTTACTTTTGTACTCATTCAAAATTCATTTCCTACTTTTCAGGCAAGAAAACATCTGCTAGGACGCTGTTACGAGTCGCGCCATCTCTTGACGAACTGTACAAACTAAACATGGATGTGATGGATGTAAAGTAGCAGCGGACGACGCGCCCAAGCAGCGACGGTGTTCACGATATACTCTGGTGAAGGTCGTGAACACAGTTCACTTCTTTAAAAATTCGTTATTATTCTGTACGCGTTAAATTTAAAAACTTGAAACAAGTCAAATTACTGTAAAAATCAAGAAATATACGTTTATACTATTTGTCTTGCATCTTATTGATCTATTCACGAACATAAATTTGGTCATAGTTCTACTACTACAATCTACAATCTATACACTCCATACTACAATCTACGTACTGGAACTTAAAAAGCCGACCGATGGCGGGATATCCATCCAACTGCTGGCTTTGAAATACACAGGCCGAAGACGGGCAGCAGCGTCTTCGGTGCGACAAAGCCAGTCCTGCGGTCACCAACCCGCCTGCCCAGCGTGGTGACTATGGGCAAAACACATGAGTTCACGTCATTTTTAGCGCGAACTTGTGTAGGCCTATGTCCAGCAGTGGACTGCGATAGGCTGAAATGATGATGATGATGATTGAAAGTTAAGAAGCAGACAGATAAAAATAGTAGAATAGTAGCCAAGGGCTGTAAGGAATCAATTGCAGCCCGAGATATTTAGGCGCACGAACGCAGCGAGGGCGCCATAGTTCGAGGGTGCAATTGATGCTTAGGTACACCCGAGCTAACTATTCTGCTTAACATCTCGATTGTGAGGTAAGTAGAAAAAAACCGGCATTACAAGAATAAAACATTTTATTTGTTGAAATTTATATAGGCCAGTAAATAAAGCATTTAACCTCGCCCTAAATTTCCGATCCAATTTTAATTTTTATTTAGGTTAAGGGTCACTTACAGACCATAAAAACACAAAATGCTGACAGATCCAGGTTTAGCTTCGATCGCAATCTTAAAGAAAAGTTTTTGGCCGATATCTCGAAAACTATCCACTTTAGGGCAAAAAATATTAAGACCTTTTTTGTAGAGAATAAAATTTCGCATCTTTTATTTCCTGTAAACTTTTTTTTTAAGCTTACCGTTTCTCTCTCTATCTTCTTTGTTTGCTATCTGCTGCACGTCTCTCGGCAAGGTCGAACGTCAAGCCTGTCAAGATAGACTGGCTTTTAAAACATTCGGAACGCGGACTTGATAACTTTGATGACTTTAATTTTGTATTATTTATTTTTATTTCATTCCGTGTCCTAATCCTAAAGCGCTCGGGGTGATAACTACATATATTCGTTCGTTCTCGGTTATTTCCTGTTATTATTTTCGTTAATTATTGTCATCTGTTACTGGTTTTATAGTTATAGTTGTTATTTGTAGTATTAGTTGTTGTTTTTGTTATTTATTTGTTGCTGTTATATCTAAGTTGGCTATTATGGAACCTCAGCCAAGTACTTCTAAAGCAGCGGTCGGCAACACGCGGCCCGTGATTCGTGAATGTTTTATAAATAAGTTACAAATATGAAAATGAATGCATGAACGAACCGCGATCGACCGTATACCGTATAATGCGAACAAGTTAGCGATGCGCGGGAGGGGTGCGGGCGAAACGAAACGAACTTACTAGAATTAAAACGAAACTGGTAGAGATAGGATGTGACGTTCCATTATTTTTTCACTGCATAATCCACCAAGAAGCGTTATGTTCCAAAGTCGTATCATGGAAAGAAGTAATGAACATCGTGGTATCGACTACATTAGAAAAAATGGATTGACTCATCGTCAATTCCAGCAGATTCTGTCAGATATGGACGCAGATCATCGAGATGTTGTTTATTATTGTAAAGTGAGATGGTTAAGTAGAGGTGCAGTATTGAAAAGATTTTTTGATCACAGAAAAGAAATCAACATTTTTATGAATGAAAAAGGCAAATCTATTCCAGAGCTGACAGATTCTCAATGGTTAATAGACCTTGGACTTTTAACAGATTTAACTCACAAATTAATTACGCTGAATATAAGGCTTCAAGGTAGAAAAAAACTAATATCTGATATGCAGACAGACGTAAAAACATTCCAAATGAAAATCAAACTCTTTATAAAACATATTGAAGAAAAAAAGTTGGATCATTTTCCGAATTGTAAAAAGGCCGTCGAAGAAGCTGGAATTAATTTTAATTGGAAAAGTGATAAAATGAAGGATATTTTAATACAACTGCAAACTCAATTCAGCGACAGATTTGGTGATTTTGAAAAAGTTTCAAGTAAACTGAAGATTTTTGCAAACCCTTTTTCATGTGATATTGAGGAAGTACCGAGTCATTTACAAATGAACGTGATTGATCTTCAATCTAACAATGCCCTCAAAAGCTCTTTCTATGAAATCAATGATCTTATTAAACTTTATAGTAGCTTTCCATCTGATTTTGACGAATTGAAAAGGTTTGCTCAGCAGTTCATTACAATTTTTGGTAACACTTATTTATGCGAACAAACTTTTTCAATTGTCAATTATAGAAAAAATAAATATGCTTCTCGTCTCACAGATGAGCATTTGAGAGCCATTTCACGAATTGCAACTACAAATATGACAGCGAACATACAAGAAATAGCCTCCCAAATGCAACCTCAGACATCACACTGAAATTTGTATAAAATCAGTTACTTGTTAGTAGTTACATTGTAGTTTTTATTTTTATTTTTCTGTGGTAATTTTTCTAGCCATAAGCTTAAACATATAAAAATTATGTAAATGTTACGTGTACGAATTAAATTACGTATGTTTTAACAATTTTAATAGCTTTTTCATTTTTTCTATGAGGTATGACCAATTATACGTAGGTATCAGGTAGAATCTAGGGTTAATATCAGAAGTTCGGCCCGCCTTCAGTTTATTTTGCCACCTTGTGGCTCTTGCCTGCCAAAAGGTTGCCGACCACTGTTCTAAAGGATAACCCACAGATTTAAATTCCCCGAAGTTAAACGTCCAATGGTACGTACCTAAACTACTTTTAATAAATAGGTACAGAAGTTCTATTTGAAATTAATAAAACAAAAATTATATCGACGTAAATAGCTTCCTATTCATATAAAAATCTATTTGACGTATCTTATCCTCCACGTACGAAGGCTGTATCATCATTGCACTCTTTGTGAAAGAAAAACTCGATAATTGCTACATCACTAGAGTAATTTTAATAAAATGTAATGAGCTTAATATGAAACATTTTGAATGTATTTCTACTCCTGATAACAAAACAAGAAGGTACATGTAGAAGCAAAAATAAAAAGCCAAAATGACAACCAAGGATTTTATTTATAAAGTATAAAATTATAAAAGTAATCTTAATAACAATAATTAAAAGTTATCTTAAAATAAAAACGGAGAAATTAAAAACTTTAGAAAGACAACAAATCACGCCCACAATGGAATTTTATAATTTTATAAACAAACAAAAGCAAATCATTAATTTATAGAAAAAAGTCAACTTTTTGACATTCAAATAACTAATACCATGAGCGACATAAAATAGTGTAATAATCGTTTTCAACCGAACGATTCAAAGAAAATTGTAATATCTTACAATACGACGTAAAAAAAATGTATATTTTATTGAAAAAATATATTAAAAGCGTGTGTCAACTCCGACACGCGATTGGAGTTAACTCCTTAAGAACAATTATTGTGATTTCTGAAAATCGAAGTTTTCTATTGAATCAAATTAAAATTTAAAACTGCTATTGTAACATAAACAGACGCGTGCTATTAGTATCGATACGATAAACGCGGGTCAACTAGGTAACGAACCTTACATAAAAGCTAAAAGCGCCGAAAAGCGCCACTCTATCATTTCACTTCCCATATATTGTTTCTTCAGGAGTAAACTCCAATAAAATATATTTCTTATTTATTTGAGTTACAACATAACTTAAGCGACAGTTTGCTTTATTTCTGTATCTGTATGAGTTCTTAAATGTTGGTTCAAATTACCTTTATGTGTAAATTTATTTGTGCAAAGGAGACATTCGTATGGTTTTTCACCTGTGTGTGTTCTTCTGTGTCTATTTAAATTAGCGCTTTGACTAAATTTTCTTTGACAAACATGACATTCGTATGGTTTTTCACCTGTGTGTGTTTTTATGTGACTATTTAAATGAGCGATTCGACTGAATTTTCTTTGACAAATATGACATTCGTATGGTTTTTCACCTGTGTGTGTTCTTACGTGTGTATTTAAATTACTGATTACACTAAATTTTCTTTGACAAACATGACATTCGTATGGTTTTTCACCTGTGTGTGTTTTTATGTGACTATTTAAATGAGCGATTCGACTGAATTTTCTTTGACAAATATGACATTCGTATGGTTTTTCACCTGTGTGTGTTCTTACGTGTGTATTTAAATTACTGATTACACTGAATTTTCTTTGACAAATATGACATTCGTATGGTTTTTCATCTGTGTGTGTTCTTATATGTGACTTTAAATGAGCGATTTGACTGAATTTTCTTTGACAAATATGACATTCGTATGGTTTTTCATCTGTGTGTATTCTTATGTGTTTATTTAAATTAGCGATTTGACTAAATTTTCTTTGACAAATATGACATTCGTATGGTTTATCACCTGTGTGTATTCTTATGTGTTTATTTAAATTAGCGATTTGACTGAATTTTCTTTGACAAACATGACATTCGTACGGTTTTTCACCTGTGTGTGTTCTTATGTGTTTCTTTAAATCAGTGCTTCGTCTAAATTTCCTTTGACAAATATGACATTCGTATGGTTTTTCACCTGTGTGTGTTCTAAGATGCTGGTTAAAATTGTTTTTCAAATTAGTCATATACTGACATTGACTACAACAATGTATCTTTTCTTTAGTATCGTGGAAACGTAAATGAACAATTAAGAATTTTTTACTTACAGTTTCATAATTACATATATTACAAATGTATTTATTATTCGGAACTAAAAAGTTGCTGTCATGTTTTTTGTCATTTGATTTATCATTTATTTGTATTTTCGAAGTTTTTGGAAGTGCTAAGTTTATATTATTTGCTGATTTAGTTTCATTTAGTGTTAATGTTTCATTTCGGTTATGTATTTTTGGCTTATTTGTTACATGTGGTTCTGTAAGATTATTGTTAGAATTAATTAAAAAAGAATCTTTCTGTATTTTTTTCGGAGGCTCATACTTTTTTACCTTTTTACTTTTTTTAGGTATTTTATTTAAATTATTTGAGTCATTATTGGATTTATTTAATGCACTTGTTTTTAAAATAATTTCATTACTTTCCTTTGGCTTATTTTCTAGTATTAGATTTGGTTTTTCAGGAACATCTTCTTTACTGACTTTTACTACTTCATTCGCTTTTTCTTTGTTTGGCAGTTTCAGAGGATTTACGGCACCTGAAACGTTCTTGTTAGTACACAATGATAATCTAAAGGAAGTATTTATAATTTCAAACTTATGACCACAGGACTGAAGTAAAACTTCTTTAGCTCCATCTAACTTATATCTCCATCTCAACTTCCATTCGCCTCGCTCAATCACACTTTTCGTAACGCCCTCGTCACGCATTCACCAGCTTACTCCCCAAGTCAGGCGTGTGTAAATAAGTTTTACTTAAAAAAAATTAACTATTAAAACAATCTTTTTTTTCAGCCTGTAATATCTCACTGCTGGGCCTCCTCTTGCTCCTCTGCTCCAATGTGGGTTGGTGGATATATTCCCTACTACGAGTAACGATCGCTATCAGGTTTAAATAAACAACCGGGTCAGACGGCTTAACGTGCTCTCCGAGGCACGGTGGGGAGACCCACAAGGACTGCACAAACACCCAGACCACGGCAAACATCTGCATGGCCAATACAAATGTTTGTCATGTGCGGGGATCGAACCCGCGACCGCCAGCGCAACACGCACAATCCAGTGCTGTGACCGTTGCGCCAACGCGGCGTCTTCAAATAAATCGGCCAAGTGCGAGTCGGACTCGCGCACGAAGGGTTCCGTACCATTGACTAGGTACATTGATTGTAATAACGGGCAAAAAGCAGCTAAAAATCACTTTTATTGTATGAGAGCAAAAATAGGCAAAAATGACGTTTTTTGTATGGGCGCCTCCCTTAAATATTAATTTTATTTTAATTTTATTATTTATTATTAAAGTAAAAATACAACTGAGTATTTTGTGAATATTTCAAGTGCCTACCTGTTGCCATTATTAATATCGAGCAAAAAAGGGCAAGAAAATCGCGTTTGTTGTATGGGAGCCCCCCTTAAATATATATTTTATTTTGTTTTTAGTATTTGTTGTTATAGCGGCAACAGAAATACATAATTTGTGAAAATTTCAACTCTCTAGCTATAGCCGTTCTTGAGATACAGCCTGGTGACAGACGGACGGACGGACGGACAGCGAAGTCTTAGTAATAGGGTCCCGTTTTTACCCTTTGGGTACGGAACCCTAAAAAGCAATCTTACTAATATGATACACGCGAGTTTGTGTGAATCGATGGACGAATGTTTGTTACTCTTAATTCAAACTCTATTATTATTTATTTAAATACATACCAATTTGATCGGAGACGGCATTTATCCCGTTATCCCAATTGTCTTTTAATTCTTCTTGTATCGATATCGATGATACAGACAGCGTAGGGATATCATCATCAGAATCTGATATATCTTTGACATCTTCGTATGCCCTTAGTCCATCTATAGAATATGTTTCTTTAGACCCCGTTGAAATGTTTTGGTCTATTTGATCCTCTTCTGAAAAAAGAGTTTGTTTATTTGTCAACTGATTTAAAACAGAATTATTATGATTGGGTTTTAGTGTCTTAATTTGAATACTGTAAATATTTTTTGATTATAGAGATACTAGCTGACCCCGCAAACGTTGTTTTGCCATATATGATATTAACCCCCGCAACCCCCTCTTGTGGGTGCAATTTCGTAAAACCCGTTCTTAGCTGACCTCTACTCGGTGAAAGGAATATTCCTACCAAATTTCAAGTCTCTCCGCCTTATGGTTCCAGAGATATCGTGATGAGTCAATGGGTGGAAATCTCTTTTATATATATAGATTAATTTCAAAGTTTAACAATTTTTTGGTCTAAGATCTGAAACTAAATCGATCTTCACCGAGCTGATAATAGAATGAAACATAATAATAATAATAATAAAGCTTTATTTATTTAATGAAACATACTTTATAATAAACTAGCTTCTGCGCGCGACTTCGTCGGCGTGGACTCCGCTCCTATTGGTCTTAGCGTGATTATACATAGCCTATAGCCTTCCTCGATAAATGGGCTATCTAACAATGAAAGAATTTTTCAAATCAGCCCAGTAGTTCCAGAGATTACCGCGTTTATACAAACAAACAAACAAACAACCAAACAAACAAACTCTTCATCTTTATATATATTTAGTACTAGCCGACCCGTGCCCACTTCGTTGGGCGTTATAATCCATTTCACATAAGAAGGGTACGGTGAAATTTGATATGTTCCAATACACTCTCACTATTTTCAGCAAATCAGATAAATATAAATGTTTTAAAATCACCAATTAATTTCTAAGGCAAATAATAATGCTTGATTAGATTGAATTGTTGACACGGCACGTCAGAGGGCGCAGGTTCAAATCCTGCTGATTTAAAATCTTTATATATTTTTATCTTTTTCCTTTTATCTTGTCACTCCTGAATAGTGTAGCTTTCTGTTAGCGAAAGAATTTTCATGATCGGATCAGTATTTGCGAAGATTACCCCGTATATACAAACAAAGTTATAAACTTTACCTCTTTATAATATTAGTATAGATAGATTTAGTATATTATATAATATATTAATAAAATCGACCAAGTGCGAGTCGGACGAAGGGTTCCGTCACATTACTCAACTATATCTTAATATCTTTGCTAGTTTACGCGGCGTTCGCGTGGAAAGCTCCCAGTTGGCGAGATTTTTTGCGACCTCTTCAACATTTATCGCCGTATTTTACATAAAAGCATAATAACTTATATACCTAACCTTCCGCAAGAATCACTCTTTCTATTGTTGAAAACCGTATAAAAATCCGTTTGGCAGTTTTCGAGTTTATCGCGTTCAGTAGGGCAATTTTCGTAAAAAGGGGTACAAAGTTTTTGCTTCACGTATTAATATATAGATGTGACATCAGATAGGTTAGGGGAGGGGGGTCTCCTAAATGTGACCAGATGTGACAAGGTGGGGTCAAAAATCGTGGAATTCGTGTGACGTAATTTATGAATGGTCCCCAAGCAGTTTTTGAGTTATTCTTAGCAATGTGTATTGTACTGTTACGTGTTAGGGTTCGAACGATTTGGAGAGAAAGACCTGCTGACTCTTTTAGAGACTTTATTCACTAGCACTCGGTCCGACACAAAGCACTAGGTACAAATACTGGGTACAAACACTACGCACTAGGTACACTCGCTAAGCACTAGGTACACTCACTAAGCACTAACAATGTCCGAGGTCGTAGCCAATGTCGTAGGTTTCCGCTGGTATCACTTCTTGATCACTAGTCTTCACTTCGAAGTCGCTTCGTCGTTAGCTCAAACTGAACTGACTCCGCTCGGCCTCCCCGGCCTTTTTATACCGGGCCGAGCCTACTCCCAGACAATTCTAGAATGTTCGTGCGTGTACTCGATCTTGAGTTCATTCACCCTATATAAGTCCTCTAGCGCCATCTAGTGTTGAGTGGATGTTTCACGTTGTCTTTGTAACAAAGTGGTTTGTACAGCACACAACGTGGTTCCTCCGCTCCCCGCTAGATGGCGCAAGCTCCTTTAATTTGTGTACTCGTAACAGTACTATACTTGACAATATACATTGAAGTTGGTTTGTTTCGTTAGAGAACAAATTCTATTATTATTTATTTACTAAGCAACCTGTGCCCACTTCGTTGGGCGTTAATTATTATTTTTGTGATGCAAATATATACAGTAAAGTTTTCATCTCAGCCGAATTTCTCCGACTTGATTTACATACGAGTATACTATTATTTTTCACTGAATTTTTTGTTCAATAACAATAAAATATAGCCTATATCACTCCTGAATAGTGTAGCTTTCTGTGAGTGAGAGAATTTTCATGATCGGATCAGTATTTGCGAAGATTACCCCCTACAAACAAACAAAGTTATAAGCTTTACCCAGGGGCGTAGCTACCGCCGTATCAGCCGTATCAATGATACGGGGCCCTCGGGCTACAGGGGCCCCTAACGTGTATAAACAAAAAAAAAATAGTAAAATGTTATCCACGATGTTAATTAATTTCGTGCTTTCCGGGAAAAAAACATATAAAATAACTGTCAAACGTGCCTATAGTTTTCACTTCAGAAATGACAAAAATCAAAAATAAAAGATTGTTTAATCACAGCGATTGACGACACGTTGGCGCAGCGGTTACAGCACTGGCTGTTGCGCTGGCAGTCGCGGGTTCGATTCTCGCTCACGACAGACATTTGTATTGGCCATATATATGTTTGTCGTGGTATGGGCGTTTGTGCTTCTGTATTGTGTGTGTTTCACACAGGAGAAAATACTGGGGCTGTTGAGTGTGAAGCGTTGAGTGTGAATCTTAATTTCTTTTTTTAACCGACTTCCAATAAAAAGGAGGAGGTTCTCAATTCGACTGTATTTTTTTATGTATGTTAACTCAGAACTTTTGACTGGGTGGACCGATTAGGATCAATTTTGTTTTAATTGAAAGGTGTTGCGTGTCATGTGGTCCCATTTAAATTTAATTGAGATCTGACAAGTACTTTTAGAGTTATATCTAATAATGCGTATTTACTTGACTACTTTTTCGTCAACCTACGTCGTATTATACTGCATAACTTTTTACTCGGTGTACCGATTTCGATGATTCCTACTTTAATGGAAAGCTAATAGTTACTTGTCATGTAGTCTTTCTTGTTTAAATTAGATCGAGATCTGATTATAACTTTTTGAGTAATCTTTAATAGCGCGTATTTACTTGACTATTTTTTCGTCTTATTACGTTGTATTAGGTACTTGTCGATGTTATTGAAGTCGGTTTTTTTTTCGTATGCGAGCAAACACAATTATTTGAGTTAAGTGTTCGTCCAAACCTGAGTTACCTATATGTTCGAAGTATTACAACCTGAGAAACTCCTATCTTCTTCAAATGAAGTGATAAAAACACTTCCGGAAAACTACCGGCTAAATGCAGTAAAGACATCTCAATCAACCTATAAGAACAATTTTATTAATTGGTCTGAAAACATTTTTAAAGTCCGAAATTGAAAAAAAAATCATTCCATTGTACGGTTATCAGACTTATCATCACTATTGTCTATAGAGACAGAAATTTTAGAAAAACTGAAATCATCTGTAACTATAGATGATTTAATAAATCAATTTACCGAAAAAAGGCTACAAAAGTGCAAATTTAATTTTAATTGTTTGAATAGCTCAATTGTTAGGAAGATGTGATAAGTTATTATTATTATTATCTCATCAGCATGTAATATCCCACTGCTGGGCATAGGCTTCTTTCCCCATGGGGAACAGGAACACATTCTACATGTAGGAGAAGGATCAGAGCTTAATCCACCACGCTGCTCCAATGCGGGTTGGCCGATATATTCCCTACTATAAGTAACGACGATCGTTATCAGGTGTACATGATAACAACCGGGACCGACGGCTTAACGTGCTCTCCGAGGCACGGTGGGGAGACCCACAAGGACTGCACAAACACCCAGACCACGGCAAACATCTGCATGGCCAATACAAATGTTTATCATGTGCGGGGACCAAACCCGCAACCGCCAGCGCAACGGCCATAAACCAGTGCTGCGACCATTGCGCCAACGCATCAATAAATATTTATTTTCATTTAATTCAAGCATAAAATTTAAAGAAACACTTCCACTGAAAACAGAGGTTGACATTACGAATGCTTGATGAATGATTACGATTGAATTCTTTAACATAGGCGTACAAAGCGCCGCATGGAACTCAACTCCATTAGATCCAGTCAAACCCGATGCCCATTATGTCGCTCCAAACATATTGGACTTAATCAAGGAAAAAAGAAAAATGAGGAAATTATGGCAACAGAATAGATGTCCTGATACGAAAAAACGATTAAACCACAAAGTAAAAGAACTGAAACAAGCACTGGAACAAGATCGAAACGCTTCGTTTCAAGCGTATCTGGGGGGCCTTGATGCAACAGCAGCTTCGGACTACTCCCTTTGGAAGGCCACTAGGAAAATTAAAAGACCTGTGCTGTCAAGCCCAGCACTTAGAAAAACAGATCTCAGTTGGGCACGCAGCGACCAGGAAAAGGCGGACACATTTGCAGAGCACCTTGTAAAGGTTTTTCAACCCCATCCATACGAAGGTTCACCCGAGCATGAAAGAAAAATTATTGAATTTATTGATGCACCTGACCAGGATGACATCGAACCTGACCAATTCACTAAAAGTGAAGTAAAAAAAGCAATTAAAATATTAAAGTCCAGGAAAGCTCCAGGCTATGACCTAATTACCAACAAAGTCCTACAGGAATTACCAGAGTCTGGGATAGCATTGCTCACAGCCATTTATAATGCTATCACTAAACAAAAATTCATCCCAATCCAATGGAAGGTCGCACAAATAATAATGCTTTTGAAGCCAAATAAACAACCTGAGGACCCGAGATCATATAGGCCGATTAGCTTATTACCCATACCTGCGAAAATGTACGAATCGCTACTATCACTCCGACTGACACCGTTCATAGAACAGCGCAATTTGATCCCCAAACACCAATTCGGATTTCGTCGAAATCATGCTACAGTCGAACAGGTACACAGGCTAATTAGCGAAATTGACAAGGCCTTTGAATCTAAAAAGTACTGTGCAGGCGCTTTTTTGGACATATCTCAAGCCTTTGATAGGGTGTGGCATGAGGGCCTGTTGTATAAATTAAAATCATTACTCCCTAACTACATGTACAAAATCCTGAAATCGTTTTTAGAAAACAGACATTTCCTGGTCCAAAATGGCGAGGCGCTCTCAAGTCTCTGCCCTGTTAGAGCAGGGGTACCACAGGGCAGCGTGCTGGGCCCAACGTTGTACCTTATCTATACATCTGACATACCAACTTCAGAGTGCATCACCACGGGTACCTTTGCTGACGACACTGCGATTTTGGCATCTCACTCTGACCCGGCTACGGCGGCAGAACTTTTACAAGGTGGGCTTAATGACATATCGATTTGGTTAAAAAAGTGGAGAATTAAGGCTAATGAAACAAAATCTATTAATGTTACTTTTACATTAAGAAGAGGCATTTGTCCACCCGTCAGACTCAACAACTTAGAGGTTCCACAAGCAAACCACGTCAGGTATTTGGGATTGTATCTTGATAAACGACTTACATGGCAAAAACACATTTTCACAAAACGTAAACAATTAGGGCTTCAACTGCGTGGGCTCTATTGGTTGATGGGTCGCCGGTCACAACTGTCGCTAACCAGCAAGCTTCTTTTATACAAAACGATCCTTAAACCAATTTGGACCTACGGAATACAACTCTGGGGGACAGCTTCCCAATCCAACATTGAAATCTTGCAACGATTCCAAAACAAAATATTGAGAATGATGACTGGTGCCCCCTACTACGTGACAAACGAGCAACTACATCACGACTTGCACATGAGAACAGTCAAACAGGAAATACTCTTCCATACAAACATGTACAAGAAAAGAATTGAACGCCATCCGAACAGCCTGGCCAATACCTTGATGAAGGAAACCATTACAACACGTAGATTGAAACGGAAGATGCCCCAAGACACACTTAAGTTGTAAAAGTAAAGTAAAGTAGGATGCGACACAGGTCGCATACCGAGCACGCCAAATGAACTCCAACCTACCCACTGATAAATGTCCCTGTGGCAACAGATTGCAGTGAAATGGGAGATTAAAAAAAAAAAAAATTAATTCAAGCATTTTTGTTTCTTTAGTGAGAAATCCTTCGTTAGGGCCCCCTAACTAAATTTGATACAGGGCCCCTCAAAAGCACGCTACGCCACTGGCTTTACCTCTTTATAATATTAGTATAGAAGTATAGATTTAATTATATACCAATTTGATCGGAGACGGCAGTTATCCCGTTATCCCAGTTGTCTTTTAATTCTTCTTTTATCTTAGGAGACTCTTCTTTTATACCATTTTCCACAGGATGTAGAGATATGTTGATAGTCGATATCGATGATACAGACAGCGTGAATGTCTGTACACATTCTATCTCATCAATCTGGAAATATTATTCGATTGATTGATTGAATAATCTTATATATATAAAATTCTCGTGTCACAATGTTAGTTACCATACTCCTTCGAAACGGCTGGACCGATTTTTATGAAATTTTGTTTGCATATCGGGTAGGTCTGAGAATCGGCCAACATCTATTTTTCATAACCCTAAGTTATAAGGGGGGCTGGATCAAGGGCGCTAATAACACATATATGGCAAAACAATGTTTGCAGGGCCAGCTAGTTTTCATGAAAAATTTTACTAAGCCGATGGCATAATACAAAAGTAATGTCTACCTAGACACTACATTGGAGTAATTATGTATTTAAATTTTGTTGTAATACTGTAAGTCTTAAGGTTAAGTGTTTATTGAAAAGAAATTACTAGATAAAGCTTATTATTCGGTGCAGGATTACATAGTTGATAAAGAAAGATGTGTGGACTTAGTGACGCTGTATTTCATGCAAGATAATATCACTAATTTTGTACTGTAATTTAACACAGTTTATATATTGAGTTAGGAGTCAATTGAGTGTTACCGACCCCCCACCACCAAATCTCTATAAAAGCGATAGTCGTTCTAGAAAGGGGCTTGTTCCTTCTCGACTCTGGTGGTGTGCGGAGCGACTTGTGTAGTGTTTTATTAACGTAACTAAAAGTAGTTCGTGTAATAGCTGTAAGTACAAGTTTGTATAACATTCTGGTGATTTATTGTGTTATTGATCAATCTCTAAGTGAGGGTATTTTTGTTACTTAATTGTTAATAAATAGGTGATTGTGTTTTTGCCTCTTTTTATATTTTCCACTTCTGGATCCTTAATTCAGAAGTGGGATTCTTACCGTTATTTCGCCCACGTATTAACGTACGTTTTGAGGTTTATTTCTTTTCCTCTCAACAATAATACAAAAGTACCCACACTAATACAAATAAAGCACCAGTTCATTTGTCTTACGGATTTATTTGTTGCTATTGTTTCTTACTTGTGATTTTATTGTCGTTTTCGATATGTCTGATATCGGAGCGAGTTCGCGTGACAAGTCGCGTCGACACAAAACCAATAGTAGGTCAGATAGACGCATGTCTCGCTCTCGTTCGTATCCGATAGACAGGTCGGGCGAGCTTGTAGCGCGTTCTAGGTCTAGATCTAGCATGTCGCGTAGTAACGATACGCCTCCGATAACACGTAGACGAAAGTGTTCGAGTTATTTCGGTCGTTATCGCGATAGTTCTAGAAGGAGACACGATTGTTCTCACGAACATGATAGTGCGTTAGACCGAATACTTTCGTTATCGAAGCGGTGACGGAGGGTAGGTCGCAAAAACGATATCGCGGACGAAAGACAAAGTGTATCGAACGGAATCGTTGCGTAGTATCAGAGTTTTTAAGAGTGAACAGTCATAGTGTTTATATTTCGCGATTCGATACGAATATTCACGATTTTGACGATTAGTGCGCGGAAGTAGCTTAAATAATTGGGGTGACCGTAAATGCTTAGACCGTGTTGGTAGTTGTTTACGGGGTGAAGCGCGGTCGTGGTAAAATGATTGAGTGATGCAGGATAGAACGTGGAGCAACTTTAATGTCGAGTTTAAGTCGATAAGTCCCCGTTACATACACTCAGCTGCCGTTTTATTCAACACTATGTGTACCGACTCTAGTAAGTAGTAAACGTATGCCGAATACGCTCGTAGGTCACTTCTACGTCTTAATATTATAAGCGATTTGCCAGACGAATTAAAGACTTCAATTATGGAGCGTGGCATAGTCGATCCCTAAGTTAAGGCAGCGGTCACCAATGCGAAATTATCACTCAATAATTTAGTCGAGTATTTTACCGCGTACGTTAAACCTAAGACGTACGTAACTTTATTAACTCGTCAGCATAATCATTCGTGTCGCGAAAGCGTTTTAATAATGTAAATGCAGGTAGTAATACCAATACGTGCGTTATTTAAAAGAGTTATACATAGTGGTATTGTCCTAAGAAGGTTAAGGTTTCTAATTCCACGAGTCTCTCTGAAAAAGCAGTCATGCCTTTCGACTTCTACAGATAACTGATCCACAATATTTTGTACCCTTTGTTGACGTAACGGTCATTTAGTTGACGCATGCTTTTTTAAAGAAATGTTCGCTTATTACGGAATCGGATAATAATAGGTGCGAGGTAAATTTTTACAAAAATTTAGTTCCAAACGAAACAACCTAAGTTCGTCCGTAGCTCTCAAGGTCAGGTGAGTCCGAGCCCTAGTAAAATTGGGGCACTTATTCGGTCACACGCGAGCCTACCAACGCAAGACAGGAAAAGGGGAACCTTTGCTGTCGAGGTGCTTAGCGTGCTCCCGCATCACCGATATAGCAGGCCTATGGAGGCCTAAGTAAATAGACGCAAGCCGCCTCTGAACACATGGTTCAGTGGCTCAACGAGTGGACGCCGGACCGTGCTCCGCGTTCTACGATAGCGGCTAGTACCTATACACCACCATGGTAGCAGTACTGGTAAGCAAACGCTCTGCCAAAACGTAAGTACCTACCATGCGAACTATGACACGTTCTTAGTGTTGTTCATTCATCATTAACATTTGTTAATTACACGTTCTTAGTGTGTTGTTTATTCATCATTAACATTTGTTATGCTGTAATAGTAGCGCCTCTGCGGTAATGTTTTTCAGCAGAGCTGTAATGATTTTCCACGTATGAGTGGCGTCGTACATTCGTAAATCAGCATAGAAATATGCCAAATACTTACGGTATCTTTCATACAGTTTATTTCATTACACATTATTGTGTACAGCGAGTGATGAGAGTCCGGAATCTTATCAATCGCATTTCATTGTTTAATGATTAAATTTCATTTCTTTGAACATTTAATAACGAATCTCGTTTAGTTGAAATGTAAAAATCGTTGCTTAAGGACGCTTGAGTGCACGCTTGCGCCGGCAGCAATGATAACGCGAATTTTAAATTGACATTCTAAATTGATACTGTCCGACTTTTGTTATATTTGTGTCTTTTGTGTGTTTAGAGTGCTTGTGTAGGTGACGCGGGTGGCGTACTGGCGCGAGTGGCGCCTGAAGTCGCTCACCGAGACGCCTCAGTCGCCACTGACGTTTGTCATCAATTGCGTTTATCGCACAGTTTGGACGGTATATGTGCTTGCAATGTACACAGGTAGATACCTGGCGTGTGTCGCTATACCGAAGCGTGTATCGCAAGGTATATGTGCTTGCAATGCACACAGGCTTGATGCCTGGCGTGTGTCGCTATACCGAAGCGTTTATCGCATGGTTTGTACGGTGTATGTGCTTGCAATGTACACAGGCTAGATGCCTGGCGTGTGTCGCTATACCGAAGCGTGTGTCGCAAGGTATATGTGCTTGCAATGTACACAGGTGCTTTGACGCCTGGCGTGTGTCGCTATACCGAAGCGTTTATCGCATAGTTTGAAGGGTACATGTGCTTGCAATGTACACAGGATCGGAGTGTGGCGTGTGTCGCTATACCGAAGCGTGTGTCGCAAGGTATATGTGCTTGCAATGCACACAGGTTCGATTCCTGGCGTGTGTCGCTATGCCGAAGCGTGTGTCGTAAGGTATATGTGCTTGCAATGCACACAGCTCTCGATTCCTGGCGTGTGTCGCTATACCACGGTGTTTGCCGCAAGGTGTATGTGCTTGCAATGTGCACAGGTGGTTTAAAACCTGGCGTGTGTCGCTGTACCGGCGTATGTCGCCATTTCATTTTTATTTATTTATTGGTTTACAAGCAGTCATTACACTAAAACATTCATTACAAAACTAAACATACATTATGCTCAATCTAAGTGCACAACTCATGTAGGTAAACACCACATCCATATTGCCATTGATGTTAGTCGTCATTTGCAGTAGTCGCACTGGCCTTTGTTGCCATACTGACGATTTTTCGTCAATTGCGAGTAGTCGCACCTGCTTTTGCCATCATACTAACGATTTTTCGTTAATTGCGAGTAGTCGCACCGGCGTTTGCCATCATACTAACGATTTTTCGTTAATTGCGAGTAGTCGCACCGTCATTTGTCGCCATACTGGTTTATATAAAGAGACGCCTCAATCTTACTTTAGGGAATTACAAGCGATGTGTGTGAATTAGGTTAGGCGATGTGTGAATCAAATGACTGGTGAAGTTGTGATTGATCGAAAGGTTTTCTTAAAACTCTAAAGTGTGTGAATAATTGAATGAGGGCCTTGAGAGCGAGAAGTATGAAAGAATAGACAGTACTTTGTCAACTGTTTCTTAAAATTCATATTTTGTTATGTATTTGTCGCCACTGACGTTTTACGTCAATTGCGCTTGTCGGCGTTTATCGCCAGTGACGTTTTACGTTAATTGCGCTTGTCGGCGTTTATCGCCAGTGACGTTTTACGTTAATTACGCTTGTCAGCGTTTGTCGCCAAGTATGTTGTCGTCATTTGCGACTGCTAACTGCCTTCGATCAGCCTGCCTGTCGTGGAGTCTTGGGTGTGCTGCCGGCTGGTGGGCGCACATCGTGTGCCACGGCGTTTGGGCGTCTTCGGTCGACGAGCGCTCCGGACTGCATCGGATGTGCAGGCTGCTCTGCCTGCTGGTCGCGGTCTTTGGGCGCCGCCGGACCGGGCGACGCAGTCGCTGACCGCCTTCTGCTTGCGGGCTGCTCTGCCTGCTGGTCGCGGGCCTCGGGCGCCGCCAGATCGGGCGACGCAGTCGCTGACCACCTTCTGTCTGCGGGCTGCTCTGCCTGCTAGTCACGGGCCTCGAGTGCCGCCGGATCGGGCGACGCAGCCGCTGACTGCCTTCTGTCTGCGGGCTGCTCTGCCTGCCGGTCGCGGGCCTCGGGCGCCGCTGAACTGGACGACGCAGCCGCTGACCACCTTCTGCCTGCGGGCTGCTCTGCCTGCCGGTCGCGGGCCTCGGGCGCCGCTGAATCGGACGACGCAGCTGCTGACTGCTTTACCTGCCAGTCGCGAGCCTCTGATGAATTTGCTCTTCGGGCTGCTCCACTTGCCAGTCGCGAATCAGTGTTATCTGGTACTGGCTGGGCGTGCCTGCAGTGAGGAGCCTCTGTCCGTATGGTTGTGTTGTTCCAACATGCCTACCGTAAGACACCTCTTTCCATTATAAAATCATAATAGACGATAGGAACACCTTCCATCTGCTTCGTTTATTCACGCGAGGTTAGATTTGGTTGATACAAATATGTCGAACTTTTGAACAGAAACGAAAACCCTGATGGTAACATATTGGGGCTTTATAAGAGTTCTCCAAGTACCTAATTTTAACTTTTCCTAGAAGATACATCGAATGCAAACTCGTGTTACTTGCGCTTCCGCCTGTAATATCCCACTTCTGGGAATGGGCCTCTTTATCCATGTAGGAGAGGGATCGCAGCTTGATCCATCTTGCTGCTTCAATGCGCGTTGCCGGGTATATCGTGTTGCTTAAGTAAAGGCAACTAAAATAATGTGTACTGTTGCTTTCAGAGAATGAACATTTCTGAAACAGATAGGGAACCTTCACTAGTTTCTGAGGGTTCCACCTGGTGTCGAAGGGACTGACGCTGATGGTGCCGACGGGGAAAGTCTGTTGGCACCAAGCGACGCCAACACGGCAGGTCCAGCTACAGTTCCGGACGTTCCCCTGGGATGAAGAAGGCTCGTCGAGGACGACGAATATTCAGGATGGCCGAGTTAGGAGTCAATTGAGTGTTACCGACCCCCCACCACCAAATCTCTATAAAAGCGATAGTCGTTCTAGAAAGGGGCTTGTTCCTTCTCGACTCTGGTGGTGTGCGGAGCGACTTGTGTAGTGTTTTATTAACGTAACTAAAAGTAGTTCGTGTAATAGCTGTAAGTACAAGTTTGTATAACATTCTGGTGATTTATTGTGTTATTGATCAATCTCTAAGTGAGGGTATTTTTGTTACTTAATTGTTAATAAATAGGTGATTGTGTTTTTGCCTCTTTTTATATTTTCCACTTCTGGATCCTTAATATTGTTTTTAAAAGAGAATAACTGCAAAGTTTCTTGCCGATTCTTCTCTGCAGAATCTACATTCCAAATCGGTGGTAGCTTCACTTTTAAAAACTTTAGTCACTTTTAAAATTTTCATTTGTAAAATGACCATTCAAAAGTGCTTTTGAAGACTATTTGAATAAAGTTATTTTGATTTGATTTGATTTGGTTACTGCATAACAATGGGTATGTTATCTAACTTTTTAATGTACCTAATGTTAAAATTTAAATTTAGATAGCAATTTTTAAACTGTTAATTGATTTTGCTGTCATGACTCTATAACTTTTTTTCTTGGGTTATTTTTGACACCTTAAATGTTTTAATTTAATTTATTTTCAAATATACTGTTGACAAAAATAAATAGTGAATTTTAACATGAATATTATAATAATACTAGCTGACCCGGCGAACTTCGTACCGCATAACAGTCGATTCCTTAATTTTTAATTTTTTTTTTTTATATTTATCCTTGCCTTAACCCCACTACACCACCACCACCACTAACACTTAAACTTTATGGTATGGTATTAAAGTTCAAATTGACTTTTGAATATTATTACGAATCTTTTGTATGGGAATATAGAAAATTGTTGTTTTTAGACTTTTTCAGAGAATTTTTTAAATTTTTCTCTCCGTAAGAACCATCCTCGTACTTCAAGAAATATTATAAAAAAAGAATTAGCGAAATCGGTCCAGCCGCACTCGAGATTTGCGCTTAGCAACACATTCAGCGATTCATTTTCATATATATAGAGATATATTAGTAACAGCTTAAAAAGCTTGTAATTGGCTTGATGTTAGTTATCTAATCTTGAGAATAAATAAAAATTATAACCGAACATTTACCTCGACTCCGCAGCGGAGAGCATCTTTTAATAACTTGTCTGTTTCAACTGCTTGTTCAATTAATTTGTGACACTGTTTTAGTCGTTTCAAACATAAATAACACAGAGACTGGATGCACGTGGAGTTAAGCTGAAAAACAAACAATTTTTTTACAAAATAAGTGTGTGTGTACTTATGTACGCACGTAAGAAGTTATACTTCATTGGCTAACTAGCTTCACATTGCTAACTTCAGAAGTATAACTTCAAAAAAATTCGTTTGGGTCAAATAGAATTTACGACTTAGATTGTCTTTTTTACATTCTTATACCATTGTGATGGCAAACAAGTCACTTGATGGTAACTATAGCCTATAGACGTCTGCAACGCCAAGAGTCTTGCAAGTTGCAAGCATATTGCCAGCTCTAACCATTTACCCTCCCCAGGAACTTACACATGAACATAACAATACTTGAGAGTATGATATTCAGTTGAGATCTTATTCTGTAAGGTTGAGGTACTTACACTTGAGTCGCTTAAGACTTAAGCTATATTTCCTGCCGTGCTCTACTTCAATAGAGATTATAAGTAATAATTACGTAGCTTGTGATGCAAACTAATAAGGCACCGAAATAAAAAAAAATTTAGTAACATTTTTCAGATGCTTCTAGTAAGGATTGTTACCAACTTAATTCCTTTGGAACTAAGTCAAATACAATGTACTAAAAATTAATTTGATGTTTGTTCCTATTCTAATAAAAAGCCTATTACAGAAAATGGATACTGTCTTAAGTGGAATTTTTGAAAAGTAGACTTGACTACTTATGTAAATTACTTCATGAAACGCTTTGCCTAAATTCTTATATGTTATAATTATGAACTGTATGAAAAAGAAACTCAAAAAAGGTGATTAAACACGCAAGTCCATGGCAAACACACATTATATACTTTTTAATGAAAGTTTGTAGTTAAAGATTGTACTTACTTCAATACTAGTTATTTTTTCGTAAACATCTTGTAAGTACGTATTCTTAATGGAATATATCTGTAAATCTCTTTTTAAACACAGTCTGCATACATTCGCATAACTATTACTGTTCTCCATATTTGTTTATTTTTAATTTCGTAATTTCGTACTTAAAATACCTATTCACTAGGATGAAGTAAGTTTTTTTTTTTTTTTTTTATATATTTGGCATCACGCGGTTTGCGCATATGCCACTAACAAAAGTGGGGAAACGTATAATCGCGATTTAAAAAGTCATTAGTCAAATTATTGTACAAGGATCAGATAGGATTAAAGAAAGGATAAGGATTTATAATTTCAAATTATTATTTAACAGGTAAATAGATAAAGCTGTATATATATCAGGATTAGAACATGAAAGAAGAGATTTAATAGAAGTAGGAAATGGTACACGGATGGAGACCAGATGATTATAAAAGGAAAAAACGTCATTCAAAGGGCAGACAAAGAAAATATGATTAAGATCACCCACATCCCCACAAGCACACAAATCTGACTCAATTATATTAAACCTGGCTAAATGTATAGGTGTGCATACATGACCCAATCTCATTCGAATAATTGATGAAGTAACTTGTTTACCAAACCTCAGAGATGAAAACCATGGCTTACTAGGAATATTAGGTTGTAAAGACTTAAAAAATTTCCCCTTGATCCTCCCGCTAGTTTCCCAAGCTTCCTCCCAAGTTTCCTTGAGATAGAGCCTAGGCAGCGTAGTTAAATCATGGCAGTAATTAATGTAAAACATTACCAACGATACCCACGTGTCCTGGAATCCAGGCAAACATCACGACATATCCTCTTAAAACACAATTATGTAAAGCAGTTCTAATATTAAATATTACAGGATACATGACGTGTTTAGATTGAAATGGATATCTTTGAATCGCCATTAACGCGCTTTTAGAATCAGATAATATAAGGGTTTTTTCTAATTTCATTAACAAAATGTATTCTAATGCTTTGAGGATACCATAACATTCCCCTGTAAAAACAGATGATTCAGGAGGAAACTTAATTTTTTGGACTATATTAAATTGTTCGTGATAAACACCAATTCCAACATGAGAAGTATGTTTCGAAGCATCAGTGTAAATGCGATGCCAATCTTGGAAATGATTGTCTATCATAGAATTAAATTCATAATTAGCACTAACGATATTGCTGTTGATACCCAAGTTTAAACAAACATTAGGTGAAATAGTCAAACTTTCAAAACTACAGGAGAACAAAGGAAGTGAAGGACAACGATAAACAGGAGATTGAATGGACATAAATTTGCGAAAACTAATTACTAAACAGGGTAAAGCTTTATGTCTCCAAAAAGCGGAGGTGTTAACTATTTCTGACAATAATTTGAGTTTATTAAAAAGTGGATGATTAGAGTTCTGTACAAAGCGGAAGAAGAATTTATCTGCTAGATGTTGTCTACGTAACTGTAAGGGTGGTTCACAACATTCAACTTGCAGGGCATTAATAGGTGTAGTCTTCATAGCCCCAGTAATAATTCGAAGAGCTTTAGCTTGTATGCTATTCATTTTGGTAAAACCAGAAGAACTACCGGGTTCAATAAGAAAGGTACCATAATCGAGTACACTTCTAATGATAGCATTATATATTAATTTTAAAGACAAAGGATGTGCTCCCCACCACACTCCTGAAAGACATCTTATAATATTTAGCAACCGCTCGCACTTAGACACCACATATTCCATATGGGGAACTCCAGTGAGTCTTGAATCAAGATAAACACCTAAAAATTTAACATTATTTTTCACTGGAATTATAATATTATTATATTTAATGAGGACGGGAGGGGGTAATCGGCATCTAGAAAATAATACTATTGTGCTTTTTGATGGTGTAAGTTCCAAATTATTTTGGAAAAGCCAGTTCTTTAATTGATGAAGGGAAGAATCCAGAGTGAATTTAGCATTATCTATGGACTTATTTATATTATAAATTAGTAAATCATCTGCATACTGTAGAACCTTAACATCGTTGCCCAATGAATATTCTAAATCATATGTATAAATATTATATAAAATCGGACTTAGGACTGATCCCTGCGGAATACCTTTCCAGACTATTCTAGCAGGTTCATTAGAATCTCGGAGGGTAATTGAACGCTCTAATAAAATGTTTAAGATAAAATTTATTAACACAACTGGGACTTTTAATTGATTGAGTTTATGTTTTAGAATTGGGAGAGAAACATTGTCATAAGCAGAGCTAATATCTAAAAAAGCTGCCAGGACAGAATTATTATTAGAAAAAGCCAGACGTATATCTGTAGTGAATATCGCCAGACTGTCTATGGTGCTTCTGCCTCTACGAAAACCAAATTGATTTTCTGATAACAACTTATTACTTTCTATAAACCACTCTAACCTATTTTTAACTAAATGTTCAGCAATTTTCAAAACAACAGAAGAAAGTGCTATTGGCCTATATCAAGAAGGATTATCAGCAGGTTTATTGGGCTTTAATATAGGAATTATCTCCTGCTCTTTCCATTGTGGTGGAATTTTTCCAGATTCCATAACGGAGTTTAAAATATTCAAAAAATATAGAAGACATGTATCGCTCATATGAGTAAAAAAGGAATACATGATACCATCTTTCCCGGGTGTAGAATCCTTAACATTTGTTAAAACTCCTTTCAATTCAGGTAGTGTAAAGGGGGCATTAAGAACGTCGGAGGTAGAATTGCAATTATAACCTGTGGAATTAGTCAAACTGTCACCGATGTCATTGACAATATTGACATTATTGATAAATGTATTCTCATGGGCAATACGTAAAGAGGAGGCTGAGTGCTTGTTGCAAGGATTCGGTCGTTTCTCTTGTAATAACTTAGTGTTTACGTTATTGTTGTTGTGTTTTGTATTTACCTGTTAGTTGTTTGTGTTGTTTTATATATTGTGCACGTCATATTGTATCTGTAAGTAGTCTTTGTTTTTAAAATGGATGTTGAGCCGCCGGACCCCGGTGGAGGTTATGTTACTCAACCACATTTGACCTTAAGTGTAAACGTCAACGCAAATAGTCATCTTAAACGCTCTTCAAACACGGTACCTCTTGATTCATCTAATCTTGCTAAATATTTTTAAAAACCTTAGATAACCCGGCTCCTGCCGTTCAACTAAATTACTCAAGACCAGAATTTGAAAATAAAAAACTTAAATACAACATCGATGATCGAGCCCCTTTTATTGTACACGTCTCGAAACCTGAACCGGAACCTCGGTCTGGCACCACTCTCCATCCAATGGAGTTTGGTCGCTTTCTGTTTAAAAATAATTTTGAAAATATTTCAATGGATGGCGTTAAGAAGATTGGCCGTAACCGAGTGTCAGTAGAGTTCAAGACAGCAGCTGATGCTAATTCTTTCATTGACTCTTCTGTCCTCTTAGAGGCTGGATTCTCCGCAGCTATTCCCTCTTATAGCGTATCTCGCATGGGTTTAGTCAGGAATGTTCCAGTGCAATGGTCAATGGAAGAATTAGTCCAGAATCTAAAAGTACCAACGGGTTTTGGTGAGGTCATACGCGCTCGTAGACTGAGCCGCAAATCAGTTTCTGAGTCCAACGCTACTGTGTGGATTCCTACACAAACGATAGTCCTTACTTTCTCTGGTCAAAAACTCCCTCCCCATGTATACGCTTTCTACACTTCTCTTCCGGTTGAAACGTATATCCTCCCCACAATCCAATGTAACAGGTGCTGTAGGTTTGGCCACATCAAGACCGTTTGCAGATCATCTCCAAGGTGCTTCAAGTGCTCTCAAGCACATGAAGGTGATACGTGTGTTGCCCAGTCTCCCTCCTGTATCCATTGTTCTGGGTCTCACCCAGCAAATGATCCTAAGTGCCCTGAAGCTATTAGACAGAAGGAAATAAAAATTGTGATGTCTCAGGAGAATATCTCTTACCTGGAAGCTTCAGCCAGATTCCCTAAGGCCCGTAGATCATTTATGGATGCTACAATATCTTCACACCCCTCTTTTAATTCTCCTCCAAGAGTGCCTCCTTCTTCCACTGTATCTTACAAAAAAACAGTTTATAATACTCGCAATCGTATTTCTTCCCCCCCTCCTGGTTATGATAAACTGGCTCATCAGTCTATTGTCCAAATCCCCTCTACTGTGTTCCCCAATGGCTGTGCCATCATGAATAATGAACAACCTCCTAACGACAACTTAATTGATCAACTTACCAACCTCCTTCTGAATATGCTCTCCCGATTCAATGACACCAATTTACCGTACAATCTCCGCGGCAACTTGACTCAGCTTTCTAATCTAATTAAAAACTTTAATAATGGCCCGGAGGCCGATCATGCAGTGGAACTGTCGTAGCTTAAGAAATAAAAAACAAGATATTTTATTCCTTGCTAACAAATATAAACCTATCATCTTTGCCATCCAGGAGTCTTGGTTGAGGCCGGGGTCCCATTTTAGGGTCTGTGGCTACTCCTGTCTCCGGGATGACAGAGACGATGGTAGAGCTGGTGCAGCTATTCTTGTATCCAGATCTGTTATTTACTCTTCTATCCCTATCCCTCCTCATAGTAACAACTTTAATATTGTTGCTGTTTCTATTTCCAACATCTCATTTCTCTCTATATACTTGCCTGATCCTAACTCAACTGTCCTTTCTGAACTCTATTCCATCATCTCTACAATTCCTTCTCCTATGGTGGTTCTAGGAGATTTTAACATCCATCACACCTCATGGGGATCCTACTACTGTGATCCTTTATCAACCTCATTTTTAAATTTAGTTGATGATTTTAACTTAGTTATATTAAATGATGGCTCTCCCACTCGTCGCGCTACCCCAACACAGGTTGCTCGATCCGCGATGGACTTATCACTCTGCTCCTCTTCATTATCCTCTGAATTCACATGGAATATCCTTTCTTCCTCTTTTGGTAGTGATCATTTCCCTATTACCCTTGAATGGCCTCAATGCTCTATCCCATATATAATTAAAAATGCTTCTCATTTAAAATACAAATTGACAGATGCAGACTGGCCTCAATATGCAAGCATGGCAGAGGTTTTGATTGATCGCATCCCTCCTGTTAATGTGAGTAATGTTCACTCCCTTTACCCAATGCTCAAGCAGGCTATTCTAGATAGTGCAGATGCACACATCCCCGTTAGGGGCAGATCGACCTTCCGAATTGCCTCCCCTCCTTGGTGGGACTCAGAATGTACCAGGTCCTGCAAGCGGCGTAAAGAGGCTGAGCGTTTATTTTCCGCTTCAATGACTAGGGAAAATTACATAAATTATCAGAGAATAGCAGCTGAAACTAAAAGACTTCTTTCACAGAAAAAGAAACAGGGATGGAGCAGTTTTTGTGAAAGCTTATCACCTCTCTCTCATCCCTCCCTAGTTTGGAAAAAATTTAAAAAAATTCCGTGGCTCGTTTTCTGCTACCACCAACCCATCTTCTAATGACCCCAACCCATGGCTTGAGCGTTTCTCCCAGAAATTAGCCCCACCCTGGGTTCCCTCTTTTGACGAATGTCCTGTGCTCTCATCAGTCTCTGCTCCTGTAAGCGACTTTGAGGTTCCATTCTCCATGGCGGAGCTTCAACTTGTGTTGGGATCTCTCTCTGACTCATCTCCAGGAGTTGATGGCGTCCCGTATTCTTTTATTATTAAATGCAATATTGGTTCTAAAAGAGTCATCTTGAATTTCCTCAACTCTATTTTTCAGTCGGAAATGCCCCCTGATGAGTGGAAGACTCACATCATCATCCCAATTCTTAAACCAAACAAGCCTGAAGAAAATCCTGCAAGCTATCGTCCTATCGCTCTTTCCACCACACTATCTAAAATTCTGGAACATTTAATAAAAAATAGACTTGAGTGGCTGCTGGAAAGCAAAGGAATCCTCTCGAAAAGCCAATTTGGATTCCGTAAGGGCTTCAGTACTATGGACAGCCTTGGTACTTTGGTTACAGACATCCGTATTGCCCTTTCGAAGAAAGAGTCTCTGGTGGGGATGTTCCTTGATGTTTCGTCTGCTTATGATAACGTACGTCTTCCAATACTCAGGCAGACAATGCTACATCTGAGTATCCCAGTGAAGATTGTCAATTACATCTGCAACTCCCTTTGCTCTCGTTCTATTCTTATCTCTCATCAAAATTCACCCGCTTTTTCAAGGATGGTCTGGAAAGGACTTCCCCAAGGATCAGTCTTAAGCCCCCTCCTTTATAGTTTATACACCTACAACTTAGATTTATCCGTTAACTCATTTTGCAATGTGCTTCAATATGCAGATGATATAGCTTTGTATGTGTCCACCAGTGATCTCTCTGTTGCCGCTGCTCGCCTTAACTCTGCCATCCATTACCTAAATGAGTGGCTCACAGAACATGGCTTGGATATTTCTGTGGAAAAAAGTAGTATTGTTGTTTTTTCCCGCTCAAGAACCATCCCTAATTTAACTATAACCATCAATAATCAGGTTTTTCCGGTTTCAGATAAAGTTAAGTTTTTGGGTGTCTTTTTGGATTCCAAAATGACAGGAGTCCACCACATAAGTCATGTCATAAGAAAGTGTGAGAAAAACTTAAACATTATGAGATGTCTTTCTGGAGTCTGGTGGGGCTCCCATCCCTATACACAAAAACTTATATATAACGCTTTGATACGTAGCCATCTTGACTATGGATCTTTTATCCTCGAGCCATGTCACAAAACTATTATACGCGAACTGGACAAAATTCAATCCAAAGCACTCCGCATAATAATAGGTGCCATGAAGTCCTCTCCTATTAACGCCCTTCAGGTGGAATGTGCCGAACCTCCTCTACACTTGCGACGCCAATACCTCTCAGACCGATTTCTCTTTAAAACCCTCCAACTCTCTTCCCATCCTCTTTCAGCTAGACTACACCTACTCTCTCAATTAGTTCTTTCCTCATCCTACTGGTCTCACAAATCTCCCCCATGTCTAATTAAAAGCTATAATAAATTCATTGGCCTTCCTTACCCTGTCCATCAGTGTAGAATCTTACCTATTTATGAGGTTCCATTCGATGCTTTAGTTCTGCTTCCCAACATTTCTTTCAATCTTGGTATAGATAAAGGATCTCCTTTAGCAAATCAGCAATTTAACTTTGCCATAAATACACATTACAAAGATTGGTATCATTTATTTACAGACTCTTCTAAACTTACTGAACAGGGATGTATAGGATCAGCTGTCTGGATTCCGAGAGTTAATGTAGTACTGAACTGCAAAATACCTCCTGCCTCCTCAGTTTTTACTGGGGAAGCTTTGGCTATCTTGGAGGCTCTTTCGTTTATTGAGTCACACCAATTAAATAACTCCGTTATTTTCTCTGACTCCAAAAGCTGCCTGCAGAGTATTTTATATAATCCCTTCAAGTCTAAATCTAAGTTCCCTTTTATTCTCAAAATTAGACATCTCCTCCTTAGGTGCCTGGCACAAAACATCCGTGTCGAGATGGCATGGATTCCGGCTCACAGCGGTATAATTGGGAATGAGAAAGTAGATTTCTTTGCAAAAGAAGCGACAACATCAGGAGGTCTCAGCCAATACAAAGTGTATAGCCATGACTTGATCTCATTAGCAAAGACACGAATGATGCGTGATTGGTCTGAATTCTGGTCTCACTCAAGTGCAACAAAAGGAAAGTTCTATGCTAGTGTACAGGGATCCATCCTTGTCAAACCGTGGTTTTTCAAGTACAGAAAGGCCAGTAAGTGGGTAACCTCAACTGTCTGCCGCATAAGGATAGGCCATTCTTGTACCCCTGTCTTCCTTCACAAAATTAGAGTAAAGGACTCTTCACTTTGCGAATGTGGTCTTGAAGAAGGCACCCTTGAACACATTTTTTTTAACTGTCCAAAACTCCAGTTTTCCCTATATGATGTTCTTCCTCTTGATATACCTCGCCCAACTAACCTGAGGTCTCTCTTATCACTAGTTCACTCTCAGTTTATTGATATTTTATGTGCATATATTAATCAAAATAACATTAGACTGTAGCACTGTTTGTCTTGATTAACCCTACTAACCTATGGTTATACATGTTTGTTTGTCTTTTGTTTCAGATACTAACTCGACACTTAAAATTATGAAAAACCGGCAACAACCCTGACGTTTTTTCTGATTAATTTCTTAGTCTTTATTTCCGCTTGTACGACTTGCACTCCCACAAAGCCTTACACAAAGCAGTTTCCTGCCCTAACTTAACAACTCTTATAACGTTAACTAAGCCTCACTCAGATACTGGCAAATCCTTCAGGGAGCCAAAGTAAAAGAAGAAGAAGAAGAAATACGTAAAGAAGAAATAGGGCTATAAATTAGTTCTGGTTGAGGGACAAAGGAAGGAGCCAAAATATCCAAAAATTGATCAGACATAGTAGACGGTAAATTGGGGGATGAATTCTTGAAAACCGATCTGAAACGTTTAATATTTTGCCAAACAAAAGATGGTTTAACTTCAGGTGAGATGGTTTCACAGAAACGTTTCCATCCTTCCCATTTCTTTCTTTTGAATAGTTTTTTAGTGGCAATAATAGCATTATTTAATATTTCAAAATTTTCTTCTGAACTTAATAAATTATAATTTAATTCCGCTTCCTTCCTTTTTTTAACAGCCCGGGAACACTCACTGTCCCACCAGGGAGGCAATGGAATATTATTTGTGGAAGGCTTCTTTGATGGAAAAACTTCGTTAGCAGTCACAATAATAGCATGTGCAAAAGCTTCAGCACTCAGATACTCATCACCTTGGCTTAAGATGGAAAGAGTTGAGATCTTATTATCTAGGGTAGCTTTGTATAAATCCCAGTCTGCGCTAGCCAACTGATATTTAATTCGGAAAGAAGTTTTAGTTTTATTGAAATTTTTAAAAGGTAAATTTATTAAAATGGGGAAGTGATCACTGCCATAAGTGGAGTTTAAGGTTTGCCAAATCAATGATGAGGCTAAACTAGGTGAAGAAATGGAAAGATCAGGAGCACTTTTACCTTCATTAATATTGGTTCTTCGTGTAGGAGTGCAGTTATTTAAAATACAAAGATTAAGTGAATCTACAATGTCCAACACTTCATGTCCATAGTTATTGTTATTTGAACTACCCCATGACTGGTGTTGAGTATTAAAGTCACCTAAAACAAGTATAGGTTTGGGAAGAGATTCTAAAATATTTTTAACTTCTTTTAAAATTTGAAAAGAAGGATGAGGAATATATATAGAGACAAAGCAAATGTTATTTACAATGATAGCAATGATTGAAAAATTTTTATCATGAGAAGAAATATTTACATGAGAAAAGGGAAAAGGATGTTTTACTAAAATTGCAACACCACCATAGCCATCAGATCTATCTTCTCTAATACAAGAATAGCCTTGGATTTTAAAAATCGATTCAGGTTTTAGCCAAGTTTCTTGAAGACATACTATGGTGGGATGATACTTATTAATAATATGGATAAGATCACTTTTCTTACTATTTACACTACGACAATTCCACTGAATTGCCTTGGAGTAATTGTCCATTATGACTAATATAATTATTTATAATTTCCATTATTGGTTGGGCTACGTTGGACGGTTGATTTTGATTTAAAATATTTAATAAAGTAATTATAAGTTCAACAATAGATTGTTTAGATGAATCATTTGTTTTATTGTTAAGTGCACAACCATTTTTAGGGGAAGGCAAATCAAATTCATTTATGATAGCATTATGAGCCTTGACATCGTATCCTTTGTTTGATGTTAAATGTTGACGAGGTTTTAAAAATACAGTCTTCTTATAGGAAACATTTTGAGAATCTTTATTATTATTTATATGAGTTTTGTTGATGAAGGAGGTTGAAGGAGTGTTTATGGAAGTTGCTACAACATCAGAATATGATTTGGTTATTGTAGGGAAGGTTTTGGATGCCTCTGCATAAGAAATACTATTTTTAGCCATATGTTCTTTGATATTTTTTTGCCTTAAAAATTCTTTACATATTTTATTTGTTGCATAGTGGGCGCCATGACAAATACAGCAAAATGCCTCATCTTCTGATGTACAGCTGCTTCCAGAATGACCGTCCTTGCCACATTTAAAGCAGCGAGGAGTTGATCTACACATATCTTTGACATGTCCATATCGACAACATTTGAAACATTGTATAGTAGGGTAAATATATAAGTCTACAGGAAAAGAATTAAAACATATGAAAATTCTTTTAGGAAGAATTTGGCCATCGAAAGTCAGAACAACTGTTTCAGTATCAATAAAACTGGCTTTATTATCAGTAAAAAATTTCTTTTTTAATCGCCTTGCTTTTAGAACACTACCACAACCTGGTGGAACAGAAACATTCTGTATCACCTCTTCTGCAGACCATTCTTTTGGAATCCCTCTTACAATACCCATTCTAGATATATTAAAGGATGGAATGAAGGCTTTGAATCTGTTACTCGAAAGCTTAGTATCGTTGGTAAAGTTATTAGCATCAGAAAAATTAGTAAATGTAAGAGAGAGCCTATTTCTACCAATTCTCTTCAAACTTCCATTTAAAATATTTTTAAACTCATTATTTTTAAGGAAACGACCAAATGAGACGGGGTGAAGTGTAACGTTTTCATCTGGAGACAATTGTTGTTTTTGTACATGAACTACATATGGTCCAATATCTGAGGCCTGGTAAAGACGAGTTGTAATAATTGGGACTTTAGAAGCAGGAATATCACCTTGACCATTAGTGGTCATTGTGATCGGAACAGAAATATCACAATTGTTGTCATCATTTATACAAGAACAGTCGGTATCTTTATTTGTCTTGCCTTGACGCCGTCGTTTTTTATTGCAATGTTTACAAATTCTTATTAAAGCATTTGTGCGTTTTCTAAGCGGCTTTGTTTTATTTACAGTACTAACATTATTGACAGAACTAACATCCGTGTCCATAGAAGATTCACAATGCAATTGATTATTATCTATAGTAATATAATGCGATACCTGTGGCACTGTGCCCCCAGGATCGGGGGGTTCGTCCCCCATGGCGAAAACAAAATGAATTAAAAACTTACCCTACGAAGAAAATACACTAACTACAAATTTAAAGTAAAAAGAACTAAAATAACAACTATTTACATTAATTTAAACCTATCTGAATAATAAAAGTTATTTTTAAAAATTAAATTCCAAAAAAAACACTCCCACTCGTTTGACGTTTCCCGCGCTTTTTTTTCGATAAAGTAAGTTATTTCATTATTTCCCTGTGTATTAGTGTTGCCAACCCCAAAAAACTAAAAAACAGCAGCACACCGATAAAAAAACAGGAGAAAACAGTAGGGAAAGTAAAAAAGGCAGGTTTTATACTTTCCTCATATAATTAAAACAATCACCTATTACCTACTTTTACCTATTAGTTATCAGGACTCACATGCATAGTTAGGTATGTTTTAATATTGATCACGACATAATAAAAATTAAAAATCAAAGTAAAATTATTTTCCAATTTCATTTCGTCTTCAGTATTTTCAAACTCCTGTTCCTTCTTAAAATCATACATATTGTTGTTTTCTTTTAAGTGCCTTTTTGTGGCTTCAAATGAGTAGCAATCGGTTATTTCGGATTTAGTGTATTATAAGGCTCCTTTAATAGTTTCAGCCGATATTTTATTGCGTAATTTAGTTTTCATAATATTTACTGAATCTTTAACTGAAAATAATCTTTCCACGCGCTTTCCACTTTTTTGGCGCTGCTATGTGGTAAGCACAAAAGTTTCTTCACCAATTCACAAAATTCACACAAAGGTTGGTTAAATTATTTTGTGAATGTTTGAAATGTTTTTTAGATGTCCGAAAAATGCGTTTTGGAGAATTTTGTTCATGGTTAATTTTGTACAAATTTTGTACATGATTTCCCAGTGCATAAAAATATGAGTGTCAATCGCATAAGACTCATGTCGGGGGATTTTTTTCGAATCCCGACAAGAGTATCTGCCATCTAGTATCATTGTGTATTATTATATAGTGGTTATCAAAACATAATTATTACATAGGTGACGCTAAACGCTAATTGAAAAACAGTTAGAATTAGGAATAAAACAGAAAACAGGGCCATCGATGTAAAAACAGTAAATCTACTGTTAAATAGTCGTGTGTCGTTCACGAATGAATCCTTCAAATGAAATACTTCAGTTAGTTTGTGTCCTTCATTCTGTACTTCAGTTACAATTCAACCATATCTTTAGTCCAGTTGTTTAGTTCACCAATCATCGGCCGCGAACTGCCTCGTTCGTGAAACGAACGAGACACGAGCAGTGCCGATTGATAATTTGCTGTCACGCTCTGTTGTACGTACCATAATAATGTTCTATTTCTTTTACTCAAACTTTCGCTCGGTATGTATCCGTCGGGTCCTCTAACAATTTGCACGTACAGTGTACATTGCTTGTCATATTAAAAAACTAATTTAGAACTGTCGAGAAAAATGGCAATGTATGAATGTACAGTAATACAGTTGACAATACGTTTGTTCGAGTTTAATAGCTAGCTACATATTATATACTAATCTGTGTTTAATAAAACTAGCTGCTGTGTCCGCAACTTCGTCCGCGTGGAATTTAACAAAAAAGTTATTGTTCAGTTTGCAGCTATAAAAAAAATATTCTAAAATAAAAGTAGCCTAAGTTACACCTTATTACATCAGCTATATGCCAGTGAAAGTCCCGTCAAAATCGGTCCAGCCGTTTCAGATATTAGCCGAAACAAACAGACAGACAAAAATTGTAAAAAATGTTATTTTGGTTTATGTACCGTGTATAGATCTATATGCATTTAGTAAAATGCGTTTATTGCACAATTCAATTGTGACTGCAATTTTATTTATTTGTATAGATATGTGTCGAATGTTGTAAAATTTTTACGAACAATTTCTCTGAACAGATATACGTACTAACTTCAATTACCTATTTAACTATTCGATACGAGCTCATGTCTCAACTCGTCGAACTAATTTAAGTTTGCGATAAGATGATTCATTGAACTCTTCTTTTAACAACCTTTCATATCTCTTGATAAACTAGTGAAAGAAAACCGATCTACAAAGACAACTGAACTATACTGAACTACTGAACTAAAAGATGGATATAGTTCAAAGTAATGAAAAGACACATTTGTATCTTTTCATTTCAGTGACACATTTTTCGCAAGGCTACTGTTAAAACAGTAGGGCTGGTAACACTGCTGTGTACTTACTATACTCTATGGTGTTGTTACTATACTCTATGGCTGCGTTCCGAAATGCGATGGAATCGATTACAGTGATTTCGTCGAAATCGCCCGTTCCGAATTGAAATTAGTGTTCTAATAATCACTGTTCAAATCGGAATGCACTTTGAGCGCTTTGAGCATTTTTTTTTTGTTCGTCAGTGTCAAAATAATATCCCGATATCAGTTAATTTTTACCTCTTTGCGCTTGTTCAACATCTTGTTCAATTAAACATTATTGAATTATTCTCCCTGTACTCAAATTCAAATTCAAATTCAATTCAAATTCAAAATATTTTATTCAGCATAAAATTATTACAATTTCTTACTGAACGTCATGAGTCTACTACCAGTTCGGAAAGAAAAAGCCTCTGACCTGAGAAGAACTGGCGAAAGAAACTCAGCGGGACTAATATCATTTTTTTAATCATGTTTTTTTTTCCCAAAGAAGATTGAAATTTACAATAATTTCATAGGTTGAAATAGCCTGGAGGCGATCACATCATTCCCAAGGCGTACTGTCTTCTATAAAATCGTTAATCGAATAATATCCTTTAGTACACAAACGTTCTTTTACAATTTTTTTAAATTTCGCAATAGAAGCTTTTTGAACGTTTTCTGGGAGCCTGTTGTATAAGCGTATACATTGTCCATAGAAAGAATTACTGACTCGGCGTAAGCGAGTTACAGGCATTACAAGTTTGTGTTTGTTCCTAGTATTAGTGCTATGCATGTCGCAATTCCTGCGAAATTCGTGTATATTTTTATGAACATACATAACATTTTCGTACACATATTGAGAAGCAACAGTCAATATTTTTATTTCTTTAAACTTATCTCTTAATGATACTCTAGGGCCTAAACTATAAATTGCACGAATAGCTCTTTTCTGCAGGACAAAAATAGTATTAACGGTAGCTGCATTTCCCCATAATAAGATTCCATAGGACATGATACTATGAAAATAACTAAAATATACTACGCGAGCTGTATCTACGTCCGTAATAAGTCTAATTCTTTTTACCGCGAACGCTGCAGAGCTGAGCCTATTCGCTAACCCCTCAATATGAAAATCCCACTGCAATTTGGAATCTATAGTAATCCCTAGAAATTTAGTGGATTTTACTGGTTTTAACATTTCCCCTCCTAATTCTACACCATTATCAACAAGTTTAACATTAGGTGTAGTGAATTTTATTAATTTTGTCTTTTTGTTATTTAATAATAAATTATTTGAATCGAACCAATAGACAACCTTTGAGAGAGCATCGTTTACATCGTCGTACATAAGTAAATTACGTTTCACCTTAAAAATAAGTGAAGTATCATCAGCAAACAATACTATCTCATGCTTGTCCTGTACAAAAAATGGCAAATCATTTATGTAAATAAGGAAGAGAAATGGACCAAGAATAGAGCCTTGTGGAACCCCCATACCTAGAGGAGCCCCAGGAGATCTCTTACCATTTACATCAACCCTCTGTATTCTATTACTCAAATAGGAATTCAGGAGGTTGAGTGCCTTATTTCTAATCCCATAATCATGCAGTTTCCTGATCAACGTCTCGTGATGCACACAATCAAAGGCCTTGGATAAGTCACAGAATATTCCAAGAGCATCCTGCGACCTCTCCCATGCCTCAAAAATATTTTTAATTAGCTCAACACTAGCATCTGCTGTGGAGCGACCTTTTGTAAAACCAAACTGTTTATTATGTAGTAGATTGTGTGCATTAAAATGCGATAACATTTGCCCGAGTATGATTTTTTCAAAAATTTTACTAAAGGTTGGGAGTACTGAAATTGGTCTAAAATTATTTGGGTCTAAGGTACTGCCCGATTTAAAAATAGGAATTACTTTACTTTGTTTCATTAAATCAGGAAACACACCATGTTCTATACAGCTATTAAATATAGTAGCTAGATGAGGTGCAACAACATCAATTATTGAACTAACGACTTTTACAGATAAACCCCATAGGTCAGCTGTTTTCTTGACGTCCAGTCTTCTGAAGGCTACTGTTATATCTTTGGGGTTTACAGGTTTAAATGTAAATATTACATTACATTCTTTAACGTTTTCTTTTAGCAGAGATTCGGCAATGCCTGGAGACGAATTAAGTGATTGCGTTGTTGAAAATGGAATGTCAGTGAAAAATTTTTCAAACTCAGATGCAACTTCTCGGTCTGAGGTAACAAAATTATCATTGATATTTAACTTAAAATCGAAGCTGCGATCTGCGACTCTTCCACTTTCACAAGCAATTATGTTCCATGTCATTTTAATTTTATTATTAGCATTTCTAATTTTGTCTTTAATATACAAGGATTTTGCCATGGAACATACTCTTCTAAACATTTTTGAGTAGGCACTTACAAAAGAAGCAAATGATACACTATGATTATAGGCTTTTTCACTGTACAATTCATAAAGCCTTTGCCTGCTCTTGTATATGCCAGGAGTTGCCAATTCACCAAATGTCAAGAGACCCCTCTTACCTTTACTCTCATCGTTCATATATCTCATCGTCTTTACTTCCTTACTCTCATCGTGAACTGAAATAATATGTGTTGTTTCCATTTTTTTGTTGTTATTCAATTAGACATTTCAGACAACCGACAAAAATGTCAAAAGTGACAGAAGACTCACAACGCTTAAGCCTGTTTTACGCCGAGGCAACAATGTGCGTCGGTATGCGGCATTGACGCATGAAAAATGTCGCACGTTGTGGCAAGAACCTTGCGGCACGGCAACACCTTGCGTCATGTGGCAGAGTGTCGCAGCTTGTATCCGATCACGATGGATTCCGTGCGACAATTTTTGATGCGTCAAGCCGGTTTCTAGGTTATGATTTGATTGTACTTATTTATTTTATTTACAAAATGAGATAAATCGGACATGGAGTGGTGTAATGATAATTATATTTGTTAGCAAACGAAAAAAAACCGACTTAGATCACATCGACAAGTAATACAATGCACCTACGTAGACGAAAAAAATTAACAAACTCACTAATCGTCTGGTATCTCTAGAAATTGTACCCTTACTACAGAAAATCTAAAAAATTAAAAATAAATAAATATAAAATCTACTTTTTTTGTTTTTTTGTCTGTAGAAATTCTAACCTATCTCTATCAATCATGTAGGATGTAGGCAGACTAAAATTTGACAGCACGACGCTTAAAAACTGTTGCTTTGGCACATGGACATAGTAACTAAAGCCTGATTTACACCAAGGCGACAACGTGCGGCATTGTCGCATGCGACATATTGTGGCGTGCGCCATCTTGTGGCATGCGACAAATTGCGGCATATGTGGCATGCGACAGCGTATTTTATGCCAAGGCAACAGTTTTTAAGCGTCGTGCTGTCAAATTTTAGTCTGCCTACTTGATTGATAGAGATAGGTTAGAATTTCTTCAGACAAAAAAACAAAAAAGTAGATTTTATATATTTCTTTTTTAGGTTTTCTGTAGTAAGGGTACAATTTCTAGAGATACCAGACGATTAGTGAGTTTGTTAATTTTTTTCGTCTACGTAGGTACATTGTATTACTTGTCGATGTGATCTAAGTCGGTTTTTTTCGTTTGCTAACAAATATAATTATCATTACACCACTCCATGTCCGATTTATCTCATTTTGTAAATAAAATAAATAAGTACAATCAAAACATAACCTAGAAACTGGCTTGACGCATCAAAAATTGTCGCACGGAATCCATCGTGATCGGATACAAGCTGCGACACTCTGCCACATGACGCAAGGTGTTGCCGTGCCGCAAGGTTCTTGCCACAACGTGCGACATTTTTCATGCGTCAATGCCGCATGCCACAATGACGCACGTTGTTGCCTCGGCGTAAAACAGGCTTAAGGACAGAGCACTCGCAGCTGAAAAACGAGCCGACAGAGATAGTTAGTACGGAGGCCTTGTGTCCCTTTCTAATAGGGTGACATTAAGATTTGGAAACTTGAAAAATCTGACACCAGTATTGACGACTATTATTATATTATTAGATTTATTTATAATGAATAAATAATAAATATTATATTATTATATTTATTATTTGTTTTCATGTGTGTCAATATACAGACATTTGCACAAGGGATGGATTACAAAATCAATACATATAATAAAAATGTAACAGATCGCTTTCTGTATGAATGGAAATGGAAGATATATAGAAAAAATATTATTGGGACCTTTATCAACGCAAATAGCACTCAAAACAATGATTGTTAGAATTTTTGTCTGTTTCAGAAATGTGTTTGTCTGTCATCTCAGAAACGGCTTATCCAATTTAGGTGTAGTTTTCACTAATATATTGTGCTAGGCTGCACTTAACATTTAGTGTTTGTTTTATGTCAATCGGTTCATAAATAAAAAGTTATGCCAATTTAAAGAATCACGTTGAACATGTAAATAACCAAACGACGGTGCTTATAATCCAAAATAAACCAAAACATGTATTGAAAAAATGCTGTCCAAAGTCACTATTCCACGCGGACGAAGTCGCGGGCACAGCTAGTAAACAATACAAATAGTACGAGTTATTTATTTATTAATCTTAGACCTTAATGCTATATTTGTTACAGTTGGCAAGTAAATACAGTCCAAATAATGTCATTACAATTATTTTAAATTTAATATTTTATTTTTATTTGAACAACAAATAGTATTTATAACACAAACATTTCTTTAATATCAATAAAAGTGAATAAAGTGACGCATGGTCACCATAGTTGTAGATGGAAATTTGTTTATACGAAAATGAACACTAACACAAGGTGTTAAGCATTATATTCAGTTTTATTACAGTCTTAAACAATGTCCACTGTGATGTTTACGAGAGTTACCGTAAGAAAAAAAAGAAATAGGCAAAATAATAATTTATGTTTTCTTTTTATTTAAGAATAAATTTAAAGAAATTAATTTTATTTATGATTTGCTGACTTACAATTGGTAAAATAACACTAAAATACAATTGTTTCAATGGAGTTTTAGGTCAGCCATAATTTTTGATCAGAAACATTTTTATGCTGGCAATATGAAAGAACGAGACACAAGGCCTCCGTTGTGACTATCTCTCTCGGCTCGTTTTTGCATTTGTATAATGCGCAACCGAATATAATACTTAAGTCGTTGGACTAGTGTTCATTTTCGTAAATACATATTTTCAGAGTACTCTGTCCTGTTAGGTAGGTATTACGTCCATGCTTTGGCATAAAATACGCTGTCGCATGCCCCATATGCCGCAATTTGTCGCATGCCACAAGATGGCGCACGCCACAGTCGCATGCGACAATGCCGCACATTGTCGCCTCGGTGTAAATCAGGCTTTACGCCCGAGGCATAATCGTTGGAAACCCCCCTACCCCAGCCTATAAAAGTATATTTTTTGTAATAATAAAAATACTGACCGATGTATTTTAATTAGCTCTATCCAAAAACATCGCCAGCTTAAACTGCTCCACCTTATATTTCTAATGAAAAATCAATAAAGATTTGGGAAAAAAAATTTTTTTCTTAATTTTGATACAGCCATATCTTTTTAAATAAACAATATTTCAAACTGCTCCAAACTGCTCTACATCCATATAATACTGCTCCATAGTAATTTTTATCGGCTCCGCTATAGTATACTTATTTGTTTATTAATCACATAATATAAATAAAGGTATCAACAATATTACAATATTTTACTGTTCTACTTTTCACAAACGCTTATTTCACTTAAATTCAGTCTTAATGTTAATACTAAAACACAGTTTTTAATAGCGTATCATTTTTTAATAATAATGAAAAAGGCCTCACACGTCGGCTATATTTTAGATCTTGGTGGAAATATTTCTGCTCCACATTTGTATAAAAGTATACAATTACAATTTTATTATTTTTTTGCGATGTAAGGATTATTAAATTTATTTAATAGATCTCAGTAGTAACTTGATAAATTTTTTTTCTAATATTAATTGCAAATACTTAGTTCAGTCAAGTTCATATTCGAATAAAATGCGAGTACAATTATTTAATTTTTCAAATTATTAATGAAATAAAATTTTTTGAAACCACACATCATGTTTTTAAAACAAAACTATGATGACACGAACTCATGAATTCTTGACCTTAATTTAAACTTTATCCCGGCAATACGGCAATGAATGAGATCCGCGCCTGCGCGCTACCCGCTTCAGTCAGCTCATTTATGACAAAATGAATTTTACTTATTTTACAGTTAACTATAGCGGACAAAGAGTATATAACCACTACGTGATAGCGGAGCCGATAAAAATTACTATGGAGCAGTATTATATGGATGTAGAGCAGTTTGGAGCAGTTTGGAGCAGTTTGAAATATTGTTTATTTAAAAAGATATGGCTGTATCAAAATTAAGATAAATTTTTTTTTCCCAAATCTTTATTGATTTTTCATTAGAAATATAAGGTGGAGCAGTTTAAGCTGGCGATGTTTTTGGATAGAGCTAATTAAAATACATCGGTTAGTATTTTTATTATTACAAAAAATATACTTTTATAGGCTGGGGTAGGGGGGGTCCGTTTTGTCGTGAGCGTGCCATCGAATGCTCACGTGACGTCACAGATGACGTCATTACATCCGCCATATTGCGCTTACAACGATTATCCTTCGGGCGTAAGCGTTGTGAGTCTTCAATCACAACGCTTACGCCCGAAGAGCCCGAAGAGCCCGATTAGGGACACGAAAAAAGTATCGATACTTTGTGGTATCGAGTACATTTCCTTTCGATACCGATACTTTAGTACTCGATACTTTGCATTCGATACTTTTACTCAATGAGTACTTTTTGGCAGGTATCGTATCGAAAGATTTACATGAGTACTATTACACTTTTTCCTGAAATTTTGAAAACATTTATTCAGTATTTGTACGATAATTTGAAGCGACGACCTTTTTAACCGACTACCAAAAAAGAGGAGGTTCTCAATTAGACTGTATTTTTTTAATGTATGTTAGCTAAGAACTTTTAACTGGGTGGACCGATTTCGATGAATTTTGTTTTAATTGAAAGGTGTTGCGTGTCATGTGGTATTTGTGGTCCCATTTAAATTTAAATGAGATCTGAAAAGAACTTTTAAAGTTATATCTAATAGTCTATAGTATTTACTCGACTACTTCTTCGTTGACCAACATTGTATTATACCGCATAACTTTTTACTCGGTGTACCGATTTTGATGTTTTTTAATTTAATCGCTTTAAAGCTAATTTAAAGCTAAGGGCCTATGAAAACCACGTTTTTTAAACGCGCCGTCGACGCGCGTATGTAGCGATACAAACGCGATACACACGCGAGTCAGACGCAGCCTGTAGACCTTTGCACACCTGAATACGCGTTTGAATCGATGAAAACGCGCGTGTCACGCGATACAAACGCGATGCAAACGCGCGTGTGTATCGATACAGACGCGCCGTCGACGCGCGTTTGAATCGATACAAACGTCAACAAACTGCTCTGTAGGATAAAAACGCGCCGCTTTAGAAACGCGCGTCGACGGCGCGCTTAAAAAACGTGGTTTGCATAGGCCCTAATACTTGTCATGTAGTCTTGTTTAAATTGGATCGAGATCTGATTACAACTTTTTGAGTAATTTTTTAACGGTTCACAGGAAAGTGGACATAAGGTGCCAATCAAACCACCAAGTGTAAATTCATGCGACGTTTCAATCCTTTATTGGACCATCATCAGGCATCTAAAATTTATAAATATGTGAGAAAGCTGTACAACACATATTTATAAATTTTAGATGCCTGATGAAGTGATGATGGTCCAATAAAGGATTGAAACGTCGCATGAATTTACAATTGGTGGTTTGATTGGCACCATATGTATGTCCACTTTCTTGTGAACCGTTAAAAATTACTTATAAAAAATGGACACCTGGACACAACGTTAAATAATGAAAATTTTTGAGTAATCTTTAATAGCGCGTATTTACTTGACTATTTTTTCGTCTTATTACGTTGTATTACTTGTCAATGTAATTGAAGTCGGTTTTTTTTTCGTTTGCGAGCAAACACAATTTTATTTTTTTGGTCGACTGACATATTTGGAAACAGTCGTTCAGTATTTGTGCGAAATTTGAAGCGACTTTTTTTTTTAAGTTGAAGTATCAATAGGGTATTCCACTATGTTTGAAAAAGTACTTCAAAATGTTAATTTTCTAATAAAAAGCCACAAAAAATTGTATTTCGGCAAAATAAACACGCTTTCATGCCATAAAATTAAATTAAATTTTAAACCTTTTTTATTACCGCGAAAACACTACAGCCATTTTGGTGACGTAATATGGGCAATAACAAAAGTGTATGACGTATGTAAGAGAGTAACATAACCTACAATTACTATGACAGCCATCAACAAATTAGTAATGAATGCATATTATTTCAGTTGGAACAAGATATGAAGAGTTATTATACGAAAGAACACAACTATTACTCCTTGAAGTTAAAATTGATAGATATTAGTATGTACACTAGCTGTTGACAGCACTGACAGAACTTTGTTATTGCCCGTATGACGTCACACCATGGCGGCTCGTGTTTTAGGTCACGTGATATACAGATTAAAATATACGACTTTTAATTTCAATATAATAAATCAATAATGTGCTTTTATGATTCTAAATCAGAATATTTAGGTGTATTTCTATATAAATTTTAATTTTTGTCAAAATATATAATTTATTTTTCACTACGGAAAGTACCCTATTCCTTCTATTGAGTACTTTTGTACTCGATACCTAGAAGTATCGATACTTTTGTTTCGATACTTTTATGAGTACGATACTTTTTTTTCGATACTACTCATGAGTACAGTATCGATACTTTGTATTCGATACCGTGTCCCTAAGCCCGATTAGAGGGGTCTCTAATAGTCTCTATGCTCCATCACTCCATGCTCTGCTCTGTGGGTCTGTGGGCTCTGTGGTCTGTGGCAGTGTGGCTCCATCACCAGTGTTGCCAACTTAGTGGATTTTCCACTAGATCTGGTGGTTTGGACACCCCTCTTGGCGGGAAAAAATTGGTTTTAGTGGCTAGTGGATTTTTTAGTGGTTTAGGTTTGTTCCAGTTAGTGGTAAGCTTCGGAGCTTACCACTAAAAAATGATCCAGTATTGTTCTAGTTTTTTTAAACATATTTAAAGATTTAGTCACATTTGCGATATCTCTATTAGTTTTACCGCACTCTAACGCAGATGTAGGGCAATTATTTAGTATTATCAACGTAGTCAAGACGAAATAGAGAAACCGAATGAAATTTGATCTCCTTTCTGCAATTCTCACAGTTCGTGCAGGCTTAGCACGCGAAAGGAAATGCTGCAATAAGTAATTATATAATACCCAATGTCTTGAAGACCTTGGATTGGGGGGAACGAGGCATCAACGTCAACGGCGAACACATCTCTCACCTTCGTTTTGCTGACGATATCGTCATCTTTGCGGAGACGTTGGATGAGCTAGGTCAAATGCTGGCCGGCCTAAACGAGTCCTCCCGAGTCGGTCTCATACCGAGACCTCGACAAAACGAAAGTTAGTTTAACAACCAAGTCATACCGAGACCGGTATCGGTCGATCAGTCGACCTTCTTGAAGTTGTTCAGGGTTATGTTTACCTAGGCCATACAATCCAACTAGGCTGCAACAACTTCGAGAAGGAGGCCAATAGGAGAATCCGGTTGGGCTGGGCGGCATTTGGCGGGCTTTGCCCAGTCTTCACTTCGAAGAATCCGTCGAGCAATGCGTCCTGCCTGTGTTAACATATGGCACCGAGACGTAGAAACTGACAAAGGGGTGGTCCACAAGTTTTAAGTCGCTCAACGGGCAATGGAACGGGCTATGCTTTGGGTTTTTCTCAAAGATAGAATTATAAATAAGGCTATCCGCAAGAGAATGAAAATAACCGAAATAGCCCACAGAATTTGCAAGTTGAAGTGTCAGTGGGCTGGTCACTTGTGTCGCAGGACCATGACCGTTGGAGCAGACGCGTCGTGGAGTGGATAAGGATTGCGGAAAACCGGGATGTCTGGCGCGAACTTGGGGAGGCCTATGTCCAGCAGTGGACTGCAATAGGCTGAAGTGATGAAGAGAATACCCAATGCCGTAGTTCTAGAACTTGACACTAAAAAAATTTATTATATGCAAATTACAGATGAAGACATTCCTCAGAAGACGATCTTCTTTAGTCAGGTAGTTATGTACTTACCTAATTGTTTCCTTTTTTTGTGTAAGTACATTAATTGTTTCCTGTAGTACGTAACTTAAATAATAATTTTATTTAAGATAATAATTTATTACGTTGTTGTTGTTTTATTTTCAAATTATTTATTTATTTATTTTTTATTATTATATTTAAGTAGGTAGCCGTTGTCTTTGGGGTTTCTAGTGGAATTCTGGTGGTTTGAGAGGCCGCTAAGTTTTAGTGGTTTCTGGTGGTTTACATGGCCTCATTTGGTGGGTTGGTAAAAATAAAGTTGGCAACTGTTAAAGGTTGTATATGTGAGGCAATCGACTCACTGGCCATAAGAATTTGAATGTTTAGTTATGACAGTCAATTGGAAGACAAATGACTGTGATTACGATTTGGAATTTTGGACTTCTCATTTATATCTTGGTGTAGTAACATCTCTTAAATATAAAATTAATATAAAATAAATATATGTAATTTAAGATTGTGTCTTCTAAAGTCAATAAATACGAGTACCAAAGCCCCCTGTTTTATTTCAGGTTATGGGCCCAGATTTATAGAGTTACAAAAAATAAATATAGTTGTTTAAAGAATGTTGTATAAAGAATCGTAAATTTAAAATAATTTTTATGCTAAAATAAGCCGAAATAAGCATAGCAACCAACTTGTTGACAAGATAAGAGTAGCAACCAGTTTTGACATCTAATAAAAGAAAACAAACCGTAAGTATTCTTGCTGTTTTTGTTACAATGGAGCTGAACAAATTAAACGGTAACTGCAACTATGAAAATTGGAGAAAATTAGCAAAACTGTTTATTAATGCCAAAGGTTTGGAAGATAATACCAAATTAGGAAATGATGCGAAAGCCAAATATTACATTCTGAATTCGATAGAAGAAAATTTGCTACATTATGTTATTAATTGTTCGACAACTTCCGAAATTTTTGATAAATTAGACATTGTGTTCAACTATAAAATAGAAAGAGATAGTCATCTAAAAGTAATTGAATTCTATAACTACAAATTTAGTGGCAATATCTTAGAAGATATCAGTAAATTGCAGAACCTGTGTTTTATTCTTAATTCAACTGAGAATAAAATAAGCGATGAGATGCTAATACAGAAAATCTTAACAATATTGCCAGCAAATCTCAATTATTTTAGAACAGTATGGGAGGTAACTACAAAATCAGATCAGAATATACACATTTTCATCGAAAGATTACAAAAAGAAATAAAATTAAATGAAAATAATAATTTGCAAGATTATCCAGCACCAGGTGAGCAGGTTTTTAGGAGCAATGAAAGAAAATGTTTTAGCTGCAACAAGATAGGTCACATAGCTAGATTCTGCAAGAATAAAAAGTGTACTATCTGTGACAAAGTTGGACATGATTCTAGCGAATGTTTTTCTACAAAGGTTTGTAGAAAATGTAACAAGAAGGGTCATATTGAGAAATTTTGTCGAAATCTTAATCTAGTAAGTGATCATAGAGAACGAACTGATATTATTAAAGCGGTTATTGATTCTGGAGCGTCTTCACATATGTTCCACTCTAAACATGTAATAAGTTTCAGAGAAAGTATTAATGTTGAGATCAAGTGTGCAAATGCTGAAAACATCATCGCGGAAGCCAGAGGTATAGTCAATGCCGGTCACTTTCAACTTGAAGACGTATTATATGTTCCGGAAGTTTCGAGAAACCTGATATCTGTAAGTTCGATTACTGATCACAATGGAACCGTAATCTTCGCTGGAGACAAGGTATTTATTAAAAATAATAATCAAATTATTCTAACGGGTCATAAAAGTAGATATGGTCTTTATGAAACTGAATTTCGTGCGAATATTGTTCACGAAGCGTTGCTTACCGAAAGCGTCAATACCTGGCATCGTCGGCTAGGTCACGTATCGGACGTGCTACGTCTATCAAAGCTGGTCAATGGTATCAAGATTGGGGGGAATAATCTTGAAACTTTTTGCGAAATTTGTGCTAAAGCTAAAATGACTAGAACTCCTTTCAAAAATAACAGAACTATAGCAAAATTCCCTTTGGAAATAATACATACAGACATTTGCGGACCAATAGAAATTCCCACTTGGGACAATAAAAAATATTTCATTACCTTTTTAGACGAATTTACACATTTTTGCGTGGTGTACTTAATCACCTTCAAAAGTGAAGCCTTTGAAAAAGTAAAACAGTTTGTGCTTATGGCGGAAAATCATTTTAGAAGCAAAGTTAAGAAAATAAGATGTGATAATGCTAAAGAGTACTCGAACAATAACCTCATAAAATGGTGCGATTCTAAAGGCATTATATTAGATTTAACAATACCGTATACTCCACAATTAAACGGAAAAGCTGAAAGATTGAACAGACTTTTGATGGAAAGGACAAGAGCATTAATCTTCGATGGCTGTGTTCCGAATTATCTCTGGGGAGAAGCACTGTTAACAGCAAGTTTCCTCATAAATAGAAGTCCCACTGGAGGAAGAGATGCAACTCCAGCAGAAATGTGGTTCAACATAAAACCAGATGTATCAAATGTGAAAAGATTTGGTTCAACAGCTTACTACAAAATAAACTCTGGTCTGCGAAAACTCGATGAGCGATGCAACAAAGGAATTCTGGTTGGCTATGTAAGAAACGGCTACAAAATATGGGTTGACGAAAAGAAAATAATAGTTAGAGCGAGAGATGTAAGAATAAACGAAGAAGAACAAGGTATATATATGAAGAGAGAAGAAAATAACAAAAGAATGGGTGGGCTTTGGCTAATAGATGAAAATGAACAAGAAGAAGGTTTAGAAGGCACAACACAAAATGAAGAAAATAATAATAGCAGAGAAGAAATAAATAGAGGAAGAGATAAGAATCGAGAAGGCGAAGATATGAGAAGTGTAAGAAGAAATAAAGAGGAAAATCGAGAAGGTGAAAATGAAAATACTAGAAGAAGTGTAAGAAGAAATAAAGAGGAAAATCGAGAAGGTGAAAATGAAAATACTAGAAGAAGTATAGGAAGAAATAAAGAAGAAAATCGAGAAGGTGAAAATGAAAATATGAGAAGAAATATAAGAAGCAGTCATGAAGAGAGAGTTCGAGAAGGCGTAAATTTGAAAAGATTAAGCAGTGAAACAAGTGAAGATGAAACAAATGAAGTTGTAACAAACGAAGTTGAAACATATGAAACTGAAATAAACGAAGATCTAGTAAGAGAAGAAAGACAAAATGTAAATAATGATAATAATTTTAGAAATGATTTAAATCTTGATAATGAATTTTATTTTGATGGAAATGAAGAATTTTTTGATAGTGAACAAGTTGAAAATTATGCAGAAGATAATGAAGAAAGAGGAAATATTGAGAGAAGAATTCAACCTGCAAGGGAACGAAAGGTACCAGAAAGATATTAAGATTAATTTAATGATGATTCACTTAAGGGGGTGTGGTTATAGTAAGGTAAAGGTAACTGAATCATCATCTCAAAAGTACATTTTTCTACAAAGTACAGTTTACACCAATTTTTAAGAATGTCCTTAAGTATTTTTTACTAGTCATTTTGTTTTATTTCTTTTAGGTTGTTTTAATTAGAAAGGTACTTTAATAATTTAATAGATATTTATTGTTTTTCTAGTAGGATTGATGTTGATGAAATATTAGAGTTATGATATGATTATAAAATGATGATGATGATGTAACTCGAGTAGGAGATTGGAGGTAAATAAATAAACAATATAGGTTTAGTATTATGTTATGAGTTGATGTTTTAGAATAATATGATGAGTCGAGTAGGAGATTATAGCAGAACTTATAGATAGGGAGTTTAATTTATGGTGATGAGTCGAGTAGGAGATTTGAGAAGAAAGTTGGTTAGTGTTAATTTATGATGAGTCGAGTAGGAGATTATAGCAGAACTTATAGATAGGGAGTTTAATTTATGGTGATGAGTCGAGTAGGAGATTTGGGAGGAAAGTTGGTTAGTGTTAATTTATGATGAGTTGAGTAGGAGACTATAAAAGAAAGGAGGTAATTGAATTTTACGATGATTTATAGAGGAAAAATATAATGTATTGTTAATGTCGAATTGAAAAGAAGGTTCTTAAGATTTGTTTTGATATAAAGGAGTTGTAATTTTGATATAAAGGGAAATTTGATTTTGATATAAAGGTGATGTAATTTTGATATAAAGGATGATTATTTTATTTTGAAGGGGTGATGTAAAATTTTAAAGTTAGTGTGCCAAGTGGAGCCGATTGAGGGGGTGTGTTAAAGGTTGTATATGTGAGGCAATCGACTCACTGGCCATAAGAATTTGAATGTTTAGTTATGACAGTCAATTGGAAGACAAATGACTGTGATTACGATTTGGAATTTTGGACTTCTCATTTATATCTTGGTGTAGTAACATCTCTTAAATATAAAATTAATATAAAATAAATATATGTAATTTAAGATTGTGTCTTCTAAAGTCAATAAATACGAGTACCAAAGCCCCCTGTTTTATTTCAGCAACACTGTCCATCACAGAGTACAGTAAATAGTAGGCTACTATTACAATGTACTCTGTGATAGTAGGTAATATACGGGCTCCATGGTAGGAATATTGACAGTACACAACTACACATAAAAATAAATACGAAATTAAAAATAAACAAATATGGAGAACAGTAATAGTTGTGCGAATGTATGCAGACTGTGTTTAAAAAGAGATTTACAGATATATTCCATTAAGAATACGTACTTACAAGATGTTTACGAAAAAATAACTAGTATTGAAGTAAGTCTAACAATTTTTTTAACTACAAATTTTCATTAAAAAGAATATAATGTGTGTTTGTCATAGACTTGCGTGTTTAATCACCTTTTTTGAGTTTATTTTTCATACAGTTCATATAACTTATAAGAATATAAGCAAAGCGTTTCATGAAGTAATTTACTAAAGTAGTCGTCTACTTTTCAAAAATTCCACGACAGTATCCATTTTCTGTAATAGGCTTTTTATTAAAATAGGAACAATCATCAAATTAATTTTTAGTACATTGTATTTGACTTAGTTCCAAAGGAATTAAGTTGGTAACAATCCTTACTAGAAGCATCTGAAAAATGTTACTAAAATTTTTTTTAATTTGGTGATGATCACTTTTAAACTTATCTCCTAATTATTTTGCATCACAAGCTACGTAATTATTACTCATAATCTCTATTGAAGTAGAGCACGGCAGGAAATATAGCTTAAGTCTTAAGTGACTCAAGTGTAAGTACCTCAACCTTACAGAAGATCTCAACTGAATATCATACTCTCAAGTATTGCTATGTTCGGTTAAAATTTAGACTATGGACCGTCGATTTTTGGGGTTTTGAGGGGTGCGGGGGGGAGGAGGAGGGGGGGCTACCCCCCAGTACCACTCCCACGTACCAGAAACCCATAGTTATGGAGATATCCATGGTTAAAGTTTTGAGATTAAAAGAAGAATTTAGAGCTATTATAACACTTTTGACCTTCCCACATTTTTTTCTGTGTATAGTACCACTACAGCCTATCACAGTCCACTGTTGGACATAGGCCTCCACAAGTTCGCGCCCGACATTATGACGCGAACTCATATGTTTTGCCCATAGTCACCACGCTGGGCAGGCGGGTTGGTGACCGCAGGGCTGACTTTGTCGCACCGAAGACGCTGCTGCCCGTCTTTGGCCTGTGTATTTCAAAGCCAGCATGGATGGTTATCCCGCCATCCGTCGGCTTTTTAAGTTCCAAGGTGGTAGTGGAACTGTGCTATCCCTTAGTCGCCTCTTACGACACCCACGGGAAGAGAGGGGGTGGCTACATTCTTTAGTGCCGTAACCACACAGCACCCGTAACCACACAGCACATAGTAGTGTAATATAGTGTAGTGTAGTGTAGTGTGTAGTGTGTAATATAGTGTATAGTACTCATAAATAAATAGCTTTTTGTAAATTTTCAGGTTGCAGAAATGTACGGTTTAGGAGATATAATTTTTTTAATATAATTTTAAGAATAATAACCCTAACCTATCTAATTTCAATATTAGACTGTTTACCGGCATATTTTTGTCACAGAAACAAAAAAAAATAACCCTAACCTATCTAATTTCAATATTAGACTGTTTACCGTCATATTTTTGTCACAGAAACAAAAAAAAAATAACCCTAACCTATCTAATTTAAATATTAGACTGTTTACCGGCATATTTTTGTCACAGAAACAAAAAAAAATAACCCTAACCTATCTAATTTCAATATTAGACTGTTTATCGGCATATTTTTGTCACAAAAACAAAAAAAATAACCCTAACCTATCTAATTTCAATATTAGACTGTTTACCGGCATATTTTTGTCACAGAAACAAAAAAAAAATAACCCTAACCTATCTAATTTCAATATTAGACTGTTTACTGGCATATTTTTGTCACAGAAACAAAAAAAAATAACCCTAACCTATCTAATTTCAATATTAGACTGTTTACCGGCATATTCTAGTCTAGTATATCTAAGTCGAAGTAAAATGGCGTCTTATATTAATATTGCATAGCGAAATTTAAAAAATTATATCTCATATACCGCAAATTTCTGAAACCTGTGAATTCACAAAAAGCTTTCTAATTATGAGTACTATATAAAGAAAAAATATGAACATCTAAGTCGAAGTAAAATGGCGTCATATATTAATATTCCTTAGCGAAATTTAAAAAATTATATCTCTTAAACCGTAAATTTGTGAAACCTGTGAATTCACAAAAAGCTTTCTAATTATGAGTACTATATACAGAAAAAATATGAACCTCTAAATCGACGGTCCATAGTCTAAATTTTATCCCTATGTTCATGTGTAAGTTCCTGGGGAGGGTAAATGGGTAGAGCTGTCAGCTGGCACTGGCAATATGCTGGCAACTTGCAAGACTCTTGGTGTTGCAGACGTCTATAGGCTATAGTTACCATCAAGTGGCTTGTTTGCCATCACAATGGTATAAGAATGTAAAAAAGACAATCTAAGTCGTAAATTCTATTTGACCCAAACGAAATTTTTTGAAGTTATACTTCTTTTGGAGTGTTAGAGAAATATGATGAGTAAATTTTTACGATGCGCGCGCACACCGCCATAAAAAACCGACATCCTGAAGTTAGCAATGTGAAGCTAGTTAGCCAATGAAGTATAACTTCTTACGTGCGTACATAAATACACACACACTTATTTTGTAAAAAAATTGTTTGTTTTTCAGCTTAACTCCACGTGCATCCAGTCTCTGTGTTATTTATGTTTGAAACGACTAAAACAGTGTCACAAATTAATTGAACAAGCAGTTGAAACAGACAAGTTATTAAAAGACGCTCTCCGCTGCGGAGTCGAGGTAAATGTTCGGTTATAATTTCTATTTATTCTCAAGATTAGAAAACTTACATCAAGCCAATTACAAGCTTTTTAAGCTGTTACTAATATATATTATTATAATATTCATGTTAAAATTCACTATTTATTTTTGTCATCAGTATATTTGAAAATAAATTAAATTAAAACATTTAAGGTGTCAAAAATAACCCAAAAAAAAAGTTATAGTCATGACAGCAAAATCAAGTAACAATTTAAAAATTGCTATCTAAATTTAAATTTTAACATTAGGTACATTAAAAAGTTAGATAACATACCCATTGTTATGCAGTAACCAAATGAAATCAAATCAAAATAACTTTATTCAAATAGTCTTCAAAAGCACTTTCTAATGGTCATTTTACAAACTAAAATTTAAAAGTGACTATAATTTTTAACAGTGAAGCCACCACCGATTCGGAATGTAGATTCTGCAGAGAAGAATCGGCAAGAAACTTTGCAGTTATACTCTTTTAAAAACAATATATAAACTGTGTTTTAGTACAAAATTAGTAATATCTTGCATGACATACAGCCTCACAAGTCCACACATCTTTATCAACCATGTAATCCTGCACCGAATAATAAGCTCTATCTAGTAATTTCTTTGTAATAAACACTTAACCCCAACAAAATTAAAATAATTACTCCAATCTAGTGTCTCGGTATACATTACCTTTGTATTATGCCATCGGCTTAGTAAAATTTTTCATGAAAACTAGCTGGCCCCGCAAACATTGTTTTGCCATAATTATATGTTATTAACCCCCTTAATCCAGCCACCCTTATATAACTTAGGGTATGAAAAATAGATGTTGTCCGATTCTCCGACCTACCCAATATGCAAACAAAATTTCATAAAAATCGGTCATCTTTTTTCAAAAATCTTCGAAGGAGTATGTTAACTAACATTGTGACACGAGAATTTTATATATAAGATTATTCAATCAATCAATCGAATAATATTTCCAGATTGATAAGATAGAATGTGTACAGACATTCACGCTGTCTGTATCATCGATATCGACTATCAACATATCTCTACATCCTGTGGAAAATGGTATAAAAGAAGAGTCTCCTAAGATAAAAGAAGAATTAAAAGACAACTGGGATAACGGGATAAATGCCGTCTCCGATCAAATTGGTATGTATTTAAATCTATACTTCTATACTAATATTATAAGGGTGCTAATTAAACAGCCCTCTTTTTAATAGCATTATTTGCCTCTGAGATCCTACATTGTCTTCTAAATTAATAAGTCAGCCACAGTTAACGAGTGTCTAAATGATACTATTTTAGCCACTAGTTATCTTCTATGTAAGCCACTCTAAATACAACTCAGCGTGGTGGTTATTTTCAGCATCTAAATTTGTAACATGCATTCAAGCAATGAACTTCTAAAATATTAATATATGACATTGAATAAAATATTTTATTAGCTTCTAATTTTTTAACTCAGTATGTTTAAAATGTAACTCATCCCACATTAATTGATTGTCAAAATTTAGCTAAAATTGCCATCAATAGTAAGTTATGGCCACTAATATTACTCATAATGTTACTCATAATGTAATGTTTTTAATTAAAAATTTGAACATAAAAGTGGTTATTGTAAGTCAACCGTAAGAGATAGAGATATTCTATCGCGGACTTTTTTGTAGCATTTTTATAGATTTTGAATTCGCTAGTTCATTACTTAACTATATCTTTGCTAGTTTACGCGGCGTTCGCGTGGAAAGCTCCCAGTTGGCGAGATTTTTCGCGACCTCTTCAACATTTATCGCCGTGTTTCTGCTAATTTACATAAAAGCATAATAAATTATACAACTAAACCTTCCTCAAGAATCACTCTTTCTATTGTTGAAAACCGTATATAAATATCCGTTTGGTAGTTTTCGAGTTTATCGCGTTCAGACAGACGGAAGGACCGAAAGACGCAGCCGGGGGACTTCTTTTTATATTTAATATTTATAGATAACTAGCCGACCCGTGCCCACTTCGTTGGGCGTTATAATCCATTTCACATAAGAAGGGTACGGTGAAATTTGATATGTTCCAATACACTCTCACTATTTTCAGCAAATCAGATAAATATAAATGTTTTAAAATCACCAATTAATTTCTAAGGCAAATAATAATGCTTGATTAGATTGAATTGTTGACACGGCACGTCAGAGGGCGCAGGTTCAAATCCTGCTGATTTAAAATCTTTATATATTTTTATCTTTTTCCTTTTATCTTGTCACTCCTGAATAGTGTAGCTTTCTGTTAGCGAAAGAATTTTCATGATCGGATCAGTATTTGCGAAGATTACCCCGTATATACAAACAAAGTTATAAACTTTACCTCTTTATAATATTAGTATAGATATACTAAATTTATTATAGATTATATTTCATTCTATTATCAGCTCGGTGAAGATCGATTTAGTTTCAGATCTTAGACCAAAAAAATTGTTAAACTTTGAAATTAATATCTCTATGATCACAAAATACAGTATTCAAATTAACATTACAGTATTCAAACAACATACATTATATACATAAGTAACATTACAGTATTTAAATTAAGATTTTATATATATTTTAAGATTATCATAATAATTCTGTTTTGAATCAGTTGACAATAAACAAATTCTTTTTTCAGAAGAGGATCAAATAGACCAAAACATTTCAACGGGGTCTAAAGAAACATATTCTATAGATGGACTAAGGGCATACGAAGATGTCAAAGATATATCAGATTCTGATGATGATGTCCCTCTTAAGAATATAAGCTTGAAGATACATTCGGAGACCAAGCAGGATAGTGTGAAAAATAAGAAATTTAGGAAGTTCAATACAGGTATTAAGAATATTCACACAAACTCGCGTGTATCATATTAGTAAGATTGCTTTTTTGAAGACGCCGCGTTGGCGCAACGGTCACAGCACTGGATTGTGCGTGTTGCGCTGGCGGTCGCGGGTTCGATCCCCGCACATGACAAACATTTGTATTGGCCATGCAGATGTTTGCCGTGGTCTGGGTGTTTGTGCAGTCCTTGTGGGTCTCCCCACCGTGCCTCGGAGAGCACGTTAAGCCGTCGGTCCCGGTTGTTATCATGTACACCTGATAGCGATCGTTACTCCTAGTAGGGAATGTATCCGCCAACCCGCATTGGAGCAGCGTGGTGGATTAAGCTCTGATCCTTCTCCTACATGTGGGAAGAGGCATTTGCCCAACAGTGGGATATTGCAGGCTGATAAAAAAGATTGTTTTAATAGTTAATTGTTTTAAGTAAAACTTTTTTACACACGCCTGACTTGGGGAGTAAGCTGGTGAATGCGTGACGAGGGCGTTACGAAAAGTGTGATTGAGCGAGGCGAACGGAAGTTGAGATAGAGATATAAGTTAGATGGAGCTAAAGAAGTTTTACTTCAGTCATGTGGTCATAAGTTTGAAATTATAAATACTTTCTTTAGATTATCATTGTGTACTAACAAGAACGTTTCAGGTGCCTTAAATCCTCTGAAACTGCCAAACAAAGAAAAAGCGAATGAAGTAGTAAAAGTCAGTAAAGAAGATGTTCCTGAAAAACCAAATCTAATACTAGAAAATAAGCCCAAGGAAAGTAATGAAATTATTTTAAAAACAAGTGCATTAAGTAAATCCAATAAAGACTCAAATAATTTAAATAAAATACCTAAAAATAGTAGAAAGGTAAATAAGTATGAGCCTCCGAAAAAAATACAGAAAGATTCTTTTTTAACTAATTCTAACAATAATCTCACAGAACCACATGTAACAATTAATCCAAAAATACATAACCGAAATGAAACATTAACACTAAATGAAACTAAATCAGCAAATAATATAAACTTAGCACTTCCAAAAACTTTGAAAATACAAATAAATGATAAACCAAATGACAAAAAACATGACAGCAACTTTTTAGTTCCGAATAATAAATACATTTGTAATATATGTAATTATGAAACTGTAAGTAAAAAATACTTAATTGTTCATTTACGTTTGCACGATACTAAAGAAAAGATACATTGTTGTAGTCGATGTCAGTATATGACTAATGTGAAAAACAATTTAGACATGCATCTTAACAAACACACAGGTGAAAAGCCATACGAATGTCATATTTGTCAAAGAAAATTTAGTGAGATCGCTTCTTTAAGTAGACACAGAAGAATACACACAGGTGAAAAACCATACGAATGTCATATTTGTCAAAGAAAATTCAGTCGAATCGCTCATTTAAATAGACACATAAGAACACACGCAGGTGAAAAACCATACGAATGTCATATTTGTCAAAGAAAATTCAGTGATAGCGCTTCTTTAAGTAGACACAGAAGAATACACACAGGTGAGAAACCATACGAATGTCATATTTGTCAAAGAAAATTCAGTGATATCTCTAAATTAAATACACACATAAGAACACACACAGGTGAAAAACCGTACGAATGTCATGTTTGTCAAAGAAAATTTAGTCATATTGGTAATTTAAATAAACACATAAGAACACACACAGGTGAAAAACCATACGAATGTCATATTTGTCAAAGAAAATTCAGTGATAGCGCTTCTTTAAGTAGACACAGAAGAATACACACAGGTGAGAAACCATACGAATGTCATATTTGTCAAAGAAAATTCAGTGATATCTCTAAATTAAATACACACATAAGAACACACACAGGTGAAAAACCGTACGAATGTCATGTTTGTCAAAGAAAATTTAGTCATATTGGTAATTTAAATAGACACAGAAGAACACACACAGGTGAAAAACCATACGAATGTCTCCTTTGCACAAAGAAATTTACACAAAAACATAGTTTAAATTATCATTTAAGAGCTCATCATACAGAAATAAAGCAAACTGTCGCTTAAGTTATGTTGTAACTCAAATAAATAAGAAATATATTTTATTGGAGTTTACTCCTGAAGAAACAATATATGGGAAGTGAAATGATAGAGTGGCGCTTTTCGGCGCTTTTAGCTTTTATGTAAGGTTCGTTACCTTGTTGACCCGCGTTTATCGTATCGATACTAATAGCACGCGTCTGTTTATGTTATAATTGTAGTTTTAAATTTTAATTTGATTCAATAGAAAACTTCGATTTTCAGAAATCACAATAATTGTTCTTAGGGAGTAAACTCCAATCGCGTGTCGGAGTTGACACACACGCTTTTTATTATTTTTTTTGTCAATAAAAATACAATCTTTTTACGTCGTTTTAGTGTTTTTTTTTGTAAGATTAGAGTTTTCTTTGAATCGTTCGGTTGAAAACCATTATTATTGTCCATTTTTTTGGATCCGTCCCTTTTGGTAAACAAACTCCTGTCAACACTTAATTCACGTTTTTTCCGCATTTATCACTCACTTTCACAACATATTAGCTTACGGACATTTGTAAAACTCCATTTACTATTTATTTCACTAAAAACAAATATCCAGTTATCATTTTAAACACACAAAATTTACTAAAATACGAATATTGACAGTACAGATAATCAATATTTTTGAATATGACATATCAATATCTTTTTTTATAAGGCAAATAGGAATGTGGCCATTACATTTTTAGAGGTGAATGAGTATAAAGAATTATTAAAATGAGTGATAAAAATAGACCGTATTCTTTACCTATATTTTAAATTTTCACGAACTATACAATTTGTTAATAAACGACAAAACAATGTTACGGTAAAGCGATTTGTTATTAAGTTGTTATACCTAAATATGTATTGTTTTTTTTTTTTTGTTGAGCGCAAAGTATGCTTACAAAATATTACAAATGTCAATCTTTTATATTAAAGTGTTTATTGTAAAGGTTTTATTTTATATTATGAATATTATTTTCTAAATATCATTTTCACCCTGAACATTTTTAATTCTATCCCATATAATATAAAGGTATAGCACATAGCACTGGCAAAAACAATGTTATCAGTCCTTTTGTTTAGATGTTAGAGCGAGTGCGCATAATGATATTGTGTGACATATTGTTTTTTATACTTTGTATCACTAAGTCTTAGTAATAGGGTCCTGTTTTTACCCTTTTGGTACGGAACCCTAATAAAATGGTAGGAAAGTAAAACTGTACATAGAATACTTTTCAAAAGAATACTTGGGGTGTGATCTACAATCGATAGCGCAGCCAAAAATATACTTTTTATTAGAATTTTTGTCTGTTTGTCTGTATGTATGTCCGGTATAAACTCAAAAAGTACTGCATGGATTTACTTCAAATTTGGCACGAATATTGTTAAGAAGTCGGGTCAACATATAGGCTACATATTATCACGCTGTCACCTACGGGGAACGAGCGGTGAACGCACGCAGGCGACGTCGCGGGCAGCAGCTAGTGTTTGTAATATAAGCAATGAATGATTTTTTTTTAAATACATATGCAGCTCTTGCCACTTCTAAATGAATGGACACAAATGTGTAACTTTGTTTTACACCATTATAGAGCTGATTTTACCAGTCAGATAACATTTAGGCCCTGCGCGCACTAGTGACATTTGTCACCGTGACAAAAAATTCTTTTTCACTGTCACGTCACCGTCACTTTCTGCGCTGTTCACGTTCATTGACTGCGCGCACTTGCAGTGACAGTTTCTTGCATTCGATAAGATGGATCTCGAAGAGACGGTTGTCTGTGAACTCGTTTTTAGAAATAGAAAAAAATACAATAATAAAAAGTATTGGGTTCACCCGCTTTGGAGTGATAGGCTGATAAGTGGAAAGTTCTACACCATGTTTGCCAACCTACGTACATATGACACGTGACATTTTGTTGCGTCACGGGCATGTTGGCGTCCTCCGCGGACAAAAAGTCACCGACTTGCCACGCAACCAAATGCGCGCACCTTCATTAGGGATGATGGACGCGGTGACAGTGACAAAGTCACTAGTGCGCGCCTAGCCTTACTTAACCATGGATTAAATTGACGGCTAACAGTTTTTCCATGGAATAACTGTCAAAAATTCAAAACTTATTCGCAGATGACTAGTTATATACTATGCTGTGTGGCTACGGCACTAAAGAATGTAGCCACCCCCTCTCTTCCCGTGGGTGTCGTAAGAGGCGACTAAGGGATAACACAGTTCCACTACCAACTTGGAACTTAAAAAGCCGACGGATGGCGGGATAACCATCCATGCTGGCTTTGAAATACACAGGCCAAAGACGGGCAGCAGCGTCTTCGGTGCGACAAAGCCAGCCCTGCGGTCACCAACCCGCCTGCCCAGCGTGGTGACTATGGGCAACACACGTGAGTTTGCGTCATAATGTCGGGCGCGAACTTGTGGAGGCCTATGTCCAACAGTGGACTGTGATAGGCTGTAGTGATGATGATGATGATGATATACTATGCATAAAAGTTATGTCGAATTCGACCTTAGACCTATCCATAAATTACGTCACACGAATTTCTCGATTTTTCGACCCCTCCCCCGTCCTTCACACATTCACATTTATGAGACCCCCCTACCTAGTGTGACGTCACATATTTTGCATGAGCAAACTGATGACAGTATCGACATTATTTTTATTTTCAATTTAATAAAAGTCAATTCACCTATAAAACAAATTAAACTTTAATTTTTGAAGTTAGTTATTGATATGTAAAAGTTGAAATAGTTGAAATATCATGTTTTTGTACTTACTTCATAGAGAATAGACTTACGTTTTGATATTATATTTGGAAATGTGACGTCACAAAATTTTGGACCCCTCCCTGCCCCTTATCACACAATGTCACACTTCGTCAAACCCCTACCCCCCTCTTAACGTGTGACGTAATTTATGGATGGCCCCAAATGCATAATTATTTACTTGACTTTTTTATCGTCTGTTGTATTACAAGCGTAGTAAATTAAGGAGTTTTTTTCACTTTGCGAGCAAAAATATTATTCCTATCACATGTTCCTAACTTTATAATTAAAATAAAAACACGTACAAAAATGATATTTTTATTTAGGATTTTTATTTTGACTTAATTACAATAAATATGTACATATAACTTTATTTTTATTTTCATTTTAATAAGTCAATTCGCCTATAAAACAAATTAAACCCCCTACCCCCCTCTTAACGTGTGACGTAATTTATGGATGGCCCCTAATGAATATTTACTTGACTATTTTATCTTCTACCCACGTTGTATTACAAGCGTAGTTTAAAATAGGTTTTTTCCAGTTTGTGAGCAAACACTATTATTATTTATTGTCCTTATCACAAGTGATTATAATTAAAATTAAAACACGTACAAAAATGATAGTTTTATTTACGATTTAAACGATTTTAATTTTGACTTAATTACAATAAATATGTACATATAACTTATATAAGTAGATCAGTCTCTTGTCCTGAGGCCCCAAATTGATGTTCGACGAGTACCGACTGTAGGCCGTGCGATAGCGCTGAAAAAAAAGTTAAAAAAATAAATAAATAGTTATCAGGGAAGTGGACATAAGGTGCCATTTGTTGGCGGATAAGTTACCTGAACATAAATTGATTGAGCTGTATAGCCGGTAGCGCTGCTCTCAGAGCGCTGAGAGATGCGCTCTGCAACATCCCCCATACTTCTAAGTACTGTAGAGACGTCATACTGCTCAGTTTCCTGAAACAAACGAATATGTCTGATATAAATATTTACACGGTTGCGTTCATAAAGTCAGTTACATTAGACTACTTTACGTAACAGCTGACTGGACGTACATTTATACATGATTTTTCTTTGAATTTTCTCATTTTTTTTTATACAACTAGTTTGGCAAACAAGCGTACGGCTCACCTGATGGTAAGCGATTACCGTAGCTTATAGACGACAGTAACATCAGAAGCATCGCTGTGTTGCCGACTCTACCTCCAATTCCCCCAGGAGCTCTGGTCACCTTGCTCACCACAGCGGCTGAGCGCCAGGTGCTCCAGCAGTCCGACAGGTCCAGCTCAAGTGTATGTGTGAGAGTTACGTGAGCGCGTGCGGCGGCAGCAGGTAGCAGCGGCAGAGCGCCAGGTGCTCCAGCAGTCCGACAGGTCCAGCTCAAGTGTATGTGTGAGAGTTACGTGAGCGCGTGCGGCGGCAGCAGGTAGCAGCGGCTGAGCGCCAGGTGCTCCAGCAGTCCGACAGGTCCAGCTCAAGTGTATGTGTGAGAGTTACGTGAGCGCGTGCGGCGGCAGCAGGTAGCAGCGGCTGAGCGCCAGGTGCTCCAGCAGTCCGACAGGTCCAGCTCAAGTGTATGTGTGAGAGTTACGTGAGCGCGTGCGGCGGCAGCAGGTAGCAGCGGCTGAGCGCCAGGTGCTCCAGCAGTCCGACAGGTCCAGCTCAAGTGTATGTGTGAGAGTTACGTGAGCGCGTGCGGCGGCAGCAGGTAGCAGCGGCAGAGCGCCAGGTGCTCCAGCAGTCCGACAGGTCCAGCTCAAGTGTATGTGTGAGAGTTACGTGAGCGCGTGCGGCGGCAGCAGGTAGCAGCGGCTGAGCGCCAGGTGCTCCAGCAGTCCGACAGGTCCAGGTCAAGTGTATGTGTGAGAGTTACGTGAGCGCGTGCGGCGGCAGCAGGTAGCAGCGGCTGAGCGCCAGGTGCTCCAGCAGTCCGACAGGTCCAGGTCAAGTGTATGTGTGAGAGTTACGTGAGCGCGTGCGGCGGCAGCAGGTAGCAGCGGCTGAGCGCCAGGTGCTCCAGCAGTCCGACAGGTCCAGCTCAAGTGTATGTGTGAGAGTTACGTGAGCGCGTGCGGCGGCAGCAGGTAGCAGCGGCTGAGCGCCAGGTGCTCCAGCAGTCCGACAGGTCCAGCTCAAGTGTATGTGTGAGAGTTACGTGAGCGCGTGCGGCGGCAGCAGGTAGCAGCGGCTGAGCGCCAGGTGCTCCAGCAGTCCGACAGGTCCAGCTCAAGTGTATGTGTGAGAGTTACGTGAGCGCGTGCGGCGGCAGCAGGTAGCAGCGGCTGAGCGCCAGGTGCTCCAGCAGTCCGACAGGTCCAGCTCAAGTGTATGTGTGAGAGTTACGTGAGCGCGTGCGGCGGCAGCAGGTAGCAGCGGCTGAGCGCCAGGTGCTCCAGCAGTCCGACAGGTCCAGCTCAAGTGTATGTGTGAGAGTTACGTGAGCGCGTGCGGCGGCAGCAGGTAGCAGCGGCTGAGCGCCAGGTGCTCCAGCAGTCCGACAGGTCCAGCTCAAGTGTATGTGTGAGAGTTACGTGAGCGCGTGCGGCGGCAGCAGGTAGCAGCGGCTGAGCGCCAGGTGCTCCAGCAGTCCGACAGGTCCAGCTCAAGTGTATGTGTGAGAGTTACGTGAGCGCGTGCGGCGGCAGCAGGTAGCAGCGGCTGAGCGCCAGGTGCTCCAGCAGTCCGACAGGTCCAGCTCAAGTGTATGTGTGAGAGTTACGTGAGCGCGTGCGGCGGCAGCAGGTAGCAGCGGCTGAGCGCCAGGTGCTCCAGCAGTCCGACAGGTCCAGCTCAAGTGTATGTGTGAGAGTTACGTGAGCGCGTGCGGCGGCAGCAGGTAGCAGCGGCTGAGCGCCAGGTGTTCCAGGCGCCGCAGTGTTGCCAGCGCCGCCAGCGCGCCGACGCCCAGGCGCGAGCAGTCCGACAGGTCCAGCTCCAGCAGGCGCGGGCAGCGCGCCGCCAGCCGCCCCACCACTGGAGGGGGAATAGCAATATTATTTATTGTACACCAGAAAATACAAAAACAAGAAAAAAGTACAAAAGTCGGCCATTATCGAGCAAGCAATTTTTTCTGGGCAACCTTTATAATTTAGATGGAAATTGAAAAGTATGACAAAAAAATGATATAAATGATGTAATTTAAGTGGAAACAGACTATAAACATTAAACCTAATAAATAGGGAATATCTTGATTAAATCTAGTGTCACTGGGGAAGTACCTCGACCTTACAGAAGACCACAGCTAATTAATACTGCTCTCGAGCAGTGTTGTGTCCCTGTGGTGAGTGAGGTGGCCAGAGCTCCTGGGGGAATCGTGGATAGGGTCGGCAACACGCTTGCGATGCTTCTGGTGTTGCAGGCGTCTATAGGCTACGGTAATCGCTTACCATCAGATGAGCCGTACGCTTGTTTATTGACCGTGTTGTATAATAAAACTTACTCTCATCAGTCATAATCCTCGCCCCGCTGATGTTCAATCTCTGCAGTTTCTGAGGCAGCATAGTTACCACCACAAGCAGCGCGGCCTCGTTTAGATTACACCAAGAAATGTTCAGCGACTGCAAACTATAAAATAAATATACTTATAAGAAAATTGTAATAGGTCCAATTCTGTGCCTTCAGGGCCTGTTTAACCACTGTCTTATATACAGGTCATGCAAGTGAGTCCAATTTCAATGGTGCGAGATTTGTACGATAGTATCATAACTTTTCGTTCGCGTCAACGCCGCTGTACGTCACTGCTACCGATGTTTGCGCTCACGATGTCACGCCGCCCGGTTGAGTGACGCTTCATTGTAATTGGTTATATTTTAAAACGATCTATCGTCATGCACCTGGCGGCCGTAAATTGAAAAGTAAAGCGCAACCATTAAGCCGTCGTACCCCCCACCATTGTAGTTGCACGACCTGTGTATAAGCCCATAAGATATTTTTTTTTTTTTAACACCGAAGTCGAATATATTTATGCCATAATTCTATTCGCACAATAAATTGTGAATCAAAGTTGTAATTTGAGCAAAGTTGTAATCATAGTAAAAAAAATTTTTTTTGGAGGGTAGTTGTACAATTATTACTGGAGTCAGAGCTGTATTTTTAACAGAATTCCAGAATAAGGTTCTTAATTCGAATGTATTTTTGAAGTAAAACTTCTTTACGCACGCTCGACTTGGGGAGTAAGCTGGTGAATGTGTGACGAGAGCATTACGAAAAGTGTGATCGGACGAGGCGAACGAAGCAAGAAAGAGCTGCGAGCACACATTTTCTTTCTCTCTTTCTCTCATAGCCAGTTACGTTTCGTATATCTAAGACACAGTGCAGGCCTATTGTGCTGAAGTATTTCTTTTCATGTTAGCATAAATTTTTACAGCACTCTTATAAGAAACTAGATAATATATAATTTGTATAATAATAATTCAAACGCGCTTTTAAAGCCCACTCACCTGGTACAACCTTCCAGTATACTCGTTAGACCCTCGGCTGTGATTCCTCGCGCCATTGTGAGATTAAGCGTTTCTAAATTTGTACAATTACCTGAAATATTATTAAAAGGATTAAAATTATTACAAGCTTTTATTTAACTTGCAATGTACGAATGTAAAAGTTCGGGTGAAATCTTGCAACTCAGTTTCGAAGCAGATATCTTCAACTAATTGAACTGAAATTTTGTATACAAACTAGCTTCTGCGCGCGACTTCGTCGGCGTGGACTCCGCTCCTATTGGTCTTAGCGTGATGATACATAGCCTATAGCCTTCCTCGATAAATGGGCTATCTAACACTGAAAGAATTTTTCAAATCGGCCCAGTAGAACCAGAGATTACCGCGTTCAAACAAACAAACAAACAATCAAACAAACAAACTCTTCAGCTTTATATATTAGTATAGATTTAATTTGGATGACAATGCATGGTTAACTTTGTGATGTCATGCTAAATCCAACATGGCGGCATATCCAAGATGGCGGACTAATTATTTTTAATGAACTTCAAACTGCTAAGAATAATTTAATTAAAATGAAATTTTTAATGTGCGACAAGCTTTTTTTTTTCTATCATATAGATTATATTGTGTAATGACTTTATAAGTAGATAGTAAAAGTTTTAAAGTAAAAATTTATTTTTTCGTTTTAGCGCATTCAAATAAAAGCTTGTTTTTTAAAAAGATTTTTTTCCTTATTTAATTTATTTAAATTTAAAACGGTGAATTCCAATATCTAAGCATTAGCATGATATTAATCATAATCTTAAACTTGTGTTAGATAGTCCATTTAGTTATATTTTTAAACAATTAGATCACATATTGCTTTCAAGCAGTGTTGTGTTCCTGTTGGTAAGGTGACCAGAGCTCCTGGGGGGATTGTGGATAGGGTCGGCAACGCGTTTGCGATGTTTCTGGTGTTGCAGACGTCAGACCGACATTAAACGTAGTTTTGGGAACTACTCTGTGGCCATTACTCACCAATAAGTCGTTGCGCCTGTTCGCTGAGACGAACGCTCTCGAGGCTAAGTTTTCGAAGCGCGGGGCAGGCTCTAAGCGTGTGTTCCAGTGTCCTGGGCTCTAGAGAACTCATGCTGAGGTCTAGGTACTGGACGCGCGAGGAGTCCACCTTCGTTGGAGACCAGGGGCCTATCTGTGGACATTTGACGTTTTTTAATATATTTTTTCAATCGACTTAAAAAAAGAAGAAAGTTTTCAATTCGACTGTAATTCTCTAATGATCGAAAGGTAGTCTTTTTCATGTGGTCCCATTTATATTTTAACAACGATCTCACCAGTACTTTTTGAGTTATCTTTAACGCCCGATTCGAGAATTAATGATGCGTATGTACTCGAGTATTTTTTCGTCTACCTACGTTGTATTACTGGTCAATGTAATTGAAGTCGGTTTTTTTTCGTTTGCACACAACACAATTATTATTCACTTCTTTAAAAATGCCCCACACATATGGGCTCTGGTATTTCCCATACCTACCTTTTTCAAAAATCATGCATCAAGCTTATCCCACATGCAATTTATTAGATATGACCGTCTCTCCATAATTATATAAGAAGGTACAGAGCTTAACCTACCACACTACTGCTAGTTTCTGTAAATTAATTAATGAAATAGCTTGCACTTCACACGCATCAGCCTATCGCAGTCCACTGCTGGACATAGGCCTCCACAAGTTCGCGTCAATAATGTCGTGAACTCATGTGTGGTCACCACGCTGGGCAGGCGGGTTGGTGACCGCAGTCGCACCGAAGACGCTGCTGCCCGTCTTCGGCCTGTGTATTTCAAAGCCAGCAGTTGGATGGTTATCCCGCCATACGTCGGCTTTTTAAGTTCCAAGGTGGTAGTGGAACTGTGTTATCCCTTAGTCGCCTCTTACGACACCCACGGGAAGAGAAAGGGGGGCTATATTCTTTACTGCCGTAGCCACACAGCAGCAATAAAATAGCTTTCAAAACCCTTACCTCTGAACTAGCTAGTCTAACTATGACGGGTTTCCTGGCTAATATCCTCCCCAGGGCGTCCTTGGCTAGAGTCTTATTACCTAGGTCTAGCCTTTGCCAGAGTGTCTCGTCGCAGGCTAGCCTGTACATCCTGAAACGTACAAATACAGGGATGAACTTGTGTTTTGCTAAAATGTCGTAGTGTGTTATTTTACAGCCTATTCAGGGTTTAATAAATTCTATGAGTACATATATTTGTTTTAATTAGGAAAACAACAAAAAATATTGTATTATCTATCTATACAAATAAATAAAATTGGAGTGTCTGTTTGTAATATTAAAATAACCGCTTTTTACTAAATGCATATATGGACGTATACATGGTACATATTATACTAAAATAACATATTTTACAATTTTTGTCTGTCGGTCTGTTTTTTCTTTGACTTTTACTGGCAGATAGCTGATATAGTAAGGAGTAACTTAGGCTACTTTTATTATACATTTTTTTTTATAACTGCAAACTGAACAATAACTTTTTTGTTAAATTCCACGCGGTCGAAGTCATGGGCACAGCTAGTCTATATATAAACATTTCGTATCACGATGTATGTTAACGAAAAACTCCGCAACTACTAAACCAATTTTTATCAAATTTTGTAAGCATCTGTAATTTGGTCCAACTTGGGAGATATGGTAGTTTTATCTCAATTGGACCCGGTAGGTGGCGCTGCTATCGGTATGTAAGCAATCAAATTTGGTAGCTGCTTTCCGGGCAGGACAACGTCGGCCGGTCCGCTAGTATAATATACTCGTATAAAAAATAATACAAAATTACCAAGCTTGTATAAATAAACATGACATATTTGAGAACTTAATCCATACTAATATTATAAATGCGAAAGTAACTCTGTCTGTCTCGCAATCACGCCAAAACTACTAAACAGATTTAAATGAAATTTGGTATATATATATTTTAGAGTCTGAGAAAGGACATAGGCTACTTTTTAATGCGAATAAAAGGGTGTAAGGGGTTGAAAGGTGGGAATGAAAATTTGTATGGAACTATGTTCGTGTTTCGTAACTGTCAAACATTTAATGTTCATCCCGTCGATATGGTAAACTTTCCGATAAAATTAAAGAACGTATTTAAATAAAGGTTTCGAATTGACAACATATATCCACAATATAGGGATAGTGGCGTATTTTACATTTTAAAAATGTATAATAATGTCAGTAATGAAAACGGATTGACATAATATATATTGGTTGTCAAATATAAAACGTAGTGCTTATATACTCTTTGGTCAAATATTTATGCGTGCGTTCAGAAATTTATTTAGTGTAAACTAAGTAAAATATATCAAGCTAATTAAATATTATACTATTAAAAAAAGGAAAGCATTTTTTTCCCTCAAACCAACGCAGGTGAAACCGCGGGGCACAGCTAGTATTTTATATTTTGAATGTGTTTGAAATTGAACGGTTCATATGCAAAACGCATCGTTTTCGGTATAGAGGAATCAGCCTTTAATGTGTAAGTCAGTCAGTAAGCAATTCAGCCAGCAAGTCTAGAAGTCAATCAGTAACTCAATAGAAAATATGTAAGTTAGTCAGTTAATCAGATAGACAGTCACTCAGGCCGTAACTCTGGCAGTCACCATGTCATCAATCGCTCAGTAAGTCAATCAATTAGTAGCGCACATTCGCTCTCGTGGGGTGCCAGCGGAATTCACCTGTTGTATTGCTCAATCTTTCAATCAGTTAATTAGTCAGTCAGTAGTTGCGGGTTCGATCCCCGCACACGACAACATTTATATTGGCCATACAGATGTTTGCCGTGGTCTGGGTGTTTGTGCAGTCCTTGTAGTTGTCCCCACCGTGCTCCAGAGAGCACGTTAAGCCGTCGGTCCCGGTTGATATCATGTACACCTGATAGCGATCATTACTCATAGTAGGGAATATATCCGCCAAACCGCATTGAAGCAGCGTGGTGGATTAAGCTCTGATCCTTCTCCTACATGGGGAAGAGGCCTATGCCCAACAGTGGGATATTACAGGCTGAATCGTGATGTGACAATAATGAAGTCACTTATTCGTTCAGCCATTCATTCTTCGATTCATTCATTCAATCAGTTAGCCAGGTCATAAATAGGGACTAGAGATTGCAAACCGGGCCCGGGCGGGCCCGGCCCGGCCGGGCCCGGTGCCCTTTTAGGCACCCACCGGGCCCGGCCATTCTGACCGAGCCCGGTCACCGGGCCCGGTACGTAAACCGCGACTATACAAGTTTGCTTGTTTACAGTTACAGTACACCTATCATATAAGATTTCGCTATTTAGTCAATTAGTAATAGTAACACTCACTAGTCTAAACTCTTAATAGCCAAATTTTAAGAAAAAACATACTTTACTTTTAGCAAACAAGAATTTGTTTTGTTTATAACAATTAACAAAGCTACCAAAGTTTATCTATCTATCTAATCTAATTCTTTATGACACGTTTAGTACCTTAAGCTGCGTTATTAGTTTATTATTAACCGACGTCCAAAAAGGAGGAGGTTTTCAATTTGATTGAATTTTTTTAAATATATGTTAGATCAGAACTTTTGACTTGGTGGACCGATTTCGATGAACTTTATTTTAACTGAAAGGTGTTGCGTGTCATGTGGTCCCATTTAAATTTAATTAAAATCTGACAAGTACTTAGAGTTATCTAATGATGCGTATTTCCTTGACTACTTTTTCGTCGACCGTATATCGTATCGTTATATCGTATCTCGTATTAAACCGCATAACTTTTCACTGGGTTTATCTATTTTCACGATTCTTACTTTAATCGAAGGCCAATACTTGTCATGTAGCCTTGTTTAAATTTGATCGAGATCTGATTACTACTTTTTGAGTAATCTTTGTTAGCGCGTATTTATTTGACTATTTTTTCGTCTTATTACGTTGTATTACTTGTCGATGTAATTGAAGTCGGTTTTTTTTTGTTTGCGCTCGCAATTATTTTAATACTATGTTTTTAAATAGACACTATAAGGAGTAAAGAGAAAAACCTGCTTATTTAAACTTATTAAAATGAATAATTACTAATACTAATGTTACTTTTCCGTCCATAAATAATAGTAATAAATTCTGTATTAAGTGCGATTTTGAGACTTGAGTGAGGCTGATTATTGTGATAATTGTTCATAAGCCAGTTTGAAATAAATATTAACCTTGAATCATTGTGTTTTTTCATTCATATAGAGAAAATTTTCATAAATTACTTAGGCTTCATCGCTAACACATAACCCTAGGGTTGGCGACGAATGCAACCGGGCCCGGCCGCGTTGAAAAACATACCGGGTTGCAATCTCTAATAGGGACACAATAGGACATTACCGTTTACAAACGAGGGCACAGTGAGCCAAAGCTCTCTTGGGAAGCCAGCGGAGTACACTCAGTACTAGCTCGTCCGGCAGTAACGAGAATGTGTCACCCGTGTCACTACTCGCTACCGTCTGGACACTGTGTGGTGGTGATAGTTCCTCTGGGGTAACTGATCCTGAAACATAAAAATATATTTTTGAATTGAAACTTCTTTAGGCGCATGAGGAGTAATATTTGAGCGAAGGGCAACGCAGCAGCGTCATGACGTTCAGTAGTTGGATCCGTGACCGCCTGGGAACACCGCGTGATGTTGGCTTCTTTTTTTTGGTTTTTTTTTTCAATTAGTTTTTTTTTTGTATTTTCAATTAGTTTTTTTTTGTATTTTAAATTAGTTTTTTTTTTTGTATTTTAAATTCGTTTTTTTTAATTAGTCTTTTTTTAATTACTATTTTTTAAAATTAGTTCGCCAAAGAAGTTTCCACTTCTGACATGTATACTTTGTACGCACGCCCTTTTTTATATATAATTATGTCGGCAAACAAGTGTATGTCTCACCTGATGGTAAGCGATTACCGTAGATTATATACGCTTGCAACACCAGAAGCATTGCAAGCGTGTAGCCGCCCCTATTCCTAATCTCCTCCAGGAGCTCTGATCACCTTACTCACCAACAGGAACATAACACTGCTTGAAAGCGGTATTATTTAGCTGTGATCTTCTTTAAGGTCGAGGTACTTGCCCAGTCGGGGTGCTGCAGATTTTGAGCACGAAAATTCCTGCTGTGCCCTACCTCAGTTTTTTTTTTCAATTTCAAAATGTGTACATCAATAATTAGATTATGCCAGTTACGATGTGGTTTCATTTCTCAAATAACCCACTGATCGTCACATGACAACTGATGATGGTTAAAATATTTTTCAAAATGGGTCATTATAACTGACTTTGAATAAAAAAAATCCTCAATAAAATTTCATTTTTATTTTTTACTGGTTAATTTTGACATGACCTATGTTAAAATTAACCAAAAAGTTGGTTAAATGGTATTTTAATCAACTTCAAAGAAAGGATGAGAGTTCTCGATTTGACTGTATTTTTTTAAGTGTTTTATCTCATAACTGTACTGATTTTTATGATTATTTATTTATTTATTTAATAATTGCATGGTGCTTGTCTTGTGGTCCCAATTAGATCGAGATCTGATTACAACTTTTTGAGTAATCTTTAATAGCGCGTATTTACTTGACTATTCTTTCGTCTCATTACGCTGTATTACTTGTCGATGTAATTGAAGTCGGTTTTTTCTTTCGTTTGCGAGCAAAACACAATTATTACTCTAAAGTTAGTTCACTCACGTTCAATTTCCTTGAGTTTCTTGCCACTTGTGGTCGTGGCACTGTCGCTGTAACAAGCCCCAATTTTATAGTTCGACGTTACAGACTGGCCTAGAGGCGTCTCCTCTTCAATGAGATAGGTTCCAGTCAGGGTTGTGTCCAGGGTGTGTTCCGTTGGTTGGAGGGGTACTGGAATGGAAACATGGGGCTTGTAAATAAAAAAGATGGAGTAAAACGACTGATTGTATGCGTTACCGTAGCTTATAGACGCCTGCAACACCAGAAGCATCGCAAGCGCTTTGCCGACCCTAGCCTCGACCCTCCCAAGGAACTATCCACCTTACTCACCACGGGAACTCAACACTACTTGAAAGCAGTATTATATTATAATATCTTGTAGGCTATAAAAGATCATGAAAATACTATTTTTTTCTAAACAAGCCTGCAAATAAGCGTACGGCTCACCTGATGGATGGTACGGTCACCTTACAGTAGAGATTGCAAACCGGGCCCGGCCGGGCCGGGCCCGCCCGGGCCCGGTGCCCTTTTAGACACCCACCGGGCCCGGCCATTCTTACCGAGCCCGGTCACCGGACCCGGTACGTAAACCGCGACTATACAAGTTTGGTTGTTTACAGTTACAGTACACCTATCATATAAGATTTCGCTATTTAGTCAATTAGTAATAGTAAAACTCACTAGTCTAAACTCTTAATAGCCAAAAATTAAGAAAAAACATACTTTACTTTTAGCAAACAAGAATTTGTTTTGTTTATAACAATTAACAAAGCTACCAAAGTTTATCTATCTATCTAATCTAAGTCTTTATGACACGTTTAGTATCTTAAGCTGCGTTATTAGTTTATTATTAACCGACGTCCAAAAAGGAGGAGGCTCTCAATTTGATTGAATTTTTTAAATGTAGACTATGTACTTTTTCGTCGACCGTCTATCGTATCGTTATATCGTATCTCGTATTAAGCCGCATAACTTTTCACTGGGTTTATCTATTTTCATGATTCTTACTTTAACCAAAGGTCAATACTTGTCATATAGACTTGTTTAAATTTGATCGAGATCTGATTACTACTTTTTGAGTAATCTTTGTTAGCGCGTATTTATTTGACTATTTTTTCGTCTTATTACGTTGTATTACTTGTCGATGTAATTGAAGTCGGTTTTTTTGTTTGCGAGCACACACAATTATTTAAATACTATGTTTTCAAACAGACACTATAAGGAGTAAAGAGAAAAACCTGCTTATTTAAACTTATTAAAATGAATAATTACTAATACTAATGTTACTTTTCCGTCCATAAGTAAAAGTAATAAATTCTGTATTAAGTGCGATTTTGAGACTTGAGTGAGGCTGATTATTGTGATAATTGTTCATAAGCCAGTTTGAAATACATATTAACCTTGAATCATTGTGTTTTTTCATTAATATAGAGAAAATTTTCATAAAATGCTTAAGTTTCATCGCTAACACATAACCCGGCCGGGTTGGCGACGAATGCAACCGGGCCCGGCCGCGTTGAAAAACATACCGGGTTGCAATCTCTACCTTACAGCCTATATAACACCAGAAGAATTGCAAGCGCGTTGCCGACCCTACCCCCAATTCCCCCCAGTAGCTCTGGTCATCTTACTCACCGACAGGAACACAACACTGCTTGGAAACAGTGTTACTTAGCTGTGATCTTCTGTAAGGTCGAGGTACTTCCCCAGTTGGGCTGGTACAGATTTTGAGCAGGATATTTCCTGCTGTATCCTACTACGTACTATGACTAAGTTTCAACTTACATTTGTCGCAACTCCTCGGGCTTTTCCGAGACGGTCCGGGACTCAACTTGGCAGACGGGCTGATCACCCTCGATATATTGGGGTTGACGTTTTCTATGTCATGTTTCCTTTTTAATGTTCTGTGCTGTAAAGAAAATTATATAATATCTATAATTCTATATTATAAAAATGAATGTTGCTAAGAGCATAACTCGAGAATGGTTCGACCGATTCGGCTAAATTTTTTTTGTATGTTCCTTAAAAATTCCACGGAAGGTTTTTAACTTTTTATACAAAAAAAAAAAAAAAAACATAACAGACAGAACGAAGTCTGTCCGGGCAGCTAGTATTTAAATAAATATAAATATTAATTATATGTTTGCCATGATTTTTTCTATGATTCTGTTGCAGTGGCGAGTGATATTTATGCCGAAATTTGCAGTTTTTATTTTCAGGTGGGAGTTGGGACGGATATTTATATTTATTCAAATGCTGGCTGTGTCCCGCGGTTAAACCCGCGTTATTGACAGGAGAATTAAATATTACAAGGAAGGAATAAAATATTCAACCTGTAGCCTTCCACGGTAAATGGACTAACCAACAAAAAGATTATTACGAATTATTCATTTTGAACCAGTAGTTCTAAAGATTAAAAAAACAATATCTTCAGCATTATAAAATTTGAAAGGATCTGCCCCGTGTAACTAATTTTTAAAGTGAGTGTATACCATTGCAGCCCCAATGTGCCTCGGAGAGTACATTAAGCCGTCGGTCCCGGTTGTTATCATGTACACCTGATAGCGATGTTACTCATCATAGTAGAGAATATATCCGCCAACCCGCAGAGGAGCAGTGTGGTGGATTAAGGTTCAAATCTTCTAAATTAAAAGGTTGTCACACGATCGTCTTAAGCTAGGCAACTGAATGCCTATGTTTTCAGAGTAGGATCGGGAATCGGACCCACTAACCTTAGAACATAAAGCAGGGTTAATGCCAACTGCGCTAACAGGCAGTCAAATTTAAATAACAAACGCTTCACACTCAACGGCCTCCAGTTGGTTTTACTCCTATGTCGGGGGTCCAGAAATAAACAGAACACAAAAGCACAAACGCCTAGACCACGACAAACATCTGTATGGCCAATACAAATGTTTGTCAAAAGCGAGTACCGAACCCGCAACAGCTATTGATATGAGCTTTGCGCCAACGCGTCGTCAAATTACATAATGTCCGACTAATTATTATAAATGCGAGTTTGCGAGGATGGATGTATGTTTGTTACTCTTTCACGTAAAAACTACTGGACCGATTTTAATGAAACTTGGTAGGAGATAAGCTGGATTTTTTTATCAAGAGATTCCCACGGGATCGGAAATTATGCGGGTGAAACTGCGTGGCGCAGCTAGTTCTCTATTAATCTATGATAGATTTGTCATAGTATATTACTAAAGTCATACGATACGAGGAAATTTTAAATGTTTTATTCTATGTCTGTTACTCTTTCACGTAAAAACGACTGGACCGATTTTAATGAAACTTGGTACGAGACAGCTGGATTTTTATCCTGAGAGTCCCGCGGGATCGGAAATTATGCGGGTGAAACTGCGTGGCGCAGCTAGTTCTCTATTAATCTATGATAGATTTGTCATAGTATATTACTAAAGTCATACGATACGAGGAAATTTTAAATGTTTTATTCTTAAAGCTGACATAATTGTTGCTATTTTGAGAAGCAGCACATTGTAACTCACTGTCCAATGATGGAAACCTGTACTCAGTGTTGTATCTACTAGTACTGAAAAAATTAAATAAACGTATTCTCTTAGGCTCAGCACTTTTTAAAGTAAAACTTCTTTAAGCACTTTGGGAGTAAGCTGGTGAGAACGTTGCGAAAAGTGTGATCGGGCGAGGCGAACGGATGTTAAGAGGGAGATATAAATTAGTGAAGATAGAAAGAGAGTTATGTTTCGTTAGTTTTACTTCAGTTGTGTGGTCTAAAGCACAATCTTCAAATTTATTTGTTACTAGCTGACCCGGCGAACTTCGTACCGCCTAACAGCGGATTCTTTAATTTTTTTTTTGAAACCCCTCCACTAACACTTAAACTTTATGGTATGGTATTAAAGTTCAAATTGACTTTTAAGTATTATTACGAATCTTTTATATGGGAATATAGAAAATTGTTGTTTTTAGACTTTTTCAGGGATTTTTTTCAAATTTTTCTCTCCGTAAAAACCATCCTCGTACTTCAAGGAATATTATAAAAAAAGAATTAGCGAAATCGGTTCACCTGCTCTCGAGATTTGCGCTTAGCAACACATTCAGCGATTCATTTTTATATATATAGAGAAAAGATTAAAACTAGAATCGTTAAGTACATCAGTTTTCTAGAACGAGATTATCTTGCTGAATAATAAATTATTAAATTCACCAATATTCGAATCAGCATTGTAATTTTTTTGTGTCAAACATCACAAACTGTGTGATGATTGATGATATGACATAATTTTTGCAATTTAAGAATTTATACACAAAGCTGTTCTCAGTAAAAATATACATTTTTCAATATAATATTATAATTTATAATCGATAGATCGTTTTATTTATTTTTTATTTATTTATACTTTATTGTACATCACAACTACACATAATAATTATCATTTGGCATATCATTATGGCTATTTAGCCATTTCTTCCAGACAACCCAAATATATATTTCCTACTATGAGTAACGATCGCTATCAGGTGTACATGATAACAACCGGGACCGACGGCTTAACGTGCTCTCCGAGGCACGGTGGGGAGACCCACAAGGACTGCACGAACACCCAGACCACGGCAAACATCTGTATGGCCAATACAAATGTTGTCGTGTGCGGGGATCGAACCCGCAACCGCTCGCGCAACAGCCAATCGCAATCCATTGCTGTGACCGCTGCGCCAACGCGGCGTCGTCATTTTCGTATTTTAACCGATTTCAAAAAAGAAGATCCTCAATTTGACGGTAATTTTATTGTGGTTACCTCATAACTTTTTATCAGATGTACAGATTTTTATGATTCTGTTTAAAATCGATTCAATAAAAAATAACTACAAAAAGAATTATTTAAATTGGTACACCCAGTAAATGGTAAGGGCGCTCTAATTTAAAAACATTTAATTGTTCAATATTTTTTTGATATCTACCCTCATAATGACAAAATAAAAATACCACAGTATGAGTGTTAAGTACTTTTTTATTTGTTTGAATCGGGACTTAGAAGAATTTTGTTGGTAATATAAATTGATACCTCAATACTTATAATGTTAAAATTTGTTTAAACACACATAAATGCAATGCATAAATGGGTAAACTGGTAGAAATCTCTTTTAGAGACAAGTTCGCCCTTGCAAACTGCCATTGTATTAATATTTTTGTATGTTTTTTTTTTTAAATGTAACTAGGACGGCAAACAAGCGTACAGCTCACCCGATGGCAAGACCGCAGCCTATAGACGCCTGCAACACCAGAAGCATTGCAAGCGCGTTGCCGACCCTATCCCCAATCCCCTCCAGGAGCTCTGGTCACCTTACTCACCAACAGGAACACAATACTGCTTGAAAACAGTATTATTTAGCTGTGGTCTTCTGTAAGGTGTTTTTAAGTGCAATAAAGAATATAATATATAAATGCTCCAACGGGGAATCAGATCCGCGACAGACAGTACTCCGGCGCCTACGCTCACCACTACACCGTAGTGGATGTCATGAAAAAACTTATTAAAAGTTATTATTAACTTATAATTGTGTTTTCTTGCAAACGAAAAAAAATGCCGACTTCAATTACATTGACAGTTACAATGTAGGTAGACGAAAAAATAGTCAAGTAAATACGTGCTATCAAATATTACTCAAAAAGTAGTCATAGTATATCGATCAAATGGGACTACAAAACAAGCAGCTTTCGATTTAATTTATCAAAATCGGTACGCCCAGTAAAAAGTTCTGAGGTAACATACATTATAAAAAAAATTACAGTCGGTTAATAAAACTTACCGTAGTACTGATCGTGTCACAGTTATTGTCACTGTCATCTGGCTCCAGTAAACTCACGCCCATTTCTTGTAGTACCTTGAAATAAAATTAAATAAATATAAATAAATAATAAATATATACAACACACACACACGGTCGTCTGTTCCTAAAGTAAGCAACTTAATGCTTGTGTTATAGGTAACAGCCGACTGGTATAGTTGCATATTTTTTTTTCGATAAACATACATATAAATACTACATATATAAATAAATATATATTACACCCAGACTCTGGGTGGGAATCGAACCCACGACCCCTGGAGCAGAAAGCAGAGTCATAACACACTGCGCCAACGGGCTAGTCAAAAAAATTAAGTGTTTCCAGGACCAATTAAATTAAAATCACTAACTTTACCTAGTTTTGTTCTAGTCAATTGAGTACATACAAATGGGAGGCCTACAATTAAACCACATACGCTTCAGCCTGTAATATCCCACTGCTGGGCATAGGCCTCTTTCCCATGTAGGGGAAGGATCAGAGTTTAATCCACCACGCTACTCCAATGTGGGTTGGCGAATATGTTCCCTAATATAAGTAAAGATCGCTATCAGGTGTACATGATAACAACCGGGACCAACAGCTTAACATGCTCTCTGAGATACGATTAAACTTTAGACAGAAACTTTAGAAGTTCATTGATGGAATAAAAAATTAAATTACTTAATTGTATAATTATCGAATGAAACGAATATTTTAATTTACACTATTGGCGGATCGCAGGACAGGAAAACGACTGTCAAGTCAACTAATAAATAATGAAAATTACTACATTATTCAAAGTACTTAACCTATGTGATTTCTTCAAGGAAACACACGTAAATTTTATCACGATAACGAAAATTTACACAATCAAAGCTAAGGACTCGTAATAACTACGTTTTATACATAATTTATCAAGAAAACTTGAGTTATAACACGCGTAAACTTCTTCGTAAGATTGTTTCTAATTCTCATGTTATACCACATTTCGAAGTGTAATACAGAGGAATATACTATTCTTTTTAATTATTTTTAGATAACATTAGTATTTAGAAACAAGGTAGATTGCAAAAAACCAAAAAAGAACAGTTAAATACCCTAATAAAACCCGAGGGTGTGGTTGAAAAAAAAAAGCGGGAATCTATACAAAAACTCACCTCTGTATCAGTTCTTCGGTCCATCAAGCTCCATGATTTACGCCCCGAGTTATCTAACCGCATCCTCTTCCTAAAACACACGCGAAATTACAACTTTTAACACAATTTTCGTTAAAAATATTAAATGACACGTTATGAACATTTGCCGCCTTTTGACTTTGGCGCTGAAAATCAGCTGTCAGAGACATGGGGATGTGAAATACACCGATTTTAACACCAAAAATACTCGGCTTACCGAGGACTCTCGATCACATCCAGAGCAGAAGAAGTATGATCATCTTCAACACTGTTTATATTCATTTTTGTTATTACTTAAACTCTTCCAAAGTTTAAAGAATGGACGTCATCACTGTTCACTATTTTGACGAAATTAGAAATAAGAATCAAGTGCATAGACAACTTTTTTATAGACGTGTGAACTGTGAAGTGTGAACAGTGTTACAAGTTCACAATAATAATAAAAAATTGAAATATATAATTATTATATGAGATGTGTCATTTTTTCGTGTTCTTCTTCTTCTTAAATAATCGTAAATAAGGCGCGAGTTTGAATAACTGCAACATTATTAAAAATAAAACATAATTATTGAAGTTTAACATTCATATTGATTTTGATCAAAAGTAAAAACTGAGTTTGACTAAAGTTAAAATCAATAGCAAAAAATTAATATGAATTTTAGTCAAAATAAAAGTGTGAATTATCGAAGAAATACTATGTTATTTATCCAAGATATAAATTAGTTTTTGCTTACTTTATTGAGTTTAGAAATTAATTATAATAATCTTCACATTATAATTAAATTGGCAACATTATTTTTTGTTTACAATTTTATCAACCAATGGCTGACTTTCATTCCTGCGCACTGCTTTCCAATTCGTCGAAAGCAACGACGATATACCCAAAAATACTGTCAACAACTCAACAGGAAGGAACCAAAACATAAGACAAAGGAATTTGCACGAAGTCGATCGTCGCGTTTGTTTATATATTAAAAAAACAATACGAAAAATAACTTTTTTATCTTAATTTTAATCGTGAAAAGTTTAAAAGAAACGTAATTTGTCGGGTGTTGTGATAAGACCGCGAGAATGGCGGCTAGAAAACTGAATAACATCGAAGACCTGAGTGGTAAGTAAAACATAAATAAACAATTGTTTCATGATGGTGATGAATCGCGCAATTATTTTCGATCACGTATATTCTTTTATTGTGGGTATATATGATATTTTATATATATAGATTAATAGAAAATCTATTTTTAATATATACGCGGTGTAGAATGTTTACAATAACTGCGCAGTTATTTTGCAACAGCTGGCATGCCTATGTCCTTGAATGAGGTATTTTGAAGTGGGCAGTATACATACAACCTGAGGCCAGCGAAATCGTAAACAAGCGTGGATAATTAATCTATACTAATATAATAAAGCTGAAGAGTTTGTTTGATTGTTTGTTTGTTTGTTTGTTTGTTTGTTTGAACGCGCTAATCTCAGGATCTACTGGACCGATTTGGAAAATTCTTTCAGTGTTAGATAGCCCATTTATCGAGGAAGGCTATAGGCTATATATCATCACGCTAAGACCAATAGGAGCGTAGCACCAATGAAGAATGTTTCAAAATCGGGTTTTTTTCCTTTTGAGAGATTCCGCTGCGTAAACGCTTAAAGTTTCGCACAAATCATGTATGACAGAATTGGTCCTATTCCACGGGGACGAAGTCGCGCGCACAAGCTAGTATTGATATAAACCGGTCTTATTGATAACACTCATTATAATACCCAGAGGTTCATTGTTTGGGGTCATCTTAACTTGGTTAGTTTCGATATACATACCGCTTTTGAGTTCATGAACTCCTAGTACATATTCATGAAACGGTTTTTTTTTTAAATTTGCGTTTCAAATTATATAATTAAATGATATATAATGCTAATTATAATAATGAATAAAAAATGATTAAAAGAAATATTTTTTTGTAAATATTCCCTTCTACATACCTACTTAATTACATACATACAACACATCCATTGTCGTCTGCTAACAGTAGTCTTTGTTTGAAAATATGTAACATACACGCTAAACACGTTTTCTGCCCAAAAATTTACATTACTTATAATGTTTTCAATGACTAAAATACTGTTTTAAATGGTTATTGCAACAAAAAAATATTAATGGAATAAATTTTTTACTATAAATATATTAATAAATTGCTCACCAATTATTTTGTAACTTTTAAACATTAAAAATTATTATAGTACTAATTTTGAAATAGCTATTGGATGATGCTATTAATTATTAATGTATTAGTATAAATTAATTTAAATTTTGGTAATTAATGCAATAAAAAATCCGTTTTTATGCTTTAAATATGTGTACATAATAAATAAAAGAATCCGTAAGAAGTCTGGTTTATAAGCTAAATGGCACATGTACATTTCATCTCATTATTTGAAAAGCTGTTTTCTCTGCAATTTAGTACATAGTATTGTCTATAAAAAAAGTCACCTAAAGATATTTATGTAATGATGATAATAATCATCTTAATCCATATTATTTATTTCTTAGAAAGATAAAACAAGGTACTTAGTAATTTAATTAAATTTTTAGTAATTAAATTGAATGTCTGTGTTTTACTAGAACAATAAATTAATATGTATGTGAGTCGTTAGTCTAAGCGCTCTCACACACGAACGGCACGTTGCCAACGGCAGAGGTCGACGGCAGCCGTCGACTGCCGTCGAGCGCCGTCAGCGGCAGGCGACTGCAGCCGTCGACTGCCGTCGAGCGCCGTCAGCGGCAGCCGTCGACTGCCGTCGAGCGCCGTTGGCGGCGCGCCGTCGGCTGCAGTCCGCTGCCGTTAGGAACATGCCGCTCACACGTTGGCTCTCGTAGTAAAGGAGCCAGTTGCAAAATGAATTCCGAAGAAGAAACACTGTTATTGTTTTTAAACGGTTTTATTTAGCTTGACCAACTTGGTATTTATTTATTTTTTTGTTTATTTGTGTTTGGGTCAAATTTAGTAATTGGAATTTTACCCCCTTCCTGATAACAGATTGATCTGATATTTGGTACACATTCATAATCTTGATGACAATACAACATAATATATTTATTATGGTTCTAAATCCAATATGGCCGCCAATACAAAATGGCGGATCACATAACTTCACAACAACCTCAATATTGGTATCAAATGAAAAGGCTTAGTTGGTAGAATACAGCTCACTATGAAAAATCCAAGATGGCCGCCGCCACAAAATGGCGTATTACATATTTTCCACAAATTCCTCAATATGGGTATATAGTAAAAATCCAAGATGGCTGCCACCACAAAATGGTGGATTACATACTTTCTACTGAAATGAAATGAAATGAAAACATTTATTTCGTCATAAGGTGGTCCTCACACTTAACGAAAGTCAAAAAGAAAAACAAAAATGTCATTTACAAAAAAAAAAACAACAATAGTAAAAAAGTTAAGGCAGCAAAATATCAATAAAATAAAAATGTATACTTTAACATTAGCATTGGGTAAATTACTAATACCTCAATATGGAAATCAAATGAAAGGGCTTGATTGGTAGAATACAGTTTATTAGACTGTGTAGGTATATTTATTACTAATCTAAAACTACTCAACGAAACTAAAAACTTGAAAATAAAATAAACTAAAAAATGTTTCATGTTAAACGGTTTTATTGCAATAAAAATGATGTATTTAGGTTATGGACTAAAAACTAAAAAATAATTCGGTAAGTCCTAGCTACCAGATCGCACCAATCTTCTCATCAATCTGGGGTATTGATCAGACAAATATAAAATCGTTGGGCGTATCCAGAGCGCGTATATTACAGAGTAAACATTATGATAGAAATTTCACGTGCCCATCGTTTCAAGTTTTTAGTTTCGTCGAGTAGTTTTTAGATTAGTAATAAATATACCTACACAGTCTAATAAACTGTATTCTACCAATCAAGCCCTTTCATTTGATTTCCATATTGAGGTATTAGTAGAAAATATGTAATCCACCATTTTGAGGCGGCACCCATCTTGGATTTTTCATAGTCAGCCCTATTCTACCAATCGAGCCTTTTCATTCTATAGTCGATACCCATATTGAGGAATTTGTGGAAAATATGTAATCCGCCATTTTGTAGCGGCGGCCATCTTGGATTTTTCGTAGTGAGCTCTATTCTACCAATCGAGCCCTTTCATTCGATACCCATATTGAGGAATTTGTGGAAAATATGTAATACGCCATTTTGTAGTGGCGGCCATCTTGGATTTTTCATAGTGGGCTCTATTCTACCAATCAAGCCCTTTCATTTGATACTCATATTGAGGTATTTGTTGAAAATGTGTAATACGCCATTTTGTGGCGGTGCCCATCTTGGATTTTTCATAGTGAGCTGTATTCTACCAACCAAGCATTTTCATTTGATACCAATATTGAGGTTGTTGTGAAGTTATGTGATCCGCCATTTTGTATTGGCGGCCATATTGGATTTAGAACCATAAGAAATATACTATGTTGTATTTTCATCAAGATTAAGAATGTGTACCAAATATCAGATCATTCTGTCATGAGGAAGGGGGTAAAATTCCAATTACTAAATTTGACCCAAACACACAAATAAACAAAAAAAAAATAAATAAATACCAAGCTGGTCAAGCTAAATAAAACCGTTTAAAAACAATAACAGTATTTCTTCTTCGGAATTCATTTTGCAACTGGCTCCTTTACTAAGAGAGCCGACGTGTGAGCGGCATGTTCCCAACGGCAGCGGACTGCAGGCGACGGCGCGCCGCGGACGGCGCTCGACGGCAGTCGACGGCTGCCGCTGACGGCGCTCGACGGCAGTCAACGGCTGCAGTCGACTGCCGCTGACGGCGCTCGACGGCAGTCGACGGCTGCCGTTGACCTCTGCCGTTGGCAACGTGCCGTTCGTGTGTAAGAGCGCTAACAATCCTATGGGATATATTATGTCACAATAAATTTGTTTCAATTCTCTTTAGACAATGTCTATGGACTTAATATATGTTGGTAATCTTGGAGTATGGTAATCAATATTAATTAATGACCCACTTAATATGATGGTGTAATACTTGTCATAATTATTTGTTTATTGACTGCTAATCACTTCATTGTTTATGTTTTCCTAGTACTATTTTAAACATTAGTTTGGTTTTACTCTACAAAAAAGATATTTAGGAAAATCAATTTTTTTTAGATCTTTATGAGTAGAAGCTAAAAAAAATTAGAAATATTTGTGACCTGTCAAGGTAAAACCTGGATTTTCAGTAAGACCCCCAGAATTACAACTGTGGAAACCACATCCAATTTCAGTCAACATACATACAGACAGGAAGACAAAATAAGTGCTAGCTGACATGACAATTACTAAAAAATAATAATAAAAAACCTAAAAAAAAAAAAATACATAAAACCATCCTTCACTAAAAAATTCATGTTTGACAGGTACAAATAGTTTGTATAGGACATTAACATTGTTTTTACTATTTTCTTCTCCTTACCTCCTTTGACTTCTACAAATATTTCAAATCCTGAACTAGCAAAAAAGGTGCCATTTTTCTCGAGTTTAGTGATAACACCACTCTATTTTTATGTAGGTAAACAAAAAGATTGTTTTTGCTGTTAATTATAATTGTTAATTCTTATCATGTTTATGTCATTGTCTCTTTGATGTTATTAATGTTTTTTTTTTTTCGTAAACATCATTGTAAAAATAAGATTAGCGCTGCGAAATTACTTTTTTAATCTTTTAATACTAGTCAAGCTAAAGTTCGTTTGTGTAATTCTTGTTGTTAGCTATAAAAGAATAAATCGGCCAAGTGCGAGTCGGACTCACGCACGAAGGGTTCCCTACCATTGACTAAACTAAATATAAGTAAATTTTCTGTAAAATATTTAATTGTAACGCCATCTATGCTGCTAATAGAAAACTATTATTAGTCTATCGACGAAGTTTTCCTAATTTCTGATAGATGACGCTTTAGACTAATAAAAAACAAAAATAACTATCGCCCCCCTTAAATATTTATTTTATTTTGTTTTTAGTATTTGTTGTTATAGCGGCAACAGAAATACATAATTTGTGAAAATTTCAACTGTCTAGCTATCGCCGTTCTTGAGATACAGCCTGGTGACAGACGGACGGACGGACGGACCATTTCCCATACAAAAAACGCAATTTTTTACCTATTTTTGCTCGATATTTATATAATACATATTATATTTAAATATATATTACCTAGTCAATGGTACGGAACCCTTCGTGCGCGAGTCCGACTCGCACTTGGCCGGTTTTTTATTACGCTAGGGGGTTGGGAACTTCGGGTTGGGAATCGAACTCAGGATCCTTGAGTAGAAAGCAGTATCACTGCCAACTGCGTCAACGGGCCAGTTTATAAATAATAGATCGTGACTGGTCATATCAGTCTACTACATTGAAATGATCAAATAAGTCTAAAAAAAGATTCCAAAACTATTTACCACTTGAAAATACATACAATCTCATTGCTATATCTGCAGGTATAATGTACTAAATACTACTAAGAAGGGAGGGGGGGACGTAGAACGTTTACCACTTGACCTCTGCGACAGGTCAAACGGTACACTAAATTGGAGTGGTTCTCAACCTGTAGTTATTTATACCCATATTGAGATATTGTTTCTGTTAAGAATTATGTTTATTTAGGAGGCTTATTAATTATGTAATAATTCTAGTTAAAGACAAACATGGTTTGTAAGACCATGCAGAATTATTTAATAGGATAATGTTACAAGCTGTCATTTCAATCTTTAGACATATTTTTGTATGTCATATACATCGTTACACAATTTTTGTATTGGACATGGATATTTTCCTTGCGTTAAAGATTCGCCTGTAGTTTGTAAGTTTGCGCCGCGCCGCTCCAAACTTCCCTTTTCGTTTCGTATTAATGAATATCTCTGACAAATGTAACATGCAGACTCGGGTCGTGAGACGATTCCACATACCCTGAAACAAAAAGCGGGGTATTTACAACCTGCGCCAATACGCTAGTCGTTACTATTAACTAAACACTTTGTAATTAAAATCTTCATCACGAACGCATTAATATTCTCAAGTCGTCATAGATAAGCGTAAAGATAAACTAATTTCCTTACAACAATTCATCATTTTTCCTCGTATAAAATTATACATAAAAACACCTTTAAAGCATTTAAAAATACGATAAAAATATGCACGTTATTATTAAATTGAATTTACTGATTACAAATCTAAACTGCTCTATATATCTATCATATTGCATTATGTAGATTTAGAAAATATATAATTTTAACCTTATGGGTCTTTCCACCGTGCCTCGGCGAGCACGTAAAACAAGTCCTTGGTTGTTACCATAGAAATCTGCTGGAAATAGTTGCTCGGCAAATTATCTCAAACGCAACGCGGTGAAATAAACTCCAGCCCTTAGTAAACAAGAACGTCCCATCCGCAACGTCCTCCAGGATGAGCAGGAATAAGGAATGTTTGTGTAAAACTTTACACTTTAAATTTCATTGGAATCTTGAGTCATAAACTAAGAAACTTAGTGCCTTTTCTACTTGTTTTAATTGATGTTGAATATTTGAATGTACGGCGCATGGTCATAATAACACAGCAGCCAATGCTGTGGCCGCTGTGATATCCCGTAGTCATATATTTTTAAACTAGCTGGGTCGGCTTCGTCCGCGTGGAATTTAACAAAAAAGTTATTTATCAGTTCGCAGAGTTATAAAATAAATAAGTTTCTAAAATAAAAGTAGCCTAAGTTACTCCTTATTACATCAGCTATCTGCCAGTAAAAGTCCCGTCAAAAACGGTCCAGCTGTTTCAGAGATTAGCCGGAACAAACAGACAGACAGACAAAAACTGTAAAAAAAATGTTATTTTGGTATATGTACCGTATATACATTCATACGCGGTAATCATAGTAAAAAGCGGTTATTTTAATATTACAAACAAAGACTCCAATTTTATTTATTTGTATAGAATTATAGATGAATGCATAGTGAAATTAGAATTTATATTCGTGGGTTGTGTGGGCTGAACGCCTACACTTTGAGAACATCTGACCTACTTCAAGTTATAAAACCAACTATATGAACCAATTGAGAAATTTAATTTTTTATTTTATTATTTTTTATTACCTACAAGTATGTTTTGATTGGTGCTTACAATACTCTCGTCAGACATGCGGGCGAAAATACAGTCATCGAGCAAGGAAACTACAGCAAAACTTCAGTAGTTATTTTATTTATTGGCACTTTATTGCACATTTAAAATTACAATAGATATATATATAAAAAAAATAACAATATTAATATAGAAAATACCAAAATTAGGCGGACCGTATCTCCTTCATGATGGTATAAAAAAATCGGCCAAGTGCTTGTCGGACTCGCGCACGAAGGGCTCCGTACCATTGGCTAGGTAAACAACAGTAGGTACATTGATTTTAATATCGGGCAAAAATCGGCAAAAAAAGTCATTTTAGTTGTATGAGCCCCCCAATTTTTTTTTATTTTAATTTTATTATTTATTATTAAAGTAAATACACAATTAAGTATTTTGTGAATATTTCAAGTGCCTACCTGTTACCATTTATTGATATCGAGCAAAAATAGGCAATAAATCGCGTTTGTTGTATGGGAGCCCCCTTAAATGTTTATTTTTTTTTTGTTTTTAGTATTTGTTGCTTAGCGGCAACAGAAATACATAATTTGTGAAAATTTCAACTCTCTAGCTATCGCCGTTCTTGAGATACAGCCTGGTGACAGACGGATGGACGGACGGACGGACGGACAGCAAAGTCTTAGTAATAGGGTTCCGTTTTTACCCTTTGGGTACGGAACCCTAAAAAACGAACTACTGTCGATCAAATTTTACCCCTCATGCGCCTAAAGAAATTTCACTTCAATAAATAAATCCATAGGCTATGGTGACCGCTTACCACCAGGCGGACCGTATCTTCTTCATGGTGGTATAAAAATCGATATCGATGCGAGTAAAGTAGCGGGGAATATCTATTACCTTCTATATTGGTGTGTGATATCTAAAATTCTGACATTGCTATGTTTTCCTGGTTCAAGAGTACTTTATCTTATCTGTTGCTAAATGTTATCATCGCACGGTTTCGCTGTTAAACATTGATAATATACATATAAAACTAGCCGACCCGTGCCCAATTCGTTGGGCGTTAATTATTTTTGTGATGCAAATATATAGTAAAGTTTTCATCGCGCTTGCATTTCTCCGACTGGATTTACGTATACTTTTATTTTTCAATGAATTTTTTGTTCAACAACAATAAAATATAGCCTATGTCACTCCTTAATAGTGTAGCTTTCTGTTAGCGAAAGAATTTTCATGATCGGATCAGTATTTGCGAAGATTACCCCCTACAAACAAACAAAGTTATAAACTTTACCTCTTTATAATATTAGTATAGATTGTACACTTACAAATCTTACAACTATATTGTTTTCAAGAGACATTGTTACACTTGCTTGTACTGGCTGTAATATCTGTGGCTGTTATGCAAAAAGCAGCAACTTTTTATTATAAGCTTCTAGTTTCACGGTCGCTACTGGTTCTACGGGAATTGCTGCGATTGTAATTTTGAAACTCGCAGTTTTTCGGTGATGTAGCAGATGCCATGGTCGCCATGGTGACTTTGATTTCATGTAATTAACCGACTTAGAAAAAAGGAGGAGGTTCTCAATTCGAAACTGTATCTTTTGAAGTAAAACTTCATTACTCGCGCTTGACTTGGGGAGTAAGCTGGTGATTGCGTGACGGAGCGTTACGAAAAGTGTGATTGGGAGTGGTGAACGGAAGTTGAGAGGGAGATATAAGTTAGTGAAGATAGAAAGAGAGAGAGTTACGTTTCGTAAGTTTTACTTTATTCGTGTGGTCTAAAGCAGTGTTCCGCAAACTTTTTGTGTTCAAGGTACACCTAGGAATAGGAAAATATTTTGGAGGTACACCACAAATAAAAAATCATTTTTTAAGTAACATTAACCAACATTTATTTATTAATCACCGAAACAATCACGATTCAGCCCGTAATATCCCACTGTTGGGCATAGGCCTCTTCCCTATGTAGGAGAAGGATCGGAGCTTAATCCACCACGCTGCTCCAATGCGGGTTGGCGGACACCGAAACAATATTTATTATTAATCAATAAACGTAAACTTTATTTTTCCGAGGCACACCAATAAACGACCACCACGGCACACCAGTGTGCCGCGGTACACCATTTGCGGAACACTGGTCTAAAGCACACTCTTTTTTATGTATGTTTGCTCAGAAAATTGTAATATATGTACAGAAAACGTAACGATCTTTAAACTAGACTCTTGCCAGAAAAATAAAAACAAAGTCTGTCAGGTCAGCCAGTAATTAATACATAAGGGGCCGTTCAAGTATTACGTAACGCAATCAGGGGGGGAGGGGGGGTCCTGTAAAACGTTACGATGCGTTACAAGGGGGGGAGGGGGGGTCTCGAACTTCGCGTTACGTAACGTTGATTTTTATTTAAATAAAAAAAACTAGTTACTAAAATCTCCCAAAGTGGCAACCCTTTTCGTTAATATCCATTTTTGTATATATATATTTATACTTACCGCAAACGCGATTTTTTTAAGCGACTTTTCGGTAGTTTTCGCAACAAAGTTGTGATATTTGGGTAAAAATGGTCAGTTGGGGTGTTACGTAACGTTTATGGTCTGGGGGGGGGGGGGGTACAGGAAAACGTTACGGCGCGTTACATGGGGGGGAGGGGGGGTCAACAATCTTCAAAATTTGCGTTACGTAATACTTGAACGACCCCTAACTTAAAAAAATAAAACTGTACACTATCTTAAAATAGTTTGTAATTGGTCTAGATGAGTTTGTTTGGACGGATCGGCTTTCAGATCTGCTGGTACAATTAAAAACAATGCCCTGTTCATTTAGCGAGAATTCCAAATGCTTCATTAAGACTAACTAACTTTCCGCACGCGACTTTGCCTGCGTGATTCGATTTGGGCTGTTCAGTATTGTTATGTTCTATTGCACACTTAATGTTTTGCCGTGGTCTGGGTGTTTGTGCAGTCCTTGTGTGTCTCCCCACCGTGCCTCGGAGAGCACGTTAAGCCGTCGGTCCCGATTGTTATCATGTACACTATAGCGATCTTTACTCATAGTAGGGAAATATCCGCCAACCAATTGGAGCAGCGGGGTGGATTAAGCTCCGATCCTTCTCCTACATGGGGAAGAGGCCAATGCCCAACAGTGGGATATGACAGGCTGAATCGTGATCGACACGTTTAAAAATCTTACAATTACAGAGTAACAATCTTACAAGAGAAATGTAAAGGTGGCCTTAATGCAAAAAGCAGTAACTTTTTCGTGTCTTCTCCATTCTTCACGACATTGACAAGCTCAATAAATCAAATAAGTGAAAAATTGTTTTTGAAAACGAAAACCAAAAAAAAACTACAATAATAATAACGTCGTCACCTACACTATACATTAGACACTGTATAGCCATCATACATAGACTATAACTATACATAAAAATCTTACGCTTTTTTCAACGTTACGGACGTTTTTTGCCGGCTAGGGTGGATGCCCCTCCGCAACGCCCCATAAGGAACTTCGTTGCAATACATACGAATTGAGAAACTCCTCCTATTTTGGAAGTTGGTTAAAAATTCGACGTCAATTACATCGACAAGTGATACAACGTAGGTAGACGAAAAAATAGTCAAGTTAATACGCGTTATAATTTTATTAGAGACTAGCCGACCCGTGCCCACTTCGTTGGGCGTTATAATCCATTTCACATAAGAAGGGTACGGTGAAATTTGATATGTTCCAATACACTCTCACTATTTTCAGCAAATCAGATAAATATAAATGTTTTAAAATCACCAATTAATTTCTAAGGCAAATAATAATGCTTGATTAGATTGAATTGTTGACACGGCACGTCAGAGGGCGCAGGTTCAAATCCTGCTGATTTAAAATCTTTATATATTTTTATCTTTTTCCTTTTATCTTGTCACTCCTGAATAGTGTAGCTTTCTGTTAGTGAATGAATTTTCATGATCGGATCAGTATTTGCGAAGATTACCCCGTATATACAAACAAAGTTAAAAAGTTTACCTCTTTATAATATTAATATAGTATAGATAACTCGAAAAGTACTTGTCAGATATCGATTAAATTTATAATGGGACAACATGATAAACACCACCTTTCGATAAAAAGTTCTGATGACACATAAAAATATAGTTGAATGGAAAACCTCCTTTTTTGAGGTCGGTTAAAAATTATGTACATATCTGCTAGTGATGCAACAGATCTCTGTTTCTGTTTCCGCAAGTGCGGAAGTTCCGCAAGCTTTTCAACATTCGTTTCTGCTTCTGTTTCCGCAACTTTTAAAACGGAGATGTAAACGGAAGTTTATGACGGTTGAGTTGAAAGTTTCACTTATCACTACTAAATTTTGAATATTAAAATAATTTTAAGTTGCAATATTTTTTTCTATTGTAGATTTATAATATATCAATTTCTTATCTAAGCTTGGTGTGTATTTAATACTTAATAAAGAAATATATTTGCAAATTTATTTATTTTTTTCTTATTATTTACACTTTCGTTTCTGCATCCGTTTCCGTTTCCGTTTCTGCTAAAATTTACTTTTGACATCTGTTTCCGTTTCTGGTTCCGTTAAGACACTTCCGTTGCATCACTAATATCTGCTAATTAAGAAAACTTTTGTTTTTATCTTTCACATATATGTACACACGGTCGTTATTGCTTGTTATAGGTAATAACTAATAACTAACGAATATAGCAATATATTGTTTTTGCGATAGATCACATAGAAATACATATATTATACCCGGGCTCAGGGTGGGAACTGAACCCACAACAATCAGAGCAAAAAGCACGATCACTGCATACTGCGCTAACGGACTAGTCAAAAAAATTGGTTGTCCGTAAAGTTGGTTTACGGACGATAGTTTAACGTGACAACGTCATAACAAAACATCTCCTCGGACGCATAGGCCAATCGAGTGGAAGAGAGATAGATGCAGCGCAAGCGTACAATGAGCGTAACGGAACGATGAGTCATCCTTTTTCGTGCATGCAGCCGGCGTTCATCGATTTATTAGACGTTGTCACGTAAAAAAGAAAACTTAAATTGACAGTTGCAATTGCATACTTATAGCAAACTTTCTGGAATGCATGTGCAATCGCTTGTGATTACTTCGACCTGAATGTGACTCTTGGTAACAGCACCCCACGCGTTCGAACGGCGAATTGTTTAAATGAACAAATTGCAGACCAAAGACCCGACTATATAAATAGAATTGGTCTCATTGTGGTCTATTTTAGACCCATCAAATGTAATTTAATGATAAAAGATGTCTAAGGATTAGTTATGTATTATAATCTATACTAATACTAGCTGACCTGGCGAACTTCGTACCGCCTTTTTTTTCTTAAATATAATAATTACATATACCAAAATAAAATATAGCCTATCTTTCAAGTTGGATCAAACTGCACACGGTGTGCAAATTTGATTAAAATCGGTTAAGTGGTTTAGGAGTCCATTGAGGACAAACATTGTGACACGAGATTTATATATCTATCTATACTAATATATAAAGCTGAAGAGTTTGTTTGTTTGTTTGAACGCGGTAATCTCTGGAACTACTGGGCCGATTTGAAAAATTCTTTCAGTGTTAGATAGCCCATTTATCGAGGAAGGCTATAGGCTATGTGTCATCACGCTAAGACCAATAGGAGCGGAGTCCACGCCGACGAAGTCGCGCGCAGAAGCTAGTGATTTAATAGTTTTCTATTGTAATTGAATTTATGTTGGACAGATTTCGAAGTAAAACTTCTTTACGCACGCTTGACTTGGGGAGTAAGCTCGTGAATGCGTGACGAGGGCGTTGTGAAAAGTGTGATCGGATGAGGTGACGGAAGTTGAGAGGGAGATATAAGTTAGTGAAGATAGAAAGAGAGAGTTACGTTTCGTTTATTACTTTAAGAGCTAAAGAAGTTTTACTTCAGTCGTGTATGTCCCAGACATTATGGCGTGAACTCACGTGTTTTGCCCATAGTCACCACGCTGGGCGGGCGGTTTGGTGACCGCAGGGATGGCGCCGTCGCACCGAAGATGTTGCTGCCCGTCTTCGACCTGTGTATTTGAAAGCCAGCAGTTGAATGGGGTCATTGAGATGTAATCTTTACTAATATATAAAGCTGAAGAGTTTGTTTGTTTGGTTGTTTGTTTGTTTGTTTGAACGCGGTAATCTCTGGTTCTACTGGGCCGATTTGAAAACTTCTTTCAGTGTTAGATAGCCCATTTATCGAGGAAGGCTATAGACTATGTACCATCATGCTAAGACCAATAGCAGCTGAGTACACGCCGACGAAGTCGCGCGCAGAAGCTAGTTTAATTATAAAGTGATACTTATCAGGGATCGCATGTGTTACAATGATTTAATTATTTAATAGTTATCTATAGTAACTTAATTATCTAGCCCATGTTAATTTACTCGATTACAAAAGAGAGGGTTGTGTATTTGACAGTATGAGTCAATGTTATTTTTGGCACACTTTGTGTACAAGACGGGTTGACGGCCTTAAATATAATGTGTTTACATTATTCATAAATCATAATAGTGTGAATGACGTATAAATTGTAGATGGTGGGTAGATCTGTAACTCTTTATTAATATTGTTAAGACGAATGATTTGATTTTTTTGTTTACATATTTGTCTATACTAATAATATAAAGAGGAAAGATTTGATTGTTTGCTTGCATTGAATAGGCTCCGAAACTACTGAACCGATTTGAAAAATTCTTTCACTGTTGGCAAGTTACACTATCCGCGGGTGACATAGGCTATTACATTTTCAAAAAAATAGAGAAAAAAGATATTTTGAAATTTTTGTTGAAAAAGATTCATATCAAATGGTAAATAAACTAATCAAAACGCCATCTATCGAAATCGATGCTGCTATTAGAAAACTATTAAGTATTAGTCTATCGACGACGTTTTCGTGGTTTCCGACGTTCGTTTTTAAGGCAACAGAAAACGTAACGAGTTCATTCGTTCAACAGATTTTACACCTCATTATTTTTTCATTCCGGGGGCCTTATATGAAAATCGACTCTTAAGGAGTAAACTCCAAAAAACTCCAAAAAAATTTTGATATGATAATATAAAACATTTTAGAATTTCCTCATGCAACACAAAAATAAAAATCATACGAATTAAGAATATTTAAGTTTGCAACACCAAAGGATAAATAAATACTTCACATTCAACGGCCGTTAGTAGGTCTTGTTTAGCAGTGGGTGAAACAGGCTTTCAGTCTAGATTTGTAGATTTTATCCAGTATTTAACGTCATCTAATTAGGAACAGCTCGAGGCTCAGGTTAGCTCGAAAGAGCCGGCCGTACAAGTGTTCCAGTGACCGTGTTTAGTGATTTCTCATGAAATGATTTACTGTTTTGATATTAAAACAAATGCGTTTAGTGTTCAACGTGATTCTTTAATTGACATAACTTTTTTTATTTATGAACCGATTTACATGAAACAAACACTAAATGTTAAGTGACGCCTACCACAATATATTCGTGAAAACCACATCTAAATCGGAAGCTGAGCTGAAATCTTAGCTGTTTCTGAGATTAGCGTGCACAAACGCACAGACATACAGACAGAAACTCTAAAAATCATTGTTTTGGGTGCTATTTGCGTTGATAAAGGTCCCAATAATATATTTTTCTCATATATCTTCCATGTATAGACAGCGATCCGTTACATCTTTATTATGTGTATTGACGAGATATTCTTTTAAACTATAATCTGTAGAGTTTGACAGTCAAAATATGAGAATTTAGATATTTTTTCAAATATATTTTTTATTTTCGTGGGTAAGACCTTGGCTAATTTATAACTAATCTATTCTCAATTTGACCACAGACTTTAATAATAAACAAATGAATATAATGCGTGTGTGTGTCAAATACATGGTAATATGTGTAATGTTTTTTTTATTGATTTAATGTAATTTTAGGCATAATTTAAAAAACATATAAGCATTCTGCAGTCTTCTATATAAACTATAAGTTTGCGAAATTTCATACTCCTCCGTCAGCGCAATTTTCGTAAAAAGGGGTACAAAGTTTTTGCTTCACGTATTAAATACTAGCTTCTGTGCGCGACTTCGTCGGCGTGGACTCCGCTCCTATTGGTCTTAGCGTGATGACACATAGCCTATAGCCTTCCTCGATAAATGGGCTATCTTACACTGAAATAATTTTTCAAATCGGCCCAGTAGATCCAGAGATTACCGCGTTCAAACAAACAAACAAACAAACAAACTCTTCAGCTTTATATATTAGTATAGATATAGATAGATTTACTAAACACGCCTAAGAATCTTACTACGTATCTATTATTGGTATCTCGTAAACATGTTTACGCTAGTCGGTAGTCAATTTAAAAATGTACTGAGTACCTGTTTACTCGTTGAGCGCTGCGAATACGTCTTATCTTAGATCCAAACGGGCTCAAGATCAAAACAACGTAGGTTAGTAACTTCGTACACTAATAGTTGATTAGATTTAGTATCTGTATTTTTAGTATGATTGATTTTATTATCTACTAGCTGCTGTGCCCGCGACTTCGTCCGCGTGGAATTTAACAAAAAAGTTATTGTTCAGTTCGCAGTTATAAAAAAAATTTCGAAATCAAAAGTAGCCTTAGTTACTCCCAGCTATCTGCCAGTGAAAGTCCCGTCAAAATCGGTCCAGCCGTTTCAGAGATTAGCCGGAACAAACAGACAGACAGACAAAAATTTAAAAAAATGTTATTTTGGTACATGTTCCGTGTATAGATATAGATCCATATGCATTTAGTAAAAAGTGGTTATTTTAATATTAAAAACAGACAGTCCAATTTTATTTATTAGTATAGACTAGCCGACCCGTGCCCACTTCGTTGGGCGTTAATTGTTTTTGTGATGCAATTATAATTAGTAAAGTTTTCATCTCGCGCGTATTTCTCCGACTTGATTTACATATACTATTATTTTTCACTGAATTTTTCGTTCAACAACAATAAAATATAGCCTATGTCACTCCTGAATAGTGTAGCTTTCTGTTAGCGAAAGAATTTTCATGATCGGATCAGTATTTGCGAAGATTACCCCGTATATACAAACAAAGTTATAAACTTTACCTCTTTATAATATTAGTATAGATATTATTATACAGCTGATGAGTTTGTTTGTTTGTTTGAACGCGCTAATCTCAGATACTACTGGTCCGATTTGATAAATTCTTTCAGTGTTAGATAGCCCATTTATGGAGGAAGGCTATAAGCTATATATCATCACGCTAAGACCAATAGGAGCGGAGCACCAATGAAGAATGTTTCAAAATCGGGGTTTCTTTTTTCTTTTGAGAGCTTACGCTGCGTGCGCTGCGTAAACAGTTCAAGTTTCGCAAAAATCATGTATGAAAGAATTGTTCCTATTCCACGCGGACGAAGTTGCGAGCAGAAGCTAGTACTTTAGAATCAGACTAGTTTTAATGAAAAATGCAACAACAAACAAATAATGTTTTTGAAGTGAAACTTCTTTAAAGAATCGTTGTGATTTCAAACCGGGTGCAACGGAAAAACGACAGGCAAGTAAATAATTTTTAATTAGTTTGCCAAAGAAGTTTCACTTCTGACATGTGTACTTTGTACACACGAAATCTTTTATTTTATTTTTAATTTGAGTCACAGTGGAACGAAATTTAAAAAGTTTGAGATTCACATGATATTTCATGCAAGTTCTATAAATAAAAAAAAGAAACGAGGTCGCTTTCATCGCGTACGAGTTGAAAGTACCAGGCACTCAGAGACCTTTAGGGAGTTTATCCCGTACGTTATGAGTTTGTTGAACCCGTAGGCGAGACGTCTAGGTGCTTGACCTTAGATGTTCAAAAGTGAATTTCGTGAATAACCTCCGATCGATATAACTCGTTCGTCGATTATGTTCGCCTAGTACTTTCTTTGTTTGTTTTTTAAGTATAACTTCTTTGTGCACGCTCGACTTCTGGAGTAATCTGGTTAATACGTGACGAGAGCGTTACGAAAAGTGTGATCGGGCGTGGCGAACGGAAATTCAGAGGGAGATATGTTAGTGAAGATAGAAAGAGAGAGAGTTACGTTTCGTAAGTTTTACTTCAGTCGTGTGGTCTAAAGCACTCGTTTTTTTTTTCATGAAAATCGTCTTTTATTTCGTGTATTTATTATCTATAGGTACTAGCTGCCCGGACAGACATTGTTCTGACAATAATTATTATAGTTATTTATTTATTTTTTCCGTGGGATTTAAGGAACATAAAAAAAATTAGCCGAAGTGGTCGAGCCACTGGAGTTATGCGCTTAGCAACATTGATTTTTATTTATATAGATTTCTATACTATAATAAGGCCTATTATTTATAGGCTATAAAGCATCTAGCTATGACTCAAAATCAAATAAGTAAACTAAAATGTGACGCAATATATTTATTGTTTAGGTATAATAGAGTTAGCACAGTTTCAATGGCTCGTTTAGCAGTTAGACCGTAACTGATAAACGTAGATAAGGCGGACGCGATTCCACATGCATTGATATACGAATATTGACCCGGTTAGAGTGAGATGGCGTTATTTTTATCTAGAGGTCGCTCTTTTAATTTTATTTATTTACTAGCTGCTGTGCCCGCGACTTCTTCTGCGTGGAATTGAAACAAAAAAGATATTATTCAGTTCGCAGATTTCTAACAAAAAATAAAATAAAATAAAAGTAGCCTAAGTTACGCCTTATTACATCAGCTATCTGCCAGTGAAAGTCCCGTCAAAATCGGCCCAGCCGTTTCAGAAATTAGCCGGAACAAACAGACAGACAGACAAAAATTGTAAAAAATGTTATGTATTATACCGATTTATACCGCATAACTTTTTACTAAGTGTACCGATTTTGTTGATTCTTACTTTAATCGAAAGCTAATACTTGTCATGTAGTCTTGTTTAAATTAGATCGAGATCTGATTACAACTTTTTGAGTAATCTTTAATAGCGCGTATTTACTTGACTATTTTTTCGTCATATTACGTTGTATTACTTGTCGATGTAATTGAAGTCGGTTTTTTTCGTTTGCGAGCAAACATAATTATGGTATATATATCGTGTATACATCCATATGAATTTAGTAAAAAGCGTTTATTTTAATATTAAAAACAGACACTCCAATTTTATTTATTAGTATAATGTATAGATTACATAACTTGCTATACCCGCGCGAATAACTCGCACTAAATAAGTTATAATAATTATCACTATAAAATTACAAAAAAAAAAAAGTATTTATACGTGAGTTCATTTGAAATTAAACAAAAAATTGTATCAAAATTAAAGCCGTCATATAATATAATTTTAATAATTAATTAATTTACAAAATCAAAAGCAATAATAAATTTTTTAGTTGTTGTCGCCCGGTAGAGCAAGCAATCTATACTAATATAATAAAGCTGAAGAGTTTGTTTGATTGTTTGTTTGAACGCGCTAATCTCAGGATCTACTGGACCGATTTGAAAAATTCTTTCAGTGTTAGATAGCCCATTTATCGAGGAAGGCTATAGGCTATGTATCATCACGCTAAGACCAATAGGAGCGTAGCACCAATGAAGAATGTTTCTAAATCGGTTTTTTTTTTTCCTTTTGAGAGCTTCCGCTGCGTAAACGGTTAGTTTCGCACAAATCATGTATTCTGACAGAATTGTTCCTATTCCACGCGGACAAAGTCGCGCGCAGAAGCTAGTATTATTATATAAGACTAGCGACCCGCCCCGGCTTCGCACGGGTGAAATGCCGATACTAAATATACTACACACTTTGAATTTCAAGTCTCTTACTTCAAAAACATAGGACTTTCATGCAAACTTCCAACCCCCGTTTAACCCTCTTAGGGATGGAATTTCGTGAAATCCGTTCTTAGCTGACCTTTACTCGGCGAAAGGAATATTCCTACCAAAATTCAAGTCTCTACGTCTTATGGTTCCAGAGATATCGTGATGAGTCAATGGGTGGGTAACTCTTTTATATATATAGATTTCATTATATTAGTAGTAGGAAGAGACGAGATGTAATGATTTACTCGCGAAGTTCAATGAACTAATTATCCTCATACATATGTCATACATGTACTTAGCAAACAGTACTGACATTGAAAGATATGAAATATTAAACGACTTGAGAAATAAAGGTTTTCTTTAGATTTAAATTTTTGATTCTGAAATCTGAACATAGAAGAAATAGGTCTAAGATAGGCTATAGCAGGAAATGTCTCGATAAAAATCTCTAGCAACCCAAATGGATAAGTACCCTAAACCTTAGAGTTGATCACAGGTAAATAATACCGTTACACAACACACAAATTAATCTATACTAATATATAAAGCTGAAGAGTTTGCTTGTTTGTTTGTTTGTTTGAACGCGCTAATCTCAGGATCTACTGGGCCGATTTGAAAAATTCTTTCAGTGTTAGATAGCCCATTTATCGAGGAAGGCTATAGGCTACGTGTCATCACGCTAAGACCAATAGGAGCGGAGTCCACGCCGACAAAGTCGCGCGCAGAAGCTAGTTATTAATAAAAATAATTATTTAAAAACAATGTAGGAGACATCGGCGTGTTATAATGTTTTTGAAGTAAAACTTCTTGACACACGCATGACTTGGGGAGTAAGCTGGTGAATGTGTGATGAGAGCGTTACGAAAAGTGTGATCGGGCGAGGCGAATGGAGTAAGAGAGTGAGGTGCGACCACACTTTTTTGAAGTTATAATTCTTTTTGCGCGCTAGGGAAAAATGATGAGTCTACTCTAAAAAAGTGTGTGTGTACTTTATATGTACGCACGTAAGAAGTTACACTTCATTGGCTAGCTAACTTTACGTTGCCAACTTCTTCTTCGTTGGCTAGCTAACTTCAGGGTGTCGGTTTTTTTTGTGACGATGGCGCGTGCATCGTAAAAATTTACTCTCATTGTTTTTCCCTAACGCGTCAAAAGAAACTTTAAAAATGACGGACTTGTTATATAATAAACTCTTTTTTTCGGCTCTGTCGCAAAATCCGTTCTTAGTGGAGACTACTAACTACCACTTTGTCAAATTTTAAGTTCATAGCACCAAAAATGAAGGATTTAAATTTTTCGAAAGCCCTGAGACCTTATCAATGCGGCATAATCGCGAGATCCGCTCTAAAAGACCTCTATACTAACTATGATCTACTCTGCCCAAACTTGTAGCATACAAACTTATGAGACCCCTTAGACCCCTATAATCTGGCCCTATCGAAAAATCCTTTCGTCGGACGTCTACTAATTATAAACTGTTTTGCGTCCAGCGGCTTTTGTGATTTCGTGAAGAGTCAATGACTCTACGATTAGATTTAATAGTATACATATGAAAAGATTTACAAGAGAGTGTGTGAAAAAAACTAGTACCAGAAAAACATAACAATGAAGAGATTAGCATAATTATATTAAAAAACTAATTTTTTGAGTGTTATATTTGAAATACAAAAAGCTTAAAAATAGAACGTAAATTCGCCAAATTATAGTAGACGAAAAAATAGGTAAGCAAATACGCGTTATCAAAGATTATTAGATCTCGATCAAATTTAAATGGGTCAAAATCGGTACATCCAGTGAAAAGTTATGCGGTAGGTATAATTATTATACAACGTAGATCGATCAAGTAAATACGCATTATTGCCTATAACTCAAAACGTACTTGTCATGCGTTAATTAAATTTATTTGGGACCACATACGCACCACCTTTCGATTAGAAAAAAAAAACAGTCGAATTGAAAACCTCCTTTTTAGAAGTCGGTTAAAAAAAAGAAATCGAAGACTTCCTCCGGTCATCGCACGCGTGTTAACCACTCAGTCGTCATCTGACCTTGGCGGCGTGAAGCCGTATTGTTTTGATAAATTATCGTATAAATATATAAATTGTTTGTTGATGTACCCGTGGAGCAGATGCTGATAGGAATATATTATCTTAGAAATTGTGACGGATAATTGTATGAATAGAGTTATTGTATTCTCATTTCTAAGTTAATGATAATTTAACTATATATTTACATCTACTATGTTACCCGGTTTTGCTTTTTTTATTTCGAAAATATGCTCAAAAATATTTTTTAAGATGATCTGCGTATTTATAATGTACGTATTAATATTGAAGTATTTGTAAGCGAAAGCGCCTACAGTGTATATCCAGGTTAGGCTATATAATATCACGGTATGACTTGAGACCGAAAATGTGATATCAAGTCCAGTGTAAAGCATGGATCATTGGAGAAATCATCAGTACTGATCTTAAGTATAAAGTTATTAAAAAGTAAAGCTTTTGAGGGAGAATGAATGTAGGATATAGATATAGTGCACTGTTTTAATTACTTTAGCAAAATAATTGTGTTGGTTCACAACCGAAAATAAATCCGACTTAAATGACACGAACAAATTGTCAACTTGTCAAGTAAATACGCATTATTGGTGATAACTTAAAAAGTAGTTAATGGGACCACGAGGCACGCAACCACCTTTCGATAAAAAAAAAAAAACATCGAAATCGGTCCAGTTCAGTTCTGAGGTAACATACCGACATTAAAAAAAAATCAATTAAATTGAGAACCTCCTCCTTTGTTAATATTAAGAGAACATTTTAATATTTTATCTGTTTAAAAATCTATCCAATTCTTAAAAAAGTAAACGATTTAATCTGTAAAAAATACGAATTTAAAAATATAAATCTTAAGTATAGTCTATGCCTTAAAACAATTCATTGAACTTTATCTGTGTAAATCATTCGAGTGCGAAATACAAATACTCCTTTTGTGTTGGGAAGATGCCAGCTCCTCACTACACGTGCTCTCCTGGTACTCGTAGTACGCATCAGTCCATTTTCTGACGTCAATTGGATATTGACTAGAGAAGCCAAGTGTGAATAGCATTCATTTATGGAACTAAACTTTTGACTAGAGAAGCGAAATTAAGTCGGCTAAAATAGTCATTTGTGGTACGAACTTAGGGCCTATTTAACCGGTTCTAAATAAAGTCAATCTTGCAAATAAGTTACGAATAGACTTAGCAGGAGGTAGAATAGATTATGAGGACCTTTTTTTAACTTTTACTTCTTAACCTAATTCAAAAAAGAAAGAGGTCTCAATTCGACTGTATTTTTTGTGTGGTTAATCTCGTAACTTTTAACAGGGTGTACCGGTTTTGAAATGTTTTTTTTTTAATCGAAAGTCGGTGCTCGTAATGTGGTCCCATTGATCGAGGTCTGTCGAGTATTATTTTGGGTTTATCTCTAACTAGCTGTGCCCCGCGGTTTCACACGCGTTAATTTGAAGAAAAAAAACCTTCCTCGATAAATGGGCTATCTAACACTGAAAGAATTTTTGAAATCGAACCAGTAGTTCCTGAGATTAACGCGAAACAAACAAACTTCAGCTTTATAATATTAGTATAATACATAGACAATACGTATTTACTTGACTATTTTTCGTCTATCTACGCAATATCTACGTCGTATCATTCTACTGTCGATGTATAAACATAAAGTCGTTTTTTTTTCCGTACAATACAAAATCATCCTCTTTATAATATTAAAGTATAGATAAGTTTATGAAAGTGACCTAATAATTAACCTAATAGATGCTTATGTTAATGTTATTAACATTATGTTTTACGATACAAGTTAGTGCAAGAACAAAGATAGCGGAATCTGAGTCACCGTGTGCCCTTCAAGCAGATATATCCACTCACTTGTTTTATAAACACAAATATACCTACATACATATTATACATACACATAGCATATTTTAATATTGTTATAAACATGTTTGTGGATTTTAAAACTTGATAAGCTGACTTTTTAAAGTGCTAATTTTTTTATGCCACTACTAGTTTTTATCTCGGTTTCATCTGCGTTAATTTGAGAAAGAAAAGGTCCCCAGTCGAGCTGGGGTAGTCCGTAGTACCTCGACCTTACAGAAGACCACAGCTAAATAATAATGCTTACAAGCAGTGTTGTGTTCCTGTTGGTGAGTAAAGCGACCAGAGACTCCCAGGGTCTTGGGGATTGGGAACAGTGTCGCCAACGCGCTTGCGAATTGCGATGCTTCTGGTGTTGCAAGCGTCTATAAATACGGTAATCGCTTACCATCAGGTGAGTCGTACGCTTGTTTGTCGACCTAGTTATATATAAAAAAGGTACTAAAATATATAGCCTACTTATAGCCTTCCTCGGTAAACGAACTACCCAACACAAAAGTAATTTTTCAATTCGAAACACTAGTTTCTGAAATTAGCGCGTACAAACAAACAAATTCTTCAGCTTAATAATTTTAGTATAGATCAGTGGCTTCCAAACTTTTTTTCTCATATACCACTTTCAAAATTTGCTGGTACCGATAAACCCTCTGTATCTGCATTGGGCCAATTTGATTTGCTGTCAATAAGGAAAAAAGGAATGAAAATTTTCAGCAGACTTTCTTTTTTAGGCCAGCCGTTCCATAATTCCATGAAATAATCGAGTGAAGGGAAATTATGTTTCGGCTGAAGGTTGTGGACATGCCCACCGTGCCCACAAGGGTGGATCCGTTCAGTCGACACACTGTACTGAGATAAAATTTCGTAGAGGCTTATGAATTGTGTACCCCCATTTTTTGGTCACGCCAACGTAGACCCTTGTCGAGTTTCCCGTGGACCCCTAGGGGTCCACCTTAACCAGTTTGGGAATCAATGGTACAGGTGTTGGTATGCGGTTACCGCGTTACGTACAGATGCGTACAATACTAGAACCCTAACGAGAACTCTGTTAGTACTCGTACAGTTTTTAGCAGAATCTATGGCTGTCTTATAGGTACAGGAACACAACACTAGCTACTTAAGAGCGCGAGCGGTAATTTAGCTGTGATCTACTGTAAGGTTGAAGTATCTTCCCAGTTAGTTTGCCTAAGTGATAGATTTTTGAAGTGAAACTTCTTTAGGCGCATGAGGGGTAAAATTTGAGCGACCGGTAACGCGGCAGCGTCAGGGACGGTCAGTACTTGGATGGGTGACCGCCTGGGAACACTGTGTGACCTTATTTTGAATTAGTTTGCCAAAGAAGTTTCACTTCTGACATGTGTACTTTGTAAGCACGCAATTTTTTTTTAACCGACTTCCAAAAAAGGAGGAGTTTCTCAATTCGACTGTATTTTTTTTTTATGTATGTTAGCACAGAACTTTTGACTGGGTGGACCGATTTCGATCAATTTTGTTTTATATGAAAGGTGTTGCGTGTCATGTGGTCTCTTTTAAATTTAATTGAGATCTGGCAAGTACTTTTAGAGTTATATCTAATAATGCGTATTTACTTGACTACTTTTTCGTCGACCTACGTTATATTCTACCGCATAACTTTTTACTCGGTGTACCGATTTCGATGATTCTTACTTTAATCGAAAGCTAATACTTGTCATGTAGTCTTCTTTAAATTAGATCGAGATCTGATTACAACTTTTTGAGTAATCTTTAATAGCGCGTATTTACTTGACTATTTTTTCGTCTCATTACGTTGTATTACTTGTCGATGTAATTGAAGTCGGTTTTTTTTTTCGTTTGCGAGCAAACACAATTATAATTAATTAATTATCTGAAAAAATCAATTTGAACTAAAGCTTTTACCCCCTCAGTTCTTTCACCTTTATTCTAATATCCTGACGCAGGTCACGTCAGCCTTTCAGTTCGTCGTGCTCCGTCACGTAGGCACTTGGAATCGATATAATTACATATTAAAGTACGCACTTACTTATTGCTACAATGTATATAGACTTGTACCTTCTTAAACTATTTAAAATACTGGTAATTAATTAAATTACTATTTAATTGTGGGATTTAATTTTTTTTAATACGATATTAACGCCCGCGGTATGAAAAAAATATGGCTGTGGAGACTCAAAATCTAAAGTAATTTCTACTAGGGAAGTATGACTATACAGAAGATTACAGCTATATAACATACTAGCTTCTGCGCGCGACTTCGTCGGCGTGGACTCCGCTCCTATTGCTCTTAGCGTGATGATACAAGCCTTCCTCGATAAATGGGCTATCAAACAGTGAAAGAATTTTTCAAATCGGCCCAGTAGTTCCAGAGATTACCGCGTTCAAAACTTCAAACAAACAAACAAACAACCAAACAAACGAAGTCTTCAGCTAAGATAAAACTGCTTATTAGTATATTAGATTTCAATTCACAAAAATTACAAATTATTTAATATATCATTTGACAAATAAACACATATTTATACGTGATAAATTAATTAAAATGAATGTACATATAAAGTATAAATTTATATAATATTACCAGGGCCACATAAATTAAAAGTAGGTAAACAATAAAGTAATCGTTTGGACTTCTATCACACTCATGGTCATGATACCCTAATAATTTGTTTCTCCTAAATACCAGTACAGACGGACTACTTGTTACAATTTTATCTTATATATAAGATATATGTATGTATATAGCATAACGTCTGTCCTGTCGTCACAATTATATGCTAATTTCGTTAGTCGTATGCTAACAGTTTGTAACTAATTCTTTGTTATTGTTATGAATTTCTTGTAACGCAGGTAAATGTAAAACTATCTTTTGTTATGAAAGATACATTTAATACAGTAATTATAACTAGTTTATCAATATAATATATATTTTACGAATGAAAATGCGAAAAGCATGGATATTTGTTATTTCATATAAGGACTCAGTACCTACGTAGATAGCTAGAAATCCAGAGATACAAATAGGCTACATATTGTGTCCTATTATTCCCACGGAATCTGAAGGAGCGCGAGTAAAATAGCGGAAGGCATCTAGTTGAATTTAATGTCTTATTTATATTTAGCACTGTTCCTAATCTATATATATATATAAAAGAGATATCCACCCATATATTGGACTCATCACAATATCTCTGGAACCATAAGGCGTAGAGACTTGAAATTTGGTAGGAATATTCGTTTTGCCGAGTAGAGGTCAGCTAAGAACGGATTTTACGAAATTTCACCCACAAGAGGGGGTTGGGAGGGCTAATAACATATATGGCAAAACAACGTTTGCGGGGTCAGCTAGTATTAAATATAAGTAACACATTTTGTTAAGAGTGAATGTGAAACGTTTAAGAATTGTTTTACTAGTATTTTAAATTAAAATGTTTGTATATTTGCTACTTAATCACAACAGGACAATTAAATGTATGTTGATGACATTTGCCTCATAGAATTTTCATAAATTTTTAAATCAAAGCACGAATAATATCGTGTAGGCTATAAAAGTGTGCTGTGTGGTTACGGCACTAAAGAATGTAGCCACCCCCTCTCTTCCCGTGGGTGTCGTAAGAGGCGACTAAGGGATAACACAGTTCCACTACCACCCTGGAACTTAAAAAGCCGACGGATGGCGGGATAACCATCCATGCTGGCTTTGAAATACACAGGCCGAAGACAGCAGCGTATTCGGTACGACAAAGCCAGCCCTGCGGTCACCAACCCGCTGCCCAGCGTGGTGACTATGGGCAACACACATGAGTTCGCGTCGTAATGTCGGGCGCGAACTTGTGGGGCCTATGTCCAACAGTGGACTGTGATAGGCTGTAGTGGTATAAAAGTTCATGAAAATGCTTTTTTTTTTACAACAAGCTGGCAAATAAAAAATCCGGCTCATCTGATGGTAAGCGATGACCGTAGCTTATAGACGCCTGCAATATCATAAGCATCACAAGCGTATTGCCGACCCTACCCCCAACCCCCCCAGTTTAGCTCTGGTCACCTTACTCACCAACAGGAATACAACACTGCTTGAAAGCAGTATTACTTAGCTGTGATCTTCTGTAAGGTCGACGTACTTCCCTCTCTGCTGCTCAAGATTTCGAGCAGGATATTTCCTGCTGTGCCCTACCTCGGTTAATTTTATAAGATACTAGCCGACCCGTGCCCACTTCGTTGGGCGATAATTATTTTTGTGACTTGATTTACATATACTATTATTTTTTACTGAATTTTTTTATCAATAACAATAAAATATAGCCTATGTCACTCCCGAATAGTGTTGCTTTCTATTAGTGAAAGAATTTTCATGATCGGATCAGTATTTGCGAAGATTATCCCCTACAAAGAAACAAAGTTAGATACTTTACCTCTTTATAATATTAGTAAGAAATTAATTACCCCATGAATTAGGTACCCCATGAAGACATAACGATCTCACTTAATGATTAACAGTCATCATAACACGAAATCTTGTGTTATAAGTATATAACAATATACATATATATTTGCAAAAACTTGATGCATTTACATATAAATTTATTTTCGCACTGAATTACTCAAAACAAGGAAATCATTACCAACGTCGAGATAAGCTTTGCCAAATATTTTGTCATGATTCAAACGACTTTGTTTTGACGAACATTAATACAAGTATACTAAATAATAATGACTGGAAGATAGTCTGTTTATTGAGGAAGGTTATAGGCTGTTAAACATCACTTTGTGATTGTGTTGATAGTGAATTGTAGTGCCAATGTTGTAGTTAATATGTTGAAATTAGATTTTCAATTTGTCACCGACTTGTAGTTAAACAAGGAAGTTAAAACTCATACACGTCTAGCTTTCTATATTATTTTGTTATTAAATCATTGTTAGCTACTTTCCTAGCAAAATAAAAAAAATACAAAAGTTTTCCATTGCGCTCAAAAAGGAAAAACAAAAAGTTAACGTGATCATACCTATATTCAGTTTTTAAAAATGTCACCTATTATTAGCTATTTTAGCCAATGTTAACAATACTACAATATTGAAAATAAGGGTACAATATACAGTAGAGACAGGTACAATTAAAAATAGTCATTCCGTTCATAAACTTCTTCAGTTTATAAAAAATAGGTCATCTATAAAGAGACTAATCTATACTAATATAATAAAGCTGAAGCGTTTGTTTGATTGTTTGTTTGTTTGTTTGTTTGAACGCGCTAATCTCAGGATCTACTGGTCCGATTTGAAAAATTCTTTCAGTGTTAGATAGCCTATTTATCGAGGAAGGCTATAGGCTATATATCATCACGCTAAGACCAACAAGAGTGGAGTCCACGCCGACGAAGTCGCGCGCAGAAGCTAGTCGTCCTATAAAATGTCTATTTCAACACTTCGACTGCGACACACTAGACACATCGAATATTAACCCAGCTGCAAATGCACCACAACAAAGTAAAGTCACTGCGCGTCAAGATATAGCTGCGCCTGCGCCTACGCAATCCGCTTTTGTTTACGTTCAAAATTCGAAAATAAAGTCAGTCTCGTTCGAGCGCTACACGCGTTCAGACGCGTTTATTGTTTGTTTTGATACGAATTTTTAATTATTCTTAGACTATATTTACTACGCAATACAGTGTTCGTTAAGTGTATTAAAATGATTGAACCGATGACTGCAACAGCTGTCGATGAGCTCGGTAATATTTGTGTTTATTTAACTAGCGAATACTCGTGACTTTGTCTACGTTATTATATTAATAGTATATTTTATGTGCAAAAGAAAAGGAACTTAAAAAGTCGACTGTTAGAAAACACGTAGTCCTTATAAGAATCGGCTCCTTTTTAAACCGACTTTCAAAAAAGAAGGGGGTTCTCTTTTCGACTGTTTTTTTTTCTGGGTGGACCGATTTCGATGATTCGTTATTATGGTTCTTTATTTTCATAATTTTTTGGTTTTCGTTAATTTAAATTTTTAATTACGGTCGAATTTCGACCTCTGGGCGACCAATAGTTTATTTACGAGTAGATAGATGAAGACACCTCGATATTTCTTCAGACAAGGCCTGCGTCTAACAAAATATATGTACACTTCGTCGACGTGGACTCCGCTCCTATTGGTCTTAGCGTGACGATACATAGCCTATAGCCTTCCTCGATAAATGGGCTATCTAACACTGAAAGAATTTTTCAAATCGGACCAGTAGTTCCAGAGATTACCGCGTTCAAACAAACAAACTCTTCAGCTTTATATATTAGTATAGATATAACTCAGAAGACTCGATAGTAATCTATCCAGTAGTTCATAGTACGACAGACTAACGTTTTCGCATAATTTTAATTTATATATGTAAAAAAAAAAAACAGTACAACAAGGGAAACGAGATTTTCCTATTTATAGAAGTGGAACAAGTTTCGCGATAAATATAATGTGTTTTTAACGTGTTTTTAAATTATCGTACGTACGTATTTTGTTTTTAACCGACTTCCGAAAAATGAGGTTCACAATTCGAATGTTTTTTTTTTTTGTTATGTATGCTATCTCAGAACTTTTTACTGGATGGACCGATTTCGATTATTATTTTTTTTTTAATCGAAAGGTAGTGCGTGTCATGTGGTCCCATTTAAGTTTGGTAGAGATCTGATGACCACTTTTTGAGTAATCTTTGATATCGCGTATTTACTTGACTGTTTGTTGGTCTTATTACGTTGTATTACTTGTCGATGTAATTGAAGTCTGTTTATTTTTCGTTTGCGAGCAAATACAATTATGGTTTTTATAATTGAACTAATATTCTTCACGGGTTGTGGCTTAGTTTAAATAATAAAAATATAGTCATATTATTGAGTTAGGGCATAGCAGGAACCAAATTGCACAAAATTTAGAACAAGCCGAATGGGAAAGTAACTTACAAACCTAACCTACCGTAACCTAAACGTAAACTTACAAACGACAACAGCTAAATAACACTGCTTTCAAGTAGTATTGTATTTAACTGAGGTAGGGCACAGCAGGAAATTTCCTGCTCAAAATATGGAGCAGACCGACTGGGGTAGTACCTCAACCTTACAGAAGACCACAGCTAAATAATACTGTTTTCAAGCAGTATTGTGTTCCTGTTGGTGAGTAAGGCGACCAGAGCTCCTGGGGGGAATTGGGGATAGGGTTGGCAACGCGTTTGCTATATGCTTTTGGTGTTTCAGGCGTCTATAGGCTACGGTAGTCACTTACTATCAGGTGAGCCGTACGCTTATTTGTCGACTTACTAACATTAAAAAAAAATCTGTGGTGAGTAAGGTGACCAGAGCTACTGGAGAGAGTCGAGGGTATAGTCTCCAACTTGCTTGCGATGCTTCTGGTGTTGCAGGTTGGCAGGCCACTGAACAAAACATACAACAGCACAACAAACACAGGTACCCAGAGCACAACACTGTACAACCTACACAGCCGACCACTAACCACAACATATTATCTCTACAGATGTGCTAATATTACAAAGAGAAAAAATATGACATTTTATTAGTTTACTAGCCGTGCACGCGACTTCGTCCGCGTGGAATAGTGACTTTACATGCCCAACGCGTTTCTTTAAATTGGCATAACTTTTTTATTTATGAACCGATTGATATGAAACAAACACTAAATTTTAAGCTTAGATTGCCATAATATACTAGTAAAAACCACATCTAAATCGGGTAAGCCGTTTCTGAGATTAGCTTGTACAAACGCAAAGACAAACAGACAAACAGCCGTTTCTGAGATTAGCATGCACAAACGCACAGACAAAAATTCTAACAATCATTGTTATGAGTGCTATTTTCGTTGATAATAGTCCCAATATAAATTTTTCACATATATCTTAAATGTACAGACAGCGACCCGTTACATTTTTATTATATATGTATTGATAATGGATAAACTCAAAAACAACTAGACACATTTTCAAAATTCTTTGTAATTCTTATTCTGAGTAATATAGGCCATTTTTATAGTACAGTATAAACCCTTATAATAGAACAAGTATACTAGCATACGCACCGCCTGATGGTAAGCGATTACCGTAGCCTATAGACGCCTGCAACACCAGAAGCATCGCAAGCGCGTTGCCGACCCTACCCCCAATTCCCCCAGGAGCTCTGGTCACCTCACTCACCACAGGAACACAACACTGCTTGATAGCAGTATTATTTGTGTAACTGTAATTTACTGTGTGACTGTAAGGTCGAGGTACTACCCGAGACGGGCTGCTCCATATTTTGAGCAGGATATTTCCTGCCGTGCCCTACCTCAGCTACTAAGTGTATAATAAACATTTAATGTCATTGACCTACTATTGGAACAGTATCCCGCATCCCGGGATTACTCATTCTTTTGTGTGACGAAATCTTTTACAGAAACAAATGAACAATGTCTTTGAAGTGTGTGTCTCTTTCTGTGTATCGAAAGATGGCATATTATATTATATCGTAGTAGGTAGTAGCTGTGCCAGCGACTTCGTCCGCGTGGAGTTTAACAAAACAGTTATTGTTCTGTTCGCAGAGTTATAAAATAAATTCTTAAATAAAAGTAGCCAAGTTACTCCTTATTATATCAGCTATCTGCCCGTGAAAGTCCCGTCAAAATCAATCCAACCGTTTCAGAGATTAGCGGGAACAAACAGACAGACAGACAGACAAAAAATGTAATAAATGTTATTTTAGTGTATGTACCGTGTATACATCCATATGCATTTAGTAAAAAGCGGTTATTTTATTACTACAAACAGACACTCCAAATTTATTTATTTTTATAGATAACTTCTTTAGTCGAAATATTCTGTAAACTTTTTGTAACAATACATTTTGAAAGATTGATGATCGTTTGTTGGTTCAGTTGGTCATTAAAATATTACGCGTTAACATTAAGCCACGCAGCCAAAGTATGTATGTATCTTTGTAGTCTGTAAAAGTTTGAAAAAAAAAACTATCAAAAAATTTAAATTGTTTGCTAGTGTTATGTACTGGTATGTACATATACATATGTTTATGTTTTATCTTTTAGTTTTGCTATTGTTACGACATCTGTCAGGATGTAACAGATGAGTCTATTGTTTTTTACTCTTACAATTGCTCGCCCATAACTCAGCCTCCATTGTTACATTAAAGTAAAGAACCCATTGAACTAGCTACTAAATAACTTTACGCACATGTTAATCTATTCAACTTATTGTCTTATTAGTTTGTTATTGTGATCAATGTAACCATTGTACTTGCATATCACAGCTTGAAGTGTCGACTCGTTATTGTCGCACACGCTTAAATTTATAGATCTTAAACAATACTCCAACGAACGTTCCCATGGTCAATTGTTTTGTCATTACCTCATAAATCGTAACCGTTCTGCGAAACGACTGCAACCGAGAAAGTGGGAGTTGTGTAATTCAATAATAAATACCGAACATCCATCGGTAAGCGTCAGACTAGATTCAGTATCCATCCGATACAGGCTGAACATATCAGTCCTTAATATCAAAACGCCTCTGTAACCTATAGTGCAACGCTCTCTTCAATGTTAATTGTAACGTGAACATATTTGAATAAACAGTAAATTCAAACAACGTTACTTTCATTATCCTGACAAGAAGTCCATCAAGAGAAATCAATATACCAGCATTCCGCCGGTATATAACAAAATTTTGGTGTCAGAAGTGGGATTCCACTCGACACTTCTCAAGAAAGAAAACAGAAGGTAGTCTCCAGGCTTTTAGTCAAGGAAGAATCCCAAGCTCTGGTGGCACATCCCTTGCGACGGTTTTGGCCTAAGAAAAGCGACAACGCAAGACAGGCGACGACGGCAAAGGAAGCTCTATTCGCGACGGTTTTGGCCTAAAGAAAAGCGATAACGCAAGACAGGCGACGACGGCGACGAGCATCAGGTTCAACACGACGGTTTTGGTCTGGCCTCGACGTACGACGGTGTTTTTCCTGAAAAGAAGAGGAGCAGCTACAGGCGACACTACACAAAGGCTACAGAGAGCAACTCAACCATCCCTCAGCAGAGCAGCTTCAGGCGTGGCCCCGATGAAACTATCGACTACGACCATGATACTACTGTAAGTTCTATAAATTCACTGTTTCACTATTTCATCTGCCAATCTGCTAGTCTCATTATCATTATTATTATATTTTTTTTTCTCGATAAATACCTAACGTAACGAATTAAATAAAATAATTTTCATAAATTTTTTTTTAAATAATCACTATTATTAAATAAATTGAAGTAACGAATTAAATAAAGACAAATCATTAGTATATAAATAAATAAAAAAATATATATAAATAATTTACCGATATGAATAATACTCTATATACATTGAACGCGCGAACGGAAACGTTAATAAAGGCTAATGTTTTAAACCCCGGAATAAAAGAGGGTTATGTGGAAAATAAAAGAATCATAGACGGAGTATATTTATCCAGTTGCGTCACTAAAGTTGATGAAAATAACCAGGCTTTCGTATCGATTTTAAATTGTTTAGATAAAAAGGTTGATATTAAAGAAATAAAAATAAAATTAGAATCGTTAAGTTATATAGGCGATGAAAGTTCCGCCAAGTGTTTTAATTATATAAGCGATGAAAATACCGCGAAATGTTTTAATTATATAGGCGACGATAATTCCGCCAGTTGTTCTTATTATATAAGCGATGAAAATACCCGAAATGTTTTAATTATATAGGCGACGATAATTCCGCCAGTTGTTCTAAGTATATAAGCGATGAAAATACCGCGAAATGTTTTAATTATATACGCGATGAAAATATCGCGAGTTGTTTTAATTGTACAGGCGATGTTAATGCCGCCAATCGTTTAAGTATTATGGGAGATAATAATAATCTCGCCACTTTGTTTAATGATAACTATTCTAAGCTAACATGTAATTATAATTCTAATATTAATGAAAACAGTAAACTCTCACGATATAAAAGGATATGTAATGAACTTAGAAATGACCATAGACCTTTATCTTGGCTTTTTAACGTAAAAGACCCAGGTAGTAAACTTGTTAGATGGCGTCTACAATTAGAAGAGTTTGATTATGAAATTATCCATAAACCCGGAAGAGTAAACTCAAACGCAGATTGTTTATCGCGTATTCAAATAAATACCGTTAATAGTACTTTACAAAATTTAGAAACATATACAGACTTCCAGAATTTTTTTCTTACAGAATAATGAATTTACAATAAAAGACTTTCTTGAAATAAATGAACGACTTCTCGATAATAAACATAGACATATTGCCTACTTTACAAACATAAACCTTGATGAGGAAGACCCTTATGTAATTGAAACTTTTTCCCGAGGAAATGATATTGATACTTTACTTTCAGAACCTAGAGAAATATATAAAATTTATAAAACCTCATCCGACAAACAAGTCATATATCATTGTATTGCTAAATATAATCATTACGATACTTTAACCCCGAAAGACTTATTCTATACTTTACGAAATCTACGCGAAGAACTCATTAAAGATCAAATTAAACTCATATACTTACCGAACTTCAAAGATTCTTATAGTTCTCTTCACCCAGATAAAGTAAAACAAATTATCTTTTATATATTTAGAAATTTAGACATTTCCATTAGAATGTGTCATAATAAAATAATAAACCCGAATGCCGACGAAATACCTATTATATTGAAGGAAAATCATAATAGTACATCATCCGGTCATAACGGAATAATTAAAATGTATTCACGAATAAAAACCCAATACAATTGGCCTAATATGAAATCAGATATAATTAATTATGTAAGAAATTGTAAGCAATGTCAAATAAATAAAACTGTGAGGAAAAAGATTAAAGCACCGATGATCATAACAACGACTTCGACATACGCGTTCGAACGAGTAGCTTTGGATATTGTAGGTCCATTACCTGAAACCTCTAAAGGAAATAAATATATATTAACATTACAAGACGATTTAACAAAGTTCTCGCAATCTTTTAGTATGCCTTCACACGATGCAGAAACAGTAGCCGGAAAACTAATATTGTTTATGACTTATTTCGGTATACCTAAGACAATATTGACTGATCAAGGTACAGAATTTATGTCGAATTTATTAAAAGATATTGCAAATATATTTAAGATCAAAAAATTAACTTCAACAGCCTATCACCCCCAAACGAATGGAGCCTTAGAAAGAAGCCATTCCACATTGAAAGATTATTTAAAACAATACGTTTCAAGCGATAAAAACGATTGGGATGACTATGTTCCCCTAGCAATGTTTGCTTATAATACAAGTATACACAGTAGCAGTAAATTTACCCCACATGAACTAGTTTTTGGACAAAAACCTAACTTACCTAGCTCAATAGAAAATGTTAATGAACCTAATTACAATGATTACATACAGAATCTTAAGTACAAATTGAATAAAACTTTGAAAATAGCGAGAGATAATTTAATAGTTAGTAAGGAAAAATCTAAGGTTAGATATGACGAAAAACATAACGTTCATAAATATAAAATTAATGACGAAGTATATTTAAATTATAAAAGCCCTAATAAGCTCATACCAAATTGGAAAGGCCCTTACACTATAATTGCAATCAAACCTAACGCGAATGTTATAATAAAAACCGAAAAAGGAAAACATGTCAGAGTTCACGTGAATCGTATTAAATTAGCTAATAAGAATAACACCGAAAAAAGTAAAACGGTAATAAAAAGAAAACCCACAATTAAAAGGATCATTAAACCTCCTGTAGGTTATTCATTGCGATCGCGACGATATTGAAGAATACACAACGTTAATAATGCTATGTTTATAACGATGCAATCGATAAATAATAATAATCGAATAAATAAAATAAAATAAAGTTTTAACAGACGATAAAGAGATATATATATAGTTTAATAAAAAACCAGATTCAAGTCACACAATCAGCAATACAAAACTTTAATTCTACGAAAAAAAAAATTTAAATGAAAATGAAAAATTAATATGTATAAAAAAAAAAAAACTTTAAGATCATTGATACATTTATAAATAATACTGATGCAAGTTTAACACTTATAAATTTAAAATCAACGGTTAGTACTCATTTCATTACATTAAGTTCATTAAGTGAAGAAATTTATGAAAACATCGAAATGTTATTAAATTCAATTTTAATTGCCAAACAAAATGTTTTACTTCCATATATAATAACTCCAAGACAAGTATATACTGAATAATGAATAATCAGCATTACCTGAAACAAAACATTGGAATCATTAAATGATAAGTTAACAAATAATCTTAATAAAACCTTTGAGTTTCTACCTCAAAGCCATATATCATGGATAGTCTATTGTTTATGTATAAGTATATTACTATATTTAATATTTAAGTTTTGTAAAATAACGCAATTATATAAAACACTTACTTGTAATAACCACGACCCCGATAATTGTAGATGTTGCGTACAAATATTTAACCAGTGTAATCGAAGAAATAATAAAGCAGAAGCCTCAGTTAGAATGGCAGTAAGTAGTACTCTGGATGAAATAACTGAAACAGATGATGAGGATAGCACAGTAAGACAACCACTTAGAATAACTAGATCCCCAAGCGTAGAGTCTCATTCTAGATTTAAGTATACTTATAATTTAAATAATTAAGCACTTGTGTTAAATTTAAGGTAGACATGTATTTTATTTTAAAGGAAAATATTAAATAAAATGTCGTATTAAACAAAAGAAGAAAAGATTTTTATGTTAACCAATAAATAAATAAAAAAAAAATCATGAAATTGTTGTTAAAACATTGTAATGAAACAAAATAAAGAAAATTGTTATGTTAACTAATAAATAACGAATTATGAAATTTATTGTTACTAATGTGTTTAAGAATAAGAAATAATTGTAAGCCAACATTTAATAGAATTTGTGTAATCTTGTTAGAAATTAGAATAAGGAATACTTACTGTAAGACACACTGTTTATGAGAACATTAAGTTCAGAGACAAGAACTATGTCATAACAAATTTGTGTAAGTTTAATTAGTTGTTATTTTATATTAATGAGAGCGTAACTTTCAATATTTCAGTTTATGTAAACAAACTTTTGTAAACAACTTGTAAACCCCGTTGTTCACTTTAAGTGGGGAGGTGTTATGTACTGGTATGTACATATACATATGTTTATGTTTTATCTTTTAGTTTTGCTATTGTTACGACATCTGTCAGGATGTAACAGATGAGTCTATTGTTTTTTACTCTTACAATTGCTCGCCCATAACTCAGCCTCCATTGTTACATTAAAGTAAAGAACCCATTGAACTAGCTACTAAATAACTTTACGCACATGTTAATCTATTCAACTTATTGTCTTATTAGTTTGTTATTGTGATCAATGTAACCATTGTACTTGCATATCACAGCTTGAAGTGTCGACTCGTTATTGTCGCACACGCTTAAATTTATAGATCTTAAACAATACTCCAACGAACGTTCCCATGGTCAATTGTTTTGTCATTACCTCATAAATCGTAACCGTTCTGCGAAACGACTGCAACCGAGAAAGTGGGAGTTGTGTAATTCAATAATAAATACCGAACATCCATCGGTAAGCGTCAGACTAGATTCAGTATCCATCCGATACAGGCTGAACATATCAGTCCTTAATATCAAAACGCCTCTGTAACCTATAGTGCAACGCTCTCTTCAATGTTAATTGTAACGTGAACATATTTGAATAAACAGTAAATTCAAACAACGTTACTTTCATTATCCTGACAAGAAGTCCATCAAGAGAAATCAATATACCAGCATTCCGCCGGTATATAACACTAGCAAACGAAAAACACCGACTTCAATTACATCGACAAGTATTCAACGTACGTAGACGAAAAAAGTTAACAAACGAACTAGTCGTCACTACGATTTTCGAGGGTTCCCCTCGATTTCTCTGGGATTCCATCATCAGATCCTGGTTTCCTTATCATGGTACCAAACTGGGTATGTCTCTTTTCCAACAAAAAAAGAATAATCAAAATCGGTTCATAAAAGACGAAGTTATCCCCGAAATTACATTAAAAAAAATATAGGTTAATTGAGTAACCTCCTCCTTTTTTAAAGTCGGTTAAAAATCAGGCGATGTGAATTTAATTGATTTGTGGGATTTTATCGGTTCTTTTTCCAACGGTTGCGCACAAGTTTTCAAATAATATACCAGGAGATCATGGAATACGAGTATAAAAGATTTATATGGACAAATTAATCTTGTATCTATCATTTAGATGCCACCGGTTCTGATTCCACCAGGGCAAAAGTATTCTCATGAAGTATTAGGAGATCATGGGATATAGGGAGATTATATATGATCCAAAAACTGCTAAAAATATCAATTGCTACCCGAGACGTCGTCTGCGTGAACGCTATACACACTATACAGCACCAAAAATACCTTCCCCGTAGGTGATAGCGTGATAATATGTAGCCTACATGTTGACCCGACTTCTTAATAATATTCCTGCCAAATTTGAAGTAAATCCATGCAGTACTTTTTGAGTTTATCCCGGACATACATACAGACAAACAGACAAAAATTCTACAAACTATAGTTTTGGCTTCGGTATCGACTGTAGATCACACCCGAAGTATTCCTAAAAAAAAAAAAATTCAATGTACAGTTTTGACTTTCCTACCATTTTATTATATGTATATCTAGACAATCAGAAGAAAATATAACAAGTTTGTGAAGTCAACTTATCACTACACAGTCTCTTCCCGCTGTCTGTCTGTCCCTATAGGTATATGCTTAGATCTTTAAAACTACGCAACGGATTTTGATGCGGTTTTCTTTAGTAAATAGAGTGATTCCAGAGGAAGGTTTATACTTTATATGTATAATACATGCATAATATTGTAGAGGAACACTGATAGTTTTTGCAACCGTGCGAAGCCGGGGCGGGTCGCTAGTTAGTAACAAAATAAAAAATTTACTCAGTCGTAACAACTAGTTTGTAAAATAAGCTTCTCAAATATTCGTAGCGAAAATACTAGGAAAGTAGGATGTCTAACAAAAGCCTAACAAACACCCATTGTCCCTGCACATTTTAGGTAAATGAACTTTATATAAATTGTTTTAAGGGTTAAAATGCTGCATTACATAGCGACTTTCATGCACTATCTATACATATAATAAAATGGTAGAAAAGTCAAAACTGTACATTGAATATTTTTTTAAAAGAATACTTGGGGTGTGATCTACAATCGATACCGAAGCCAAAAATATAGTTTTTAGAATTTTTGTCTGTTTGTCTGTTTGTCTGTATGTATGTCCGGGATAAACTATAAAAGTACTGCATGGATTTACTTCAAATTTGGCACGAATATTGTTAAGAAGTCGGGTCAGAACATAGGCTATATATTATCACGCTATCACCTACGGGGAACGAGCAGTGAACCTTTATTTCTTCAAATGTATGTCCGGGATAAACTCAAAAAGTACTGCATGGATTTACTTTAAATTTGGCACGAATATTATTAAGAAGTCGGGTCAGAACATAGGCTACATATTATCACGCTATCACCTACGGGGAACGAGCAGTGAACGCACGCAGACGACGTCGCGGGCAGCAGCTAGTTGTTACAATATAAACTAACGTTTTCAAACTCCTTTGTTCACGTGTAACTGAAACCATTTTTTTTAAAATACGTAATGTTATACTCGTACTGTAAACTATGTTCTGAATTAATGTATAAAAAAATAACTGTCATGCTATCTTGTTTTTTTTTTTGTGAACTAGACACTAGAGTTTCCGCATGGCTTCACTCGTGCAGTTTTAATGTTTAATGCTTAGGGTACATATATATTACAGTAGTGTAATGTATAATCTAAGCTAAGGTTTAATAATGGATATAATATCCATACTAATATTATACGAGTAAATGCGAAAGTAACTCTGTCTGTCTGGCGCGCTTTCACGCCAAAACTACTGAACAGATTTAAATGAAATTTGGTATACCTACAGATAGTCTAGTGTCTGAGAAAGGACATGGCTACTTTTTGGGAAAATGGGTGTAAGGGGTTGAAAGGTGGGGATGAAAATTTGTATGGAAGTATAATATAACTAACGCCTGTAGTTTTAAATGCATTTTAATCCAAGCTGATTTTGGTTTTAATAGCTGTTATAATCCCAACTCTGATTACACCAGGGAGCAACTTTTCAAATGATTTACCAGTAGATATGAATAGATATTTAAACTTTTTTTCATCCCCACTCTGAACCGTTTCCGGCCCCACAACAGTGTTGCAAATAGAGTACCAGGAGATCACAGAATATGAGGAGATTAATTCCACTTTCCCTTATTTCAGAATCGTGGGTGGAACTGAACTGTGGCGGGATCCTGAGCGGCGCGGAGAATGAATACATACGACTCCTGCGAGAGGCGCAAAGAGAGAGTCGCGACTCCTCCGTGCGGCACTCGAGAGCCTCCAGCATGAAGGGCAGGTGGGTGATTTTATAAGTTAACTAGCAGCGGTGTTGCTCTGGTTAAAATACATCGCAGATACTTTCTAGACCATTACAGAAATTTCGAGACCTTTTCAGATGCCCTATTCAGATGTGTCAGGCGGGTTGGTGACCGCAGGGCTGGCTTTGTCGCACCGAAGACGCTGCTGCCCGTCTTCGGCCTGTGTATTTCAAAGCCAGCAGTTTGATGGTTATCCCGCCATCGGTCGGCTTTTTAAGTTCCTAGGTGGTAGTTGAACTGTGTTATCCCTTAGTCGCCTCTTACGACACCCACGGGAAGGGAGGGGGTGACTATGTTCTTTACTGCCGTAACCACACACAAATTAATGTAACTAAATCTAGTTAAAATTACCCGATATTTGTGTTGAAAAACCTAACAAACACATACCGGTACAGTCTCGTTCTCTGGGCGGCTGTGTTTGGTGTTGTCCAGACCCCCTACACAAGACACAACATACCAGGAGCCGTAAAGTCTAAAAGAGTTAGGTAGTTTTTACTGAGGTGGGGCACAGCAGGAAATTTCCTGCTCAAAATATGGAGCAGCCCGACTGGGGTAGTACCTCAACCTTACAGAAGACCACAGCTAAATAATACTGTTTTCAAGCAGTATTGTGTTCCTGTTGGTGAGTAAGGTGACCAGAGCTCCTGGGGGGGGGGGGGGATTGGGGATAGGGTCGGCAACGCGCTTGCGATGCTTCTGGTGTTTCAGGCGTCTATAGGCTACGGTCTTACCATCAGGTGAGCCGTACGCTTGTTTGCCAACCTAGTTTCATAAAAAAAAGAGTATATCAAAAGTAACTTAATTAAATTATTGTTAAATTTTTCCGATTTTTGTGTTCAAAAACCGTAACCAGATTATTTGATATTCATGAATATAATAATATGATATTTTGACATTTTAAAATCACCGAAGCGGATACAAGGTCATATTTTATACGAAAACAAGAAATATAATATCAGTGTTTTTTACTCAAATCTATGTATATAAAAATGATTATTTGTCTTTATGTGCTTTATAGAATCGTAGACTATGCATTTGATCATGTCATGATCTTCAGCAAAGTGTTGTATATGAGCCCACAAAGGTTTCTGAGTTGGTACGACCAAAGAAAATCTATACTAATATTATAAAGAGGTAAAGTTTCTAACTTTGTTTGTTTGTAGGGGGTAATCTTCGCAAATACTGATCCGATCATGAAAATTCTTTCACTAACAGAAAGCTACACTATTCAGGAGTGACATAGGCTATATTTTATTGTTATTGAACAAAACATTCAGTGAAAAATAATAGTATATGTAAATCAAATCGGAGATGTGCGAGCGAGATGAAAACTTTACAAATATATTTGCATCACAAAAATAATTAACGCCCAACGAAGTGGGCACGGGTCAGCTAGTAGTTTTTATAAAAACGTTACAATTTATTCTGAAAATCGAGTGTTTTAAAATTTTCTCAATACAAATTTTGTTTTAACGATGTTTTCATTTGAAAAACTTAAATTAATTAGTTGCAGTTTAAAAGTAGAAGTGTGGTGTATAGCCTGTTCATTTTTAAGAGAACTTTTCAATAATATGGTTTTAAATGGTTTAAGAGACCAATTGACGCAGTATTTTGTCACACTACGGGTTGTTGAGTTTGGGCTATGGAAGGTGAAGTCGGGGCGTTGAAAAAACAAACAGACAGACAAACAGATTAACCTTTAACCAGTTCTTGACAAAGGCTGTTATATAACCTTCGTGCTCTGCGTTAAGGGTCGCGGCTTTGATTACCGGGCGGTTGCTTATGTTAAGGATATTGTGTTTCTTCGGTTTTAAATATTGTTATACTAAGTCCAGTTATATACCTGAGTACTGTCCGTAGATAAATAAACGGCAAAAATCACTTTATTCGAGTAGACTAAAGATTGTGTAGTCATTTTACAATTTAAAAATATATTTCCTTAAATTAATAAATTATAATTAAAAATGAAGCTACCACCGATTCGGAATGTAGATTATGTAATAATCGGCATTTATTTAAAACTAACTGCCCGGACAGACTTCGTTCTGTCAATAGTAAATAGTTTTTAATTTATTTTTTTAGTATTAAAACCCGTGGTTCTCAAGGAATATACAAAACAATAAATTAGCCGAATTGGTCGAGCCATTCTCGAGATATGCACTAGGCAACATTCATTTTTACTTATACAGAATAATTTATTATATTGTAATTATTCGTATTATTTTACATTAAATACAGCGCCACTAAATCCACCAAGTTTATCATTAATTTAATCTTTAGGCGGGTAATGTGTTTTAACCATTAAATTATTATTTCATAACTTTTAATAATGTTTAATAATTTTTAATGTTTTGTAAATAAAAAATAGACGCCGCGTTGGCGCAGCGGTCACAGCACTGGATTGCGATTGGCTGTTGCGCGGGCGGGCGGTTGCGGGTTCGATCCCCGCACACGACAACATTTGTATTGGCCATACAGACGTTTGCCGTGGTCTGGATGTTTGTGTAGTCCTTGTGGGTCTCCCCACCGTGCCTCGGAGAGCACGTTAAGCCGTCGGTTCCGGTTGTTATCATGTACACCTGATAGCGATCGTTACTCATAGTAGGGAATATATATATCCGCCAACCCGCATTGGAGCAGCGTGGTGGATTAAGCTCCGATCCTTCTCCTACATGGGGAAGAGGCCTATGCCCAACAGTGGGATATTACAGGCTGAATCGTGAATCGTGAAATAAAAAATAAAAAATTTGGTCTGAGATGTCTACGGACCGCTGCGTGACGAAGTTCCTTTCGCTTTTTGGTTGACGTTTGCTATACAGTCATAATTTAAAGTATCAATTTAAAAGAGCTTATTTTAAAAAAATATTTATTTTTATTTAATGATTTAATGTAAACAGAAAAGGGTATATGCTAAAATCGCAAAGCTATACACGGAATAAATAAATAAAATAAAAAAAATAATTAAACATTGAAAAGTACTTTGTTTGAGAAAAATTCTTGTTTCGATTTCGCTCACATCTCGTTCGAAGCGTGTACCGCGCGATAAGGAACTTTGTTCAAACAATACATGACAATAAAATTCTTTAGTGTATTAAGAAAAATTGCATTAAGAATTATATCTGGTCTCTCCTCGTCCACGGTTACAGATGTCGATTCTTTTTCAATGTTTTTAATCACTTTTCGACGCCGCGTTGGCGCATCGGTCACAACACTGGTTTGTGCCTGTTGCGCTGGTGGTTGCGAGTTCGATCCCCGCACATGACAAACATTTGTGTAGACCATACAGGTGTTTGCCGTAGTCTGGGTGTTTGTGCAGTCCTTGTGGGTCTCCCCACCGTGCCTCGGAGAGCACGTTAATCCGTCGGTCCCGGTTGTTATCATGTACACCTGATAGCAATCGTTACACATAGTAGAGGAAATATCCGTCAGCCCGCATTGGAGCAGCGTGGTGGAAGCTCTGATCCTTCTCCTACATGGGGAAAGAGGCCTATGCCCAACAATATTACAGCCTGAAGCGAATCACTTTTTGACAAAACTGGGCTATTTCATTAATCACTTCACGAATTTTGAGTGTATATTTGGATTTATATAACAAAGTTCTTGTTGTATAACCCTATATGTTTATATAGTTCAATAATATATAAATAAAAACACGTGGCTTTGAAACATGACATATCGACGAATCATCTTGCCAAGCTCGTGTAGGTAGTGCCTGTATGTGTTTGTATGGTACATGCAAATTCATACATTAAAATGTTTGTTGTTTGAGTCGATTTATATTTGGTTCAAATCTATGTAATATAAATAAAATGCTAGTCTGCCCTTTCCGTAATTATGTAGAATGTATCATGTAATAAGGCCTGAAAGGGATATAATGAGTGGCGTATATCTATATATATAAAAATCAATTGCTGTTCGTTAGTCTCGCTAAAACTCGAGAATGGCTTGACCGATTTGGCTAATTTTGATCTTGAAATGTTTGTGGAAGTTCAGGGAAGGTTTAAACGGTGAGAAACATAAATAATATTATGTAACGGAAAATACTAAAAACGACGATTTAATTTTCCAATAAAAAATGTTCATAGCGGGGAAGTTTAATGTATTTTGTCAAAAACGTTGTCAAATATTTATAGGTGCGTTAAGAAAGTGTTTTGTGTATATTTTTCACAAATGCCATCTAGTTCGCTATCGTTTTTACTGATTATTTGCGCAAGAAAGCGATAAGGACACGTGTTGCTCGGACGACTTCTGCTACGTCACTACAAGCACATAAAATTTGCATAACTATTATTAAATTATTGATAAACATACGCACACATGCATTTTCACGCGATATTGTGTGTGTGTGTGTGTGTGGATTAATGTGAAAAATTATAGAACACATATGTAAAATAGTTTTCTGTTATTTGTAAGAACACGCCTTACATAAAATACATTATTATCATCTTAAAAGTCGGTTAAAGGAATTATTAAATTAATTATTAGAGCACGTGCTTTTTACTTGTATGGAAAATGTTTGTATGGGTCATACAGGTGTTGTCTAAGCGTTTGTATTGTACTTTTTTACCAGGGGATTATGAACGCGAGGCGGTTATTATAATCAAAATTGTAGCTGAGCTCTTCATTGTTCTGATAGTTTGGTATACTGCGGTCGCCCAATAGAAATAAATTCGTACATCGACCCCTCATCTTTTGTCTTTGTCGCTCGCGTATGAACATATCGCGGTTGCACTCGCACAATACGGGGTCACTTCACCTGTATGAGCGCAACCGCAATATGTTTATACGCGAACGACAAAGACGAAAGATGGCAGGTCGGTGTACAAATTTCTTTCTATTCCGGGACCGCAGTATAGTTCACGACAGTGGTAGTTTGGTATATCTTCCAATCAAATCCCATACATACATTGAAAGTTAGGATCTCAAAAAACAATCAAGGATAGGAATAATGAAATCTTATTAAAATAATTTACGTTTACAATGTTTTCAGACAGCTTTTTTTATGCTTAAAACCGAATAAAATCATATAAAAAATTTCGATCCGGCGGGACATCGTTCCATAGCTTAATGGCTAGAGCACCGACATGGTATGTCGGGGGTGCGGGTTCGAATCCCGCTTGGATCCAAAATTTGGTATAATAATAAACATTTTAGCTTTTTTTTTGTATTTTTTCGTTTGTTTTGTATACGAATAAGGTATATGATTTACAAATGTTGAGTTATCTCCGCCATATATCCGTCAACCCGCATTGGAGCAACGTGGTGGATGAAGCTCTGATCCTTCTCCTACGTGGGGAAAGAGGCACTTGCCCAGCAGTGGGATATTACAGGCTGAAGCGAGATATTCTGGGCATATGCCTATAATAAAACTAGTATATTACGTATATGATTTTATTGTAGACTAGCCGACCTGTGCCCACTTCGTTGGGCGTTAATTATTATTTTTGTTATGCAAATATATAGTAACAGCTTTCATCTCGCTCGCATTTCTCCGACTTGATTTACATATACTATTATTTTTCACTGAATTTTATTTGTTCAATAACAATAAAATATAGCCTATAGCACTCCTGAATATTGTAGCTTTCTGTTAGTGAAAGAATTTTCATGATCGGATCAGTATTTGCGAAGATTACCCCTTACAAACAAACAAAGTTAGAAACTTTACCTCTTTAGATAATACTAGCCGACTAGGGATTGCAATCCGGAAAACCGGATCCGGTAATCCGGCGGATCCGGCATCATTTTACAGTTACCGGATCCGGTAAAAAAATGCCGGATCCGGTGACCGGATCCGGTGTTGGCGTTTATTGAGAAAATGACCTCTTTTTAAAAGAAAGAGCGTGGTTCTTAAATACACGAGTCCTTTGACGCTAAGACTAAAGACTTGATTGATAGATTTTTGCCATTTAAATTAGTAGTTATAGATGCATTATAGTGAAGGTATTCAACTCTATTTACAGCTGAAAAAACACTGAAGTTGCTTGACTTATTGTGCGAATATTAAATAACTTCACATTGCCGTTACTTGCAGAATACCTAGAAATATTAATATTCAAACTAGGGATGTTATTTTATCGTAACCAAACTATTGGATATACGTAATAAAAATGTATCTGTAACCGTACCATAAACCGATATTAAAGTTTCGGATGATTTTGCATAGATCAATCAAAGGGTAATTTAAATACTAAATTTTTTGCTATGTTTTACATTTTTCTGGTCAAATAACATTATCATAAAGTCAGTCAATTTTGCAACTAAATCATCGTGGGAGTCATCGCTGTTTAACATAGAGTACTCAGAATTTGTAACAGTAACTAATACAATTTACGTTAGGAAGTAAAATAAAGTATTGTGGCATTTCCTCTAAAATCTAATATCTGTAACCGAAACTAAAGGATAATCCGAACAAATTTAATATTTGTAACCATAATATCATAACATCGACGGTTTGCTGGTTGGATTCCCGCTTGGGATGGATATTTGTATTTGTACAAATATTTCTTTCCAGGGTGGATGTCTGTCCTTGTGGGTCCGCCCCTCCGTGCCTCGGAGATCACGTTAAGCTGTCGGTCCCGATTGTTATCATAAATACCTGATAGCTATCGTTACTTATAGTAGGGAACATATCCGCTGATTAAGCTACAATCCTTCTCCTACATGGAGATAGAGGCCTATGCCCAGCAGTGAGATGTTACGGGCTAAATCTTATATTTGGAACCATATCATATCAATAAATATTCGTACCTATATATATATATATATATATATCCTCAGCCGAAGCCTTAACCAAGTAATATCCTGATAGATAGCGTGAAATTTGTGAAAGGAAAAGTAGAGACAAAGATCCATAATCACTAAAAAATTTAATATTACTGGGCTAATTAAAATTACAAATCTAGCTCTTTGATTCGTCTCACCACGTGTTAATACGACGTGGTCGAAATTGGAATTTGGCTTAGATCAATTTGTATCAATGAACTCGACATATATGAATACTGAGAAATAACTCCCACGGATTTTAACATTTTTATCTTTTCATTTGATAGATTATATAATTTGTTTTGAAACTGAGATTTAATTTAAAAAAATATATTTAATTAAAATGTACAATTTTTTCACCTCATTACCGGTCAACATACGTTTGAATTAAAAAGAAAAGTTAGGTTATTATGGTTTGATTAATCCGGCCGGATCCGGGCCGGATCCGGCCGGATTGATAAAAATTCGATCGGATCCGGCCGGATTGAAAATGACACCGGATTGCAATCCCTATAGCCGACCCGTGCCCACTTCGTTGGGCGTTATAATCCATTTCACATAAGAAGGGTACGGTGAAATTTGATATGTTCCAATACACTCTCACTATTTTCAGCAAATCAGATAAATATAAATGTTTTAAAATCACCAATTAATTTCTAAGGCAAATAATAATGCTTGATTAGATTGAATTGTTGACACGGCGCGTCAGAGGGCGCAGGTTCAAATCCTGCTGATTTAAAATCTTTATATATTTTTATCTTTTTCCTTTTATCTTGTCACTCCTGAATAGTGTAGCTTTCTGTTAGCGAAAGAATTTTCATGATGGGATCAGTATTTGCGAAGATTACCCCGTATATACAAACAAAGTTATAAACTTTACCTCTTTATAATATTAGTATAGACTGGAACTCAGTTATTTCGCGACGAGCTACTTAACATTCCTGTTCTCCTAGTAGTCACGGCCGGTTTTGCTAGAGGTTCTCTCGAATCTTGGTTTTTCTATCTTTTTTATTTGTCCTATCTATCTATCTATTGCATCTGTAGATATAGTATATATATATATATATATATATATATATATATATATCCTTTATTTATTTATTTATTACTGTAAGTAAAGAAAGAAGGGAATTTGAATTTTGTACCTTATACAATTAACATACATAAAATAAATTTTAAAAAGTGTGTGTGTGCGCACGTAAGAAGATATTCTTTATTGGCTAGCCAACTTCACGTAGCTAACTTCTTCTTTCTTGACTAACTGGGTGTCGGTTTTTTGTGACGGTGTGCGCGCGCATCGTAAAAATTTACTCTCATCATTTTTCCCTAACGCGCTGAAAGAAGTATAACTTCAAAAATACATTTACAAAATTTCCTCACCATGAAGTAACGATCGTTCTACGCACTGGTAATGAGACAGATACAAATCTATACTAATATTATAAAGCTGAAGAGTTTGTTTGTTTATTTTTTTGAACGCGCAAATCTCAGGAACTGCTGGTCCGATTAGAAAAATTCTTTCAGTGTTACATAGCCCATTTATTGAGAAAGGCTATATATCATCACGCTAAGACCAAAAGGAGCGGAGCACCATTGAAGAATGTTTCAAAATCGGGGTTTTTTCCTTTTGAGAGCTTCCGCTGCGTAAACAGTAAAAGTTACGCAAAAATAATGTATGACAGAATTGTTCCTATTCCACGCGGACGAAGTCGCGGGCAGATACTAGTTAATAATAATATCCTTTCAAGCCATCGAAGCAACGATCAATTCAAAAATAATGTTGTGCGTCAGCTTCCTATAAAATAAGATTTAAAAATTGCAAGAGAAGTTGCGAATAACGCCCAGTATGTTTTTCTTTTCAGCCCGAAATCCCCGCCAAATAGCCCGAACCTAGAACCGTCCACGGAGGATGAACTGAGAGGCGTCTATATTAACTGTTGGAAGGTGAGTTTTGGAACAGCCCTTTTCTCTACAGCTCTTTTCGCCCTCTACACCCCTTTCCCCCTCTTCATCCCTTTTCCCAGTACAGTCCTTAACCCTTCCTTTTTTACCTCATGGCTAATATTTCTTTCTCAACTCCTACCTTTAGTGCACTCTCTCTATGTGCTTTTTTTATCTAGTATATGTTTTTTGTTTTTATGTTTTTTTAATCTAGTATATGTTTTTTGTTTTTATGTTTTTTAAATCTAGTAAATGCCAAAAACAATATTTAAATATGGTATCAAAGATGTTCTGTTTAAATTCTGTGGATTGAAAATGAAAATGTTTATTTCTCCGTAAGGTGATACACACTCCTAACGAAAGTAAAACAAAAAAAAATATTGACAAAAAAAAAACTAAAGTAACAAAAGAAATAAAAGAAAGCTAAGGTAGCAAAATATTAAACAATTAAATATAAATTTACATCTTAACATTGACGATGATTGATGATTTGATTGGTATTGAAAATTACGTCCTCATTACTAGTGAGGACGTAATTTTTGATGAATTTAGGTTACTAATGGTCTAAGATCCGAGAAGCTAAATCTTCCTCATCTGTTAATTAGATGAAACAATTTTTATAGGCTTATTTCAATATTGTGAATTTATAAAAACAACCTCTGCCACCATAAGCCTGCTGCAAATTTTTTTTTTGGTCAGTAACCTCAGTCAGTAGTAACCTGGCTGCAGGTAAGTATAGCAAGCATAGAGATGGGTGCCTGCTATAGTCAGGTATATAATGTAAAATATTGACGGTTTTAGCTTACTACATGTAATTAACATGAGAGGGAAAAGATTTTTTAGAAGAAAAAAAAAAATTAAGTATTATTATTTGCAGCAGCAGAGGTGGCAGAGGTGGCAGAGGTTGTTTTTATAAATTCACAATATTGAAATCAGCCTATAAAAAATTGTTTCATCTAATTAACAGATGAGGGAAGATTTTGTTATATTCCGGATCTTAGACCATAATTAGTCATTAGTGACCTAAATTCTCATGTAATAGCCTGTGTGTTTTATCCACTGCGTCATACGTTCACTAGACATCTAGACCTCTGGATATAGTATTAATTTTGTTTTATTTTCAATTTCAGGATGACTCAAACGATTGGGTCTGGGAATGGAGCAGTCGGCCTGACCAGCAACCTCCTAAGTGAGTTACGAAAACATAATTACGAACTAGCTTCTGCGCGCGACTTGGTCCGCGTGGAATAGAATCAATTCTATCATACATGATTTGTGCGAAACTTTAACCGTTTACGCAGTGGAAGCTCTCAAAAGGAAAAAACCCGATTTTGAAACATTCTTCATTAGTGCTACGCTCCTATTGGTCATAGCGTGATGATATATAGCCTATAGCCTTCCTCGATAAATGGGCTATCTAACACAGAAATAATTCTTCAAATCGGACCTGTAGATCCTGAGATTAGCGTATTCAAACAAACAAACAAACTCTTCAGCTTTATAATATTAGTATAGACTAGCTTCTGCGCGCGACTTCGTCGGCGTGGACTCCGCTCCTATTGGTCTTAGCGTGATGATACATAGCCTATAGCCTTCCTCGATAAATGGGCTATCTAAGACTGAAAGAATTCTTCAAATCGGACCAGTTGATCATGAGATTAGCGCGTTCAAACAAACAAACAAACTCTTCAGCTTTGTAATATTAAGTATAGATCAGTTAAAAAGAAAATGTTATTTGTTTCCAGGGACTGGCGTTTCAAACACCCTCAGAGCGCCCGAGGTCCACCCTCTGCGACTTCCTCTATTGAGGTTCTAGAACAACTAGCTCCGGCCATGCAACAGGTGAGTGACCACCGGGCTAGCTCTTGATGTCCTATGATCTCCTAGTACATCAGTTAAATAAGTTGCACTAGGTGGGAATGAAATAATGTGGGTTTTTGGGATTAAAATAATTTGATTAGATTATAACTTCTTTTGGCGCGTTAGAGAAAAATGATGAGAGTAAATTTTTACAATGCGCGTGTGGATACGAAGCAGTTCAAGCATGCATGAATAGATGCCAATAGTTTTGCAGACAAGACAGTCTTTATCATTTCTAAGAGATGGCGTTGTGGACTTATTGTCTAATTAGTAATTATTATTTTTTTGGAAGTATTTTAATACTCTAGCTTGAAGTATAACTTCTTACGTGCGTACATAAGTACACACACACTTTTTTTGTTACGTTTTGGCTCTTAAATTAAAGGAAATATTTAATATCTTGTTGCCCTATGATCTCCTGGTACGTTTGAATAAGTTGCACTTGGTGGGTTTGGCAATAATTTTTTTTTTTCGGGTTTCGTTCTTATCAGATTTAGTCAGTTACAAAAAATAACATTTTTTTCCATATTTACTTATGGTCCGGGAGCCAGTGACAGATTTTCATGACCAATTTCCTCCCAATCGAAACTTTGTAAAATGCAATAGGGATTTATAATCCCTATTGCATTTTACAAAGTTTCGACGAGCTGCGACTTTTTACAAGCAGAATCAAGCAGTCAGCTGACTTTATTTTTCCTTCAAGATATTAGTTAAACCATATTCTGACAAATTTTAGTGGGAGGAAATTACTAAAAAAAAAATGTTTTCTCCATGCGGCTGATGGCTGCCACTGCCAGTCCCACCCACGGAGTCACAGCTGACGGTCGCAATCGCAAATATTCATATAAATCCCGAATGCATTTTACAAAGTTTCGAATGGGAGGAAATAATTGACCAAATTTGTACCTGGCTCCCGGACCATTAGTAGTTACGATACGATACGATTCAGCCTGTAATATCCCACTGTTGGGCATAGGCCTCTTCCCCATGTAGGAGAAGGATCGGAGCTTAATCCACCACGCTGCTCCAATGCGGGTTGGCGGATATATTCCCTACTATGAGTAACGATCGCTATCAGGTGTACATGATAACAACCGGGACCGACGGCTTAACGTGCTCTCCGAGGCACGGTGGGGAGACCCACAAGGACTGCACAAACACCCAGACCACGGGAAACATCTGTATGGCCAATACAAATGTTGTCGTGTGCGGGGATCGAACCCGCAACCGCTCGCGCAACACAGCCAATCGCAATCCATTGCTGTGACCGCTGCGCCAACGCGGCGTCATTATTAGTTATTAGTAGTTAATTTATATTATTGTAATTAATTAGTATTTTTATATATATATAACAGAGCCACTGCCTGTCTGTCCGTCGCACTTGCCTGTTCAGTCGCGGCGCCATCGCCGCTGTTCTTGTCACTAACATCGTGTCTCTGCTGCTCGGAGCAGGCATCGGGTGAGTAACATGCACAAACATGCACATTTTTGGAGTTTACTCCTTAACAATCGATTTTCATATATAATATGAGGAGTAAAATCTACTGAACGAATGACCTTGTTACGTTTTTGTGCGCCATTTATCGTAACCCTATTGGGTTCCGATAGATGGCGTTATTTGATAAGTTTATTTACCATTTGATATGGTATTAATCTTTTTCTTAGACTAGTAAGCCTTTTCGCGCCTATTTAGACAGTCGATCTGAAGGAGTAAACTCCAGTCGTGCGTCGAAGCTGACACACTTTATTTTTTATATATCCTTTCCAACCGTCATGTTTAAGAAAAATTTTATGGTATCGGCAAAGGAGTTTAAAAATATCTGGTGAGACACACGGCATGCGCATGTTAGTACATCCGCATGTCGTAAGTCAATCTTTTATGACTGTCTATATCATGTCTTACACAAGTTTTATTTCAATGGAGCTCAAAGATGTACATGTCACTTAAATTAACATGTACATGTAATTTCTAATATACATGTTATTCGTTTTCAGTGTATGGCTGAGCAAGAAGGGGATGCTTCCGCCTAGACTCATCATTCTCAACTAGATTCTAAGACTGAAATATGATGGTATAGGTTTAGGCGATTTTCAACTTTATTTATATATGAAGTAAGATTTGTTATTGGAAACTGTAATATACGGACTGTAATATACGGACTTGCGTATTCCTATTTCGAAACAGACTTCCTTATTGTTTCTCGCCTGGTACTTACAGAAGTTTCTGTGAAAAATTTGACCGTATTATATATATACATATATTTTGCTTATATGCAAATATTAATGTTTCGTTTCTTTTTATTAGCAAAAAGATTTTTTTTTTAATACAAAAGAAGCTTCTGGAATGCGGAGTTCGTGTGTACATTTTTCTTTAAAAAAATATTTAATTTATTTTCAATTCAGTTGACAGATATAACAGATAATATTTTATTATTAAAAAAAATTAACAGATTATATAATATATCTTATTTTTTTAAGAAATTTGAAAAAAGTTTTTGTTCTTCTGTTTGTTTATTTTTTTTTTAATTCTTATTTGTATAGGAATAAAGTTGACGCATTTCGAAATGATCTAAAGAATGTATGTTACATCAAAAGTGGTGTAGCATTATAGTTTAAGGAAACGAATATTCCAATTTTTGGACCAGAATGGATAAAAAATACTTATTTTTTTGTTCGGAAATATGCAAAAGTTAGTCGCATTCAGCCAGTAAGATCCCACTGCTGGGCATAGGCCTCTTGCGCCATCTAGGAGAAGGATTGGAGCTTAATTTAAGTTTTATTAAATTCAAATTTACAAATTTTGTTGAAAAAAAAAACGCTTTTTTTTTGTTTCTTTTTTTTTTTTTTTAATTATATCCATTTTAGGTTCAATGTTGTATGGTTTGAATCATAAGTTTGATAAATACGATAACAAAAAAAAAAAATAACGCATAATAGTAATAATATTTTATTAATAGAAATATTTATTTTTAATTTTTTAAGCTTGGTTAAATTGATAAAAAAAATATATTCGTATTTTTTAAACTTATCATTGAAGACTGCTAGAATGTTATGGTAAAGGAAAAATGCAAAAAAAAAAATAATTATATTTTAAGCCCAATATTTTGTATTTTCTTACTATTCGTCCTTTCATGATTCACTTTTATTTTATCTGTCGAGACAATAATTTGCTTTTTTTATTTTTTTTAAAAGCATTTTTGTTTGTTTTGCTGTGTCGACAGATAAAATATGAAAAATAGCGTTATAATTGAATTTTATAGAATGTCCTAGTCGTAAGTATTTCCAAGTAACTATTAAGTTTATTTAGTTTTTACTTAAACATATTAAAGGACTGTATCATTTGACCTTGATTGGAAGTTTTTTTTTTTACCTGGCAACACTTATTTTTATATTGTAAAACAAATTACAGTTCTGTCAGTTTCACCGGTTGGGGATAAAGTAATAAGTTAAGAATAGACTAACAGTAGGAGATAGAATATTATATAGAATTAATAATTGCAAATAGAAATCTATACTAATATTATAAAGAGGTAAAGTTTCTAACTTTGTTTATTTGTAGGGGGTAATCTTCGCAAATACTGATCCGATCATGAAAATTCTTTCACTAACAGAAAGCTACACTATTCAGGAATGACATAGGATATACGTTATTGTTATTGAACGAAAAATTCAGTGAAAAATAATAGTATATGTAAATCAAGTCGGAGAAATACGAGCGAGATGAAAACTTTATATTTGCATCACAAAAATAATTAACAAAGTGGGCACGGGTCGGCTAGTATCTCATAAAATACTGGAATTCGATGGTATGAAAGTGTGTGTAATTCACATACGGCGGAAATAAAAGTTATGAAAAGTCGTAATAATAATAAATAAATAAATAAATATATACACAATACACACACGGTCGTCTGTTCCTAAAGTAAGCAACTTATTGCTTGTGTTATAGGTAACAGCCGACTGGTCTAGCTACATATTTTTTTTTCGATAACCATACTTATAAATAATACATATATAAATATATAAATAAATATGTATATAACACCCAGACTCGAGGTGGGAATCGAGCCCACAACCCCCGGAACAGAAAGCAGGGTCACTACAAACTGCGCCAACGGGCTACGTAAGAAGGAAGGTCATTCTCATTACGATTTGTTCTATAGACGATGATCACGGTCTCGTTAAGAAGGTCGTTACACGTTTTGTACAGTGTATTCTGTCTCATTCTCTCCTGTACATTTGTCTTCTTTCTTTATCGTGACGCGTTTTCGTTTCATCGAGTTTCGAATCACATCGATTGTAAGGAAGTTTCACTTCATAAGTATAATCTATGCTAATATTAAAAATCTGAAGAGTTTGTTCGTTTGAACCCTCTAATCTCAGAAACGACTGGTCCAATTTGAAAATTTTTTTTCAGTGTTAGATAGCCCATTTATCGAGGAAAGCTATAGGCTATATATCATCACGCTAAAACCAATAGGAGCAGAGCACCAATGATGAATGTTTCAAAATCGGAGTTTTTTACCCGACTGCCAAGGAAGGGTTATGTTTTTCGCGCGTATCTTGTATGTATGTATGTATGTAATATTCTTAATTACCTCATTTCTCTAGAACCGCTGAACGGATTTGCATAATTGAGATATCGTTAGATTTGTCTTAGCAGCCCAAGTGTTCTTAGATAGGTGACATTAAAAAAAAACAAACATGGCGGCTGTGCGAAGCCATTGTAGTTAATGAAGAAATATTTTTTTTTTTAGAATACTATAGTATGGGTATCAAATTAAAGGGCTCAATACAAGGATTTCAAAAATGTATATTATGATTATTATTACCGTCATAATAATAAAGAAATACAATAAGAAAGTTTAAAAAATGTTGACTTTGCTCTTTCCGTTTTTTACGCAGGCGGGTTTTTTGTTTTCTTTTAATTATATTATTTTCTTTTGAGAGCTTTCTCTGCGTGCGCTGCGTACGCAACAGTTCAAGTTTCGCAAAAATCATGTACGACAGAATTGTTCCTATTCCACGCGAACGAAGTCGAGGGCAGAAGCTAGTATGTCATAAACGTTTACCGTTATCTGTCAAATAGCGCTATCCGCAACCGGTGGAACAGGTTTATAGTATCTGTGGTTACTATATAAAGTATAGTTTTGGTTGGTTTGTGTTATTTTAGAAAAGCCAAGAAAAATAATTCAATTTAATAATAAATGTAACATTTATGTTGCTATTTCATTTAATATGTCAAACATATCTCATTATAATCTAGATATTATTTGAGACCTAGATTATTTATGAACTATATGCACATTATGGACTGTCATATTTATTGAATTAAGAATAGAATAAATTAAAAAATCGACATTAAATACTAAGATTTTTTTACAAAATTATCTGATGATATGAAACATCGCATCGCCTGTTTCTCGTGAATTTATCAATTTTTATTTTACAAAAACACTTGTAATAACGTTTTAATTCTTTAAAGAATTATCCAGTTCAGTGCATTCGTAAGGAAGCTATGCGCGTAAATACATTTTAGCGATTTTTTTATATAAAGAAAATATGAATGTATATAAATATTTTGTTTTAAATAAAATAAAGAAATAGTAATGGTCTCCTTAGATAAAACCTTTTTTTTCTGTTTTTCGTTCTAAATACGACCAAAATGTATTATAATTTTCATAAGATTTTAATTAAATATACATATGTAATAAATATAAAAATATCACAAAATTGAATAACAACTAAATATAATTATATTTATTAAAATTTATATTATTCTGGATGTCTTAAATTTATAACGGTTTACGTTTACGGTGATATCGTAATATTTTTACTTTTTCGCCTATAGAATTAGTTTTGCAAATACATTTTTGCCGCCAAAGCGTTCTTTCATTTTGACAGAAGTTTTTTTTTAAAGTAGCTTAAAAATGTGCTCAAAGTATCACGAGGCATGTCTTTATTTGAATGTTGACCCATTTTACCGGTTGCGTGAAAAAGTAAATGCACATAAGCTACGACTAGACTAACAGCAGGAAGTAGAATATTTTTTTTATATTATTTACAAAAAAGAATATTGTCGAATAACAAAATTTTTTTTTTAGATTAATGTTGAAAAAGAATAATGTATCATAAACTATTATCTGTTGGAATACAGTTATCAGTCAAACGGCGTTGTCCACAGCCGGTGTAACGGGTCCTTATAGTTTTCTTTTGTTAAATCATTCATTCGTAATGTGTATAAATCATTTGTCATATTCGCTAGCTTTAAGAGCTTTAAAATAAATAAATACGCATTTTAATATATAGTTTTATTTCAACCATAGTCGGAAAATGTGCAAAAAAAATAATTGTCTGTAAAGTTACAATGAGCTTACGTAACGCTACAATGAGCTTACGTAACGCTACAATGAGCTTACGTAACGCTACAATGAGCTTACGTAACGCTACAATGAGCTTACGTAACGCTACAACGAGTCATTCTTTTTCGTGCATGCTGCCGGCGTTCATCGATTTATTAGACGTTGTCACGTTAAAAAGTCGTACGAAGCCGCCTCCTATATGAAGAAAGAGGGCTATGCTCAGCTGTGGGATGTTAAAGGCTGAATCGTGAAATATATCTATGTCCGTAAAATTACGAATGCTCTTGATACTGGTGTTAGCTACTTCTTCACAAAGAAAGCAATTGGACTTATACATAGATTAATAGAGGTATTATTAAGTACCAAGGTTTACTAGTTTCATCACATGTCCCTGAAATTTACCCTTATGTTTGGCAACGTTACAGTTAACCATGTAAACTACTTTTTGGCGAAAATACTATTTTTTCCAATGTTGGCGTTCAGCAAGGAGACCCACTAGGTCCGGCTCTTTTTAGTCTATAGGTATCCACAAATGCATTTCAAATTTGAACTTATGGTACCTAGATGATAGAACCATAGGGGGTAAAGTAGACGATAACGTTGTTTAACGTTTGATAAAATTCGGTCTCAAATTCAATTTTTCGAAATGTGAAATTTTTTTCACAGAACTTCGTTCACTAAAAAATTTATTTGGCAACGGATTCATTTAATAAAATTACAACTACCTTAAAAATACTTCAAAGAAGCTTGCTTTGTCTCCTACATGCACCACTTTCTATAATTTTTCGTAAAAATCTATAATGAAATATTTTATTAAAGTGAAACTTTTATTACATCTCGTAATAAAAGTTTAATTCGTCTCAAACTTTTTCGTCTGTGTGTTGCATGTCGCGTGGCGGTCGGCCGCGCGGTAAGCTTAATGGAATATTATTCCAAAAATTTTTAGTTAAGTATCTAAATGTGTATAATGTGAAAAAAAGTTTCACTTTTAATCTGTTTTCATAAAACCACTCAGGTTGTTTTTTTATTATTTTTACTGCACAATTATTTTAATTATTCATTATAAAACCAATCTCTCACAAATTTTAAGTGGCAATAATTAATTTTTTGCACTATGACATCTGTGTCAATATGCAAGCTGTGGTTCGTGATTATACGAAGAAGACCAATCAGCTGACTGACAGCCACGAACGACTTATTTTTCCATAGTGTAATTATCTAAATTGAGTTAATTATTACATAAAACACTTTTCAAATATATCCACGGTGTTTTTAAAGTTAATATCGTTGTTCATGTGATACAAATTATAATGAAATATGATTGTATGAGGTGAGTAAAAAAATTATATTTCAAATGTATATATTGTCTTGTAAAATTTGTATAAAACTGTTATTGTGTGTAATTATGACAAAAATTGATTTAGTGTTTGTATATTTAATAATAATTAATACCATAACTTGCTAATTTTGTTACTATAAAATCTTGAATCACGAAAATTATGAATCATTTCATAACCCAATTGACGTTGCAAATTAATTACATTTATATCGAACGAACGTTTAAAATTAAATGTAATTGCTTAAATTATCGAAAATATTACTTATCTCTAGTAAAAGCTTTTCCTAAATTGTGTTAATTTTGATTTAATTTTCGTTTGAAACACGGAAAACCTTGGAAAGTACTTCACTGTCAAATAATTAACATTATCAATCTTTTTGATAGGTAAACTAAACAGCGATTATGTATTTAACTATTTTAATATAACTGGCTTGAACCCGTGGCTTTGCTTGTTCAGAATTCATCATAATTATGATGTTTATCAACAATTTAGGTATATGAAAAGTGTACCTTTTTTTTTGTTTGTTTGTTTAAATAAGTAAATCATTGCATCATGCAAATAGCATACATAAAGTTACAGAGCATCTCAGACATTTCACTATGCCAGGCTTTTTTCAGGTATTGGCATACATATTATAACAAGATAAATTACCATTTAATAACGTACAATAATATCTTAACATTATATAAATTATATGTTACATTGTCTGCGATGGACTCCTAAACTACTTTACCAATTTTAATCAAATATGCACAACATGTGCAGTTTGATTCAACTTAAAAGATAGGCTATATTTTATTTCGATATAATTATATAATTACAGTGCAACCTCAATATAACAAATCGAAGAGGATCAAGAAAATATTCGTTATATCAAGTAATTCGTTAAACTGAGGTTTGTTATGTTGAGGTTAGGTTGGTCTAAAATTCGTTATAAAGAGGTAAATAAATAGTTTTATATACCCATAATTTACCTCAACATTACGTACTCATCTTGTTATAGGGAACAGCTTCTACTAATAAATGATAACACATTTTTATCAAATTACTAGCTTCTGCGCGCGACTTCGTCGGCGTTTACTCTGCTCCTATTAGTCTTAGCGTGTTGATACATAGCCTATAGCCTTCCTCGATAAATGGGCTATCTAACAGTGAAAGAATTTTTCAAATCGACCCAGTAGTTCCAGAGATTACCGCGTTCAAACAAACAAACAAACAATCAAACAAACAAACTCTGCAGCTTTATTATATTAGTATAGATTGCATGTATTTTCTATTTAAAAAAAATTAGGTAGGCAAGATTAAGAGTCATACATTGGTGGGAACTTTATATAAAGGTTTTGGGTTGACAAAATTCGTTAATTAGAGGTATTTATACTTTTTCTTGATAGTTGAAAATTCGTTATAAAGAGGATATTCGCAAAAAATGTTTGCAATGTAGAGGTATATTTTATATTGAATCTTATGGACAATTCAAGGGGATTACGAAAATTTTGTTAAATCGAGGGATTCGTTATATTGAGGTACGTTACATTAAGGTTGCACTGTATTATATTCAAGAAAAAAATAAGGTACGAAGTTCGCCAGGTCGGCTAGTAATACAATATTATTAGATAGATAACTTTCAAGGAATAATAGCATGCTATAAAATATTTCATATAAAACAGAACAATTATTTATATTCATTAATTAAAAATTAAAAACGTCATTTATATTTATGTTAAAACTTCTTATCAACTAATCAAAATTTAAGTTTATAACTTAAAGATGTCAGCGCTTTCTCAGTACTTATCTATACTAATATAATAAAGCTGAAGAGTTTGTTTGATTGTTTGTTTGTTTGTTTGTTTGTTTGAACGCGCTAATCTCAGGATCTACTGGTCCGATTTGAAAAATTCTTTAAGTGTTAGATAGCCCATTTATCGAGGAAGGCTATAGGCTATATATCATCACGCTAAGACCAACAGGAGCGGAGTCCACGCCGACGAAGTCGCGCGCAGAAGCTAGTGCAAGAATAAAATTATAAAAGAACCTAAAAAACTTAGATTTCAGATCAAAAGTATTCTTAAATAAAAAATAACTTAAAAACTAAAGTAACAACCTTCTTTTGATGTTAATTTTATGTTTATTACATTACTTTGTATATTTTATTTACTTTTATTTTACATACAAAATGACTGAGGCTGAATGATAAATTAACTGAGGTAGGGCACAGGTTGAAATAATTCTCGACCTTACAGACGATCACAGCTAAATAATACTGCTTTCAAGCAGTATTGTGTTCCTGTTGGTGAGTAAGGTGCCCAGAGCTCCTGGGGGGGGGGGAATCGAGTATAGGGCCGGCAATGTGCTTGCGATGCTTCTGGTGTTACAGGCGTCTATAGGCTACGATAATCGCTTAACATCAGGAGCGCCGTACGTTTGGTTGCCGACGTAGTTGTATAAAAAAAGAATATAATATGTATATACTTAAACAAGTTTTTCTTATTTAATAATGGATTTTATTTAAGTAACTAGCTGACCCAGCAAACTTCGTACCGCCTAACAGTCGATTCTTTAATTTTTTATTTTATTTATTTATTTATTTAGGGCATACCAACTAAGTACATAATAAAACTATCTACATTAAAACACTACCACTAAATTATTCAATTATGCACTTAAATTAATGGTTTGCACAACATTTTTAGAATGCCACTGTAATCAGGCACTAATCTTATTTGTGTAGTCTAAAAAAAAACAAAACTATTATAATAATACATCCAAGTCCATCAACACTTTAATAACTTTTTGTTTAAATTGGCCTAATGAATCTGCGAAGATGTCTATGTCTAAATTAAGAAAATTTTTTTAATACTTATCCTTCCCGGAACCCCTCCACTAACACTTAAACTTTATGGTATGGTATTAAAGTTCAAATTGACTTTTAAGTATTATTACGAATCTTTTGTATGGGAATATAGAATAGTGTTGGTTTTAGACTTTTTCAGGCAATTTTTTAAATATTTCTCTCCGTAAGAACCATCCTCGTACTTCAAGGAATATTATAAAAAATCGGTCAAGTGCGAGTCGGACTCGCGCACGAAGGGTTCCGTACCATTGGCTAGGTAAACACCAGTAGGTACATTGATTTTAATATTGGGCAAAAATCGGCAAAAAAGTCATTTTCGTTGTATGAACCCCTAATTTTTTTTTATTTTAATTTTATTATTTATTATTAAAGTAAATACACAATTAAGTATTTTGTGAATATTTCAAGTGCCTACCTCTTACCATTTATTGATATCGAGCAAAAATAGGCAATAAATCGCGTTTGTTGTATGGGAGCCCCCCTTAAATATTTATTTTATTTTGATTTTAGTATTTGTTGTTATAGCGGCAACAGAAATACATAATTTGTGAAAATTTCAACTCTCTAGCTATCGCCGTTCTTGAGATACAGCCTGGTGACAGACGGACGGACGGACGGACGGACGGACGGACAGCGAAGTCTTAGTAATAGGGTTCCGTTTTTACCCTTTGGGTACTGAACCCTAAAAAAGAATTAGCGAAATCGGTTCAGCTGCTCTCGAGATTTGCGCTTAGCAACACATTCAGCGATTCATTTTTATATATATTATAGAGAAGAGATAACTAATTAGGTACTGTATTTATTTTGAGTACAACATTGTACTATACATAATTCATCCTTTTTTCCTGTGAAGGAGTAGCTTAATCCACGACGCTGCTCCAATCGGGTTGCCGGATATATTTCCTACTATGAGTAACGATCGCTATCAGGTGTACATGATAACAACCGGGACCGACGGCTTAACGTGCTCTCTGAGGCACGGTGGGGAGACCCACAAGGACTACACAAACACCCAGACCACGTCAAACATCTGTTTGTCCTATACAAATGTTTGTCATGTGCGAGGATCGAACCCGCAACCGCCAGTGCAACAGTCGTTTGCTAGAAAACAATTATTAATAATCAATTTTCTATCTCCAGATGCAGTATAAGCTTGTGACGATCGAATGTTGAAAAATGGAAGAAACCGAAATAACGAACCAAGATTCACATTTAAAAAATTTCAAAGTATCTTAACTTGAATCGTAAATCTAGTCGAAATTTTGTTAATAATATTATTTATTTAATTAAGCTTTACTGTATAAATATTCCATTTATATTGTATGAAATACAATAATACCTAGTTAAGTTACCAAAGATTATATCAGAATAGAAAATATATATATATATATATGTTCTTGAGGGTATGGAACACAAAGAATTTAGCTAAAGAAGCTAAGATGGCGGCTACTATGGTGGAGACGCCTCCCCCCCAGCTGATCACCAACATAGAGTGGGGAATGATGGATAAAAGTAAATTTTATCCTTTGTACACATTGAGCAGTTTCACAGGTAATTTTTTATTATTTGTATTTTATAGTGAAACTTTTTATTACATCGTCTCAAAAATTTTCGTGTGTGTGTTGCATGTCGCGTGACGGTCGGCCGCGCGGTAAGATTGATAAAGCGATTTTTATACCCTTAATGGAATATATATTCCAAAATTTTTTAGTCAAATATCTATGATGTGAAAAAAAGTTTTAATTTTACCGTGGTTTCATAAAACCACACAGGTTTTTTGTTAATAGGAAACTTTTTCACCACTTCATCATCACTTCAGCCTATCGCACTCCACTGTTGGACATAAGCCTCCACAAGTTTGCTCCAAAAATGTCGTGAACTCACGTGTTTTGCCCATAGTCATCACGCTGGGCAGGCGGGTTGGTGACCGCAGAACTGGCTTTGTCGCACCGAAGACGCTGCTGCCCGTCTTCGGCCTGTGTATTTGAAAGCCAGCAAACAGGAAACTTTCTGTTATAATTATGTTCTGAAATCTGAACTATCTGAGGTAGGGCAGAGCGGCAAATTTCCTGCTCAAAATATGGAGCAGCCTGACTGGGGTAGTACCTCGACCTTACAGAAGACCACAGCTAAATAATACTGCTTTGATTGCATTGCTTTATGATCATTTTCTCGTCTACCTACGTAACCTACGTTGTATTATCGGTCGACGTAATTGAAGTCCGTTTTTTTTTTTTCGTTTACATGCAAACATTATTATGTAAATGAAATTGTTAAAAGTGATGGCGTGTTAAAGGTCGATAATATATCGATAGAACTTATAATTGTTGGCTTAAATTAAACAAAAAAAAAAAAACTTCGTTTTCATCTTGTTTCATAATTTTAGGTCACTGAACCGTCATTTCATGACTTTGCAGACTGTATACCATTGTACACAGTGGCTGTATTTTTTGTTTTATCTTTTCCAGTACGTTGCGCCCTCTACCCTCTAACTTTAATAAAAACTCAAATACAAGTTCAAAGGAAGAAGGAGGCGTATAAAGGCGTTTCAGACGCGATAAGCAAGATCTACGGAAGTGAAGGTGTTTCCGGTCTCTATAGAGGATTTTGGCTGTCTAGTGTGAGTAGTACTTTATGATATGGAATATATTTCCGTAACTCATATTAACATCTATTCTGATATAACAGTTAAATGTAAGGACGCCAGTTTACCACGGCAGTGTTCGATTTGTATATCATACACTAACCGACCCGTGCCCACTTCGTTGGGCGTTAGTTATTTTTGTGATGCAAATAATTATATATAGGTAGTAAACTTTTCATCTCGCTCCTACTTGATTTACATATACTATTATTTATCACCGATTTTTTTGTTCAATAACAATAAAATATAGTAGCTTTCTGTTAGTGAGAGAATTTTCATGATCGGATCAGTATTTGCGAAGATCCCTACAAACAAACAAAGTTAAAAATCTTACCTCTTTATAGTATAAGTATAGACTAGTATAGATGTAGCAACCACTCTGGTGTAATGGTGTAAGTAGTCGCCTAAAACAACGACAGTTTGCGGGTTCGATTCCCGCACACGACAGCATTTGTATCGGCCATACAGATGTTTGCCGTGGTCTGGGTGTTTGTGCAGTCCTTGTGGGTCTCCCCACCGTGCCTCGGAGAGCACGTTAAGCCGTCGGTCCCGGTTGTTATCATGTACTCATAGTAGGGAATATATCCGCCAACCAGCATTGCAGCAGCGTGGTGGATTAAGCTCTGATCCTTCTCCTACATGGTGAAAGAGGCCTATGCCCAACAGTGGGATATTACAGGCTGAAGCGGTTGAATGTCTGCCCTCGTGGGTCTCCCCGCCTCCTCAACGTTTGAATTTAACTTCAGTCTAATGTATGCATAATTTTGTTTACAGTTTCAAATAATCTCCGGAGTGTTCTATATATCGACGTACGAGGGGGTCAGGCACGAGCTCGGCAGATACGACATCAACCCGAGAATGAAGGTATTAAATGGACAACATTTAACAAACAAATAAACGAACACACACACACACACACTACTAATTCCGGTTAATGGAGTTTACTCCATAAGAATTGATTTTAATATAAGGACCCCGGTATTCAAAAAATATGAGTTGTAAAATATATATTGAACGAATGACCTCGTTACGTTTTTTTGCCTTTCGCTTTTCAGGCGTGAATATTAAGTTGTTCCAACGCCATCTATCGGAAACTACGAAAACGTCGTCGATAGACGACGACGTTATAGGTTTATTTACCACTAGCTTCTGCGCGCGACTTCGTCCGCGTGGAATAGGACCAATTCTGTCGTACATGATTTGTGCGAAACTTTAACCGTTTACGCAGCGGAAGCTCTCAAAAGGAAAAAAACCCCGATTTTGTAACATTCTTCATTGCTGCTACGCTCCTATTGGTCTTAGCGTGATGATATATAGCCTATAGCCTTCATCGATAAATGGGCTATCTAACACTGAAAGAATTTTTCAAATCGGACCAATAGATCCTGAGATTAGCGCGTTCAAACAAACAAACAAACAAACAATAAAACAAACAAACTCTTCAGCTTTATTATATTAGTATAGATTTGATATGTTATTAATCTTTTTCTTAGACTAGTAAGCCTTTTTGTGCCTATTTAGACAGTCGATCTGAAGAAGTAAACTCCAGTCGTGCGTCGGAGCTGACACACAGACTTTTTTAAAAATCTGTTTTTATATCTATACTAAATAATAATATAATATAATAATAATATAAGCCTTTTATTTCAGACACTTACAATTATTTTTCTTACTTAACTTACTTATCTCTAAATCATCGACACCGCGTCCGTTTGCCCTTGGTTGGCATAGGCCTCTTCCAACTTCTTCCAATATTTTCTTTCTCGAGCTATTCTCGACCACATAGTACCCGCGACTGCTTTGATGTCATCTTCCCACCTTTTATACTGTCTTCCTCGATTTCGCTTTCTATTTATGGGATACCAGTTCATAACTGTTTTACTCCATTTTTCTGAACCTCTCAGGGTGTGTCCTGTCCATCTCCATTTGTTTTTCCGTATTGTGTATGTTACATTTTCAAGTTTTGTAATTTTTCTGATTTGTTTATTTTTTATTTTATCTGATTTCCTTATGCTCAACATACTTCTTTCCATAGACCTCTGGCAGACTTCGAGTTTTTGGTTGTGTGCTTTCGTTAAAGCCCATGTTTGACAACCATATGTTAATATAGGGAGGATGCAAGTATTGTATATTCTGCTTTTGATGGCTACACTTATCTCTTTGTTTTTCATTATTTCTCTGAAGGACCAATACCTCTTCCAAGCATTCCCTATTCTAGTGTCAATTTCTTTTGAAGTTAAGTCTGTCGGTGAAACAACTTGTCCGAGGTAGGTGTATTCTTCGACGTACTCGATTTCATTTCCATTTATTATGATTGGTTCCAATTTGCTGTTTGTCATGACTTTTGTTTTGATTGTGTTCATTAATAAACCTACCTTGCGGCTTTCGATATCCAATTCTTGAAGCATCTCCGACAGCTCGGTTGGAGTGTATGAAAAAATTATCAAGTCATCGGCAAACCTTAGATGATTGAGTTTTTCTCCATTTATGTTCAAGCCATACTTATCCCATTTTAAGACTCTAAATATTTCCTCTAAGACTGCGGAAAATAGTTTGGGTGATAGCGGGTCGCCTTGACGCACTCCTCTTTCTATTCTTATTTCATTGCCTTCTCTCTCTAGTTTTACTTTAGCGGTGCTGTTTCTATAGATGTTTCTGATTATTCTTATATATTTATGTTCAATTCCTTGGTTTTTAAGAGCTTGCCAAATGTTTCCGTGTTCAAGCGAGTCGAATGCTTTACTATAATCTACGAAGCAGCAGTATAGAGGAATATTGTACTCCTTACTCTTTTCTATTACTTGCTTAACTACATGAATGTGGTCGAGTGTTGAATATCCGCTCCTGAATCCAGCTTGTTCTCTTGGTTGGTTCTCGTCCAATGCCTTGGTGATTCTATTAAGGATAACCTTGGAAAAAACTTTGTATATATTTGACATTAGACTAATTGGCCTATAGTTGCCAATATTGCTTTTGTCTCCCTTTTTGTGAAGAAGTGTTATAGTGGATGTTAGCCATTGTTTTGGTATGTATTCGCTTTTTAACACTTCGTTAAATATTTTTGTTAGGGTTATTCCGATTAAATCTTTAGAAGCTATTAGCAATTCATTCGTGATATTGTCTGGGCCAGGTGCTTTATCCTTTTTTTGAGTTTCGATAGCCTTTTCTACTTCTCTCAACAGTATCTCTGGTACGTTATTGGTTTCCGAAAGGTTTATTTCTAAGTTGGTGGTCTTATTTGTGAAGAGTTCTCTATAGAACTCTGTAGCAGCAGTAAGAATATCTGGTCTTTTAGTTGCGTATCTTCCTTTTTGGTTTTGTAGCTTTGGTACCCATTCTTTCTTTTCTGTCAGTATTTTAAGAGCTTTTTTTACACCTCCAGTCTTTGCTATGTATTTTTCGAATGTCTCTAGTCTATGTGATTGTCTGTCTTTCCTTATAGATGTTTTGATCGATTTACTTACTTTAGATATTTCTGATCTTATTTCTTTTGTCTTTCCTGTAATATTAATCAGTTCGGCTCTTCTTTGTAAGAGTGCTTTTGTTGTTGTGGATGTTATATTCTTTCTTTTGCAAATATTCTTTGAACTGAATTTAATTATGTTATTGAGAATGTCTTCAAGTTTATTGTATTTGTTTTGTAGATGGAGTTCGCTCGCAGTTTCTTCGTAATTTTGTAAATGTAACTGGAGTTCTTCTTTACATATGTTTTGTCCTATAGATTTTGAGTTAAGATTAATTTTTCTTTTTTCCTTACATTTGTTTGTGGAGAATTTTGCTCTTATCATTCTGTGATTGCTATTAAAGTTAAGGTTTTTGACGTTTCTACAGTCTTCAAACGCTTTACTTCTGTTGGTTAGAATGTAATCGATCTCGTTCTTATATACTCCGCCTGGTGACGACCACGTCCACCTACTGCGATTTTTATAATCTGTGTTGAGAATTCTTAAATTGTTTTCGAAACATAGTTCCAATAATTTTTCACCATTTCGTGTACGATTGCCATAACTATAGGGTCCTAGTACAATGTCTTCTCCTGTACTTCTTTCCCCTACTCGTGCATTGAAGTCACCCATTATTATTAAATTTTTATGTGTGTGTTCCTTTATTGCGGTATTTAATTGAGCGTAGAATAATTCAATTTGCTGGCGAGAAGATTGTTCTGTAGGAGAGTATACTTGTATTATTGACCAATTATCGTTCTTAATTTTCATGTTAAGCACTGCGATCCGCTCGGATATGCCTATTATTTCTTCTATTTTATGTTTCAATTCTTTTTTTATAATAAAACCCACTCCATAGGCTCCTGGCGTTTCGCCTTTGTAGTAAAAAATAAATTTCTCATATTCTTCTATCTTCTCTCCGTATCTTCTTACTTCGCTTAGTCCTATAATGGTCCATTTTATTTTTTCTAACGCTAAGATTAACTCGTGTAGACTATCGTCGGTTTTCAGTGTGAGTGTGTTATATGAAGCAATATAGTACCGGGATTTCTGTGCAGGTCTAAGCTGGTAGTTGTTCGAAGTTGGAAGGTTGCAGTCTTCTTCCCCCACGGTGACTAGCCGGATTGGGGTGTTGTTAATGCATTTATTTGTTTTTGTTTGTGTTTTCCGGTTGCCGATGTCTTTTAGTTTTTTGCTTCTGATGGTGATGATGATCTTGTCCTGGTTACAAAGCTATCCAGATTGACTTTGTTTAATTTCTTTGGAGCAGACGTAGGCACTTGGTTCGGTGATTTATGAGGCGATTCTACTTGATCTCTTTTCTTTTCCACTATGTTGTCTTCCTTTTTACCATTTACTATCAACTTGTCTTTTATAATATAGGCTATTTTGCCCTTTTGGCGTTCCTGTAGCATTCTTGGAATCAATTCTCTCCGTCTCTCTAAGGTTTCCTTGGAGAAATCTTCCTTTATATGGATACCAGGACTGCAATTTTTCTTATTTTTGAAAATTTGGTTTCTTTTCCAGGTCGTAGTGAAGCTTACAAGAATGGGACGCGCATTAATGCCCTTTGAGCCTAATCTATAGGCTTTGTTTATTTCGTATGGTTGTATGGGTATATTGGTTTCTTTTTCAATAATTTTTGTGACATAATCAATCAATTGATAATTTTTTTCAGCCTCGCTAACTCCGTAAAATATCAAATTTGTTTTTTTCTTTTCATTTTCTAAAAAGTTCAGTTTTTGCTTCATTGTTGCTAATTCTTGTTTAAGAGATTTGTTTTCCTCCAACAATGCCGCTAACTTCTCGTCCATGCTCTTTGAAACACTTTCCGTAACTGCAGCCGTTATTTCAATAGTTTGTAATGCCATTTGCTCTTTAATTTTTTTTAGTAAAAGGTCCATTGAGTTTTGATTTTCCATTTTTTTTGGGAATATTTCTCGATATGGCAACCCTTTTGTTTATGGTAGGTGACAGATGACAGATGACAATTGATGAAAGGTGACGTTTGGTGACTGTGGCAGTTTGTGTTGTCAGTCAATGTCACTTATCTTTGCTTATCTCACTCGTACTTTTTTCTACCCTCAGTTCACAGCTGACACACAGCCTTTTTTAAAAATCTGTTTTTATATCTATACTAATACTAATTAATTATAAAGCTGAAAAGTTTGCTTATTTAAACGCACTAATCCCAGGAACTACTGGTTCGAGTTTTAAAAAATTATTTTTGTCTTAGATAGCCCATTTACCAAGGACGGCTATAGGCTATTTTTTACCTCAAATTAATGCGTGTTAGGCCGCGGGCCACGACTAGTAATTTATATGTACAAGTAGACTACAATATCGCAGGTTGTAATCGTAGTGGTTTTTAGTTGCCAATATTAATTTAGCTATGTATTGTGTGAACATACCAACCGAATTGAGAACCTCCTCCTTTCTGAAGTCGGTTAGCAAACGATAATAAATGCAAAAAAACAACGGGATCAAATGACAAGCTCCACGTTTCGATTAACAAAAGAATCATCGAAATCGGTCCACCCAGTCAAAAGTTCTGAGGTATCTATCACACATAAAAAAGGTGTGTGCGATTCACACACGATAGAAGTGAAACTTCTATGGCAAACTAATTTAAAAAAAACTAATTTAAAATTAGCGGCTTGCAGCCTTCCCTGTCTTTTTTCCGTTGCATCCGGTTTGAAATCACAACGATTCTTAAGAAGTTTCACTTCAAAAAATACACTCGAACTGAGAACCTCCTCCTTTTCTGAAGTCCGTAAATAACCATAATTGCTTTCTGGTTTCAGTCGTTCATTGGCGGAGGTTGTGCGTCTATAGTGGGACAGACGGTCATAGTGCCCTTCGACGTGCTGAGCCAGCACCTCATGGTTCTAGGTCTGGCTAAAGGGACTGGAGTTAAAAATGCTGTAAGTTTATTGATATTGATAGCTACTGTTTGATGTAAATCAGCCTAACAACCCACTGCTTGGTAAAGAACACGTTGTCTTTTTTTATGCAACTATCCTGGCAAACAAGTGTACAGCTTACATGATGGTAAGCGGTTACCGTAGCTTACAGACGTCTGCAGCACCAGAAGCATCGCAAGCGCGTTGCCGACCTCATCCCCAATCCCCCCCAGGAGCTCTGGTCACCTTACTCACCAACAGGAACACAACACTGCTTGAAAGCAGTATTATTTAGCTGTGATCTTTTTTATGGTAAGTTTGATAGAAAAGGTCCAATATCGTCTGTTATCTACCAACGCCTACAAAATCCTATATGATTATGCTATATAAATAAGTACTAAAAATTTTACTCCCGAACAGTGGGTGATCCCTGGGAATATTGTCAAATGGTCACTCATAACAAAAAAAAAATCGAGTGTGCTTTAGACCACACGACTGAAGTAAAACTTTCTATCTTCACTAACATATCTCCATCTCAACTTCAATTCGCCCGATCACACTTTTCGTAACGCTCTCGTCACGCACTCACCAGCTTATTCCCCAAGTCGAGCGTTCGTAAAGAAGTTTAACTTCAAAAAGGTTTATAACGCAAAAAAAATGCGTGCGTACAAAGTACACATGTCAGAAGTGAAACTTCTTTGACAAATTAATTTAAAAAAAAAAAATTTAAAAAAGTAATTTAAAATACAAAAAAAAAATAGTTGAAACAAAAAAGTGGTCACCCAACCAAGTACTGACCGTCAAGATGCTTACCGGTCGCTCAAATTTTACCCCTAAAGAAGTTTCACTTCAAAAACATTCCAAATTCGTTTGTTTTACAGAGAATCAATCCTCTCGGCATTGATTTGGAACAGAAAATGTCTAAAGCGGCCCTCGCCAAGGAGGTAGCGGTGAGGGTGTACAGGCTGCACGGTCTTCTGGGATACTACAGAGGATACGCGGCTTCGCTCGCCGCCTACGTACCTAACTCGGCCTTGTGGTGGGCTCTATACACTGCTTATCAAGGTAAGGACGTTTAATGTGTTTGCTCGTAAAGGAAAAAAAAAACCGACTTCAAATATATCGACAATTAATACAACGTAGAAGAAAAAAATAGTCTAGTAAATATGCGTTATAAGATATAACTCGAAAAGTACTTGTTAGATCTCAATTAAATTCCTCCTCCTCCTTTTTTTGAAGTCGGTTAAAATTAAGAGAGATGTGGTAGCGAATCGACTAAGGGCGCGTTCCCCACCTTGTCGTGACGACAGATAATCGTGTAGTTTTAAGTGTCGTGGCTCATGTGTTTAAATGGAGGTGTTCACATATAGTACGACACGATTTACTGTCGTCTACGACACTTTTGCAGTGACGACAGATTGTCGTGACAGTGGGAACGGCTAGCACGACAGTCGCTAAAAGATAAAAAAAAATTGACGACAAACAATCGTTATAATGGGAACAGCTAGAGACGACAGTCGTAATACGATAATTAATCGTCACGACAAGGTGGGAACGCGCCCTAACAACTACAAAATTGCTACAATTAGGTAATGCAATAAGTAACAATATTTATAATTTTACTCTAATCTATAGTAGTAACAACGCCATTTCTACTACATAAATATAATTATCATGTAACTTCTACACAAATAAATAGAATTAGACACTACGTCTGTTTGTAATATTAAAATACCCGCTTTTTACTAAATGCATAATATGGATCTATACACGGTACATATACCAAAATAATATTTTTTGTCTGTCTGTCTGTTTGTTCCGGCTATTCTGAAACGGCTGGACCGATTTTGACGGGACTTTCACTGGCAGATAGCTGATGTAATAAGGAGTAACTTAGGCTACTTTTGTTTTAGAAATTTATTTATTTTGTAACTGCAAACTGAATATTTTTTTTTTAATTCCGAGCGAACGAAGTCTCAGGCACAGCCAATTTACAATAAAGATCTTATAACACATTGTCAACAGATGAGCTGTTCAAGATAAGTCCGTCGTGGGTGTCGCACTTATTGATCCAGTGCGTGGCGGGTACTCTGGGAGGCTTCACCACCACTATACTGACCAACCCTCTCGACATCGTCAGGGCGAGGTTACAGGTAACCAGACACTCGATAAAGTTTTTTTTTTTTTTTTTGTTGAAGTTATACTTCTCTTGGCGCGTTACAGAAAAATGATGAGAGTAAATTTTTACAATGCGCGTGTGGATACGAAGTAGTTCAAGCGTGCATGAGTAGATGCCGCTAGTTTTGCAGACGAGAAAGTAGTCTTTATCATTTCTAAGAGATGGCGTTGTGGACTTATTGTCTAATTATTAAGTGGTAGGTTTTTTGGAAGTATTTTAATACTCTAGCTTGAAGTATAACTTCTTACGTGCGTACATAAGTACACACACACTTTTTATTTATTTTATAGGTAGATACACAGAATACATAATTATAAAACATTATATGTATTGAATGAATCATTATTACATTATTATCTAATAAGTATCCCATTACGGAGTACACAACATTCCACAATATATTAATGTCATGAAGCAAGTATACATATTTAAAATTATTATACATAAAAATTTTAAAGGTAAATGTCCTACTCACTAACAATAAAATTCATTTAAAAAGATCATTAATCAAATTTATATAAAAAAAAGTATTTATCAAAATATTTATCTTATTACAAATTAACTCATTAAATAAAGTGTAAAACGAAGTATAGAGAACAGTATAACAATAAAAATATTGAAGTGAAACTTCTTTAGGCGCATGAGGGGTTAAATTTGAGCGACCGGTAATGCGGTAGCGTCATGACGTTCAGTACTTGGATGGGTGACCGCCTGGGAACACCGCGTGAAGTTGGCATTTCGTTTTTTTTTTTTTTTTGTATTTTAAATTCTTTTTTTAAAAAATTACTTTGCCAAAGAATTTTCACTTCAATATTTTTATTGTTATGTGTACTATGTACGCACGCAATTTTTTTTTATTACCTTAAGAAGCCGACCGTGTGTGTGTATCTATACTAATATAATAAAGCTGAAGAGTTTGTTTGTTTGATTGTTTGTTTGTTTGTTTGTTTGTTTGTTTGTTTGAACGCGCTAATCTCAGGATCTACTGGACCGATTTGAAAAATTCTTTCAGTGTTAGATAGCCCATTTATCGAGAAAGACTATAGGCTATATATCAAACCAAATAGGCCAATAGGAGCGTTGCACTAATGAAGAATGTTTCAAAATCGGGTGGTCCTATTCCACGGGGACGAAGTCGCGCGCACAAGCTAGTATTAAATAAAATAAAAAACTAATTTCCAGGTGGAAGGCGTGGGCACAATGAAGGATATCTTCAAGGAGCTGTGGCGGGAGGAGGGTTTGGTGGGGCTGTACGCGAAGGGCCTGTCCGCCAGACTGGCGCAGTCGGCCTGCTTCTCCTTCTCCATAATACTGGGCTACGAGAGCATTAAACGAGTGTCGCTTAGCGACGAGTATAGGACGAGGGTGCGCTGGTGAAATAAATAGTGACAATCGATTTGTTGTTTTATTTGTCTTTAAGGGGCTACACTACCTCAGCTCGAATACAGATTTCACCCGCACTTCGTCGTATAACACGTACAAATTAACTTGACACCTGGGCCGATGACGGCATCTTCAATGTACGGTGTGAAAAATAATGTAACCATATCATAATATATGTTAATATATCAATAAAATATATAGTAAAATAATGTAACATATCATAATATGAAAATAATGTAACATATTATCATAATATGTTACATTATTTTTCACACCGTACATTGAAGTTGCCGTCATCGGCCCAGGTGTCAAGTTAATTTGTACGTGCTATACCGACACACATGAGAATTGAGAGCGCTTGGTTGTTCATCTCGCGAATTATGTGTAATTTCTCCCCACAAACATTATCAATAGTTATTTTTTTAAAAACGCAACATATAAAATGTTCTTCATACTTAATTCAATTACCATGCTTAATCTCAAGTCCATAACTTCTATATTTACTGAGATATTAGGGTTTTAATACAAAAAATAGAGGTAACTTTGCGATTTTTTTATATCGAGAAAATTTTATGGAATCGTGTTTTCGAAACATATGAAAGATAGTTTATGTCCTGAACTTTACCATACATAAATTTTAAACTTAAATATTCAGTAGTTTGGAATATATGGACATCCTGCCGAGTGGAAAATAAGCAATTTGAGGTAGCATACACTCTTAACCGACTTCAAAAAAGGAGGAGGTTACTCAATTCGAATATATAATTATATATTTTATGTATGGTCGTGGATAACTTCGTCGTTTATGAACCGGTTTTGATAATTCTTTTTTTGTTGTAAAGGAAACATCCCACGAAGGCGGGGCAGGGGTACAGGGAAACGTTACGGCGCGTTACATGGGGGAGGAGGGGGTTGTCAAAAATTTAAAAAAATTGCGTTACATATTACTTGAACGCCCCCTAACGCGCCAACAGAAGTATAACTTCAATAAGACCGCACAAATAGGACCAGCTTTTGAGTTTAAAAAGAATCGTCATCACCCAGTACAAAGTTAAAGTAGCGCGTAAAAAATACAATTAAATTGGGAAAAATCCTCCTTTTTAGGGTTCCGTACCCAAAGGGTAAAAACGGGACCCTATTACTAAGACTTCGCTGTCCGTCCGTCCGTCTGTCATCAGGCTGTATCTCAAGAACGGCGATAGCTAGACAGTTGAAATTTTCACAAATTATGTATTTCTGTTGCCGCTATAACAACAAATACTAAAAACAAAATAAAATAAATATTTCAGGGGGGCTCCCATACAACAAACGCGTTTTTTTTACTGGCAAACAAAAATTTATACTAACTGACCCCGCAAACGTTGTTTTTGCCATATATGTTATAAACCCCCTTATTCCCCCCTCTCCCTTATAATTTAGGGCTATGAAAAATATATGTTGGCCGATTCTCAGACCTACCCGATATGCACACAAAATTTCATAAAAATCGGTCTAGCGGTTTCGGAGAAGTAGGTTTTGTAAGATTGTAACTAATCATTGTGACATGAGAATTTTATATAATAAGAAGTAGACTTCAAAAACACTTGAATCGTAATTTTTTTATACAACCAGGTCGGCAAACAAGCGTACGGCTGATTTTAATAAAGTAATGTTTAAATAATTAATTGTAATAAATAAATTCCTTTTAAAAAGACTCAATGATCGCCTTGTCATAACTGTAGTAGGTGCCTAATTACGCAGGCATGAGTAAAAGCATATCAATCAAATAAATAGCGTAATACGTTATCAACTTTAGAAATGTCACCATATTCGACAAAACATGCAAATTTAATTTGTTATCAAACACGTGGCATGATGTGGTAACATGAGTCATGAATTATTATGATTCAAACTTATCTATACTCCTTACTGTAACAGTCAGTTTTACATCTATACTAATATTATAAAGCAGTTTGTTGGTTTGTTTGTTTAAACGCGCTAATCTTGGAAGTACTGGTCTGATTTGAATAATCTATTCAGTGTCAGAAAGCCCATTTATCGAGGAAGGCTATAGGCTATCACGCTAAGACCAAAAGGAGCGGAGCATCAGTGAAAAATGTTTTAAAATCGCGGTTTTTTCCTTTTGCGAGATTCCAGTTTTGCGAGTAAACAGTTTAAGTGCGGGTTAAAGTTAGCGTTAGCCCAAAGTAAATATTCCACGCGGACGAAGTAGCGAGCAGTAGCTTGTAAAAGATATTTAGAAAGAACTCGGGTTCGAACCCCGCTGGGACGATCGGTATTTTTGATATGATATTAAAAATGTTTATAATTTCCTCATGTTGTGTGGATATTACCCAAAAAATAATACAATTAAAATTAATGTATATAATTATATAGTCGTAATTTCTTGTCAAAGACTCATTCTAATATGAAACTTCGAATACTTACGGGTACTGTAAAGGACTCACTATATGCGTTGCCACGGTAACTTAAGACTGAATAAAAATTCATCGTATCAAAGATTTCGACCGGATGAGTGAATCTTTCCGTAGCTTAATTGGCTAAAGAGCGCCGACACGGTTTGTCGGAGGTGCGGGTTCGAGCCACGCGTGAACGGTTGGTATTTTTACTAATATAATAAAGCTGAAGAATTTGTTTGTTTGATTGATTGATTGTTTGTTTGTTTGTTTGAACGCGCTAATCTCAGGATCTACTGGTCCGATTTGAAAAATTCTTTCAGTGTTAGATAGCCCATTTATCGAGGAAGGCTATAGGCTATATATCATCACGCTAAGACCAATAGGAGCGGAGTCTACGCCGACGAAGTCGCGCGCAGAAGCTAGTTTTTGATATGATATTAAAAATGTTTAGAAAGAACTCATTCCAGTAATCTTTGTCTCTTAAAGCGAATCAATAATAATCCTCTGGAAAATATCTTGTAAACCTCAAAAACATGAATAAATTATGCAGACCAAATTCTCAAACCGAGCTTTGAGAGGCTATGCGTTCTATGATGATATTCTATCTATTAAAACAGCCTTTCCCAAAGTGGGCGATAACGCCCCCTTGTGGGTGCTGCAGGTCTAAAGGTAAGAGACCCAGAAAAGAAATGGAAGCGTTGTGTAGAGGCTTGGGGTTTATTAGAATGAATCTCCGATAATATAGCTCGCAATAATTAATTTAATTTGCAGTTATAGTGGTTTTTAAGTATCTAGGTGAAAAAATTGAGGCACTAAACATAAAATTAATTATTCTCAAAGTACTAGACAAAATAAGTTTTGGGAACCCCTGTATTAGAACGAGAGTCCAGGAGGGCCAGACTATCGTCATTTCATAAATGATAAAAATTTCTCAGTGCATGTTCCCAACACCGATAGAAGCGATGGCCAAATATGAAGTTTAACTCATGCTTACTTTGGCAGATACCAGGTATCAAAGGCGCTGTACCTAATAAAAAGGGGGCATCCCTTACTGGGATCACACGTGGTAATGGTAGCTATGACTGATTGTCTGTTCGCAGCGTCAGTTAATTTGTATGTTATTAACCAATTTCTACAATATTAAGTCTCAATAGTCAGATTAGTTTATCTATATTGCTTTTATATAATATCACTAGCTTCTGCGCGCGACTTCGTCGGCGTGGACTCCGCTCCTATTGGTCTTAGCGTGATGACACATAGCCTATAGCCTTCCTCGATAAATGGGCTATCTAACACTAAAAGAATTTTTCAAATCGGCCCAGTAGTTCCAGAGATTACCGCGTTCAAACAAACAAACAAACTCTTCAGCTTTATATATTTTATATAATATCATGTAACAGTTTTATTATGATTACAGACTGGCACTTAATAATCGTTATCTGTATTAATTACTTTTTCGCGGAATCTTCTCTTTTTAATGTATAAATTGTTTTATTGTATGATAATATCGGCAATATCAATGTGCGTTTTCCAATATCAGCATCAAAGCGCATTATGCGGTATAATGCTCAATGCTCAACGTTGAAAGTTCCAAAGCTACAGCAACGCTTCACACAACGAGCACTCTCAAAAGTAGGGCTTCCGTGTGCGTGCTTGCAATGGATACCAACTCAGTGGTGGCTCAGTGGTTTAGTATTGTGCGCCACTGAGTCGCATTATGCTCTGTAATTGGAAAACGCACAATATCTACTTAATTAAAGTTTTCTTCCCTCGGGACTATACCACGGGAACTCTATAATTTTTCGGGATCATAAGTATCCTATATGTTGACCAGGGATATAAGCTACCACCATACAACATTTCATTTAAATCAGTCCAGTCGTTGAGATCAGCCCGTACAAACAGATTTCGAGGCCCCTAATTGGTCGTACACCGTCATTCTGCACAAATTGAAACCAGGAAAGTACAGAATCCTTTATAAACTTCCGGCCCATCTTTAGCTGGCGTAATTCTAGAATTTGTTCAAGCCATTATCGCTTTACCCGTTGTTTTATGGTTTGGGGTAAATAAATTGGGTGGATTTACCACAAGGCTGAGTAGGCTGGAGCCTAGGGCGGCAAATTCTATGGGGCGGCAATTTTAGTTTTGAAACGTTATAATGTAGATCCAGAAAACGAATGGAGAGGGCCATGCCCACAAGGTCAGCCGAAATAAGCGCAACTTGGCCATTTTTCGGGTGACTGTGACCACAAACTCCTTGGGACATGGATTGGCGACTGACTGTACTAGTATTTTTTTTATTTATTTACTATAGGAATATTCACGGGCTCTTAATTGCCCATGCCATTTGTACCATATTTTTTTTTATCGACGTGCGTTTTTTTACAATAGTTTAACTTCAGGTCAGCAATTCTAAAACTGTCTAGCATTTCTAGGATAGTAACAAACATGTACTTATTATTATATATTAAATATATACAATATAACAAACATGTATTATTATATATTAAATATATAATAATACATGTTTGTTTGTTTGTATTTTTTTTAATAAACAACATCTGTACTAGCATATAGGATATCGAGTTTCAGAGGTCAGTAGGGGCGGCAAAAATTTAATAGCGTACTGGCGGCATATTTGTAAATCTGCCACTGGTTGCAAACGCTTAGGCGACTTTTTTTAAGTGAAACTTCTTTAGAATTGTTGTGATTCGAAACTCGATGAAACGAAAATGTTTCAAGATAAAGAAACAAACACATAATGTATAGTAGAGAATGAGCTAGAATACATTCATCATTTCAGCCTATCGCAGTCCACTGCTGGATATAGGCCTCTCTAATAATTTCGCCCCAAAAATATTGCAAACTCATGTGGTTTTTCCCACAGTCACCACGCTGAGCAGGCGGGTTGGTGACCGCAGGGCTCTCTTTGTCGCACCGAAGAAGCTACTGCCCGTCTTCGGCCTGTGTATTTCAAAGCCAGCAGTTGGATGGTTATCCCGCCATCGGTCGGCTTTTTAAGTTCCAAGGTGGTGGTGGAACTGTGTTATCCCTTAGTCGCCTCTAACGACACCCACGGGAAGGGGTGGCTATAGGTAGGGGGAGTCCGGGAGAGTTTAGCCGCTTTTCACTAAAATACTCATAAATCTTTCTATACTTACAAATCGGTATTTTTTATAAATTGTATCTCAAGCTGCATTATTTAGTTATCTTTTCTTTTAAGAAACTTTACTACATGATACATCATTAATAGTTAATGAGTAATTAGCGATTTCTCCTAAAGTGGAATTCGGCTAATGTCTCCCGCCTGGGCTGCTTTACTGCCATAACCACACAGCAATCCTCTTTTATTGAACTCGGTTAATAAAATAAACAACTTGTAAATGAATTTCGTATGTTAAGTTTTTTTTTTTAAATGTTAAGACGCAAATTAACATTAAATTTGCATGTTAACAAACGATCGTGTACGGATATATCTCTTTCATCAAGGATAACTATCAGACTGACTAAACATGTACATTTAAGTGTTGTTTTCATATCGAAACCTGATATGAAGAACATTGTAACTAATGATACAATGTTTGCTAACTATAGTTAGATGAAAATGCTGAGGGGAAAAAGGTACCTATCTTTCAATCTGGGAACCGTATTTATACGACCACTAGAACGATTAAAAGAATTTAATGTTTTTAAACTAAAACAATCGTATTTTTAATCATTGTAATTTGATCAATCAACAGCTTTCTGTTTGATGTATCTATCACAACGTGGTCAAAATTCGTAGGTACTACAGAACGCAAAAATTAATTTATACTACTAATATTATAAAGAGGTAAGGTTTTTAACTTTGTTTGTTTGTAGGGGGTAATCTTCGCAAATACTGATCCGATCATGAAAATTATTCCACTCACAGAAAGCTACACTATTCAGGAGTGACATAGGCTATATTTTATTGTTATTGAACAAAAAATTCAGTGAAAAATAATAGTATATGTAAATCAAGTCCGAGAAATGCGAGCGAGATGAAAACTTTACTATATAGGTACCTATTTGCAACACAAAAATAATTAACGCCCAACGAAGTGCGCACAGGTCGGTTAGTACATGTATGTATTCTACTACATACATAGTATGTAGTAGAATAATTTACTTTATTACGAATGCGGCTTTATGTAATGTCACTTGGCCACTTTTTAAATGCAACAAAATTGTAAAATGCTCTACTGAAAACTTAAACAAAATGAGATACTATGTTCTTTAAATCAGGTGTCGATATTATACTAACTCTCCGTCGTGGCTTCACCTACAGTCCTACACGGATTACCTACCCCGCGTCTTATCCGAACTGGCAAACGCGATCGTTACGTTTACAATTTTCTACGCATTTTCTTAATTTTTCACTGAGTAAGAATTTTCTACAAAAAAAAAGATTTGTGTAGTTTTATGAAACCACGATGCAAGTAAAACTTTAATTAGTGAATAAAACATTTACATTAACACGTTCGCTGCGTTGTGAGGTCATATTGGCTCATAGTGAACTTTCATGTGGTGCGGCGCGCAAAATAGCGTTCTTTCCCCTGGTGCGGAAGGCATAACTTTGTGTATTTCTATCGTAGGATTTTTTTTTAAATACCATTGTTATTGCCACTTTAACGTGAACAATCCAGTATTTTGAAATACTCGTGAGTCAATTTGACCTCACCCGCACCTAAAGAAAAAAGTTTCACCCTGGTGCGGTGTGAGGTCAATATGACCTACCGCTCCGCGCACCTCACACCCGCACTGAACGATGCGCTCGCGCCATTTCGTGCACTCAGTGTTGTGCCACGCTATCGACAGTTAAGACGTCGCGTCGCTTGAAGCCATTTTTCTTCCATAGCTTTATACAATCCAACTAATTACAATGAAATGCTTAGGTTTTTGGGAGTCATCATTGTCTTGATCATCATAGTATTTTTGTTTGCCATGCTTCAACGAAAAACACAGGGAAAGTTTTCAATGTCAAGAATCATAAATTACGTTATATTACGTACCTACCTACTAACCAAACGATTGAAACGCGCTGATTGATTCAAGAAACCTAAAATTATGATTAATAATGATTATTTTATAACACTTAATAAAACACTTTACAAATACATACACTATTAATATTGTATTTTAATTTTAAAGCCTCTTAAAGTTAGTTCATACAAACAAATACAGTAGGCTCAATAAAATTTTGGGAAAATTTATCGAGTGATGTACAACAGACGTGTTTCCCATCACTAGTGCTTTGATAACTTCAGTGCGTTGTGTGGTCAAACGGACCCCACAAATTGTTTCTCTTTTAGACGCTAAACGAAACAAGCGAGCTAAAAACGCAGCTAGGTATATATTGCTTGGTTATTGGTCTTTGATCTCAATATAAAATATATTCAATAATTACTATCACCATTGAGAAAAACCTATATCAAGACAGAAGAGAATGAGGGCTTATTTGACCACACGACGCACTGTAAAAAAGTCCTCTATGGGTCAATATAACCTCATGACGCACCAGCAAAAAGTACACTAAAAATCCTTACGCAGTGAACGTGTTAACACACAGATCAAAGCATGGTACATGGTAAAAACGTTGACTAGCCCGTTGGCGCAGTTTGTAGTGACCCTGCTTTCTGTACCGGGGGTTGTGGGTTCGATTCCCACCCTGAGTCTGGGTGTAATATACATATTTATTTATATATATATTTGATAAGTATGTTTATAAAAAAAAAAAATATGTATCTATACCAGTCGGCTGTTACCTATAACACAAGCATTAGGTTGCTTACTTTAGGGACAGACGACCGTGTGTGTGTGTTGTGTAAAAAAAAAAAAAAAAAGCACACAAACACCGTGGAACACATCATCATCATCATCATCATTTCAGCCTATTGCAGTCCACTGCTGGACATAGGCCTCCACAAGTTCGCGCCAAAATGGCGTGAACTCATGTGTTTTGCCCATAGTCACCACGCTGGGCAGGCGGGTTGGTGACCGCAGGGCTGGCGCCGTCGCGCCGAAGATGCTGCTGCCCGTCTTTGGCCTGTGTATTTCAAAGCCAGCATGGATGGTTATCCCGCCATCGGTCGGCTTTTTAAGTTCCAAGGTGGTAGTGAAACTATGTTATCCCTTAGTCGCCTCTTACGACACCCACGGGAAGAGAGGGGGAGGCTAAATTCTATGCCGTAGCCACACAGCAACACAGCAGTGGAACACATGTGGATCCTGTTTTATTTCTTTTTAATTATGTACACCCTTTCCGCTTTTTTCACATTATCTCCTCCACGCAGGTTGTCTGGAAGAGATCGCTGTTTAGCGATAAGACCGCCCGTTGTACATTTCTTTTTGTATACTGTTCTATACATTGTAAACTATTTCTTTTTTTATGCGTACAATAAAGAGTATATAAACAAACACATGCGACATGCGATAGATAAACGAAAAAATTCACTTTAAAAAATTGATAAAAAAATTGCGTGCACAAAGTAGGCAAACTAATAAAGAAAAATTATTAAAAAAAATAAAGTAATTAAAAAAAACTATTTAAAAAAAACTAATTAAAAAAAATCCAACGTCACGCGGTGTTCCCAAGCGGTCACCCATCCAAGTTCTAACTGTCATGACGCTACCGCGTTACCGGTTAAAAAAAATTATAAAAAAAATAAACTAATTAAAAAAAACTATTTAAAAAAAACTAATTCAAAAAAAGCCAACGTCACGCTGTGTTCCCAGGCGGTCACCCATCCAAATACTAACTATCATGACGCTACGGCGTTACCGGTCGCTCAAATTTTACCCCTCATGCGCCTAAAGAAGTTTCACTTCAAAAATCTAAAATATTTCTGTCGAGACAGGGCACGGAAAAAAATATTTTGATAAAATCTGGGTCAGCCTGGAGACGTACAGAAACCAAGAAATTGTGATTTATTTGTCGATTATTATTTACACATTTTATAATAGTAAATCATATGTCATAATTATTCTATCTACTACAATGTTTTTCACTGCAATAAACACACATCGAAATAACAGTTTAAATTTTTTTGTGTTCCATTTATAAATCTCTACTATATTGTAAAGAAAAAAGCTTTTAAAAGATAGCAGCTACATTTCAGGATTAAAACAATCAAGTTCACTTTATTTTAGGTCACTGATACTGACTGAGGTATAACTGAGGTAGGGCAAAGCAGGAAATTTCCTGCTCAAAATATGGAGCAGCTCGATTGGGGTAGTACCTCGACCTTACAGAAGACCACAGTGAAATAACACTGTTTTCACGCAGTATTGTGTTCCTGTTTGTAAGTAAGGTGACCAGAGCTCCTGGGGGGGATTGGGGATAGGGTCGGCAACGCGCTTGCGACGCTCCTGGTGTTGCAGGCGTCTATAGGCTACGGTATAGTCACTTACCATCAGGTGAACCGTACGCTCGATTTTGTAGCAGATCGACTGAGAAGTACCTCGACCTTACAGAAGATCAAAGCTAAATAATACTGCTCTCAAGCAGTGTTGTGTTCCTGTGGTAAGTAAGGTGACCAGAGCTCCTGGACAGGATCGGCTTTTTGCCACGCTCCTGGTGCTGCAGGCGTCTATAGGCTACATTATGTACTTATATCAGGCGTGCCGTACGCTTGATTGCCACCCTAGTCACTCTTCACTTCACTGGAAATTGCGTCTTATGTATCATACAGCAACTCAAATTGTAGTTCGTTCACAAAAGATTTGATATGATTCATCATACAATATTTATATGACTGAAAATTATATAAAAAATAATACATGACAACATGACTAACCATTATGAATTTATGATGTACATTTGATTAGGCAGAATATCGAAGGATGTTCGTCATTTGAGTGCAGATGAACAATGTTAAAAATATATTGCGTTTGGTTGCAAATGAAAAAAACCGACTTCAATTATATCGACCAGTAAGAATAATTGTGTTTTACTCGCAAACGAAAAAAAAACCGACTTCAATTACATCGACAAGTGATACAACGTAATAAGACGTAAAAATAATCAAGTAAATACGCGCTATTAAAGATTACTCAAAAAGTTGTTATCAGATCTTGATTTAATTTAAACAAGACTACATGACAGGTATTAGCTTTCGATTAAAGTAAGAATCATCGAAATCGGTACACCGAGTAAAAAGTTATGCGGTATAACTCAACGTAGCTCGACGAAAAAGTAGTCACGTAAATACGCATTATTAGATATAACTCTAAAAGTAGGTACCTACTTGTCAGATCTCAATTAAAAAATGGGACCACATGTGCGTGTCATGACACCTTTCAATTAAAACAAAATTGATCGAAATCGGTCCACCCAGTCAAAAGTTCTGAGTTAACATACATTTAAAAAAAATACAGTCGAATTGAGAACCTCCTCCTTTATTGGAAGTCGGTTAAAAAGAAATAGACGAAAAAATAATAGAGTAAAGACGCATTCTTAGAGAACTGAAAAAGTAATCCTCGGTTATCAATCAAAATTTAATAGAACTATGTATGTACATGACAGGCTGTTACTACGCTGGCCTGTAATATCCCACAGCTCTGATCAGAACTTAATCCACCACGCTGCTCCAATGCGGGTTGGCGGATGCTGCTAATACTTTTCTAATCTCAACGAAATATTAACTATATTTGGTTTAGTCATTAGTTTTTAACCGACTTTAAATAAGGAGAAGGTGCAATTCGTCTGTATTTTTGGGTTATCTCATAACTTGTTACTGGGTGTACTGATTTTAATGATTCTTTTTTTATTCGAAAGCTGTTGGTTGTTACGTGGTCCCATTTTAATTAAACCGAGATCTGACCAGTAGTTTATGAGTTATCCCTAATAATGTGTACTTATAAAAATAAAAAAAGTTTTCTTTTCTTTTCTTTTCTTATTTTATTTACTTCGACTACGTTGCTACTGTCATCATTTTTATTATTTGTCGATTTCGAAGACGCTTTTGAACACAGATTAAGTATTAGTTACTAGTTTTGAAGTGGAACTTCTTTTAGGCGCATGAACGTCATGACGTACTTGGGTGACCCCTGTTTTTTTCAACTAGTTTTTTTTTGTATTTTAAATTAGTTTTTTTGAATTAGTTTGCCAAAGAAGTTTTACTTCTAACATGTGTAGGTACTTTGTACCGAATTGACATGGAATAAACACTTACCACAATATACTACTGAAAACCACATCTAAATCGGATATAACGCACAGACAAACAGACAAAAATTCTAACAATCATTGTTTTGGGTGCTATTTGCGTTGATAAAGGTCCCAATAATACTTTTTCACATAGGTACTGAGTTCCTGAAAATTTGAGTAGACAAATATTGTTAAGTTTATACAATACAATTATTATTATTAATCTTTTCATCTATCTATACATATAATAAAATGGTAGGAAAGTCAATGTATGTCCGGGATAAACTCAAAAAGTACTGCATGGATTTCTTTCAAATTTGGCACGAGTATTATTAAGAAGTCGTGTCAACATATAGGCTACATATTATCACCGTATCACGCTATCACCTACGGGGAACGAGCAGTGAACGCACGCAGACGACGTCGGGGGCAGCAGCTAGTCCCTAATAAATAAATAAATATATAAGTATATCTGTACCACAGACCACGTGATCTGTACTAATATACTCTAAAGCTGGAAAGTTTATTTGATTGTCTGTTTGTTTACAATCGCCAATTTCAGAAACTACAGGTTCGAGTTGAAAAATTATTTTTGTGTTGGATAGCCCATTTACCGAGGAAGGTTATTTTTTTTCCTGTAACCGCGGGCACAGCTATAAATTACTCCTTAAGAGTGGATATTATCATGATATTTAAAAAATTAAAATATCCTATTTCCCGATTTCTTAATAATATATTCGTTATTAATAATAATATTCGTGCCGAAGTAAATCCATGCAGTACTTTTTGAATTTATCCCGGACATACAGTCATACAGACAGACAAAAATTCTAAAAACTATATTTATGGCTTCGCTATCGATTGTTGATCACACTCCAAGTATTCTTTTAAAAAAATATTCAATGTACAGTTTTGACTTTTCTACCATTTTATTATATGTAGGTACATACTACATACAGTACACGGCCGTAAATAATGCACATCGACTTTTAGAAAGAGACAATCAGCTAATTTGAACTTTGTAGAGCGTTATCTCTGACGCACATTACCTATGAGACGTATCGGACTGTCAGTATTTCGTATGACAGATCTAATAGTGTAAGAACCCAGTTCCCAGATCACCTGTCATATTTGTTTGAAGGACAAAATATTGTTACGTGTTAGGGTTCGAACGATTTGGAGAGAAAGACGAATATTCGTGCGTGTACTCGATCTTGAGTTCATTCACCCTATATAAGGCCTCTAGCGCCATCTAGTGTTGAGTGGATGTTTCATGTTGTCTTTGTAACAAAGTGGTTTCACCGCTCCAATACTAGATGGCGCAAGCTCCTCTACTTTGCGTTTTCGCAACAATATATTAGCTGCTTTATATACGTAAAAATGTTATTAACCAGCTATTTTAGTATTTATCGCCAGACACTAATTATATTATTATATTTTAAAACCCGTAGAAAATATTTTAGCAACTCTTCTTCTTCTTCTTCTTTGGCTTTAGCTCCCTTGCGGAATTGCCAGTATCTGATTAGCAAATCTTTATACTACGATGTATATATACTGTAATGTTTTGTCAATCAGAAACAAGGAAGTCTGGGGTCTGGGATCTTGGACTATAACGCTCTACGAAGTCGAAATTAGCCGATTGTCTCTTTCCAAAGGTCGATGTGCAATATTTATGGCCGGGTACTGTACCTAATACCTACGTATAGATAGACAGCACAAAAACAGTAAAAAAAAAAACAGATCTAAATATAAACATAAAGGCCAATTACGACCATTCAAACGTGAAAATAAGAAAAGGAAAAACAAAAGCAAAAGACGATAAAAGCAAATAAAAAAAAAACTTATTTACATAATTATGATATTATTATATACATAAACACTCCGACATTATGTCATATGACCTGTTATATAATTTTATCGGAACACGGATAATGCTGCCTAAAAATCTTAAGACTTTATTGACCTTGTAATAAATCGTACGATGAATTAACCCTAGAAAGATAACATAATTATGCACCTCCGAGACACGCGCAAAACAGATATAATAAAAGTAATTATCGCTGTATCTTTTTAACCGCCGCGTTTCAAAGATTGTGTTTCCGTGACAACTCTACTAGCCCAGGAGCCAGTGACAGGTTGACATGACCAATTTCCTCTCAAACTAAACTTCGTAAAATGAATAAGGGATTTTTTTAATGAATTTTCGTCTTTGTCAGCTGCCCACAGCTGCCACAACGTGGGTGGGTTGGGCAATGGCAGCCTCCCAAACATCGAGAAAAAAGTCTCGATTGAGAGGAAATGATTGACCGAATTTGTACCTGGCTCCCGGGCCATACTCTATCGTCGGTCAACACGCCCGAAAGATGACCCCCTGCTGTTCAGTAAATACCCTAGTAAATACCACATTACTTGCTATGACAACGCGTTACGTCTGAGATGCGCATGTTTATCTTTGTTTATTAATCTTTTGTGATTTTGGTTTTTTTACTTGTCACTGACGAATGTTTAAATGTATAATGCTATTTATTTTTTATTATTGTCGTTATCATAATTTATAATCTAAATAGTTTTTTAAGAACGTTTTTACTAGACCTACACTTAAAAATATCAATACGGTAGTCCTTCAAAATTTTATGCAACATCGTACATAATATTATGCAGTCGGAGACATGCACAAAGAGAGAATGATTTGACTTATCTTCAATTTCATTGGAATATATTCAGGGGTGGGGCTGTGCCGGGCCCACTTCAGCCGCCATCTTGGAAAACGCGTTATATCGAATATCTCGCGACCCGCGCATCGTATGACAAAAAATCTAGAAATCATTATTGTAGAGAATATACCTAGGTAATATTTGCAATCTTTTTTATTTGAAACTTTTTTTTGTTTAATGCATAGATTATTGTTAATTATAGCGCTCCAAAATTGTACAAGTTTGGAACGCTATAATACTATGAGTAACGATCGCTATCAGGTGTACCTACATGATAACAACCGGGAACCGACGGCTTAACGTGCTCTCCGAGCTCACAAACACCCAGACCACGGCAAACATCTGTATGGCCAATACAAATGTTGTCGTGTGCGGGGATCGAACCCGCAACCGCCCGCGCAACAGCCAATCGCAATCCAGTGCTGTGACCGCTGCGCCAATGCGGCGTAATATCATTATCTTCAATTTGTTTCTCTAAAATTTTTGGATGTAATTTTATATTATAATTATAACACAAATACGTTAGGCAAATATTTTTAGTCTACCAACTTGCTTCTCATAATAAAAGCAAAGTGAGACCAATATGCTAAAATTGCAAGATAATTAATAAATTTTTTGGGTACCTAGATAGAATAAACTCATATTGTTCTTCTATTTAAAGAGGTCGTCGCCCAGTCGTGTGACGTTTTATTTGAATAAAGTTTGCAATAAAAATTATTCAATAATAGCCATACAAACATTAATTTGTTTCAGGACTAATTGATGCTGTATAAATATAAACTTATTGTTGTTATTAAATTTAAAGTTTACAGCCCAATTCAGTTGCATCAATATTTATATGTCAAAAAAAAAACAACCAAACCAAATGTCAAAGATAAAATATTTTTTCGCGCCATTCGCTAATCACAGTCCGTGAGTCCGACCTTGACCGCTTTTAAACATGCGAAAGACTGCTCACAACATTACATAACACTAATAGTCTAATACATATATTATTCTCAAGCTAATGAAAAAAAACTAACCGTTTTAAAGTAACCTCGAAATCAAATAGAGCGATTTTAGTGAAAATTTCATTTTAAAAAGTAGGCATTACCAAAGATGTTATTCACAATTTTGCCATGATTGTAAAATTTGGATAATTTAGCCTTCATGATAGTTACGTTTATTTTTTTATTTTTGAACCAATAATATTATTAAATTTCATATTATCATGTATACGGCAGTATTTTAGTAGGCTTAAACAAAAGAAAAAAAAAGTTAAGTAATTAGCGATTGATTAGCGATCCATATTTTCGGACTAATAAAAATAATCAGCTTTTGAATTGTTGCAGCCACACCAAAAATCTGCTTATTCTTTCTTTGTTTTCGAGAGTTATATGCATACATCATGATCACGATCACGATTCAGCCTGCAATATCCCACTGTTGGGCATAGGCCTCTTCCCCATGCAGGAGAAGGATCAGAGCTTAATCCACCACGCTGCACCAATGCGGGTTGGCGGATATATTCCCTACTATGAGTAACGATCGCTATCAGGTGTACATGATAACAACCGGGACCGATCGAACCCGCAACCGCCAGCGTAACAGCCAATTGCAATCCAGTGCTGTGACCGCTGCGCCAACACGGCGGTATATAATTATGCATACCTACCAACTTTCGACAATTCATTTTTATTTTATACTAGCTTCTGCGCGCGACTTCGTCGGCGTGGACTCCGCTCCTATTGGTCTTAGCACGACGATACATAGCCTATACCCTTCCTCGATAAATATGCTATCTAACACTGAAAGAATTTTTCAAATCGGCCCAGTAGTTCCAGAGATTACCGCGTTCAAACAAACAAACAAACAAACTCTTCAGCTTTATATATTAGTAAACTAGCGGACCCGTGCCCACTTCGTTGGGCGTTATAATCCATTTCACATAAGAAGGGTACGGTGAAATTTGATATGTTCCAATACACTCTCATTATTTTCAGCAAATCAGATAAATGTTTTAAAATCACCAATTAATTTCTAAGGCAAATAATAATGCTTGATTAGATTGAATTGTTGACACGGCACGTCAGAGGGCGCAGGTTCAAATCCTGCTGATTTAAAATCTTTATATATTTTTATCTTTTTCCTTTTATCTTGTCACTCCTGAATAGTGTAGCTTTCTGTTAGCGAAAGAATTTTCATGATCGGCCCAGTAGTTCCAGAGATTACCGCGTTCAAACAAACAAACAAACAAACTCTTCAGCTTTATATATTAGTAAATATAGATAAATAAATAAATCATGAGCAGGGAATCGAAACAGCGGTCTCGTTGAAATAGGAAGATAAACAACAGTACCTACATAATAGGCACCTAAACATATAATCGCTTCACGCATCGCCGGCTTACAGATGAAAGATTAAAAGATTAGATAGTCATCAACTTTTGCATTACGTATGTACAACTAATGATACACGTGACTTTATTCTGCGTTTCTTCCTACTTCACAACATATTATAAAACAAAGTCGCTTCCCGCTGTCTGTCTGTCCCTATGTACCTATGCTTAGATCTTAAAAGATTAGATAGTCATCAACTTTTGCATTACGTACAACTAATGATACACGTGACTTTATTCTGCGTTTCTTCCTACTTCACAACATATTATAAAACAAAGTCGCTTCCCGCTGTCTGTCTGTCCCTATGTACCTATGCTTAGATCTTAAAAGATTAGATAGTCATCAACTTTTGCATTACGTACAACTAATGATACACGTGACTTTATTCTGCGTTTCTTCCTACTTCACAACATATTATAAAACAAAGTCGCTTCCCGCTGTCTGTCTGTCCCTATGTACCTATGCTTAGATCTTAAAAACTACGCAACGGATTTTGATGCAGTTTTTTTAATAGATAGAGTGATTCCAGAGGAAGGTTTATATGTATAATATAGTAGATAAGTAGAGGAACACTGATTATTTTTGCAACCGTGCGAAGCCGGGGCGGGTCGCTAGTACATTATAAATACAAGTTTGCGTGGATAGATGTTTGTGACTCTCACGCGAAGTCAAGCTAATCAACTGACTGCTTTTGAGGTAGGGCACAACAGGAAATGTCTAGTTCTAAGTCTGGAGCAGCCTGACAGAGTATCTCAAACTTACAGAAGATCACAGTTAAATAAGACTGCTTAAAAGTAGTGTTGTGTTCCAGTGGTAAAATAAACAGAGCTCTGCGGGACGGTGGGGTTTAAGCAACACGCTTGCTCCTGGTGTCGCAGGCTTCCATAATAAAGTATTTTTGAAGTGAAACTTCTTTAGGCGCATGAGGGGTATTTGAGCGATCGGTAACGCGGCAGCGTCAGGGACGGTCAGTACTTGGATGAGTGACCGCCTGGGAACACCACATGACGTTGACGGCTTTTTATTTTTTTTCAATTAGTTTTTTTGTGTATTCGTTTTTCTTTAAATTAGTTTGCCAAAGAAGTTTGACTTCTGACATGTGTATGTGTTGTACTTTGTACGCACGCAATTTTTTTAATTATTGTTTGATTTTGCTTATACGTATAGGGACAGTTGGGGAACAGTGGAACACGGGGCACTATGGAACAATGTCCATAAAAATTTGAATTTCAAACTAAATCGCGCGGTACCGCTTCGACCAATCACAGCGCGTTTTGCGTCATACGAGGACGTAGTAAAATATAGCGGTGACACAACGATGGAGCTGTGAATAGAAAAATATTGTTTTTTACGTTCAAAAGTTGAGATTTCTTTTCAAAGTACCTTCGTTTTTGGTAAAAAAGTTAAAACAATAGGCAAGTGATATTTGTTTTTTATAAATCTTAATCATTTTGTCTATTTGAGACAACTGTGTATAAAGTTCAAAAAGTAACCTAACTTTTTATAAAACTTGTTTGAAACTTTGGCCACCTTATGGGGCACTATGGAACGGGGCACAGTGGAACACTGTTCAAACGAACCCTACTAACTTTACTTCATTTTTTTTAGAGTTAATAAGTCAAGAATGGTGAGACACCGCGTAAGAAAAAGAGACAGAGAGCTTCAAAGCGAAAGTTCAGATTCTTGGGTGGTTCGGCACCCAGGGCAGACTGACTATTTATAATGTGGCTGAGCTTGTAGGACAGGCATTTGAGAAGTCTATGACACCATGTAACATAAAATCTGGATTCAAAAAGACCGGAATTTTTCCATTTGACCGAGATGTCTTTATGGACGTATGAATACTGGTCGTGTTCCAATGTGCCCCATACCCTGTTCCATTGTACCCCAGACCTGGGGCACAATGGAACAAAGGAAGAGGTTCACAAAATCAAATAGAAATAGGTTTAAATTTGATTATTGATCTCTGTTTTGCTGTGCAATTATTAGGTTGAAGTATATTGTTGATTTTCGTAAGCAGAAATTATAAAAAAAATAAAGACTGTTTATTTTACAAATAAAAATAACTTTTTTGTACCATTGTACCCCAACTGCCCTACTCTACGTAAGGTTTGCTTAAAACCTAAAATCATCATATCAAGAATTTCGACGCGGCTAGATGAGGACCCATAGCTCAGTTGGCAGAGCGCTGACACGGCACGTCAGAGGACGCAGGTTCAAATCCTGCTGGGTCGAAAATTTTGATATGATTTAAAATCTTTATAATTTCCTCAGGTGTGGGTAACACAAAAATAAAAATAAAAATGAATAAGTAGAATGTTACAACATTAGTGTAGATAAACATAATTAGCATCACAGAGTACATTCTGTAATAGTAGAGAACAAAGAATATACTACTCTCTGCCGAGTAGAGAAATTATCATTTACGTCGAGAACCGTACGCAAGGCTGCACATCGATAGATATCGTTAATATTTGTATATTAACGAAATATCGATACTCATAATTTATTTCCAAGTATCGCTTTTTAAAAAATTTTATACACAGAGTCGAATTTTTTCGGCTGAACTTTTACCTTTTTCAGCAGCGCGACATCGACACACAATAATATTGCACCCGGGAGCTACATGGGCTATAGTTGCCCCTGCTACTTTTTGTTATATACCTATTACTACTAGACTACTAGATGACCCATCTATACTAATATAAATATATTATAAAGCTGAAGAGTGTTTGTTTGGTTGTTTGTTTGTTTGTTTGATCGCGGTAATCTCTGGAACTACTGGGCCGATTTGAAAAATTCTTTCAGTGTTAGATAGCTAGCCCATTTATCGAGGAAGGCTATAGGCTATGTGTCATCACGCTAAGACCAATAGGAGTGGAGTCCACGCCGACGAAGTCGCGCGCAGAAGCTAGTTTTTTATATACCTAGGTACAACTAGGTTGGCAAACAAGCGTACGGCTCACCTGATGGTAAGCCGTTACCGTAGCTTATAGACGTCTACAACAGAAGCATCGCAAGAGCGTTGCCGGCCTACTCCCAATCCCCCTCAGGAGCTCTGGTCACCTTACAAAACGCTGGAACATAGCACTGCTTGAAAGCAGTATTATTTAGCTTTGATCTTCTGTAAGGTCGAAGTATTTTCCCAGTACCTACCATGCTATTGGAATTACAATTACAATAATTATTATAGCAATCACTTATACATTAATTGCACGAATATTGCTGATTAATTTCACTATATGTATATAATTAATTCATTAAAAATAAATATAATTTCAATTTGAAAAATTAGGTACTATTTTAAAGTTCTTTTCCTACTAATAAAATTTTGTTATTTATTTTTTAGAGGCATGAAATTGTAAAGTCGAGTAGGAGTAGGTACTAGGTCATTGAGTTTAAATAAAAATAAAAAACAGTATTTTTTATATACAAACATTTATTACGTCAAACAAGTCAAAAGACATAAGAATTCGAGTATCTTCCAACTTTCGTTTAGGAATATCTAAAATAATGTTCAGGACTAGACATCAGGGCATTTTGTGGGCAAAACATCTGCATTATACTTTTTTATTAATGTTTTACAATTTATTCCTAATAGGGAAAGGCAAAGGACTATAATCCATACAGGCTGGTTATACTTTTTTTAAATTATTTTTGACATGATTGACAGTATTTTTTTTTAATAATTGCAGTTTCGAGTCGATCTTCTGTGAAGTTCTGTGCAGAATCTACATTCCGAATCGGTGGCAGCTTCACATCAAGCAGAGTTAATTTTTAAAAAGCAATATAATTTTAAATTATAAAATGACAATTCACAACTTGCTTTTGAAGCATACTTGAAAAAAGATATTTCTGATTTCATTATTTTAGCTAGGACTTATACAAACATAAGAATTAAATTATAAAACAAAATTAATATACACTATATTATTAACAATGTTTTTTTTTATATATTTAAAACATGTATGTACTCAAAGGCAAAAATCTCTTTAATGATATATTTTGTTATTTTACAATATTATAAAAATATTAAATTTCTGTCCAAACATTTATTGAGTAAACATTTCTTTGCCAATTTAACTTTTTTTTTGACATCTCAAGCAAAAAATGACGAATATAAGTAGGTCGTATTTTAAAAACATTATCAAATTTCGTTTACCAAAAATAATTTTATATTTTGTAATATATTATTTATTTTGTAAAGTTTAAAATATTTTTTATTTTGTACTATTCTTTACACATTAAAAGGTTGATAAAAAGAAACTTTCTCAAATTATATTTTGCGACTGCTAAAATCATGTCATTAAAATACTAGACACGACACAATAAGAGTGTAGAAATTTAAAAAAAAAAACAAACTATTTGAAACTAACACAAAATTATATGAAAGCATAACATCATAAAGCAGACTTCAAAACTTACTAAAACTATTGCCCAGTGCCCTCGGTAGGGAAAAAGAAACTAATTAGCTCTCTATGGAAAAAAAAAATCTCAAGCCTCATTTAAAAAAAAAAACATGGCCAAATGCAAAACATATTCTCATAGATCTTATACTTTATTTTATTTATAAAACAAGGTCAGCAAATAAGAGTAGGGCTAACTTGATTGTAAGCGATTACTTTAGCCTATAGACGCCTTCAACACCAGAAGCATCGCAAACGCGTTGCCGACCAACCCCCGACCCTATCCCCAATCCCCCCCCCCCCCACGAGCTCTGGTCACCTTCAAGCCATCGAAGCAACGATCAATTCAATAATAATGTTGTGCGTCAGCTTTCTATAAAATAAGATTTATAAAGTTTTTTTTTTATGTTACTAGGTTGGCTAACAAGCGTACGGCTCACCTGATGGTAAGACCGTAGCCTATAGACGCCTGCAACACCAGAAGCATCGCAAGCGCGTTGCCGACCCTATCCCCAATCCCTCCAGGAGCTCTGGTCACCTTACTCACCAACAGGAACACAACACTGCTAGAAAGCAGTATTATTTAGCTGTGATCTTCTGTAAGGTCGAGGTACTTCCCCAGTTGGGCTGCTCCATATTTGAGCAGGATATTTTCCGCTGTGCCCTACTCTCAGTCCTCTACCTCAGTATGATAATGTATTATCAATGTTTTTATGAAGTTTGACTTTTTACCATAGGGCTTTTCTTAAGTACGTTAAGTAAGTTAGTACATTAGGTACTACTAGCGACCCGCCCCGGCTTCGCACGGGTGCAATGATGACATTTTTAAATGACAGGATCTTTACGTAATATTCCGACGTGGCGGCTGAGGTACTACTCTTACAACACGTAATATTACGGCGATGGCGGTTAAAGGGTTAAATGTTTCGCTGTTAATTACTTCTAACGACGATATCTGAAAACCTATTCATCTGATTGATATAGTGTAAAGGGCAATTTTAATCTGCATTAAATTCCTAAGCTAACTAAAATATTTGTTTGGATAAGGATTAATACTGAACTAAAGAAAATAGCTTGGAAAATAACGTAATGTTTTTAATTAAAAATTTGAACATAAAAGTGGTTATTGTAAGTCAACCGTAAGAGATAGATATATGCTATCGCGGACTTTTTTGTAGCATTTTTATAGATTTAGAATTCGCTAGTACATTACTCCACTGTATCTTTGCTAGTTTACGCGGCGTTTGCGTGGAAAGCTCCCAGTTGGCCCGATTTTGTGCGACTTCTTCAACATTTATCGCCGTATTTCTGCTAATTTACATAAAACTATACTAAATTATATACATAAACCTTCCTCTTGAATCACTCTATCTTTTAAAAAAAACCGCATTAAAATCCGTTGCGTAGTTTTAAAGATCTAAGCATACATAGGGACATAGGGACATAGGGACATAGGGACAGAGAAAGCGACTTTGTTTTATACTATGTAGTGATTATAAGAATCTCGTGTTACGGTGCTTAATGTTACTGAACTCCTCGGAAACGGTTTGATCGTTTTAAATAAATAAATAAACACTAGCTGACTCCGCAAACGTTGTTTTGCCATATATGTTATTAACCCCCTTAAGCCCCCCTCTTATAACTTAGGGGTATGAATAATAGAAGTTGGCTGATTCTCAGACCAACCCGATATGCACACAAAATTTTATAAAAATCGGTCCAGCCGTTTCTTCGGAGTATTGTAACTAACATTGTGACACGAGAATTTTATATATAAAATAAAATTTGCGTAATTTGGTAGGTCTGAGAAGAGGTCTTAGGCTTTTTTTTAACATTCCTAGGTGATAATGGATTACTTATCCATACGCTAGATCGACTTTTATCGAGTCACTGCACCAAATTGTATAATTCTTTTAAAAAAAAAAACATATATTCACAAAACATGGCAGTAAGAAGCCGGGACAGCAAGCAATGTTAATTTTTCGTTACAACAATTTTCTTAAAATTATATATTACTAAATCATTGGATCACAAATCACTGTTAGTTTACTCTGTTTCTCTGTTAACTCATAAAATTTATCACGTACTTAAATTACAGATAGGTCTTATGAGAGGCTGCACTTCAACTAATAAACTATTAAAAAAAATTATTATTATCATATTAAAATTTCTATCCAGCGGGGTTCGAACCCGCACCCCCGACATACCGTGTCGGAGCTCTAGCCAATTAAGCTATGGAACGATGTACCGGCCGGATCGAAATTTTTGATATGATATTATTTGGTTTTTAAGCAACCGTGTTGGGTTCGAACCCCGCTGGATCGAAATTTTGATATGATAATAATAGGTATAAATATAATTTCCTCATGTAGGTATAGGAAACAATAAAAAAAAATCGAGTAATAAACTATTTCTGAATTCAAAAATGGTAAATATATTTGAAAATAATTTAGTATTTTATGGTAAAAAGGAAAAGTATAACATAAGATTTTCAGGCAGTGAAATGGGCTATTGGAACTAAACTACTAAGAAGTACATTATAAAAAAAACTATAATGTTTGGAAGTCAATAAAAGGATACTCAATTACTCATACTACATATCCCTATGGAAAAAAAATCTTACAAACCTAACAAAACATGGACAAATGCAAAGCAAATTCTCATGGAACCAAGGGCGGATCCAGCTTTGGCGCCAGGGGGGGGAGGTCACAGTCATGGTCAAGGCGCCAGGGGGGGTCACATAGTTGTGGTCAAGTAAAAAGAATTTATAATTTAACTTTTATAATGATAGATACAGGTAAAAGTAGGTATTTTATTAATCTATGTAGGTAATGTACTTAAAAATACCTATATTGTGACAAAAATCTTGTTTAACAATTTTAATTAGTGGTCCACCTAGGTCCTGACATAAGCTCGCGCGACATAAGCTCGCTACATCACTGCCTCTCATAACTCGGTATGAGATTTTGATCTGCATTTGTGGTTATTATGGGCTTTATGCAATTTTTCCAGAGGGAGGTAAAGTTGGAAGCATAAAGCACACCTACTATATCGATAACTAGCGACCCGCTCCGGCTTCGCACTGGTGCAATGCTGATACTATATAAAATAAATATTTGCAACGTAAGCGCAACAAATATGTTTATTTACGACATCACATTAAAAACCTGTAAAACTATCAGTGTTCCTCTACTATATTATGCATGTATTATACATATAAACCTTCCTCTGGAATCACTCTATTTACTAAAGAAAACTGCATCAAAATCCGTTGCATAGTTTTAAAAATCTAAGCTTACATAGGGACAGATAGACAGCGGGAAGAGACTTTGTTTTATAATATGTAGTGATAGTGACTATATCGTGAATTTTATTTAGCTTAAATAAAAGACCCATTTCTCACAAACATCTAAACAAGCCTACAACCTACAGTCACTCTATTATTCATACATTTATCGGCTTAATAAAAATTACATAAAATCATAATCATAAGCTTTAAGCACTGGAAAATTATACTTTCACATACAATAATCATAGGAAAGCAATTAAATAGTTAGTGATAAAATAAGTTAGAATGATAAAAGCAACAGTTACATATACATACAAATACATTTTTGTTTCTGGTCTTGGTGTCTGGGGGTCTCGGAGAGCACGTTAAGCTGTCGGTTATCAAAGACACCTGCCGGGCTATCATGCGCGCCAAGACAAAAGTTTGTCTACCCCTTTTCTCGTATTATCTCTTTATGTCTACAGTAGCTAGCATGCGTGCACGTGAGACTCTTCTCGTCACGACAATTGAAGAGATAACACGATGTGGACGCTTAATAGAACGCGGCCAATGTAGACTAAACGTAGTGAAAATTTAGAAGTTATCATTGTTGCATTGTAAAAATATTGTTTATTTTTTTGTAAGGGCAGCACGAGTTTCTCTACTCGACAAGGTGAAATCTTCGGAAGAGAATTATGTCTCTCGTATTGCGCATGCTAAGGTAATCGAGAAAATACTCGATGTAGACATTATCTATCTCTCTCGTCAAGAGATTATCTCGTTGTACGCATGCTAGCCCGGCTGATAGCGATTGTTACTCATAGTAGGGACTATATAGTATATACACCAAACCGCAGGGGAGCCGTACTGTGGATTAAGCTGGGACCCTAAAAATTAGTTGAATTCGATGGATTTAGTTGATATATCAAATAGTATTTATAACTGGTGAAACATGCCCATAGTACAGTAAAGTATAAGATAGGCACTTAGAGAACACTGCTACAAAACATGAACTAAGCAATAATAATAATATTACAAAAAAAATGTGTATTGTCTATGAAAAAAAGAATTTATTGCACTGTCCATTGATCAAATATTGCAATAAACATATAGGATAGCTAACGCAATACGATGTACAAACTCAAAAGACGAAAGAAAAAAAAATTATAAATTTTTACATACTAAACGATTTTTTTGAATGCTTTAAGCATTAAATCAAAATAAACATATTTTTAAACTTTGCAATATCTATTTTAAATAAATTGTTGCTTAAATTACAACCCAGTAAATATACATTCATATGAATTTACTTGTTTTTTTTTTGACTAAGAAGGTGGCAAACTAGCATACAATCAATTTGATGGAATCCATGAATCCAGAGGATATTTTACAACACCAGGAGCAGTGCCAGCATGCCAACCCTACCTCCTAACCCTCCCTAGCAGCCCTTGCCTGACCTTACAACAGAAACACAATGCTGCTTGAAAGCAGTATTATTTAACTGAGATCATCTGTTAAGTCAAGGTACCTCTCCAGTCGGGCTGCTCTAGATTTCATGCAGGATATTTCCCGTGGTGCACTCAGTAACCTTTTCAAGTTACTTTCAGCATTATTACAAGGGTTATGAACATGGATGCTCTTAAAGCCATTAACAATGATACAGTTCGCGTCACGTAAAAAGAACGCTGGCCTTCAAGCTGCGCAAAGGCGATTTATCGGTCTACTAGCGACCCGCTCCGGCTTCGCACGGGTGCAATGCTGATACTAAATATAAAATAAATATTTGCAATCTAAGCGCAAAAAATGTGTTTATTTACGACATCACATTAGAAAACTTTAAAACTATCAGTGTTCCTCTACTATATTATGCATGTATTATACATATAAACCTTCCTCTTGAATCACTCTATTTACTAAAGAAAACTGCATCAAAAGTTTTAAAGATCTAAGCATATAGGTATAGAGACAGACAGACAGCGGTAAGAGACTTTGTTTTATAATATGTAGTGATATGGTGGTATGAGGTCTATCTATATTTTTAACAAACCTACCAATAACCATTATACGAAGCCGCGAGCGAAAGGTTAGTTTAAAAATAAAACACTAGGCCTAGTACTTTAGTGTGCGAGATTACATATGGGCAAACATGTTCTTTCAGCGTTCTTTTTACATGACGCGAACAAATATCCCGTAACCCGTTCTACATTATCACCATAAAAATTAAAAATATATATATAGGTATTTATATTTATAAACTTATTAAAAGTTCAATCTTGAATGAATTTCAACTACAGACTATGAGTGATGAAATATTATAAATGTAGCACAACTAAAGAGGAATAATACAAATCAGTTTACAAAAATGTATATCTGTCTGTCCGAGACGACAAAGAGAAGCAATTTGTGAAATTTATTAAAACATAAATTATGGCATTGACAATGAGTCTATTTGCTCGACTATCCCACTGCTCACCCACATTATGTCTGACAATAGTAATAATAACACTGTCTTTAAGATGTATACAACGCCGGTTTTAGTACTATAAGAGCCCTGGGCGAGATTTCAAGGGTTTGCAAGGGGTGATTGCAATTCAATCCCATATTTAAAAAAATTATATGTATGTATAATGCTATTGGATCTATAATGTCATCTTGTATGTTCTAGATAGTTACTTAGAGAATGTTTTTAACATTAAGCCAGCCTTTTGTAACAATTAAATCTATACTAATATTTATAGCTGAAGTTTGTTTGTTTGGTTATTTGTTTGTTTGTTTGAACGCGGTAATCTCTGGAACTACTGGGCCGATTTGAAAAATTCTTTCACTGTTAGATAGCCCATTTATCGAGGAAGGTTATAGGCTATGTATCATCACGCTAAGACCAATAGGAGCGGAGTCCATGCCGACGAAGTCGCGCGCAGAAGCTAGTAATGTAATATGAAATAATCCTACATCAGTAATATAAACAAAAATATATGATTTTTTGTTTATTTGTAAATAGATTGACTCAAAAAAAAAAACTGGAGCGTTTTCTAAAAATGTTTTCCCTAAAGAGACAAAACTGTATTACTGAGTGAAGTATTTTAGTGGGAGAAAACATAACAGCTAAAACTGTGTTTTTTTTATATAACTAGGTCGGCAAAGGTCGGTAAGCGATTGCCATAGCTTATGACGCCTGCAATATCTGAAGCATCGCAAGCGCGTTGCTGACCCAATCCCCAATCCCCCCCCCCAGGAGCTCTGATCAACTTACTCACCAACAGGAACACAACACTGCTTGAAAACAGTATTATTTAGCTGTGGTCTTCTGTAAGGTGGAGGTACTACCCCAGTCGGGCTGCTACATATTTTTAGCAAGACATTTCCTGCTGTGCCCTACCTCAGTTAAAGTGGTGTGTTAAGACTATGTTGATGATGTCGACTGTATGTACGATTATTGCAATACATACATACATACATATAATCACGCCTCTTTCCCGTAGGGGTAGGCAGAGACCACTTCTTTCCACTTGCTACGATCCTTACATACTCGTTTCGCTTCGTCCACTTTCATTATTCCTTTCATACATGCTCTTCGGTTTAGGGTACTCTTGACCTGGCCTTTTATTAGGACGTCCCTAATTTGATCTTGAAACGTCCGCCTAGGTCTACCCCTTCCAACACTTCCATTCACACTCGCCTTATACACTTTTTTCGTCAATCGTTCTTCACTCATTCTCTCGACGTGGCCGAACCATCTCAGCATCCCTTTCTCAATTTTTGTCACTACATCTTCTTTCAGACCACATCGTTTCCTTATCTCACTATTTCTTATCCTGTCACTCAGATTAACTCCTATCATACTTCTTAACGCTCTCATCTCAACTGCATTTATTCTGCTTTCATGTTTCTTCTGCCATACCCAACTTTCACTTCCATACATGAGTGTCGGAACCAACACCCCCCTATGCACAGCCAAACGAGCCTTGTTAGACACCTTTCGTTGTTAGACATTATTGCAATAAACTTAAAAATAAATATTATTGTATATTTACAGTGTTGTAATATAAACGACGAAATAAATATTCAGCTTGTTAGTTTACCATCACATAATCAGTGGTATTTGTTGTTTGACAACAAAAAATATATATTAAACTATTAAAAATACACCTAATTCTTTTCGTAACAAAAGCTATACTGATACAATACTGCTACTAATGTAGCATTTACTTTAAATATCACTAAACACACTTTGTTCATTGTCCTACTGTTTACCAATAAGGCTTCTAAAGCGTTAGCAAAATTACGTAGAAAATTATGGCAGCCTGAGCTACTTGAAAAAGGTCAGAGTAAATTGGTCATCTGGCTTGTTCCTTCGCCGTCACAGTTAATGCTTGACCCACTAACACTCGTTCGCCGGCGTTTAGTTCAAATTTGAAATCTGCGGGCGCTTCGAATAGCAATATGATAGTACTTCCCATATTAAACTGACCGAACAATTCACCTTTTTTGTACGCAACTGTGTTTGCGAATTCTTCGATTCGATTTCGTTTACCTTTCGTATTCGTTCTTAACTCTGGATCGCTGTAAATTTCGATTGAACCTACGTTAGTCGCTCCGACCGCTGTCATGCTGAAGAAACCGTGCTTCCACTCTCCAACATACACGGCCCTCTCGTTCATCGTAAACAGTCCTGGTATCAAACGAGCCATCCAAGGATTAACGGACAATAGTTTACCAGAAAAGTGCCTCCGGAAGCTGGAAGTCCAGTCGCAAGGCGAATGAAATCTATGATAATCGCCGGGCGCTAAATATATGATACACTGGTGTAATATATTGTTTCTATTCTTCAATAACGAGTTGTAATAGTTATTTTCCTTTTTCGTCGACCATTTGTTCTCGCCTAGAAACTCTTCGAGGCTGTAGGTTACTCCTTTCACTTGCTCAATTTTATCTGTATCCGCTGGACCGCAGTTTAGGACAACGCCATCGCAAGGGGACACGCAAGACGCCGGGGATATGTAACGGGCACCCTCGCGTAAGGGTCTCGTGAAAAACTCCGACAAACTTTTATAGTATGTTAAGTCTTTCACTTGTGCGTCGTTTAGATTAACATTGAACATTTTAACGTACGTACCGTAGACGAGACTTCGTATTGACGTAGGGAGTTCGCAGGCCGCAAGTTTACCCCACAATCGACTAGTAATTCGGAACGGAAACATTTCGTAAAACTTGATTTCCACTTTTGAAACTTCATAGTTCACACTAGCACGTATATAACACCAACCCACATACATAACACTTCCAAGAGGCACCCATCTCGTGATAATTGTGCGAAAATTCATCCATTTCGTCTTCTGGTGCTGTGTATTGACGCTGGTGTTGAGACTCTTTGTTTGATTTTGTATGGTCGACGGTCTAAAAGGCTTGTGCGGTTTCAGTCGTCGAAACATTGGATTTATGACTGGAAGGCAGCTCCGAATGCTCGTCGGCGGGAACATTTTGCACTCGGGCACCCGCCGTCGTTGTACAAAAATAAATAATGTTTATCTAATTAAATTCGATAATTGATTTGCGTACGGTTATATCAAGGTTTAATATCGGAATAGACGATACGTCAACGTCATACGATACTTCAAATTACGAAAATATACTATACTAGTGTTCAGAATTCGTTTATCTATCAAAAAATTTCCATTAATTAAAATAAATATTAAAATTAATGCCAATAATCATAATACATTAAAAGAATATTTTATGCTTTTCTTTTCATAATACATGCTAAACATGCGTTACTTATACGAATTATAATGGAAAATCTGTTGCAATTTTTTATTGCCTTAATATTGATTTCTGAACATATGTGATATGATGTTGCTGGATTTCCAGAAATATTAAATTTTGACATACGAAAATTGAATCTGAAGATAAGCGGGAAAATCAAAAGAACTGAGTGGTAACATTCTCTCACCGAACATTGAAGCTTCTGCTCTGATACTGGCAATTCCGCAAGGGAGCTAAAGCCAAAGAAGAAGAAGAAGAAGAACTGAGTGGTATCCTAGTGGGGTATTGCAGCATTTTACACTCACAATAAGTTCGAAATCATAAAATATTTTTACCTAAACAACCTTTTTTCAAAATTTTGTTTTTTTGTAACATTTTTCAATCAACTGTAGTAAATAACTATAACTTTATAGTTATACAAACTAATTCATATAATTTATTTATTTATTTATACAATATAAATAAATCAATTCGGTTTTTTTTTTGACGTGACAACGTCTAATATATCGATGCACGCCAGTGGTGTGTGATAAAGTTTGTGACTATTAAACGCTTAATGATTTTAATAGATGTTTTTTTAATGATCTTCTATAATTGCGTTTGTCTAGGTATAGGTCTTGTAGGTTACCCGGAAGTTCATTAATGAATGTGGGTATAATAGTATTTAACATCTGGGATAATAGTTTTTAGGGTTCCGTACCCAAAGGGTAAAAACGGGACCGTATTACTAAGACTTCGCTGTCCGTCCGTCCGTCCGTCTGTCCGTCTGTCACCAGGCTGTATCTCAAGAACGGCGATAGCTAGACAGTTGAAATTTTCACAAATTATGTATTTCTGTTGCCGCTATAACAACAAATACTAAAAACAAAATAAAATAAATATTTAAGGGGGGCTCCCATACAACAAACGCGATTTTCTTGTCTTTTTTTGCTCTCATACAACAAAAGTGTTTTTTTAGCCGCTTTTTGCCCGATATTAAAATCAATGTACCTAGTCAATGGTACGGAACCCTTCGTGCGCGAGTCCGACTCGCACTTGACCGATTTTTAATAAACGTAATTGTAAATCATAAATATTGTTTAAATGAGTTTTATAGGCCCTACCGTAGCTACTTAGTCCATAACTGATAACAGATTGAGCCAGGGCTAGATATAGTATTCTACAAATTTTATATGGGAGCGTATGTTTCAATATACTCAACTAAGTAGAGATCTTAATTTTGAGCAGACAAGGTCTATGTGAGGCTTCCAGCTAAATCTGTTATCAATAACGACGCCGAGTTAAGTATGTTCATTTACTTTTTCTAACAGTGGACATTGACAATTTAAACTGATATGATTATTATATTATGGAAACATTCATGAGTGTCCGAAGTGTCGGCCATGATAGACGTGGAAATGATGATATGTACGTTAAGGGAAGAATGTAAATCTATAAATTTAGTTTTTTGATTAATCACCAGCCCAACATCATGGACCTATTTACAAATAAGATTATAGTTATTTTGCATAATAATTTTAGCTTTAGATTCTGATCTATGTGCCGCAATCAAACAAGTATCATCGGTAAATATTGATAAATGTAGCCTTGTTTTATCAAATTACACATTTCATTATAACAGAGGAGATATTCAGTTGGCCCAATTACAGAACCCTGTGCGGTGCCATTTGTGGTTCGAAACATACTGGGCAATTTTAACTATAGAAATATACAAAAAATATAACTTAAATATAGAACGCAATAATACGCAACATTAATTACAAATTTTTCACAAATTTTTTTATTTTTATAACCGGACTTCAATCTTTCCCGTCTTGCGTTAAACTTGTACCTTTTTGTACTTCTCAACCTTTGGTAATCGGCTTATCGGTGCTACATATAACTCAAGTTACTTTTGTTTCGTTCTTTGGTAACATACATATAACAGCTACGTAAAGTGCCAACTGCCAAGGGGCACAAACTATTTCGCCAATGTCACACAGAAAATTCACAAATACGAATAGGTATAAACCGTTTGTTTGACAGTATTCTTTTTATAAGTCTGTCAAAAATATAGCAACTGAAGTAGACGATAATTTCTGAAATGTATAAATTAATAGATATTATTCCTTTTATAACTGCAGCTTTTTGTGTGGATTTAAGATTCAAAAGTGCTTTTGAAACCTGTTTGATTAAAGAATTTTTTAATATTTTAAGGCTCAACCTATAGTTCAGGGGGAGCGATGCACCTGGGTTTTAGAGGAGGCCAACACTCGTAGGACAAAAAGTATAGATACATATTTTTTTTGACGTACGATAACGTCTTATAAATCGATGAACACCAGCTGCACGCACGAAAAAGTGTCACGTTCCGCCTGAGCCTGAGCAATTGAGCATGCAAACGAGAGCGAGGAACAAGGCTTGTGGTTGTGACACATTTATCTATCTTCTCGCCTGATGTCAAAACTAACAGTTCGAAATAATTTAATGATAAGTGTTTTTTTTTTATATCATACTTACTTTAACGCATAGGTACATTATAGTGTGCAACAGCTTGTAATTAGGTACTAAAGTATTGTATATTTGAGCGAAAACTTTTAATTGGCCTAAAACAGTTGTAATTGTTATTTATATGTTTTACTAGCTGTAAGTTTTCCAAAGTGTAAAATAAAAATAAAATAAAATAATAATTGAAATCAATTCATAAAAATATGCAAATTTTCATCAGTTTTTCTTTATGACGTTATGACGTAAAACTAATTCCATGGTAAAACTATCGTCCGTAAACCAACTTTACAGACAACCAATTTTTTTTCCTGAAGTTATACTTCTTTTAAACGATAGGCAAAAATAACGATAGTTAATTTTTACGATGTGTGCGCACACCGTCACGAAAATCCGACACCCTGAAGTTAGCTAGTCAACGAAAAAGAAGTTAGCTAGCCCATGAAGTATAACATCTTGCATGCGTACAAAAGTACATACTGCACCATTCCGACTCACTGGAGCATTTGCAGCATCACCCCGACTCACTGAACCATCACCGCAGTCAGTTCCGACTCAAACTGGAACATTCCACTGGCCCGGCAAGCATCACAAGATGTATGGACGACTCAACCTACTATCGACCTCTATGAGTCTCGGAGGGGGAGTGATGTAGCGACATCTATCTCGCAACATATGAAGCATATACGAAGTAAAACTGACGTATCCTATATCTCAATACTAAAGTTATACGAGCGATGTATATAAGACCCTGACAACAACCGTCGGGGCAGTAGCCCACCAGACGCAACACCCGTCTGGCCGGAGGATCCTCTCTTTGAAGAACTTCACACCCTGTTCCTTACACCCCCTATAGGTTTTATGGTATATTATGCAACTTTTAATTTTCCAATCTAGCCTACGCCTTTTTTAAAATCTGTGTTGGCAACACTGCTAGAAACGTCACTTTATCATCGTCTCGAATATCCCCTCCTCGGTCCTCCGTTATAGGACATGGTACATCTAAAGAAAAGAATCGATAGTTCTAGGTATCGAGTACTTTTTGTCCCGCAATACCGAGTTCCAAAAAAAGGTCGTCGCGTCGCTTCAAACTAACGTATAAATTTCAGACGGCCAAAAAAAAAAGGTAATAGCACTCATTTAAAACTTTCAATACGATACGATACCTGCTAAAAAGTACTCATTGAGTAAAAGTATCGAGTACTAAAGTATCGGTATCGAATGGAAATGTACTCGATACCACAAAGTATCGATAGGTATTAGGTACTTTTTTCGTGTCCCTATCCTACCTCCACCTACCTCCGTGCTTGGCAATTGGCATTTATATATGTCATGGGCATTTGTTGACGTTTTCGTCAATATTTTTAATTTTTGTGTTCATTATTTAATTTTCCCTCCTTTTTTAGATTTCAATGTACGAAAGTTGCGATGGCGATATTAGAAATTCTAATGAATTGGAAAATAATCAATCGAAGCTGTTCGAAACGGAATATGTGGACTACGATGACGACCCGTCCGCGGAGGTATTTCGCGGCTTCGAAAAAGTTCCGATAGTTTTGTGTCAACGTATAGATATAACGCCGTATTTGAAAAGGATAAATTCCTCAACACCTGATGTTAACATAAATACGACCCGTGAAAGTTCTAATACAAAGAAGTTGAGGCGAACGTGCTCCGTTGTATTGTTACGTGATGATTTAGACAAGCCCAAACAAATGGGTGTTTTACCACCAAGCAGCGTATCGCGTTTCAAGTGTAAAATATGCAATAAGACTTATTCGAGCGAGAAAAGACTGCAAAATCATCAAGAAAACAAGCACATAGTATACAAAAAACACGAAAAAGTACCCAAACGAGTTTCTTTTTCCGATCATGTAATCGTTCACGAAGTTAAAGAGTACCACAGCTGTAGAAAATGTCCGAAAATCTTCGAAGACTATGAAACACTCAAAGTCCACATGAAACGGATGCATAAAAAGCGAAAATGCTACGTATGCTTCTACTGTTCGAAAGATTTCGTCGATAGAACCTTTTTCAAAGTACATATAAAGCTACACTGTGATTCCTGTGGCTTACTGCTGGCCAGCAAGAAGAAATACTCGGAACATAGACGGTATGTATGCAAAATTATTAAAAAATATGAATGCAAGACGTGCAGCTTGTCCTTCTTTAACTACATGGACCTAAAAGATCATAGCTACGATCATCTCGGTACGTTTTTCATATGCGACATATGTAAGGATCAGCTCGGAAGTAAGTGTGAGGTGGCGCACCATATAAAGTTTCTTCACACGAAGAAACGAACTGACGAATTGTATTCCAAACAAATATTAGGATTGGATACCATTTATACGTGCAATTTCTGTCAAGAGAGCTCGGATGATGTTGACATGATAGAAAAGCACGTATCAACGTTACCAGATTTACATAACATAGCCATGACTGGTTACGATGACTATTACTTCTGTGACCAGTGCTTAAAGAAATTTAGCACTGAAACAGACATGCTAGAACACAAATGGAAGCACTTTCTCAATGCGTCAGATAAATCAAAATTAAATAAAAATATATTAAAAATGTCGTACCGAGTCGGTGAAGAGCTACCAGCATTCTTACAACCGAAACTCATATTGGAAAAACTTGATATTCCCGAAGAACCCAACAAGCTTTTGAAGGCACTTCTTGAAAAAGATCATAGTCAACATGTTGTTCCCATTCAAACGCATCTTATTGACAGTAATCATTTGAATTTGATTGAAATACCAAAAAAGCCAGTCATCGACCCGATAAGTAAGAAGACTCTTATATCAAAACATCAGTGTGAGGTGAGCTAGGTTTAAAATTATTTTAATAATGTACAACTAGTTCGGCAAATAAGCATATGTACCACGGTGATGGTAAGCGCTAACTGTAGCATATAAGACGCCTGCAACACCAGAATCATTGCAAGCTGACCGTTGTCCGTCATTGCCTACACTAAACCCTTCTCAGGAGCTCTGGCCACCTTACTCACTGCAGAACACAATACTATACTACTCGAAAGGTCTACTCTGCTGTCACCAACACGCTTGCCCAGCGTGGTGACATGGGCATTACTCCCAATGGCTTCGGCCCTCAGTTCCCGGCAATTCCACTATTCCCGGACATCGCAGGTTAGGGGATGGGGACTGTGGAGAAACGGTATGCTTGGCACTTGGGAGAGAAACTTGGGGATGCCTATGTCCAGCAGTGGACTGCTATAGGATAAAAAAAATTGTGATATCCTGTTGTACCCTACCTGAATAGTATTTAATGAGTATAAAAGTTTTTAAGTTTTCAAGGTCACGCTCAAAGCTTTCACTGGTAAGAAATTACCGCTATTCCCATTTTGACAATTTTTTTGTTTTGTAGTATTGCTTTTGAACACGCATTCATCGGTGTGTGAGCGTCCACACGGTTCTACACCACTACACCAGATCGGTATCCAGTTTAAAATTAATTTAGTTAAAAAAAGTATTTAGCTATAATTATGAGCCGGCTGTTACCTATAACAAGCATTAAGTTGCTTACCATAGGAACAGACGACCGTGTGTGTATGTTTTATTGATATAAGTTAATAATCACATTTTTTTTTAAATTACAGAAATGCTTTAAATACTTTTCATCGAGATACTGTCTGAATCGTCACCGGTACTGTGTACATGGTGATGTCAAAGAGACGGGTACAAACCTGAAACCCAAAACCCCTTCAGATATAACGGGTATAGTCGGTAATAACCTTCAATGCAACGTTTGTGAAGAATTTTTTGTATGGCCATCATTGCTTCAAAGTCACAAGTGTATACGTGTTAATAGACCGGAGATGCCATTTGACGATGCACGGCCGGAAATACACTTCGATAATTACATCGAAGCAAATGAAAATGCTTTAAACCGTATGGATACAGCTGATGATGATTATACGAACGGTTTGGACTTTAAAATAGCAGCACCGATCGTCCAGCTCACGGAGTATGAGGATTTGAACATTGTCGTCAACGGTGGTGATGGTCAATTGAACATTATTAATAATAAAGCATATCCGTTAAGTAATGAAAAGACTACTAATAATTTAGGCTATAGATTAGTTATACAAGAAGTACCGATTGAATTTTAGGCTATTTTGATATTGTAAAGCTAAGGTTTTTTTTCTGTATAGATAGATATAATTATATTAATTATGTAAGTGATTTGAGGGTAGATCGACATTGCTTTAAATGTTTTTTTTTATTACAATGTAAAATATGTTTTTAGATTTAAAAAATAAAAAAAAGAATAAATTACCGTTTTTATATGTACATGTTTTAAAATAAGGTAAATGTAAAAGTACAGTGATATAATTTTTTTTTAAATAAAAGTGTCTGTAATCTCTGATTTTGGGTGCTTTTATTACAATATTTTTTTATATAATTACACAACGATAATACAATCAGTTTTTTTTTTTAATATATAGACCCGACTTCAGGCTATTTTCTTAAATTTTTTGGAACGAAGTTCCTTATCGCGCGTTGCGAAAGGGGGGCTAGACGGAAAAAATTAAGACCAAAAGTTGTAACGACAGTTTTTGCTATAGTTGTAAGTGTGACAAACAATAGCACTAAAGACCGCGCGGATCGTACGACTCATGCGCTTCGACCATATTTACCTAAACTTGTAGAGCCAAAAATTGTTAAATGGCTCTTAATATTTTTGTGGTCCGGGTTTTTTTGTCGCCTATAGACGTCGCTGGCGCACAGGGCTCGCAAGTGCTTGTCAAGTATAGGTGACTTTGGCGTTCATAAGGTTAAGTCCCACGAAAGGTTTTTAATTTCTTATACTAAAAAAAATAAAAACAAAATTGCGTCGACAATAGTAATAATCGGCCAAGTGCGAGTCGGACTCGCGCACGAAGGGTTCCGTACCATTGGCTAGGTGAACAATAGTATGTACATTGATTTTAATATCGGGCAAAAAGCGGCAAAAAAGTCACTTGTTGTATGAGCACCTAAATATTTTATTTTTTTATTTTATTTCGTATTATTAAAGTAAATATACAATTAAGTATTTTGTGAATATTTCAAGTGCCTACCTGTTACCATTTATTGATATCGAGCAAAAATAGGCAATAAATCGCGTCTGTTGTATGGGAGCCCCCTTAAATATTTATTTTATTTTGTTTTTAGTATTTGTTGTTACAGCGGCAACAGAAATACATAATTTGTGAAAATTTCAACTGTCTAGCTATCGCCGTTCTTGAGATACAGCCTGGTGACAGACGGACGGACGGACAGCGAAGTCTTAGTAATAGGGTTCCGTTTTTACCCTTTGGGTACGGAACCCTAAAAACGATAGGTACTTTAATTTTTACTTTTAACTATTGATAGAACGAAGTGCAAGTAAATAATAAAATTGAAATATTTAAGTGGGGCTCCCATACAAAAAAAACGTAATTTTTGCCTATTTTTGCTCGATATCAATAAATGGTAAGAGGTAGGCACTTGAGAAATTCACAAAATACTTAATTGTATACTTACACTTCAATCGAGACTACAACTGTATTATACTCAACAAAAAGCCTGGTGACAGACGGACGGCGAAGTCTTAGTAATAGGGTCCCGTTTTTACCCTTTGGGTACGGAACCCTAAAAATCGATCGTTTTTATTTCATGATTAGAAAGAAATAAGGAAATTACGATCTACAGGTGACAAAACAGAAACAAGTACAATTTAAATATATACATTTATTGCTAGTTATATTAATTAGCACTAGTGTCCCCTAGATGGCGCAGCAGGCGGTGTCCGGCGGAAGGTGAGCGCGGCCAGCGGCAGAACCTGAGGGTGCCGAGCAAACAAATTGACACATTAGGAGATATTTCATATTAATAGTTAATGTTTACAACATTCGGAGTTGTCCATAAAATACGTTCGCATGTAGGGGGGAGAGTTCTTCATGGCGATATATGTATATTATTATAGCAGACGCGCCGGCCGGCAATGTATAATATTCCCTACTATGAGTAACGATCGCTATCAGGTGTACATGATAACAACCGGGACCGACAGCTTAACGTGCTCTCCGAGGCACGGTGGGGAGACCCACAAGGACTGCACAAACACCCAGACCACGGAAAACATCTGTATGGCCAATACAAATGTTTCTCATGTGCGGAGATCGAACCCGTAATTGTCAGCTAATGTGATAAAATACAATCTATACATATAATAAATAATATATAAATCAATTGCTGTTCGTTAGTCTCGCTAAAACTCGAAAATGGCTGGGCCAATTTGGCTAATTTTAATTTTGAAATGTTTGTGGAAGTTCAGTGAAGGTTTAAACGGTGAAACATAAATAATATGTAACGGAAAATACTAAAAACGACGATTTAATTTTCCAACACAAAATAGTCTTTTGTCAAAAACGTTGTCAGTGGGTTGTCAAATACTTATTTAGGTGCGTTCAGAAAGTGTTTTGTGCATATTTTTCACAAATATACGGAGGTGATACGAAGTCCACGGGCCATCTAGTTACTAATAAATATCGATTATTCTAAATAATAATTGCGATATATCGATATTTTATCAACAGTCCTATCTTTGACCCATTCCTTCAAATGTGAATCTTTGACAGTGTTGCCAACGTTGGTAATTTTCCCCTAAATTTGGGGATATTTTGCAAATAGCGGGAAAGTTTTAGGGGATACATTTTTTTCGGTTATTGTTTGGGAATTTTATTTCGTTAGAACGTTATATATTTTAATATAAAAAACTACTAAAAATAATAATTCCTAAATTATCAATTATTAAAATAACATGTTCAATAAACATACTAAAGCGAAGTATACAAAATAATTTATTTTTCATTCTAAACCCCTTGAAAAAAAAAACAATAAAAAACATCAGACTTATTTTTAAATAATTTCAATATTTTAGGGGATTTTGTTTTTAATTTAGGGGTTTTTGTTAAAAGATTTAGGGAAAAGTTTTTTTAAGAGTTTGCAGCACTGATCTTTAATATGCTCTGTGAATGTGTCTGTGAAGTAGTGATGTGTCGTTATGGGTTTTTCAAATAACGAAACGTAACCGCTATGAGCCCGCGAACAACGTTGTGAAAACTATCTATTTTGAAAACTATCTATTTCCGTAGCGCCAATCAAATATGGCTCTTATTTATATTGATTTAAAGACTATAATTGATTGATATCATTTGACGTTACAAAACGTTTACAAAGAACTTCCCTTCGTACTTTTACAGTCTTGTGATAATGATTAAATTATATTTATAAAAATATTTAAATTTTTATACAGGCGTACTTAAAATTTGCTCCTCATGCGCCTAAAGAAGTTTCACTTCAAAAATAAAAAGTTACTTAAAAAACCGATTGTGCTTAGGCTACAGTATAAATTACAGTAGTACTGTAATGTATACCTACTCTAAGACTTTAGACCACACGACTGAAGTGTTACGAAACTTCCTTTTGCCTCGCCCGATCACACTTTTCGTAACGCTCTCGTCTCACTCATACATTCACACAGACATACACACTAATTATTTATCCATTTATACATATAGCACAAAGCATAGGACTTTACATAATATACAAAATAAATATTACATCGGTTTTCCAACTATGATCTAACTAATAACTAAACAAATATTTATGTATTCCCCAGAGGCAGTGTAGCTCTCGTTATGCACTCACCAGCTTACTTCCCAAGTCAAGCATACGTAAAGAAGTTTTACTAAACTACAGCTAAAATTAACAAAATAAAATTAAATTTACTAATAGTTAAAATTAACAAAATAAAATTAAATTTACTAATAGTTAAAATTAACAAAATAAAATTAAATTTACAAACATAAAACATAAACCAAAACTGTGCTCACAAATTAATTTAACACAATCAGATTTCGCTAAAACTAAAGGAAAAATAGATTTGATTAAAAAATTAAACATTAACAATTAAAAAGTAAATTCTAGCTACAATAGGGTATTCCACTATGTTTGAAAAAGTACTTCAAAATGTTAATTTTCTTATAAAAAGCCACAAAAAAAATATATTTCGGCAAAGTAAACACGCTTTCATGCCATAAAATTGATTTAAATTTTAAACCTTTTTTTTTACCGCGAAAACGCTACAGCCATTTTGGTGACGTAATATGTACAATAACAAAACTGTATGACGTATGTAAGAGAGTAACATAACCTACCAGCCATCAACAAATTAGTAATGAATGCATATTATTTCAGTTGGAACAAGATATGAAGAGTTATTATACGAAAAAACACAACTATTACTCCTTGAACTTAAAATTGATAGATATTACAGATATTAGATATGTACCCTAGCTGTTGACAGCACTGACAGAACTTTGTTATTGCCCGTATGACGTCACACCGTGGCGGCTCGTGTTTTAGGTCACGTGATATACAGATTAAAATATACGACTTTTAATTTCAATATAATAAATCAATAATGTGCTTTTATGATTCCAAATCAGAATATTTAGGTGTATTTCTCTATACACTTTAGTTTTTATCAAATTTTATAATTTATTTTTCACTACGGAAAGTACCCTATTACAAGCAAACGAAGAAATATTACGAAACAATATAAAACAAAAAATAAAACTTAGACGTTACCAAGATTTGTTGTTGTTAGTATTAAATAGTAAATATTGATTTTTCTAAATAGCACCAAACTGAGATAGCGGACGTTGTGGAAAACAGATAGTTTTGCTTCACGAAATAATTAACTATCGTTGTCGCAACGAATAGAGTGTTCAAATTTACAAAACGGAGACAGCGGTCGTTGTTCACGTTGTGAAAAATAGATAGTTTTGCTTCGTTGTCGCAGCGACTGGTAGCGACAAAACGGAGACAGCGGTCGTTGTTCACGTTGTGAAAAATAGATAGTTTTGCTTCGTTGTCGCAGCGACTGGTAGCGACAAAACGGAGACAGCGGTCGTTGTTCACGTTGTGGAAAATAGATAGTTTTGCTTCGCTACACAACTAGCTATCGTTGTCGCAGCGAATAGATAGTTTTACAACTACGTATCTGTGCTATATAGCAATATAGCGCACATAACTACTGTGAAGTGTGAAATGTGAATTTGAATTTATTGTGACTTTATTTAATATTAAAAAATTAAAATTTTGCTGGCTTATGAGCTAGTTACTTTAAAATTTTAAATTACATTACTTAGTCTATGAATAACATTAAATTTAATACCATTTAATACAAGATTAAAGACTTGCAAATTCAATGTGTGTCGTAATTAAACTTTTAAAACTTTAGAGCTTGTTTGTGTAGTGATTTCGGCTTAGAGGTATGTTATAAAAACGCAGTTAATATCTATTAAATAATTTTTAAAAATGAAATTAAAACGATTTAAATACCACGTGTACCAAGAGATACACAAACTTTTTAGTAAAGTTGAACTTTTGTTAATCTTTGCGCTTAAATTACTTGGCTAGCCTATAGGACATGGGGTTTAAAGGGGAGAGGGGAGGAGGGGGGTGGATGGGTTACGTTCTGGTACCACTCCCAACCCTAGAACTAGGCATAGATTTTTGGGGTTTTGGGGGTTGGGGGTGGGGGGCTATATGACACTGGGCATCGTTTTATGGGGTTTTGGGGGGAGAGCGGAGGAGGGGGTGGGTGTTTTACCTTCTGGTACCACCCCCAACCCCAGACCTGGGCATAGATTTTTTGGGTTTTGGGGGAGGGGGGGGGTTACCCTCTGGTACCACTCCCACCCCCAGCACTGCACTATAAAGATATAGAAATCTGAAAAATACCCAAACCTGAATCGGAGCACCCCACTATCCACGTGGTCTAAGTCTGTCCTACCCCTAGAGTGTTCTGTTGAGAGCCCGGAGCGGATAAGGCTGGTCGCCGAAGGCGACCAGCCTCAGCCGCTCCCTACGCATTCGTTCACGCACTTTCACACGGAGGACAAGGGCTGACCTCCCTCCGCGCCATGTCGACCAGAGGGTAACCCCCCCCCCCCCCCAAACTTCAAAAATCTATGCCCAGTTCTAGGGTAGGGAGTGATACCAGAACGTAACCCACCCACCCCCCGCTTACCCACTCCCCTAAAAACCCCTTAAATCGATGCCCCATGTCCTATAGGCTTACCAATTACTTAAAAAAAGAAACATTTCTGAATTTCTATAAGATGATTCTTTATGAATTAAGACTATTTTATAATAATTTTGATACAAGCCACGCTCTAACCGTCTAACGTATGTATTTCTTTACACATGTAATGATGTAAACAATACTTCGTTTCATAGATCATAGTTTTATATTTTGGTACTTATCTACATTGCATGAATTATCAAAATTCCCTTCATGTTCATGACTAGCTTTCAATCGCGGCTTCGTCCGCGTGTTCGACTGTTCCATTTTCTTTAAAATATAGCCTATGTCACTCACAATCAGTTATTAAATAGCAATAACTGGGTAAAAGAATTGGTCTTTTATGTTTCGCCATTAGAATAAAAGAAAAAAAAAACAATTTAGTATTAAAATTCTAATACCTAATAATATATATTAATAGTAAAAATCTAGTTATTTATGAAACCTATTTTAAAATTGCCAGGATATATACTTATAGATTCTGATTATTAAAAGTTTTTCACTACATATTATAAAACAAAGTCTCTTCCCGCTGTCTGTCTGTCCCTATGTATGCTTAGATTTTTAAAACTATGCAACGGATTTTGATGCAGTTTCCTTTAGTAAATAGAGTGATTCCAGAGGAAGGTTTATATGTATAATACATGCATAATATAGTAGAGGAACACTGATAGTTTTAAAGTTTTCTAATGTGATGTCGTAAATTAAGATATTTATTGCGCTAAGATTGCAAATATTGATTTTATATTTTATGTTTAGTAACAGCATTGCACCCGTGCGAAGCCGGAGCAGGTCGCTAGTTATAAATAATTTAATAGTTAAAGCTAATGATAAATGATAAAAATGTGTGAATATGGTGGTGCTGTATTTCATGCAGGATTTTACTAATTTTATTGTAAAAAAACATTTTTTAAAAGAGTACATAACTGCAGAGTTTCTCGCCGATTCTTCTCTGCAGAATCTACATTCCGTTTCAATGGTAGCTTCAGTTTTATTAATAATCAATTAATTCATCAAAACTAATATAATATAAATTTGTAAAATGATTTCAAAGGTGCTTTTGAAGCATTCTAGTATCAGTTTTATATTCCATTAAAATATATCAACACAGACTAAGCTAACTAGCAAACATAGCTACAAATTGTATATCAGGTTAGCAATAATATATGGTGTAAATAATATGGCTTCCAAGCAGTGTTGAGTTCCTGTGGTTAAGGTGACCAGAGTTCTTGGGGGGAATTGGGTTGTTGGACTGTGGGTAAGGTCAGAAACGTGCTTGCTATGCTTCTGGTGTTGCAGACGTCTATAAGCTACGGTAATTGCTTACCATCAGTGAGCCGTACGCTCATAACTTAGTTGTATTTTTAAAAAAAAAAACACTTCTATACTTAATACTGAAGAGTATGTACATAAATTAATTGTGCTTTTGCTTATAACCAACTATGATGCTTAATAAGCTGGCTCACTATTAAATTAATATTGATCACAATTAACACATACAGGGTGTCCTAGAATTAGTAGTTAATCTTGAATGTGCGTGTGCGGAGGGGGTGGTGGGTTACAACACCAAAAGGATAAAAAAAATCTGTCTAAAACAGTTTGCGGTCTATGCCATTTTTTGTAAAATTTAGAAAAATCCTTCAATAATTTTACAATATAAAGTAGATAGTATGGTACTGTTATAAAATGAAGTAGGCTATTTTTGTAAGTGGTTGGCTAATACAACTTCCATACATTTTTTTTACACCACAGGTTCTCAAACTTGCAGTTGAGTAAATTTAAAAAATTATGTTTAGCGGCTTCTTGTGTTCAAAGCTAGTCAAGTCCACTTTTCCACATCACCACCTGTGACAACATTTAAATGTTAACTCCTTTCAGCTAGGTCTGATCAGTTTATTAAACATATTCATTTGTGTAGATTACAGAATGAATACGACAAATGACGTCTACGTGATATCACTGGACGCGGTGGATTTAAACTTGCTACCAATATCACAGACACACAGGGACGGTGGAGCTGTGCCGCTGTGGAGGAAGAGCAACTTGGATTCGAGAAGAAAAGAATATTTTGAATTTGTAATTAAATCTGATGACACTAAAGGTGAGTTTGAAATGCGATCAACTTCCTTTTACTCAGCCATGGTCACGGGGACTCTATCCAAGGCTCTTGGGGCTATGGTCATGTCACTGATAACCTAGTTCTTTCAATATTGAAAGCTAGGGGAGCCACAAATGTGATGCTCAATTAGTGACCGCTAGAAACAGGGACGTCTTAAGCATATTCCGCGCCGAGGTGCGGGTAAGTAGCCCGCGCCCCTTCTGTTGTAAATTTTTTTTAAATTTAATACTCATAATACTCTTCAATTTAATTATACTTAAAATTAATACTCGTACAGCATACTTAGGTACTTTAAGATTGAGTTTCTTTCATTATTTTGTAGTTTTTAAAGGGAACTCAGGTTACTGTCGGGGCTTTTTTTTAATTTTTAATTTAATTGTTATTTTATACTTTTTGTTTTTTAATTCTTCATTGTACAAAAAAAGTGTGTACTAAAGGCGGGCTTAATGCAAATTCATGCATTTTCTACCAGCCAACCTTTTTATAGGTATATCATTCATTTATTTTTATTATTAATTTTATAAAGTGCATATTGTGATGTTATTTATTTCATTTGCGACCCTACTTGGGTAAATTTACTGACATTCGGATTTCCATCCTCATTTTCTTCCCACCACACATATATTTGCAGATATTGGGTATTTTACTATTTTCCTCACTTTTACCCCCAGATTTTTTTTAGGCTCAACCGATTTTCATTGAACATATTATTATTTTGTAATGTGCACGTGATGCGCTTTCATTTGAGACCCCACTCAATTATATTTGCAGACATTCGGTCATTCTTCCCCACTTTCACCACCACAACTTTTAAACGACTCAACCGATTTTCATCAAACATGTCTAAGAACACTCGCCCGTAACTTACCTTTCATACAAAAAAACAAATAAATTGAAATCGCTTTATCCGTTCGCGAGCTACGGTGCCACAGACAGACAGACACGTCAAACTTATAACACCCTTCTTTTTGCGTCGGGGGTTAAAAAGAATCGTCAACAAAGAGTGACAAAACTTGGTCGGTCCCTATTTAAGTCAATTAGTTTTCTATTGGCTCAATGTTGTATATTCAAGTCAGTGTCTTGTTGTTTCCAGATCAAGATGAGCCTGTTATCGAGAACGTCACCTGCCATATCTGTGATATGAATGTGCCGAAAGTGTATTTAAACGAACACAAAAACGGTTTCCGACATAAATTCAACAGAAAGGTAGCTGATACTGCGTTAAAAAGACTCCAGTTATACGTGAACAAGGAAGATATCAATGAATTTAACGAAAAACTTCCTTCCAAACATTTCTGCATCGAATGCTCGATTGTAATCGACAACGAGGATGAAACGTCGCACAAACAGACAACAGGGCACAGAAATTCCCTTTTCTTGGAAAGATTCTTAAATGATTTCCTAAATTTTTACACGAATGACAATAATAAAATAGATGATACAAGGAAATACATAAAAACGGACGTTATGGAAGAAAGTACAAATTTGGAACAAGATTTTGTTTCCGAAGAACCAAATATTACAGAAACTGTATTAGCAAATATAAAAAAAGAGAGCATAAAGAAAGAAGATATGACAGAAGGTGCGAATGAAACAAACGGCGTTGAAAATTATAAGACAATTTTAAATTCAGACGAACTAAACAATAACTTACCTCCATCATCAGATTTACAAGATGAATATGTTCTCTTTGAAGTGTTCGATGGTCCCAATATCAATAAGTTCGAAGTTACCGAAATGTGTTTCGACGCTATTGTAGTAACTGGTGCTACATCCGAGTATTGTATGATCTGTAATGAAATGTTTGTGAAAGAAAACCGTTTGTTACATGTGGAAGGCAAGATTCATGATCAAAACTTGCGTCAAAAATCACTAGACAAGAACTGCGTTCGTAAGGTAAGGTTTTTATCAAATATTTGACCTGACAGACATTGCCCTGCCTTGTAGACTGCCAAATCCGTGAAGTTAAATAACTGTTACGATTTATGAAATTTTACAACTCTGTGCGAGTTTCACAATCTTCCATTATGTAAGAACCATCTACGAAGTATTAATAAGATTTTCATTGTAATAATATTAGTTTCGACATAATATGTATATACTCATAGCTTATTCTAATTTTCCTTTCAGATAAACAGTTCCCATCACCACTGCGCGCTATGTAACGACTATTTTATTGAATACGACTTACATGTTAATAGTAAGGAGCATCTAACAAACTTTCGAAACATGATAATACCTGAATGTGATAAAACAGTTCAAGATAATGATAATTGTAATAAAGATAAGAAAGACGATAATAACAGAAAATACAGCGACGTTTTAAAGAGCGATGTAAATAAAAGTTCAACAGGCGCGAATAAGGACACAGCTCCAGTAAATAAAGGAACTAGAAACAGTGTTGTGCCGAGTACTAGCTCCTCCATCAAGGGAGCTTCAAAACAATTTTGTGAAAGTTGCAACAAATGGATAAGTATAAAACATTTTCAAAGACACACAAACAGAAATAAACACATGACAATGTCAAATTATCGTTATTTATTAAATTCCATAGAAGACAAAAATCAATTTTGTATAATTTGCCGAGTGACTTTAAATCTTTTAAAAGATATTAAAAATCATTTTACAAGTTCAGATCACATCAACAAGTATGATAAACTTTTAAAAGCTCAAAGTATTACTAAGATAGATGATAAAAAATATTATTGTTCAGCGTGCAAAGTATATATTTTACATAAAAATGAATTACTGCATATTGAGTCAGAGGAACACACAGATAAAGTTGGTTTTAGTGAAACAGATGAAATTGATGAACAATGTGACGACATTACTGGATCTGCTGACGGTGATGCTACAGAGGCTGCAGCTCTGGTTGATAGTAACACTTTTGGCGGTGGTTCGGGTAATGCTACTGATAATGTACATGTTAATGCATATAATGGTACAGCTTTGGAAACTGTTAAGCAACTCGATTGTAATTCTATGAATCTCAATTCTATAGATACTCTTTCGGACAAATTAGAGTCAATTTTCCTTAAGTATCTTTCAAAAATCGAACCAAGTAACGATGGAGATATTCATTCAGATGACAATGATAGTGAAATTGATGAAACGCCTAAAAACAGTAAAAAAAAAGCAAGTCGCGACCTAAAAGCACATTTCTGTAATACATGTGAAGTTCAAGTTGCAAACAATCCGAATTCCATTGCAGACCATAACAAAAGTGCAAAACATATGCGCAAATTAAAAATGTATCACGTCGTTAACGGTGCTTTAGTCAAAAAAATAACTAATCTACATTACCAAATGAAAAGAACTGCTGTCTTAAATGTTGTCAAGTGTATAGTATGTAACGTAGACTTAGAATACAGTGAGAGAAATGTTTTTACCCACATTGAAGGAGAGAGTCATAAAAGTAACTACAAAGAATTTTTAGCAAAAAATTTGATAGTTCTCCGTCTGTGTATGCTTTTCTGCAATGCGTGTGGAGTTAAAGCTGGTCCACCAGATGAGTTTAAACATTGCAAAGGCGAGAAACATAAGAGAAATTTAGAACTAGTAGCCTTAAATGGCCATCAATAAATTACGTTACCCGTTAATCTCGCCTCCCCCTGGTAGGTGGTTGATGAAGTGTGTCATTGTGTGACAGAGGGTGGGGAGCAGTCCGACATTTTGTGACAAAACTTTTTAAAATATATTTCTAATTGGAACTGTGAATCGTCACTCGTTTATTTTCAAATTGTTTTTAAGTTCCAGTCAATCACTTTTGTCAAAATCGAGTTAGTCTCCTTCTCAATATTTTGTCTATGACCACTTTTAATGTTTATCGTCGTATCATCAGCAAATAATATACACTCATGATCCAACCCATCTGGTCAATCATTCATGTATATAAGAAACTATAGAGGCCCTAGAAGACTTCCCTGAGGTACTCCATAGCCATTTTCTATAAAAAATTCTGGAATAGAAATTTTGCTTTCGATTTTTGATGACCTTTGTTATAACCACACATTATTTTCTTTGCTTAAATAATTATAAAACCCCTTGGCACGTAGTGGGCCGTCCGTAGCCCGTCTCAGCGCTCAGCACAGCGATTCCTCCACACCGATTTCGTTCTAAGCCGAGGTGCGATCTTCCCTTAGATGAACCACCATTAGGATGAACGGTCCCCTCCTAAAAGGCTCCCCTTTGTCTTTCACGGCTAGGTCTCAGTACCCGGCCCCTTTCACCGGTGACGCTGTAAAGGCCAGTAGGGCCAACAGCATCACACAATTAGGAAAAAAAAAAACGTTAGTGGAACAGCAATTTAAGCGGTCGTAGTCGATGGCGTTGTGGGCCTTTAGTGGAACGCGCTCACTAAACTTCTTGCATGGGATATTTTTACTGACCAATCGTGCAGAAAATTGTTTTTTTTTTTTTTAATTTTTATTCGTGGTTGTTTATTTGTGTTAATTTTTGAGTATTTTACTCTATACTTTTACTTTGTTCTATATAATAATAATTTGTACACATATGATTTTAAAAACAATAATTATTTTCTACTATTTTTTTTATAATTATGAATCATGCTATTATAAAATATTAAGACGCGTTATTGTTACAGCGTCAATTGTAAAAATGGCTAATCAATGGGGATTAAAAACGGACATGTTGAAGAAAATATTCGATAAAATCAATCGACAAGTTTTAGTTGAATCCAAATTAGATATTGAGGTCCAGAGAAAAGATCCCAATTCTCCTCTTCACTCTGTTAAACTTTTTGATGCTCTACACTTAAAACCAAATTTATTAAAAGGTGTTTATGCTATGGGGTTTAGTGTTCTATTGAAAATTCAGCAAATTGCTTTACCAACACTACTAGCAGATCCTCCACAAAATATGATTGCACAATCTCAGCCGGGGACTGGTAAAACTGCTGCTTTCGTTTTAGCAATGTTAAGTAGAGTTGATTCAACTAAGAATTATCCACAAGTATTATGTCTCAGCCCCAGTTATGAACTTGCAGTTCAAACTGGAGAAGTTGCAGCTACAATGGCTATATTTTGTCCAGAAATAAAATTAAAATATGCTATTAGAGGCGAAGAAGTGCCAGAGAACACCAAAATTACTGACCATATTCTTATTGGAACCCCAGATAAGATGTTAGAATGGGGAGTAAAGTTTGGTATGTTTGATTTGAGCAAGATTAAGGTGTTTGTATTGAATGAAGCAGATGTGATGATTGGCCGTCAAGGGCATCAAGAACAATGTATGGGTATCTATAAATGCCTTCCTCCAACTTGTCAAATGATGTTCTCTTTTGCTACATCTTTTCGTGCTGTTATGGAGTTCATTGATATACTGGTAGTACCCAATCCAATTATAATCCGATTACTGCGAGAGGAAGAATCGTTAGCCAACATAAAACAATATTATGTCAAATGTAAAAGTGTAAAAGAAAAATATACGGCTATCTGTAAAATTTACAGTGTTATAACAATTGGACAAGCCATTATATTCTGTCACACAAAGATAGTTAGTTGGCTTTCAGAAAAAATGTCAATTGATGGACATTCGGTCGCTGTCCTATCCGCTGAGCTTACAGATGAACAAAGACTTGCAGTTCTTGATCGTTTCCGAGGAGGCCTTGCAAAAGTTTTAATAACTACTAATGTCCTTTCACGAGGCATACACTTTGAAAAAGTTACTCTCGTAGTCAACTTTGATATGCCAATGGACTTGAACAAGAAAGCAGACTGTGAAACATACTTCTACAGGATCTGCCGTACTGGAAGATTTGGTGAAGCTGGGATAGCTATAAATCTCATTGATTCACCCCAGGCTATGGATATATGTCTCGAAATAGAAGCACGATTCGGGAAGAAGATTCAACTTCTAGATATTCAAGATGCAGAGGAAATTGAAAAAATTGGTGCCTATAATGCCCTTAACCCTTAAAATAGGGACAGACTTTAAACAACTTTTTAGTATCTAACATTTTATTAAACAAGGTTTGAAAGTAATTGAATTGGTTCAGTCTTCAGTAGCATGAGCAAAATTATTGTTTCAAAAATGTCCAATTAACTACTTGAAAATTGCCTGAATTGTCTAGTAGCCTTTTAAACTTCTGAATCTTTAAAAAAATAACCATCAGTCAATGTTGTCTCCTCAACTATATTGTGGTCTCCGAGCTTCCTATTTTTGATCTCTACTTTTGTAGATTTAAATTTATTATGGAGACGCGATCTCCTCTCCAGGTCTTATTTTTTGTTCACTGTTGTCATGTACTTTTTACTTTTAAGGGTTTTTTGTCAATTTTGAAAAGTGATATTATTGTTAATTTGACTAATCTTAAGTTTTCTTATTAAGTAAGCTAAAGCTATACTTTTTTTAGATTTCATTTAAAGATGAAATTGATTGACGATGACATATTTAAAAAGGATTGTCGGCGGATTGCTGTCCTGAATAAAACGTGTAGTCTATTGTTTAAGGGCCTGTTACACCGGTTGTAGATTAACGCCCGGTTTCCCAAAGGCTGATCAACGCAAAAATTAACTAATCATTTTTTGTCAAATAGTCCGGGTTCCCTAGTACATTTTTTCACTTGATTACTCTCAAGCTAATTTTCTGGGAGTAGCTTCATTTTGATGAGACGAACAAAAATTTCCTCTACGAAAACTCGATTGTGATAGCTAACAGAGGCAGCAGGGGATAGAGCAGCAGTGAGCGTAGGACCGACGACAACAAGGCAACGAGTTGTAAGGTCATCAAAAATTAATTTTCTTTTTCAGTTTTTTTTTTTCTTTTAGTTAGTTAATATTTATATGATTTAATAGTAATGTTTTCCTACAAATTGCGTGGTACGTTATCCCGGTTCTACGCTCACTGCTGCGCTACTCCCGGAAAATTAGCTTCATAGTAATCAAGTGAAAAAAATGTACTAGGGAGCCCGGACTATTTGACAGATGATTAGTTAATTTTTGCGTTGATCAGCCTTTAGGAAACCGGGCGTAAGTTTATTCTAGACACAAGTTACGTATAGACTATAGCAGGAGTTAGAATAGGCCATTAAGACCTGTTTCGCTTTAATTAAAAAACTACGGCTGTTATATTTACAATTGCGAATTAAAATATGCTACAAATAAAGAGGAGTACGATGGAGAAAAGGAATAACGTGTCACTTTTTATCCGTCGAATGCCGTCATCTGTCAAATTGCGATAACGGAAAGCGGTGAAACAGGCCCTTAGAATAAAATAAATTTAAAAAATTGTTTTCGAGTATTTTTTTGCTAAAAATTGTTAGTTCTTTTGTTATGTAACTGGCACAAACTTGTCTCACAGACATGTACTGTTTTGATAAGTAATAAATTGTGATCATTATAAATTGTTTTTTTTTTATCCCAACTACTAGTTAAGCCTTGAAGCATAAATATCAAATATTCTCTGGAATTTCGGGTTTTATTGAAGAGTTAGAATTCTTTTTTTAAAAGTCTTATGAAGACTTTTTAAGGTTTTTTTCAAACAAATATTTCCACTAGGGGGGCGTTCAAGTATTACGAAACGCAAATTTTGAAGATTTTTGACCCCCCTCCCCCATGTAACGCGCCGTAACGTTTTCCGGTACTGTACCGGCGACTGACTACACATACCACTACACCAGAAAGCGGTTGTTGTTGAGCGGTTCAACTTTAGTTCACTATAAAGGTATTATTAACAACTAGCTTCTGCGCGCGACTTCGTCGGCGTGGACTCCGCTCCAATTGGTCTTAGCGTGATGAAACATAGCCTATAGCCTTCCTCGATAAATGGGCTATCTAACACTGAAAGAATTTTTCAAATCGGCCCAGTAGTTCCAGAGATTACCGCGTTCAAACAAACAAACAAACTTTTCAGCTTTATTATATTAGTATAGATTAGGTAGGTACCTACATATTATATAGGTTTAGGCAAACATTTTCTCTACGGAATTGGTAAACAAGAAGAATCTATTGTTGATCGGAGAGCTAAGAATCTAAATATAGGTAGGTACGCGTTACTAGGAATAACGCAAAAACTACTATGGTCCGGCCGCTGAAAGAATGCGTTTCTGACAGATCGTGATTGATTGGGCGATGTAACTTTGAACTGGCGTACAATTTACGGCAAAATTTTAAATATCTTTTTTTACCTTTATTAACGAGTGATAACATTAAAATTGGAATAATTTTGCCAACTTACAATAAATGTATTAATTTTGGCCTAAAATTATTACAATTACATAATTAAAAAATATAAAAACAATAGCTTTTAAAAGTCCAACTACGTCAAACGACGCTGCTTCAAGGTTATGTCAATTGTTTGTTTTTGTATTGTAGTGATGTGACAAAATAACGAGGCAATTGTTATCGAATATTTTTGTAATCTTAATAAAATCTATCGGTATAATATAAAATAAAACGTTATAATTTTATAATATATAATGTACTTAGTATTTAATAAAGTTAATAACATAATAAAGGTACGCCGAAACAAAACTTAAAAAAATAGTGTCACAATATCAATCAGATGAATTAAAAAAAAACATTGAAAATAAAATTACTTACTTTACTACTTTATATTTCTGGTAAAAAATGATAATATATATGACTTAGTCTTCATTGTTTAAGGCTTAAAACAATGTATTTCATAACATACATTTTCCAATAAATAAAGCATTTTTATTTTTTTCTCTTCGTTACCTTTAGAAATTACGATTCAATTCAATTAATTGATTCATTAAAAAATTATTTACATTGTGAATATTTATTGAATATGTTACGGTAAAAGCTCGAACTACGGTAAATCCTAAGATTTAAGAGTAAGTCTTAGGATTTACCGACATGAGTTGGTAAGTGTAAGGATTTATGAAAATGGGACATTTTTTTTGGGCTTTTACTATTATAATTTAGTACATGCTAGGTTTTACCACTGACAGCTAGTAAAAGTTGGTCTTGGGAATAAAACAAAGATTAATTCTTATTCATATATTTCAGTCAAAAACTTAAATTGGTAAGTCTTTATATTAAGACCCGTAGACCGTTATCGGCATAATTTCGTTACAAAAAAAACCCTAACCTATCTAACTTCAAAATTAGACTAACGCGGGTCTTAATCTAAAGACTAGCTACGTTATAAGTTTATAACGTGTCTTTTTCAACATTATCCGTGCCTTTAATGTAAATCCTATGACTTACCAAGTGAATAGTGGTAAAAGTTCGAATCGCAAAATTGTTCGGGCTTTTACCATTAAGAGTTGTTAAATCTTAGGTTTTACTCTTAAATCTTAGGATTTACCGTAATTCGTGCATTTACAGTAACAAATATATTGAAATATAAATCCTACAAAAAATAACAACATATAAATTAAATTGAATAAATATGCATAATGAATGCATTAAACAACGTGACTATATATTATTAATGTTATTTATTGTACATCACTAGTCATGACGAATTGGCAGGTGTCAGAAACGCATTCTCTGAGCGGCCGGAGTATAATCACTATATTTTAAATGAGACTACATGACAATAGCACCGGTGTTCAAATACAAGAAAAATTATCTAAATCTGTTCACCCAGTAAAAATGTATGAGTTATAACAAAAAATAGAAACTACGAGTATAATAATTGAGAACTCGGAAAGATATAGGTAAAGAAGCCTATTTGATGAATGTACTTGCATCAATGTAAATAAATCAGCCAAGTGCTAGTCGGACTCGCGCACGAAGGGTTCCGTACCAATACCGCTTTGACTAAACTAAATATAAGTAAATTTTCTGTAAAATATTTATTCTGCAAAATATTTATTTAATTGTAACGCCATTTATGCCGCTATTAGAAAACTATTATTAGTCTATCGACGAATTTTTCCTAATTTCTGATAGATAGCGTTTTAGACTATAAAAATCAAAAGTAATTATCGCCCCCCTTAAATGTTTATTTTATTTTGTTTTTAGTATTTGTTGTTATAGCGGCAACAGAAATAAATAATTTGTGAAAATTTCTCCGTTCTTGACGGACGGACAGCGAAGTCTTAGTAATAGGGTCCCGTTTTTACCCTTTGGGTACGGAACCCTAAAAAGAATAATTACAAAGATATACTTGGGCGCGTCAGATATTAAAATTTTATTTTAAGTTTTTCTGAACAAAAATTTTTATTTGCACGTTTGAATGGTGCGGTTGGACACACGAAGGGGTACGAAATGAAATAAAAAAATATATTATTTAGCTTTAATCTTCTGAGGTACTCTCCCAGTCGGGTTGCTCCAATTTATGAGTAAAATATCGCCCGGTACGCTTTAACTCAATAAAGATATAAAATTAAAAGTAATAATCACTTATATGTGAAATGGCAATGGGTTGTCGCCTCTATCGCATGACCGATAGCCGCTGGAGCAGACGTGTCCTGGAACGGAGACCGCGTTTTGGCAAACGATGTGTGGGACGTCCTCCGGCCCACTGGATCAACGATCTATGTAAGATTGTCGGTGGATGCTAGGTTAGGGTTGCGAAGTCCAGCAGAAGACTGCGATAGTCTAAAGTTAAACGTTATCACATTTTGAACTCGCTTAAGTTTAGGTATCTAAATCGCAACACAAAAACATTACGCGTCTACGCACACATTGAAACCGCTGCTGCTCGATTTTATACCGGCGTAACTAATCTTGGTACTTGAAAGTATTAATTTTTAATTTTACAGGTATTGATAAAGTAAATTTAGTTGTAAGTTTAAAGTCGAACTTGATAAATCTTACTAAGTACCTACTATCAGCGTGTCCATTAACGTTATAACGCGTTAACAGTATATCACAATCACGAACCAGCCTGTAGTATCCCACTTCTGGGCATATTAAACCTCTTTCTCCACGTGGGAGAGGATTCGAAGCTTGATCCATGATATTCCAATGATTGCTATCAGGTATTTATGATGAAAACCGGTGCCGACAGCTTAGCGTGCTCTCCGAGGCACGGTGGGGAGACCCACAAGAACAGACATTCAAACCGGAAAGAAATATTTGTACAAATACAAATATCGATCCCGAGGGGGAATCGAAACCGCAAGCGGTCGGTGTTTTAGGCGCGTACACGCACCACTAGGTACACCAGGGCGGTCGTTTAATATTATAATGGTAAATAAATAATACTCATCGAGTATGTATCATAAATTATTAAAAAAAGTGTGTGTGTACTTATGTACGCACGTAAGAAGTTATACTTCAAGCTAGAGTATTAAAATACTTCCAAAATAATTCCACAACGCCATCTCTCAGAAATGCTAAAGACTACTTCAGCATGCTTGAACTTCGTTCCGTTTTTTCACGCTTCACACACGCATAGTAAAAATTTACTCTCATAATTCCACAACGCCATCTCTCAGAAATGCTAAAGACTAGGTACTTTAGTGGCGGCATCTATTCATGCATACTTGAACTACGTAGTTCCGTTCGCGCACAGTAAAAATTTACTCTCATTATTTTTCTCTAACGCCCCAAAAGAAGTATAACTTCAAAAAGATGATTTTATTCTGAAAGATTTTTTTTTTTTTGTATATCACTAAGTCGGGAAACAAGCGTACGGCTCAACTGATGGTAAGAAATTACCGTAGCCTATAGACGCCTGCGACACCAGAAGTGTCGCTAGAGCGATGATGACCCTACCCATAATTCCAAAGGAGCTCTGGTCACCTTACTCACAGGAAAACTACACTGCTTCTCTGTAAGGTCGAGGTACTACCCCAGTCGGGCTGCTCCATTTTTTGAGCAGGAAATTACCTGCTGTGCCCTTCCTCAGTTAATTTAAATGGAAGATGTAAATAAAAAGAAACAATTGATATTAATCACAATTTATTATTCATCAAACCAGTACATGTCTATTAGACATGTTTGTGAGAATAACATAACAAAATATGAAAAACAGGGCATGCGCTTAACCGACTTGAACATTGAGCGATACAATTTTATTAAGATTTATCGCTCAATGTTCAAGTTACTATTTCATAGTAAAAATACTTAGAATAAAAAAAAAACTTAAATTATTTTAAACTTAACATAAAATCACATGCACTTTTCTTATAAATTGTAAAACATTGTTAATAAATTATACTCTAAAATGAACTTCATTGATCCTTAACAAATATTTTTTCATAATTACTTAGCAATATTTGAAAAAAAAAATCTGGTAAAATCATACAATTCAGGATTGATTATAACAAATCTCTGATAAAAATATAAAGACTCTAAAATGAATATCACAACTCCTTTATATTTTTTTAATTACACAAAAAAATAATAATTCAAAAACATAAAAAAAAACCTTAAAAATTATTATACCATTGTTTTCAATATCAGTAATCTCCAAATTATAATCGCGGTAAATCCCCTTTATATAAAGCTATTAACAGTATTTTAATTTTAACACTAAACTAAACTCTCTTATGAGACGGACGTACTCAGAATATTGTAAAGTCTTTGTTACACACACAGACGGAGTAATAATATTAAATAGTTTCTGCTCGCGACTTCGTCCGCGTGGAATAGGAACAATTCTATCTTCACTCATTCGAAACTTTTACTGTTTACGCAGCGCACGCAGCGTAAGCTCTCAAAATACCCCCATTTTGAAACATTCTTCATCGGTGCATACAATGCAAGCTACAATATGAAACTTTTCAGTTTTTCTTTTGCATTTGGTAATGCATATTTGACACTTGAGTACTAAGGTACGTAGGTTCCTAATTTAAGCCTATGAGATCTTCCCCTGTTATGCTCTGCGATGTTATTATCATTATTCGGTACTTCAACTTTACATACACCACATATATACCTGTTTTCTATGGTATTCTCATTGTCTACAGCAGTGATACCATTTTGAGTCGGATGTTTGTTACTTTCTCGATTTTCTATGACTTTCGTGAGCCACTCAGCACAAGCTTTACTTAAATTAAAAAGAATTTCCCTGAGATCCGGATTTATATTTACAAGGTTTTTATCAAGTTTTTTAACAGTTTCAAGAGCTGTATCATTATTACCATTAACTCGTACATTATCAGTAGCATTACTCGAGCCACCTCCACTAGTATTACTATTAACCAGAGCTACAGCGTCACCGTTAGCTGTTCTAGTAATGTCATCACACTGTTTATCAATTTCACCTGTTTCACTAAAACCAACTTTCTCTGCGTGTTCCTTTGATATAATATGCAAATATTCATTTTTATGTAGCATATACACTTTACATTCTCTGCAATAATATTTTCTATAATATCTTTTAGTAATACCGTGATCTTTTAAAAGATTATTGTACATTTTAACATGATGCGCACTAGTAAAATGTTTTGTAATATCATTTTTCACATTCGAAACGTTGACACTGCAAATTCTACAAAATAATTTTTCTCCATCTAAGCACTTCATTAAATAATGATAATTGGACTTTTCATTGAAATTGTGTTTCATTGTGTTTTTATGTTCATTAAACTGATTCGGGCTTATCCACACGTTGCAAATATTACAAAATAGTGACGGATTTATGTGGACAGCGGAGCTGATATTCGTCGCAAGACTGTCACTAGTTTCCTTATTTACTGGAGCTGTGGTCTTATTCGCGCCTGTTGAACTTTTATTTTCATCCCTGTTTATAATATCGCTGTCTTTTCTGGTATTATCGTCTTTCTTATCTTTATTACTGTTATCATTATCTTGAACTGTTTTATCACATTTGGTATTCGTCGCAAGACTGTCACTAGTTTCGTTATTTACTGGAGCTGTGTCCTTATTTGTGCTTGTTGAACTTTTATTTTCATCGCTGTTTATAATATCGCTGTATTTTCTGGTATTATCGTCTTTCTTATCTTTATTACTGTTATCATTATCTTGAACTGTTTTATCACATTTAGTATTCGTCGCAAGACTGTCACTAGTTTCCTTATTTACTGGAGCTGTCGTCTTATTCGCGCCTATTGAACTTTTATTTTCATCGCTGTTTATAATATCTCTGTATTTTCTGTTATTATCGTCTTTCTTATCATTATTACTGTTATCATTATCTTGAATTGTTTTATCACATTTGGTATTCGTCGCAAGACTGTCACTAGTTTCCTTATTTACTGGAGCTGTGTCCTTATTCGCGCCTGTTGAACTTTTATTTTCATCGCTGTTTATAATATCTCTGTATTTTCTGTTATTATCGTCTTTCTTATCATTATTACTGTTATCATTATCTTGAATTGTTTTATCACATTTGGTATTCGTCGCAAGACTGTCACTAGTTTCCTTATTTACTGGAGCTGTGTTCTTATTCGCACCTGTTGCACTTTTATTTTCATCGCTGTTTATAATATCGATGTATTTTGTGGTATTATCGTCTTTCTTATCATTATTACTGTTATCATTATCTTGAACTGTTTTATCACATTCCTGTATTACCACCTTGTTTCGAAAGTTTGTTAGATGCTTCTTACTATTCACATGTATGTCATATTCAGTAAAATAGTCGTTACATAGCGCGCAGTGGTGATGGGTGCTGTTGACCTGAAACGAAACTTATAATCACTACATATTATAAAACAAAGTCTCTTCCCGCTGTCTGTCTGTATATATGCTTAGATCTTTAAAACTACACAACGGATTTTGATGCGGTTTTCTTTAGTAAATAGAGTGATTCCAGAGGAAGGCTTACATGTAGTAACATTCATAATATAGTAAAGGAACACTGATAGTTTTAGAGGTTTCTAATGTGATGTCGTAAATAAAGTAATAAACACATTTTTTGCGCTTAGATTGCCGATATTTATTTTATATTTACTATCAGCATTGCACCCGTGCGAAGCCGGAGCGGGTCGCTAGTTAATTATAAAGATAGTAATTAAGATCCAAACAGTACGTATTCGATAAAAAATACAGGATACATTTACATGAAGACCCAGGGGACGGCCTTAACCTGAAAGAGTTAAGAATCTTCACAGATGGGTCGAAAACATCAACAGGTAAAATTTAATTCCATGAGATAATTACTGTATCGTACATTTTTTTTTTTTTTGATATTGTATCGTGTAACATGTTTTTTGAGTGCTGTTTACCTTTAATTTGCATGCATACTATATATGTTTAATATTAGAATTAAGATTTTGCAATATGTTGTTTGTTATGCTGTTGGTGTGTCAATAAATAAATAAATAAACAGGCACAGGTTCGGGGGTTCACTCAGAAGACCTGAACATCAACATCTCATCGCCATTGGGAATCCATAATATAACGTCTTCCAGACGGAATGCTTGGGAATCATAATGGCAACAACGGCGATCGGCTCCAGAGAGGTACAGGGTTTCCCAATCCGTATACTGTCTGATAGCAAATCGGTCCTGCAAGCCCTACAGAGCAGCACTATGACATCAGGGCTAATATACGAGTGCCATCGAGCCTGCTCTGAGGAAGGTAAGCGAAACAAACACCGTCACCCTTCAATGGATAAAGGGTCACAGTGGATCGCGAGGTAACGACGCGGCTGATCGACTGGCGAGGGAGGGATCAGAGTTGAGGACAAATAATTGAGTTTGTACGATAAAAACAATTCAGCCTGTAACATCCCACTGCTGGGCAAGGGCCAGCCTCTTTCCCACAAAGACTGCACAAATAGCCAGCCCACGGCAAACATCTGTATGACCAATACAAATGTTTGCCATGTGCGGGGATCGAACCCGCAACCGCCAGCGCAACAGTCACAAACCAGTGCTGTGACCGTTGCGCCAACGCGTCGTCGTTTTGCTATTTACCGGTATTTTATAATGGTAACTGGTAAAGTGATCAAGCCTGGCATTGTACACAGTCAAACATACACACAAGCTACGCCGATATTAGTATCCTCGGGCATGGCTGTATTTATAATTTTATACCCAATGGACCAATGGTATGGGGCCATCCATAAATTACGTCACACGTTAAGAGGGGGGGTAGGCGGTCGACGAAGTGTGACAATGTGTGACAAGGGGGAGGGAGGGGTCAAAATTTTGTGACGTCACATTTCCAAATATAATAATATCAAAACGTAAGTACAAAAACATGATATTTCAACTACCTATCAATAACTAACTTCAAAAATTACAGTTTTATTTGTTTTATAGGAGAATTGACTTTTATTAAAATGAAAATAAAAATAATATCGAAACTGTCATCAGTTTGCTCATGCAAAATTGCAAAATATGTGACGTCACACTAGGTAGGGAGGGGGTCTCATAAATGTGACCATCTGTGACAAGGACGGGGGAGGGGTCGAAAAAACGAGAAATTCGTGTGACGTAATTTATGGATGGCCACTATAGGGATGTAATAAAAAAAATATGAAAGAAATAATGAATTAACGGAATGGGCAGCCTAAAAAAAGATCAGCAGAAGAATTAGGGCGGCAAACATTTTTAGCCCGAGGCGCTGAATCTTAAAATACGCCACTGCCTTTGTGTCTAATAAAATTAAACTTACTTTTCGAACGCAGTTCTTGTCTAGCGGTTTCCTATGTGAATTTTGATTATGTATGTCGCTGCTCGCATGTAAACTAAGATTTTCTTGTACATACATATGATTACAGATCATACAGTATCCGGATGTAGCACCCATTTCTACAATAGGCTCGTAATACGAGCCGGTATCTTTGAAAGTATTCACTTTGTCTTTTTGTAATTCACACGATGGACTTGAATTAACGTTACGTTCGTCTGAATTTAGAATTGTTTTAGAATTTTTATCATCTTTCGTTTCTTTCACAACTTCTGTTTCTATGCTATCTTTGTTTATATTTGTCAGTACAGTTTTTGTAATATTCGATTCATCTGAAACAAAATCTTGTTTAGGATTTTTACTTTCTTTTATAGCTTCCGTTTTTATATCTTTCCTTGTATCATCTTTCCTTATTTCATTATCATCATTAGTATAAAAATTTAGGAATTCATTCAGGAATCTTTCCAAGAAAAGGGCATTTCTATGTCCCGTTGTCTGTTTGTGCGACGTTTCATCCTCGCTGTCGATTACAATCGAGCATTCGGTGCAGAAATATTTGGAAGGAAGTTTTTCGTTAAATTCATTGATATCTTCCTTGTTCACGTATAACTGGAGTCTTTTTAACGCAGTATCAGCTACCTTTCTGTTGAATTTATGTCGGAAACCGTTCTTGTGTTCGTTTAAATACACTTTCGGCACATTCATATCACAGATGTGGCAGGTGACGTTCTCGATAACAGGCTCATCTTGATCTGGAAACAACAAGACACTGACATGAATATACAACATTGAGCCAATAGAAAACTAATTGACTTAAATAGGGACCGACCAAGTTTTGCCACTCTTTATTGACGATTTTCTTTTTTGAATTGGAGACCGTATAGAAAATGTGTTTCCATATGGTCCACCAGTTGTAGATACTGTATCCTGGAAATAAGCTACGAATATACTTTAACAGGAGGACGTAGAATTTGCCATCAAGACCTGGTTTGCCTTAATTACGAAACTATGACTTTTAGACTCACAAATGCGAATAGAAATCTATACTAATATAATAGTGGGGAGGGGGGAGACCCACAAGGACTAACTACGATTATTTGCTTCTGATGTTGCTACTTTCTATAGGAAATGGTAATCGCTTACCAAAAGTGAGCCATATTATGTCTCTTTGCCAACCTAGTTGTATAATAAAAAAAAATTAGTAGCCAACCCAGGTGTCCCATATTTAAGGAACTAGGTTATTAGTGGCATGACCATAGTCCCCAAGAGCCTTGGATTGAGTACCCGCGACCATGGCTGAATAAAAAGTTGATCGCATTTCAAACTCACCTTTTGCGTCATCAGATTTAATTACAAATTCATAATATTCTTTTCTTCTCGAATCCAAATTGCTCTTCCTCCACAGCGGCACAGCTCCACCGTCCCTGTGCGTCTGTGATATTGGTAGCAAGTTTAAATCCACTGCGTCCAGTGATATCACGTAGACGTCATTTGTCGTATTCATTCTGTAATGAATATGTTTAATAAACTGACCAGACCTAGCTGAAAGGAGTTTACTTTTAAATTATGTCACAAGGAGATGTGGAAAAGTGGACTTGACTAGCTTTGAAGAACACCTTCAGATACACTCAATTTTATAAAGTTGGGAAAGTTTACTCAAAATTTATGTAATAAAATCTACTTTTTAGCACATTTGAAAATAAAATTAGGAAAGTAACAATATTCTAATTTAAATAAATAATTCTAATGTTATCCTATTGCTAATAGCAATCTCTAACAGACAACCTATATCTAAAGAGAAAATATTTAGGGTGGATCTTTATTATTATAATTATAATCAATAAAGTATGAAAATTAATTATTTAAACTACATATAGGTATATAGTACTCATGTGTAAAGCCTCTTTCCCCATGTATGCCATGTAGGCTCTGATCCTTCAGAGCTTAATCCATCAAGCTGCACCAATGCGGGATGGCGGATATATTCTCTACTATGAGTAACGATCGCTATCAGATGTACACGATAACAATCGGGACCGACGGCTTAACATGCTCTCTGAGGCACGGTGGAGAGACCCACAAGAAATGCACCAGCACCCAGACCACGGAAAACATCTGTATGGCCAATACAAATGTTTGTCATGTGCAGGGATCGAACCCGCAACCGCCAGCGCAACAGCCACAAACCAGCGCTGTGACCGTTACGTCAACGCGTCGTTTCTGCTCTACCTTACAGAAGATCAAAGCTACATTATACTGCTTTTAAGCAGTGTCATGTTCCTGTGAGTAAGGTGATCAGAGCTCCTGGGGAGGGTTGTGAGTAGGGGCGGTAGCACACTTCTTACGCGATGTAGTTGTTCTATAAATTATTTTAATTTATACTTTCATTGTGATAGTTTTACATTTTAATCGATAAAAAAATAAATTTTCTATACATTAAAAATACAGGTATAGGTAACTGTTATTATCAGAATTGTGAATACTTTATGTACCATAAGTAGTAGGTAAATAGTGTCTGATCTATGACAGAAAATATTGTTAATATGTGTAAAGAAATACGTTAGAATAGGTATTTTATCATAAATTTATTATAAAACAATCTCAAAGAATCATCTGGAAACCCAAAAAATCAAAAATATTTTTTTTGTGGGTAAGCGCAAAGATAAATAAATGTTCCACTTTACGAAAAACTTTTTATATCTTTAATTTGGTACACGTAATATTTAATACTTAAATTTAATTCTCAAAAATTACATATATTAAAATACTAGAATACAATTAAAATACGAGTATTGCGTATATATATAACTGCGTTTTAACAACATACCTCGAAGCCGAAATCACCGCACAAACAAACTATGAACTTTTAAAACATTATAATTTGAAAGTCTTTATTCTTGTATTTGTGTTTATAACGTAACCTAGCTCTTTAAAGTTTTAAACGTAGTCTTAATCTATACTAATATATAAAGCTGAAGAGTTTGTTTGATTGTTTGTTTGTTTGTTTGTTTGTTTGTTTGTTTGTTTGTTTGAACGCGGTAATCTCTGGTTCTACTGGGCCGATTTGAAAAATTCTTTCAGTGTTAGATAGCCCATTTATCGAGGAAGGCTATAGGCTATGTATCATCACGCTAAGACCAATAGGAGCTGAGTCCACGCCGACGAAGTCGCGCGCAGAAGCTAGTTCGAATATAATTCTCATAATTTTCTTGATATGCTACGTTTTTGTATTTGTAAACGTTTAAAACTTTTGAATTAATGTTCGCAGTTCCCACTTCTTGAACCAATCACTTTCAAACATGTCAAAAGTCAACTGTCAAGCAAGTGCAACCGTCTGATTGTTGTTGTTTTAAAATTTATCCCCCAATAGGGAAAGGCAAAGGACTATAGTCCATACAGCCTAGTCTGAATTTGTATATTTTTCCATGCCTATATTACAAAAGGCCTACGCCAAGTCTGAAGTAGCTACATTTTTCTTCTTATTCGATTACTGGTAAGTTAAGGCAAAAGCCAAGCAACCGTATGAACCTTGCAGAGTAAGTGCACACTGCAGAGTATATAATACAACAACGGCCACAACGCCATCGACAACTACAGGGTCTACAGGTTCATGAAGTTGGCACAAAATGGCATTATTTAATATTTTTATTTATATAAATATCGTTTGCGCATGACACGCGCAGATGGCTCCCGAAAGAATTAATGAGCTATAATAACTCAATTAATATTTTTTATCGGGAAGTAATGAGTACATTCCATTAAAACACTTATTGGGCATGTTCCACTGCACCACATGCGCGCGCAAGGATTGGAGTAAAACTTAATTAAGTATGGAATCGCTCGCATTTATACAGGGTGTCCCGCGATAAAGTGCAACCCCGAAAGGGGGTGAAACTAGACCATAAATTATCGACAAAAAACATAGAAAAAACTTTTTTAAAAAAATATTTTATTTTTTATTGACGAATTAAGATTTTTATATCTTACCTAGACTCTATGTACAAAAAATGATGATTTCTTCCAAAGTAGTGGGTCGATTACTTTAAAATAAAATAAAATATTACGCCACGTACTTGGCGGTAAGGATAAAATAAAAATTAGCTGGCAAAAAAGTGGCATTATGTCTTTAACTATGCTTCTTGTGAAAAAAAATCCATTTTTTATGACTGTTTTTTTCAATGATCTCTAATTTTCTCAGAATTATGCCCCCAATACCAGGAAATTTTATGATTTATTATTATTTCTTACCATATTGCCATTCAAATAAAAAAAAATTTACGCCTGTATCCCAAAAAACACGTACAAAAATCATCATTTTTTGTACAAAGAGGCTACGTAAGCTATATAAAAATCTCAATTCGTCAGTAAAAAAAATAAAAAATTTTTTTTTAATTTTTTTAATTTTTTTCTGTTTTTTGTCGATAATTTATGGTCTAGTTTCACCCTCTTTCGGGGTTGCAGATTATCGCGGGACACCCTGTATATTATAATATATAAATGTAAATATTAAATACTGCCATTTTTAAGCCACAAGCGGATTTCACTTTTAGGTTCTGGCTTTATAGCACCCAATTTTGATTTTAATCTTTCTCAAAAACGAGGACACGTGCAAACAAATGTTAATGGTACTTTTTTTCATAAATTTTAACGCGCAGACGATTAAATAAAACTAATTTATAATAAACTATAAAAAATTTATATTTCTGGGTGCCGACTGTAAAAAACGCCGCAGGCATAATTCATCATCTTTTATTTGGCTAATAGCTTTTTAATGTTGTTTTTAGGTAAAAACTAGCCAAGTCAAATCTTTAGCTTAATTTAATATTTTCTGTAGAACTTGGCGCTCATTTAGATCTCAATACTTTTTTCGGCGAAGTCCACAAACAACATATTCTTATTATTGAACTTGGCTGTCATTTTTCACATTTATGTTTTTGGTGGGATATCATTACTTTTTGGAGAGATATTTATTTGAAATTTATTCTTTTTTCTTGCTCATTCTGTTAACGGATTCGATGTCGGAGACCAACCGGATCCTCAGATATCGATTTTGAAAGCAATCGGTCAAATAACTAAAAAGTTCAAGATGGCGGCTACTTTTTCTCATTCTGTTATCAGATTCGTTTTCTGAGACCAACCATGTCCCCAGATATCGATTTTGAAAGCAATCGGATGAATAATTACAAGTTTTTTGTATGGGGACACTCTTTATTTTTTGAGTTCATTTTATTTTTATACTTGTTTTATATAGCAAATGTATCAATTCATATTTTGTGCAAGTTTCAAATATCCACTTATAACGGTTCAGACGCTACAGTTAAAAAACTTTTTTTTTTTTGTATGGGGACCCCCTCTATTTTTTAACTTTCTTTTGTTTTCAGATTTTTTCCTGCGCTTACACGTAATTACCTAGCTAGATGCCAAATTTCGACTTCCTAGGTCATCTGGAAGTGGGTTAGGTTTTTGATGAGTCAGTCAGTGGAAAATTTGCGACTTTTGAACCTTTATATTTTTGTAACCGTTTCAACTAGGTTAATGAAATTTGGAGTTCTAGTTGTCCTTACGGATATAAATAAATATATGCAATTTGATCTGTTTCTGTCGAATAGATTTTGAGTTATGGAGGGGTCAAAAGTCGCTCGAAATGGTTCGTGTAAATATACACACGGCGCTGAGTCGCCAGTTCTTTTGCTTGAACTTGGCTTGACACGCTGCCACGTGTCTCGATACTTTTTAAGACAACGTGCAATCAATAAAAATAAAAATAAAATCTTTACATTTGTATTTCTAATTTTCTATAATTGAATACTATTTCTGCTCAAAATAAATTATTGTTAATTAATAGTACAAATGAATAAATATAAAAGCAGTAATAAGCTCATGAATTTATTTCTACTTTCCCGCCTTAACTACGAGTGCACCATGATGGGGTTATCTCGGGGCTACACTACACCTGTGGAGTGTAGAACTAAGGAGAACCATCTGAACGTTTCAAATTGTCCATCAAAAAAGAAAAAATCTAAATTTTTAGTGTGTGGCGCCATAGTAGCAAGTGGAAAGATTTTAAAAATAAAATGTATTAAATATGTATAAAATTAAATCAAGCGCTATCGACGTTATCGCAGGAATTTCATAAGTTATATTATTTACTATAAATGACATTTGACTACATACGTAAATACTCTCGGCATACTGCACGTTCTCTGTAATTGCTCACTTCGTATCATACTTTTAGTGCTGTTAGCGCCATTTCAGTCCATATAATTTGTAGTTTAATAGTGCCACTTTTTCAGCTGTATTCTCTATGAAGATTAAAGATAACGCTCCTTAGTTCTACACTCCATAGCTACGTGCCGGTAACTCCAGCAAGGCGATTCGAGAAACAAATATTCTGGTAACACTGCTGACCACACATTGGTTGCATGGACGTAATATACTAACTCTAGGATGATACTAACTATTGCATCCATGATTGGTTGAAATCAGTGATGCCAATTTGGGGGATTTTCCCCTAAATTTAGGGATATTTTACAAATATCGGGAAAGTTTCAGGAGTTAAATTTTTTTCGGAATTTTTTAATTCGTCAGAACATAATATATTTTGATATAAAAAATTAATAAAAAATAACAATTCGATTTTTATTTGTTAATTTATTATTAAAAATACACGCAATGTAAATATATTTACTTACATATATGATATAAATACTTACATAATATGAAAACTTATTTCAAAATATAATGTATACTAGCTTCTGCGCCCGACTTCGTCGGCGTGGACTCCGCCCCTATTGGTTTTAGCGTGATGATAAATAGCCTATAGCCTTCCTCGATAAATGGGCTATCTAACATTGAAAGAATTTTTTAAATCGGCCCAGTAGTTCCAGAGATTACCGCGTTCAAACAAACAAACAAAGAAACAAACAACCAAACAAACAAACTCTTCAGCTTTATATATTAGTATAGATAGATTAAAGGAAGTTTAAAAAAAGAAAAAAAATTTTTTCTTCTTTAAAACCTTTTGGAAAATAAAAACTAATAAAAAAAAAAGAATTGAAAATACGAAAAAAAAAACCAATGAAAAAAAGTAATTGAAAAAAAAAAAAAACAAAAAGCCAACGTCATGCGGTGTTCCCAGATGGTGGTGGATGGACCCATTCAAGTACTTAGCGCGTGACGCGTCACTGCGTTAACGGTCGCTCAAATATTACCCCTCATGCGCCTAAAGAAGTTTCACTTCTATAATCTGGCTGATTTTAAAATACTTTCAATTTTAGGTTTTGTTTAAGGGTTTTTTTTTTAATTTAGGGACTTTTGTTAACAAACTTAAAAGCTTTTAAAAGCTTTAGGGAAAAAAAATTAAGAGTTGGGAACACTGGTTGTAATGGGGTTGGGGATTAACCATCCTTGAAAATTCGTTTCATTTAAATTTTGCTGACATTAGTACACGTTTCAAGAGCTAGATACTTCCACAAATACAAGAATAAGGCTTTCAAAGTCAGTTTGTATCACTATCCCATCTAAAGGTTTAAAATTTTAAATTTTAAAAGGTTATACTTATAGCTTGTTAGTTTATGGTGATTTCGGTTTCGAGGTATGTTATAAAAATGCAATTATCATACTTTTTAATTGTGTTCTAGTATATATCGTATAATATGTAACTTCTAAGATACAAACTTTTTCGTAAAGTGGAACTTTGGGGGGCATTCATTAATTATTACGTGAGCTATTTTGTATATCAGTTTAGACTCCTCCCCCCTTAGGTGATATTTAGTGTGATTTGCTGGCCTATAACCTTCTGGTTTTTTAACTCAATCCATGGAGAGTGGAGACTCCTCGAGTTCTTTTGGTGAACTTAAAGAAACGTTCAATAACAGGTGCACTGTAATAATTGTAAACACATTTCTTTATACCATCTTAAATATTGTAAAAGTGTGAATTGTACTTTTATTTGTTACCAAATAAAATACTTTTTTTAACTAAATGATTGGAACTAAATGATTTTTTTTTTTGCAACGCGACGCCGCGTTGGCGCAGCGGTCACAGCACTGGATTGCGATTGGCTGTTGCGCGGGCGGTTGCGGGTTCGATCCCCGCACACGACAACATTTGTATTGGCCATACAGATGTTTGCCGTGGTCTGGGTGTTTGTGCAGTCCTTGTGGGTCTCCCCACCGTGCCTCGGAGAGCACGTTAAGCCGTCGGTCCCGGTTGTTATCATGTACACCTGATAGCGATCGTTACTCATAGTAGGGAATATATCCGCCAACCCGCATTGGAGCAGCGTGGTGGATTAAGCTCCGATCCTTCTCCTACATGGGGAAGAGGCCTATGCCCAACAGTGGGATATTACAGGCTGAATCGTGATCGTGATCGATTTTTTTTAACTTAAGATTTTTTTAATGATTTGGCATGCCGCATGAGATTTTATTTTAGCGGGCAAAATGAACACTCAATATATTATATTTTTAATATCTGGAATATTTTATATTTTTTGAAGTTTAGGTGAAATTTTCGACTATCCCTCGCTCGGTTTAAATGAGATTTGGTGAGATTTCATTGGACCCCTCTCTCCCATCCTGAGCTCGCGTAATTAATGGATTTTCTCTTTGCACTTGAAGTAGGTACCTATTTCAATAAAAAAAAAGTATGAAGTTCCTTAGGACACAATTCTTGACTGTTTTATAAGAATTTTTAACCAACTTCTAAAAAAGGAGGAGGTTCTCAATTCGATTGTTATTTTTTAACCGAATTCAAAAAAGGAGGTTTGTTTGTTTGTTTGTTTGGAGGGAGGTATTTTTTTTTTAAATGTATGTTCGGGGATAACTTCGTCGTTTATGAACCGATTTTGATAATTCTTTTTTTGTTGGAAAGGAGATATCCCAACTAAGGTACCATGATAAGGAAAACCAGGATCTGATGATGGAATCGCAGAGAAATCGAGGGGAACCCCCAAAAATCGTAGTGACAACTAGTGCGTTTGTTAATTTTTTTCGTCGGCTTACGTATTACTTGTCGATGTACCTAATTGAAGTCTGTTTTTTTTTCGTTTGCAAGCAAACACAATTATTTTTTATGCATGTTACGTCAGAACTTTTGACTGACTTCGATTATTTTTTTTTTTAATCGGAAGGTTAAATTTAATTGAGATCTAACAAGTACCTACTTCTCGAGTTATATCTAATAATGCGTATTTATTTGACTATTTTTTTGACTACTTACGTTGTAGGTATGACTTATCGATTTAATTTAAGTCGGTCTTTTTGTCTTCGTTTGCAAGCAAACACAATTGTATGCTACACTAGCTGTGCCCGCGACTTCGTCCGCGTGGAAATAACCAAAAAAGTTATTGGTCAGTTCGCAGAGTTATAAAATAAATAAATTTCTTAAATATAATAATGTTTGCTCGCAAACGAAAAAAAAACCGACTTCAATTACATGGACAAGTAATACAACGCAGGTAAAAGAAAAAATAGTCAAGTAAATACGCGTTATCAAAGATTACTCAAAAACTTGTAATCAGATCTCAATAAAATTTAAATATAAATAGATGATATAAAAAAATAACAGCAGCTTTCGATTAAATTAAAAATCATCAAAATCGGTAAACCCAGTAAAAAGTTATGCGGTATAATACAACGTAGGTCGACAAAAAAATAGTCAAGTAAAAACGCATTATTAGATATACCTAACTCGAAAATTACTTGTTAGATCTCAAATAAATTTAAATGGGACCAAATGACACGCGCCACCTTTCGATTAAAACAAAAATCATCGAAATCGGTCTACCCAGTCAAAAGTTCTGAAGTAACATACACATAAAAAATACAGTCGAATTGAGAACCTCCTCCTTTTTTGGAAGTCGGTTAAAAAGTAGCCTTAGTTACTCCTTACTACATCAGCTATCGGCCAGTGAAAGTCCTGTTAAAATTGGTCAAGCCATTTCAGAGATAAGCCGGAACAAACAAACAGACAGACAGACAGACAGACAAAAATTAAAAACATATTATTTTGGTATATCTAGGTAAGCAGGTACCGTATATACATCCATATGCATTTAGTTAAAAGTGGTTATTTTAATATTACAGACAGACAGTCCAATTTTATTTATTTTTATAGATGTATAGATTAACAGTTGCTAAACACGACTATTGACAACGCGTTGGCGCAATGGTCACAGCACTGGTATGTGGCTGGTTGCGCTGGCAGTTGCGGATTCGATTCCCGCACATGACAAACATTTGTGTAGGATATACAGATGTTTGCTGTAGTCTGGGTGTTTGTGCACTCCTTGTGGGTCTCCCCACCGTGCCTCAAAGAGCACGTTAAGCCGTCGGTCCCGGTTGTTATCATGTACACCTGATAGCGATCGTTAATACCAATCGTTTAACCAAGCCCAAAGAAACCTAACGCTCATATTTTAGGTAAGGCCCTAAGGGATGAGATATACATACATTAACTTTGTTTTGAATTAGTAAATATATATTACACCCAGAGTTAGGGCGGTAACACAACCTCACGAGCTTCCTTTGAACTTAGTCATGTCAGCTGATCAAAAAATACTTCTTTGTTTAGATTATAGAATGGAGTCGAAAAATGAAAGCTACGTGATATCACTGGACGCGGTGGATTTAAACTTGCTACCAATATCACAGACGCACAGGGACGGTGGAGCTGAATCTGATGATACAAAAGGTGAGTTTAAAAATGAGATCAATTTCCTTTTATTCAGCCACGGTCACGCTTACTCTATCCAAGGAGCCAGGGGAGACAAAAATGTGATGCTAAATTAGTGACTGCTGGAAAAGAGAAGAGATTTAGATACGAGAAAGACAGTAATCTTTTTGGCTTTCTGTTCACTTATCTCTGGTTAAAATAGTATTTATGTACATAGTTTTATTTATAAAAAACTAGCTGACCTGGCGAACTTCGTACCGCCTTTTTTTCCCCTTAAATATAATAATTACATATACCAAAATAAAATATAGCCTATCTTTCAAGTTGGATCAAACTGCACACGGTGTGCAAATTTGATTAAAATCGGTTAAGTGGTTTAGGAGTCCATTGAGGACAAACATTGTGACACGAGCTTTATATACAGGGTGTTAGGGGAATGGTTAGCCAAAGAGGTATGTTGGGTAGGGGGGGTCATTTGGAACCTATTTAGGCTAACTTACCTATATGCAAAGTGTTACGGATTTTTTTTATGATTATTTTTTCATTTTTCGAAAAAAGTGCCGAAAATTAGTGATTTGACCATTATATCTTTTTTGTTTATTGATATATCAACGCCATTTCTTTTTTGTTTTGATCATCAATACATTGCGCATGTAAAATAAATGTGATTTAATTTAGAAAACATCTACAAAAAAAAATATGGGCCAAAGAAATCTTGAAAGAGACAAAAAGTAAATCAAACCTTCAAGTTTAGGTATAAATTAAAAAAAAATTAAAGCCTTCAGACAATTTAAAATAATTTAAAAAACTACTCTAGCTAACACTGTTTTAAATAATATTACTTTCATTCACCTACCTTACTTACTTTTTTTTTAAATGATGAAATAACGAAATGGTTTCTACCTGAACCCGCACTCTACGCTGACAATTATAACAATAATTGTTATTACGCAGGGTGGTATATCCCTGTATAGCACATGGTAAACTACCATCTTGACTTTGGCGACATGTTGGCGCAGCGGTCAGAGCACTGGCTGATGCGCTGGCGGTCGCGCGTTCGATTCCCGCTCACGGCAGATATTTGTATTGGTCATATAGATGTTTGTCGTGGTCTGCGCGTTTGTGCTTGTGTATTGTGTGTGTTTCCGGACCCCCGACACAGGAGAAAATCCTACTGGGGGCCGTCGAGTGTGAAGCGTTTATTATTTAAAAAAAATCTTGACTGCTCATCAGGCGAGGATTTACATCCTTATTTGAAGATCATCCTTATTTCTAGTAATGTAGATTATGAAAATTCACGACCGAATTCACTGTATTTATAAAAATAGAATAAATTTGTTACTCGAATTTATGATTTGTTTTATTTTGATACCTACCGGCATTAATTTCACCCTATGAGAGACATTTGTGGTGCCCGTGGAAACTCATACCCCAAATTCCAAGATAAAAAGAGACAGCAAGTAGTTTACCATGTGCCGTACAGGGACATATCGCCCTGCGTAATAACAATTATTGTAGAATAGGTATATGTATATGTATAATACTGTAGGATTTTCTCCTGTGCCGGGGTCCGGAAACACACACAATACACAAGCACAAACGCCCAGACCACGACAAACATCTATATGACCAATACAAATATCTGCCGTGAGCGGGAATCGAACGCGCGACCGCCAGCGCATCAGCCAGTGCTCTGACCGCTGCGCCAACATGTCGCCAAAGTCAAGATGGTAGTTTACCATGTGCTATACAGGGATATACCACCCTGCGTAATAACAATTATTGTTATAATTGTCAGCGTAGAGTGCGGGTTCAGGTAGAAACCATTTCGTTATTTCATCATTTAAAAAAAAAGTAAGTAAGCTAGGTGAATGAAAGTAATATTATTTAAAACAGTGTTAACTAGAGTAGTTTTTTAAATTATTTTAAATTGTCTGGAGGCTTTAATTTTTTTTTAATTTATACCTAAACTTGAAGGTTTGATTTACTTTTTGTCTCTGTCAAGATTTCTTTGGCCCATATTTTTTTTTGTAGATGTTTTCTAAATTAAATCACATTTATTTTACATGCGCAATGTATTGATGATCAAAACAAAAAAGAAATGGCGTTGATATATCAATAAACAAAAAAGATATGATGGTCAAATCACTAATTTTCGGCACTTTTTTCGAAAAATGAAAAAATAATCATAAAAAAAAATCCGTAACACTTTGCATATAGGTAAGTTAGCCTAAATAGGTTCCAAATGACCCCCCCTACCCAACATACCTCTTTGGCTAACCATTCCCCTAACATCCTGTATATTAAGACTAGCTGACCTGGCGAACTTCGTACCGCCTTTTTTTTCTTAAATATAATAATTACATATACCAAAATAAAATATAGCCTATCTTTCAAGTTGGCTCAAACTGCACACGGTGTGCAAATTTGATTAAAATCGGTTAAGTGGTTTAGGAGTCCATTGAGGACAAACATTGTGACACGAGATTTATATATATTAAGATAATCAGCATATCAGCTAAGAGTTTACCTTGGTGTTTGAGGTTGATGGGCACACCAGGAAATATCTTTCTCAAAATCTGCAGCAGCCCAATCACACATGGGGAATGGGGAAGTACCTCAAACTTACAGATCAGAGATCGCAGACGAATGAATGTATAATATTATACCTACCTATATATATATTATACCTACCTATCAATGTGATGTAATTAATGTCTTTAATTGACTTCTAAAAAGGATTAGAATCTAAATGCTTGTATTTTTCATCAGAACTCCTTGATTTATTAACTGATAGGTTAAATTTCTCGTACATATAGTTGATTTTCCATTCGGTCTCAATTAAATTTGATAGAAAAATTTTTTTTAATAAATAAATAAATATCTACACAATCTTATATGCAACTCAATGCTTGTGTTATAGGTAACTGCCGACTGATCTAACTACATTTTTTTTTTCGAAAAACATACTTATAAATATATAAATGAATATGTATATTACACCCAGACTCGGGGTGGGAATCGAACCCACAACCCCTGGAGCAGAAAGCAGGGTCACTACAAACTGCGCCAACGGGCTAGTCTCTCAAAGTCTAAATTATCGTCAATAAAGAGTGAAAAAATTTGGTCGACCAATTTTTGAGTCAATTAGTTTTTTTTATTGGCTCAATGTTGTATATTGAAGTCAGTTTCTTTTAAGTTTTTGTTGTTTCCAGATAAAAATGAGCCTGTTATTGAGAACGTTACCTGCCATATCTGTGATATGAATGTGCCGAATGGGTATTTTAACGAACACAAAAATGGTTTCCTACATCATTTCAACAGAAAAGTAGCTGATACTGCGTTAAAAAGACTCCAGTTATACGTGAACAAGGAAGATATTAATGAATTAAACGAAAAACATCCTTCCAAACATTTCTGCAGAGAATGCTCGATTGTAATCGACAGCGAGGATGAAACGTCGCACAAACAGACAACAGGACACAGAAATGCCCTTTTCTTGGAAGGATTCTTAAATGATTTCCTAAATTTTTACATGAATGAAGATAATAAAATAGATGATACAAGAAAAGATGTAAAAACAGAAGTTGTAAAAGAAAGTAAAAATTCTGAACAAGATTTTCTTTCAGATGAACCAAATATTACAGAAACTGTATTAGCAAATATAAAACAAGACAGCGTAACAACGGAAGTAAAGAAAGAAAGTACAAATTTTGAACAAGATTTGGTTTCAGATGAACCGAATATTACAGAAACTGTATTAGCAAATATAAAACAAGACGGCGTAACAACGGAAGTAATGAAAGAAAGTACAAATTTTGAACAAGATTTGGTTTCAGATGAACCGAATATTACAGAAACTGTATTAGCAAATATAAAACAAGACAGCGTAACAACGGAAGTAATGAAAGAAAGTACAAATTTTGAACAAGATTTGGTTTCAGATGAACCGAATATTACAGAAACTGTATTAGCAAATATAAAACAAGACGGCGTAACAACGGAAGTAATGAAAGAAAGTACAAATTTTGAACAAGATTTGGTTTCAGATGAACCGAATATTACAGAAACTGTATTAGCAAATATAAAACAAGACGGCGTAACAACGGAAGTAATGAAAGAAAGTACAAAATGTAAACAAGATTTGGTTTCAGATGAACCGAATATTACAGAAACTGTATTAGCAAATAGAAAACAAGACGGCGTAACAACGGAAGTAATGAAAGAAAGCACAAATTTTGAACAAGATTTTGTTTCAGATGAACCGAATATTACAGAAACTGTATTAGCAAATATAAAACAAGACGGCGTAACAACGGAAGTAATGAAAGAAAGTACAAATTTTGAACAAGATTTGGTTTCAGATGAACCGAATATTACAGAAACTGTATTAGCAAATATAAAACAAGACGGCGTAACAACGGAAGTAATGAAAGAAAGTAAAAATTTTGAACAAGATTTTGTTTCAGATGAACCAAATAAGTTCAAAGTTACCTATATGTGTTACGACGATAATTCAACAAATTGCATCGAAGATTTAAATAGCGATGAAAACAACAGTTCACCAGGCACAAATAAGGACACAGCTCCAGTAAATATTGGAACTACGCCGAGTACCAGTTGCCCCGTCGCCAAAAATGAAACAGTTGAAAATGGTGATAAAACTGTGAAACTGGATCCAAATTCATATTTCTGTGAGATATGTCAATGTAAAGTTCCACATAATCTGAATAAATTAGCAGAGCATAAAAGAGGTCTATCACATATCACAAATGTGCTTTCCGAAATGAAGAAATTTGAAACATTTAGTCATCTAAATTGTATTTTATGTAACATAATCTTGACAGCCAATGGTAGAAATGTTTTTACCCACCTTAAAGGAGTGAGTCATCAAAAAAACTACAACAAATTTTGCAAAAGAAACTTGCTAATTTCCCACGACACATTCCTCTACTGCACCGCATGTGGTCGTCGCATCCTTGGTATCCGGAACGCGTTTGATCACTGCAGTGGCAGGAACCATAAGAAAAATTTAGAAAAAGTACTTTCAAACTGAAATCGAAGTGAAAAAATATTACATAAGTTTTTTTTCAATTGTTCTAACTTTAAATCGGGAGGTAATTGGGGGACAAAGATAATGAAAAAATATTGTAGAATTTTGCGTTTTATTTAACTTGATTTGAAAGTTATTGTATTGTTTTAAGAGGGCGCATAAGGCGAGCAAAAAATCAGATTTCAACCGCGCGCCCGTGAGTAATTGATGAAACAAAATATACACAAAGCCTCGTGTCAGAGTGCGATAGACGATATAGTTTTGAGCGCATTACGAATGTAAAAAACCGACCAAGTGCGAGTCGGACTCGCGCACGAAGGGTTCCGTACCATTGAATAGATAATATATATTTAAATATATGTATTATATAAATATCGAGCAAAAATAGGAATATTCAATTCATAAAAGTCTATCGTCCGTAAACCATTAGTATTACTAGCGTAAGTAATAATAATTAGTTAAATGCCGTAAACCGACTTTACAGACAACCAATTTTTTTTTTGTTTTTTTGATGACATGTGATATAATGTGACTAATCTTAAGTTTTCCATATTTTTTATTTCATTTAAGACTAAAATTGATTAATGGTGTCATATTTAAAATGAAAGTTGGCATATTGTTATCATTATTATTAAATAATTTAAAATATGTTAAAAAGTATTAAGTTTTGATTAAAATTTAATATCATTTTTTCTTGTTTGAATATTTTTTTAGTTAAAATAATGTATCTTAATAAAATTATAAATGAACATAATTCACTTTATAGGTGGTTAAAGGCAAGTCCTGGTTTTATCATATCTTATTAACCACTTTCTAAACAAGGAGGTTCCTAATTTGATTGTATATTTTTTTTAAATGTTAATTACCTCAGAACTCGTCTTGGTGGACCGATTTGGATAATTCTTTTTTAATAAAAAATAAATTGTGATCATTATAAATTGTTTTTTTTTTTTAACATTAATTCGCTACATTTTTATATTTTGTTGTTAACTCTTTAGGTACAGGTCACAGGTACAGGTGTAGCGTAATTAGACCTATATTAATTACTCTATGAAGTGCGGAATCGCAAGATAAGTAATCTTTCTCTAAATTACTCGAGCGTTATAAAAACCTTTTGGATTGTGAAGATTAGGTGCAAAAAATTGGGAAAATGTGCACAATGTTAAGAATGTACAATCACAAAGACAATTGGGTGCGTCAGATTCCCAACAGTTTCCCAAGTGTTTCTGACGATGATGAATTGTTAATCTGCATGCTTGCATAGTGAGCGTTGCGTACGAAAGGGTTGGAAATGCGAAAATAATATTCAAGCGTGTCAGATTTTAAGACAGAACGAAAAAGTAGCTTCTAATTAAAAGATTAACGATTTGGAAACAACCAAATATCATAAACGAAAGGTAGAGGTAGGGTTCCCAGAACTGGCCTTTTTTGTTGATAAGCGGGATTGTCGGTATTTTAGATTCTTTTTAGCTTTTATTCTATTTTATAGGGGGTGTGAGCGTTAGAGTGTAGGTTCTTCATCCACCCTCGGAAAAGGGAGGATCCTCCGACCAGACGGGTGTTGTGTCTGGTAGGGCTACTGCCCCGACGGTTGTTGTCGGGTTCTTACATATATATACTCAATCGCTCAGGAAACTTCGATAGCGTGATCTAGAACCGTTTGTTCGTATGTGGCTCGATAGATGTCGCCACATACCCGTTACTTATCCCGTATTATGGAATATAGAGAGCATCAATTTCCTTTCCATTGTCATACCTAGTGGAAAGGAGGTTCAGCGCCGGTACCAATCTCCTAACGAAAAAGAGAAACAGACTGGACATCATTAGACATTAAGCCGAGGAGATTTAAGATTAAACCTTACAAAATTGATGCCGACTGTTGATAATTTATTATTAAGGCATCAGGTTCATCCTTCTCATTAAAAACATTTACTTATTGCTTAGTTTATTTTATGTTACATATTATATTTTATAGCTATAACAGATACAAAATTTTATTTTGAGGAGTTTTAATTTATATTCTATACTAGCTGTAACCGCGTCTTCGTCCACGTGGAATTTAACAAAAACCTCTGTGTAGTTTTATGAAATCACGGTAAGTGAAACTTTTTTTCAAGGAACTGAAATGAAATAGGAACAATCATCCTTTCTTTGCACGCCATCTATGCAAACTAAAGGTAACTAACATCAGCTGTATGTTGTCATTCGTGTCTACTAGGTGGCCGACCGTCAAAACGACGTTTGAGACGATGTAATAAAAGTTTCACTTTAAAAAGTTAGAAAAAAAAGTTCGATAAAATGATCTTTGATGTTATTTGATTTCCTTTATTACCATGGCGGTCGAGCGATGTAGGGGCAGAGGGGATGGACTCGCCGCCGTAGGGGCTGTCTCCACGAGCGAGCGTATCGCAACGAGTCCGCCCTACTATCGTCGGGTCGTCTCCACGAACGAGCGATTATTCCGCCAGCGTATCGTCGCAACTCGCGACGGAATCGCAATTCGCAGCGTGTCCGCGATGACTCGTCGGGGCCGTCTCCACGAGCGATTATTCCGCCAGCGTATCGTCGCAACTCGCGACGGAATCGCAATTCGCAGCGTGTCCGCGATGACTCGTCGAGGCCGTCTCCACGAGCGATTATTCCGCCAGCGTATCGTCGCAACTCGCGACGGAATCGCAATTCGCAGCGTGTCCGCGATGACTCGTCGAGGCCGTCTCCACGAGCGATTATTCCGCCAGCGTATCGTCGCAACTCGCGACGGAATCGCAATTCGCAGCGTGTCCGCGATGACTCGTCGAGGCCGTCTCCACGAGCGATTATTCCGCCAGCGTATCGTCGCAACTCGCGACGGAATCGCAATTCGCAGCGTGTCCGCGATGACTCGTCGGGGCCGTCTCCACGAGCGATTATTCCGAAAGCCTATCGTCGCAACTCGCGACGGAATCGCAATTCGCAGCGTGTCCGCGATGACTCGTCGAGGCCGTCTCCACGAGCGATTATTCCGCCAGCGTATCGTCGCAACTCGCGACGGAATCGCAATTCGCAGCGTGTCCGCGATGACTCGTCGGGGCCGTCTCCACGAGCGATTATTCCGCCAGCGTATCGTCGCAACTCGCGACGGAATCGCAATTCGCAGCGTGTCCGCGATGACTCGTCGGGGCCGTCTCCACGAGCGATTATTCCGCCAGCGTATCGTCGCAACTCGCGACGGAATCGCAATTCGCAGCGTGTCCGCGATGACTCGTCGGGGCCGTCTCCACGAGCGATTATTCCGCCAGCGTATCGTCGCAACTCGCGACGGAATCGCAATTCGCAGCGTGTCCGCGATGACTCGTCGGGGCCGTCTCCACGAGCGATTATTCCGCCAGCCTATCGTCGCGACTCGCGATTGAATCGCAGCGTGTCCGCGACGACTCGTAACGGATTTCACGATGCGTTGTTTATTGTAAGAGTTCAGTTAGATGCCAGACGAGAGCGAAATAAATAGTGTATATAGTCAATAAAACCGACTTCCATTACATCGACAAGTAATAAAACGTATAGACAAAAAAACGCCGACGCCGCGTTGGCGCAGCGGCCACAGCACTGGATTGCGATTGGCTGTTGCGGGTTCGATCCCTGCACACGACAACATTTGTATTGGCCATACAGATGTTTGCAGTGGTCTGGGTGTTTGTGCAGTCCTTGTGGGTCTCCCCACCGTGCCTCGGAGAGCACGTTAAGCCGTCGGTCCCGGTTGTTATCATGTACCTACACCTGATAGCGATCGTTACTCATAGTAGGGAATATATTCAGCAACCCGCATAGGAACAGCGTGGTGGATTAAGATCTGATCCTTCTCCTACATGGGGAAAGAGGCTTATTCCTAGCAGTGAGATGTTACAGACTGAAGCGTAACGAGTCGGGCTACTCCAAATTTTGAGCAGGATACTTCCTGTTCTGCCCTATCTCAGTCATTAAGTTTATGCCACACGCGATCAAAGGCCTTTTAAAAATTAATGCCGAGTGACAAGCTTCTCCGTTACCTTTAACAGCAATTGCGCAAAGGCGTCAATCATAATTGAAACCTACGGTACTACATCAATTGTGTTGAATACTGAGAAAAAGGACATTATTATCAAAGTCGATTCAGGAGCTTACACTTTTTTTGCCACCCCTCTGGGTGCCGGGGCCCGGATGTTTACATACCGGCGGGGCGGGGTGGAGACTGTTAACGCGACCCCATCTCGCCCCACTCAGGCGGATGTCTGCTCACACATGGATGGTTTTTGGTCAGTAAGAGTCTGACATAACCCTCTGGTGCCCCCGCGCCGGAGGGTATCCATGATGGATTTTCCCCACGTAAAAAAAAGGAGCTTACACTTTCATTTACACGGCTGGTACACCGTTTGATCAATAATCTTATTGCCATAAAAAGAATGAAGAGTGCAACGACTAGCTCTTTGCTCAAAACTCACTCCAAGTATCGAGTGTTCGCATCAGATGATGAGGGCGTAGCGTATCCAGAGTAAATGTTATGATAGAAATTTAACGTGCCCAACGATTTTATATTTGTCTGATCAATACCCCAGATTGATGAGAAGATTGGTGCGATGTGGTAGCTAGGACTTACCGAATTTAAACCTTCCCTGAACTTCCACAAACATTTCAAGATGAAAATTAGCCAAATCGGCCCAGCCATTCTCGAATTTTAGTGAGACTAACGAACAGCAATTGATTTTTATATATATAGATAGATTTTGATCTATAAAACAAAATTCATCTATTTTTTATTCAATCTATAAAACTTGCTGAAAACAGCAAGAACTATACTTAACAAAAATAAGATTTAGATTGTTATGAGGAGAGGAGACGGCGTCTTCGCAAACTACGTGAGATCTTCGGACGAAGCAATACCCACCAAAAGCATACAAAAAAAATTTATGATCGAGAAAAAATTTACCAACTCCTATTAAAACAATCCAATTTCTTCCAAACCAAGTTAAATAAAACGCAAAATTCTACAAAATAATAATAAGATTTATTTAATTTCTCGCCACAATATTGTAAACATGACATTTGATCATACATAAAATCATTAAATATTGTATATATTTTAATAGATAATCAATGACCACACACACAAATGACATTAACTTCGATGGTTGTACCCCAATTACCTTCCGATTTAAAGAACTTAATTGAAAAAAATAAAAAAACTTATGTATGATATTTTTCCCACTTCGAATTCAGTTAGAATCTACTTCTTCTAAATTAAACTTATGGTTCCTGCCATTGCAGTGAGCAAACTCGTTCCGGAGACCAGGGATGACTTCACATGCGTTGCAGTAGAGGAGATTGCCGCGGGGTACTAACAAGTTTCTTGCGCAAAATTCATTGTAGTTACTTTTATGATTCTCTCCTTCAATGTGGGTACAAATATTTCTATCATTGTATGTCAAGTATATGTTACATACAATACAAGTTACAATATTTAATGTTGCAGTTTCTTTCATTTGGTAATGCAGTATTGATTTTTTATTTGATATTGCTTCAACTTCAGTATTGTTAACAGCTTTAGTGTCTTGTAAGTTTTTCATATGTGGTCTACCTTTGTTATGTATTGCGATGTTTTTCTCAGTATTTGGAACTTTAACTTGACATACCTTACAGAAATATGAATTTATTGTTTCAACTTTAGTGTTGTTAACAGCTTTAGTTTCTTGTAATTTTTGCTTATGTGACCCACCTCTGTTATGCTCTGCTATGTTATTCAGATTATTGGAAACTTTAACTTGACATACCTTGCAGAAATATGAATTTATTGGTTCAACGTTAGTGTTGTTAACATCTTTAGTTTCTCGTAATTTTTTCAGATGTGACATACCAGTGTTATGTATTTCGATGTTTTTCTCAGTATTTGGAAATTTAACTTGACATACTTCACAGAAATATGAAATTGGAGACAGTTGCACAGTATTATTACTATTTTCAACCATTTCATTTTTGGCGACGGAGGAACTGGTATTCGGCACAGGACTGCTTTTAGTTCCTTTATTTACTGGAGCTATGTCCTTATTCACGCCTGTTGAACTTTTATTTTCATCGCTGTTTATAACGTCGCTGTATTTTGCGGCATTATCGTTTTTCTTATCTTTATTACTGTTATCATTATCTTGAACTGTTTTCTTACATTTATACACTATCTTGTTACGATAGTTTGTTAGATGCTCCTTACTATAATTCACATGTAAGTCGTATTCAGTAAAATAGTCGTTACATAGTACGCAGTGGTGGTGGGTGCTGTTGATCTGTAACCAAAATTAGAATAAACTATGAGTATATAATGTCTAAACTAATATTATTACAACGAAAATCTTATTAATACTTCGTAGATGGTTTTTATACAATGGAAGATTGTGAAACTCGCACAGAGTTGTAAAATTTCATAAATCGTAACAGTTATTTAACTTCACGCATTTGGCAGTCTACAAGGCAGGGCAATGTCTGACAGGTCAAATATTTGATAAAAACCTTACCTTACGAACGCAGTTCTTGTCTAGTGATTTTTGACGCAAATTTTGACCATGAAGCTTGCCGTCCACATGTAACAAACGGTTTTCTCTCACAAACATTTCATTACAGATCATACAATACTCGGATGTAGCACCAGTTACTACAATAGCGTCGTAACACATTTCGGTGACCTTGAACTTATTGATATTGGGACCGTCGACAACATCTAAGAGAACATATTCATCTTCTAAATCTGACGATGGACGTAAGTTATTGTTTAGTTCGTCTGAATTGAAAGTGCCTTTCGTTTCAATCATATCTTCTTTCTTTATGCTTTCTTTTTTTATATTTGCTAATACAGTTTCTGTAATATTTGGTTCTTCGGAAACAAAATCTTGTTCCAAATTTGTACTTTCTTCCATAACTTCCGTTTTAATGTATTTTCTTGTATCATCTATTTTATTATCGTCATTCGTGTAAAAATTTAGGAAATCATTTAAGAATCTTTCCAAGAAAAGGGAATTTCTATGTCCTGTTGTCTGTTTGTGCGACGTTTCATCATCGCTGTCGATTAAAATCGAGCATTCAATGCAGAAATATTTGAAAGGATGTTTTTCGTTAATAAATTCATTGACATTTTTCTTATTAACGTATAACTGCAGTCTTTTTAACGCAGCATCAGCTACTTTTCTGTTGAATATATGTCGGAAACCATTTTTGTGTTCGTTAAAATACCCTTTTGGCACATTTATATCACAGATATGGCAGGTGACGTTCTCGATAACTGGAACAAACGCAATAAAAAATTCTTTAATGGTGTTTTTTTTTCGAATTTAATTCAGACCGGAAGGAAAGTCAACTATCCCATGCGAGGAATTTTCCCAATCGGTTCACAAACCATGGAGTTCTACGATATTTTTTTGACATAGAAGCGCCGTTGCTACGATATAGAAACGGCGTTCATTTAGTCGCTTAGTTGCCGACTAAGCGACTAAATGAACCTCACCTGGATCCCTGCGCGGGCAACACTGTAGTGCACATGTCATAATAACTTCTCCCAATTATTTTATTTATTTTTGATAAATTTTGTGTATTTAAATTAACTAGCTTAGTTTGAATAAGTAGTAATTTACTCTAAGTGCCAAATTTGTGATAAATATTCGTATAAGGAGTATCCAAAAGATAAGTTGTGTTCGTCAGCTGTCATCGTACAGGTAACGAACTCGAGATTTAAATTAAATCTTTGTCATTGTAATTTCTTTCCTTGATTTTGCCATAAATTGTTGAGTAAATAAGTGCAGAAGTTATAATACATTGTTCACACAACCTGTACATACGTTAGAAATTGTTTATTTGTCTTAATTCTTTAACATTAAAAGTAAAAATGATGACTCGTGGGTCCAAGGCGCGCCAGGCGGAGGAACAACTCCAGCTGGCGCTCCAGGAGCTAAAGACATACAGGGTACAGTGTGAGCAATTGCTAAAGGAGAGAGACGACAATGAGAAGGAGTTAGAGAAGATTTTCAAAAAAAATACGGAATTAAAAAATGAAATGTCACAAATGTATACTCAATATACTAATGTAAAGTATGAAAATGAAAATCTTCTCAAAATAGTCGATGGGTTTGACCAGTGCAGAGATGAGTATGAAGAAACCCTCAAATTCAATAGTAAATTGAAACATCAGCTGCATGAGGCAAATAAACAAGTTATTCATCTTAAAAATATAAACCATAGTCTAACAGCCTCTCAAACCCAGTGTCTATACAATGAATTGGTTGAGAATGCACCAAACTTAGTGTCTTCTGTCCCAAACATGAAAAATAATATTAGTGTAATAGATTTGACCAGTGATGACTCGAACACTACCATCCGTATGGCAAGTAAAAATAAATTAAAAAAATATATCAAAATTAATAAACTCATCAAAAAATGTCACAAATTCTTGAAAACAAAAAATATATATAAAAAGTATAGTAATATTTGTAGAGAGAAAATAGCACTTAGAACAAAAATGATATCGTACTGTGATGAAATTAATATATTAAAAAATGACTATGAGGCCGATGTTAGCTCACTGCAGTCTGAGATAGGAAATTTAAAGCATAGCCTAGAAATAGTAACGTCTAAATACAGTACTGCTCGAAAAGAAATTGCTGAACACATATCTGCCATGGATGACCTGGTGAAACTTGGCAACAATAACCTTGAACGTTTTGACTCTCTTGTTAATTATCAGAATTGCGAATGCCACCTTTCAGCCTCAGGTCCAACAGGGCAGATAGATAATAGCTTAACTAGTGAATCCCTTACTCGGCCTGCGGGGACTCACACCGACCCCAAATATAATGTACCTGTACATCCTATATCTATTCCCGAGGAAAAAAAATATATAAAAATTTACAGTGACGACTTAGGGAAAGGTATGGGTGTATTACTGAGTGATTTTTGTGTGGGCCAGCGAGTAATCAATCATTGCATGCCCGGAGCCACTTATAATCAAATAGTAAATAGCATTTTGAGTGAGGCTCACTGTCCCAACACAACTATTATTGTATTAATTGGGAGAAGGGGTAATGTAAACAAGCCCCTAATGGAAAATATTTTTAATAGATTGAATCAATTACATATAAACAAAATTTTATTGTTTACACTACCTTACTTAGCTACATTGCCGCAGGAAAATAGGTTAAGATATGACATTAATAATCTTATGCACACAATGACTACTTGCAAGTACTTAAATGTAAATATTAAAAAAAGTAACAAAATTGATGTTATTGACATAAATAATTTATGGAAAAATAATAATTATATGTTGACATATAGTAGGCTGAGCCTACCATATTTTTATAAACGACAGATAGCATCTGTGCTATCTTATTATATACAAACTGACATAGCCAATAATATGGTTACTTTAACATCTGCTCCTATTGAGCAACATTGTTATATGACATCTTCTGATGTGGAATCCGTTCCAAATAATAATTTAAATTAGTTATTAAGACAACAGAGGATACCTCTAGCATATTAATGAGTCATGACATTAAATCAGATAAATGTCATAATAATTTGGTAAGGAAAGCCCACAATAATTGTAAAAATTTAAATACTGTAAACCTGGTGCACCAAAATATACAGGGCATGCTAGGTAAAGATCTTGAACTGGAGTTATTTATGAATGGTGAAAATATCAATATTTTATGTTTAACAGAACACTGGCTTTCTATTTCCCAGTCCATATTTAACTTCAGTGGTCACCAGGTAGCTAGTATGTTCAACAGAGGAAAAGCTATACGCGGTGGCTCTTTAATAATTATAAGTAAAATTTTTAAATATAAAGAACGTAAAGACATTGTGAGCCTCTCTGTTGAGCAAACTATTGAATTAGCCTGCGTAGAGCTTGAGCACTTCATTGTTGTATGCGTATACAGACCTCCTAGTGGGTTATATGAGTACTTTGAGAAAGTATTGGAAGAAGTTTTACTAAAATTAAATAATTCTAATAAGGTTATTGTTGTATGTGGGGATTTTAATATTGATTTATTAGATAATTCTAATTTAAGTCTCAGATTTAAGTCTATGCTTCTATCATATAACCTACATAACTTATTTACTGAACCCACTAGAATTACTGCTACCAGTGCTACATGTATTGACAACATATTTACAAACTGTAAACCTTATTCTAAAGCTATTATTAATAAGTTAAGCTCAGACCATTGTGGCCAGTTAGCTTCCTTTTCTTTTTCTTTAAATGCCAACAAAAATATTTTAAAAAAGACCTTTGTACCTATAAGTACTACACGTATGGAGAAGTTTAGAGGTAGTATTGTGGCAAAACTTCCTTACTTATCATACAGCGATGACCCCAACTACTTATATAACACTTTATTTAAATTAATAAAAACTGAATTTTCTACAATATTTACTTCTAAAACAGTCAATTCAGGGGGTCTCTTGACATTTGGTGAATGGGCAACTCCTGGCATATACAAGAGCAGGCAAAGGCTTTATGAATTGTACAGTGAAAAAGCCTATAATCATAGTGTATCATTTGCTTCTTTTGTAAGTGCCTACTCAAAAATGTTTAGAAGAGTATGTTCCATGGCAAAATCCTTGTATATTAAAGACAAAATTAGAAATGCTCATAATAAAATTAAAATGACATGGAACATAATTGCTTGTGAAAGTGGAAGAGTCGCAGATCGCAGCTTCGATTTTAAGTTAAATATCAATGATAATTTTGTTACCTCAGACCGAGAAGTTGCATCTGAGTTTGAAAAATTTTTCACTGACATTCCATTTTCAACAACGCAATCACTTAATTCGTCTCCAGGCATTGCCGAATCTCTGCTAAAAGAAAACGTTAAAGAATGTAATGTAATATTTACATTTAAACCTGTAAACCCCAAAGACATAACAGTAGCCTTCAGAAGACTGGACGTCAAGAAAACAGCTGACCTATGGGGTTTATCTGTAAAAGTCGTTAGTTCAATAATTGATGTTGTTGCACCTCATCTAGCTACTATATTTAATAGCTGTATAGAACATGGTGTGTTTCCTGATTTAATGAAACAAAGTAAAGTAATTCCTATTTTTAAATCGGGCAGTACCTTAGACCCAAATAATTTTAGACCAATTTCAGTACTCCCAACCTTTAGTAAAATTTTTGAAAAAATCATACTCGGGCAAATGTTATCGCATTTTAATGCACACAATCTACTACATAATAAACAGTTTGGTTTTACAAAAGGTCGCTCCACAGCAGATGCTAGTGTTGAGCTAATTAAAAATATTTTTGAGGCATGGGAGAGGTCGCAGGATGCTCTTGGAATATTCTGTGACTTATCCAAGGCCTTTGATTGTGTGCATCACGAGACGTTGATCAGGAAACTGCATCATTATGGGATTAGAAATAAGGCACTCAACCTCCTGAATTCCTATTTGAGTAATAGAATACAGAGGGTTGATGTAAATGGTAAGAGATCTCCTGGGGCTCCTCTAGGTATGGGGGTTCCACAAGGCTCTATTCTTGGTCCATTTCTCTTCCTTATTTACATAAATGATTTGCCATTTTTTGTACAGGACAAGCATGAGATAGTATTGTTTGCTGATGACACTTCACTTATTTTTAAGGTGAAACGTAATTTACGTATGTACGACGATGTAAACGATGCTCTCTCAAAGGTTGTCTATTGGTTCGATTCAAATAATTTATTATTAAATAACAAAAAGACAAAATTAATAAAATTCACTACACCTAATGTTAAACTTGTTGATAATGGTGTAGAATTAGGAGGGGGAATGTTAAAACCAGTAAAATCCACTAAATTTCTAGGGATTACTATAGATTCGAAATTGCAGTGGGATCTTCATATTGAGGGGTTAGCGAATAGGCTCAGCTCTGCAGCGTTCGCGGTAAAAAGAATTAGACTTATTACGGACGTAGATACAGCTCGCGTAGTATATTTTAGTTATTTTCATAGTATCATGTCCTATGGAATCTTATTATGGGGAAATGCAGCTACCGTTAATACTATTTTTGTCCTGCAGAAAAGAGCTATTCGTGCAATTTATAGTTTAGGCCCTAGAGTATCATTAAGAGATAAGTTTAAAGAAATAAAAATATTGACTGTTGCTTCTCAATATGTGTACGAAAATGTTATGTATGTTCATAAAAATATACACGAATTTCGCAGGAATTGCGACATGCATAGCATTAATACTAGGAACAAACACAAACTTGTAATGCCTGTAACTCGCTTACGCCGAGTCAGTAATTCTTTCTATGGACAATGTATACGCTTATACAACAGGCTCCCAGAAAACGTTCAAAAAGCTTCTATTGCGAAATTTAAAAAAATTGTAAAAGAACGTTTGTGTACTAAAGGATATTATTCGATTAACGATTTTATAGAAGACAGTACGCCTTGGGAATGATGTGATCGCCTCCAGGCTATTTCAACCTATGAAATTATTGTAAATTTCAATCTTCTTTGGAAAAAAAAAAACATGATTAAAAAAATGATATTAGTCCCGCTGAGTTTCTTTCGCCAGTTCTTCTCAGGTCAGAGGCTTTTTCTTTCCGAACTGGTAGTAGACTCATGACGTTCAGTAAGAAATTGTAATAATTTTATGCTGAATAAAATATTTTGAATTTGAATTTGAATTCACGATTGTGGCTTACCGGCTTACGGTAGATATTTAAATAAATTGGTTACTAAACAAAAAAGAGGACTATGAATCCGAATAGATAATGTTCCTTTAGTGAACCGATATTAATGATACTTTGGGTATGAATAATTTATACATCAAGTTTATTCTCGGATTCATGCCCACAACTTTATCCCCACTTCCTCCAGAGATGAATAAAAGTAAGACTAATGTTAAGTTCTGCGACGTATCAATCAGAAACGCGAACTTTTGCAGACCGTCAAGATGAGAAAAGTCGCATATCTGGGACACGTGCTTAGGCACGATAGATACGAATTGTTACAACTCATCATGATGTGAAAAGTTGCTGGAAAACGAGGCGTAGGTCGCAGAAAAAAGTCCTGGCTACGCAACATCCGCGAGTGGACAGGCATCGCGAGCGCCGCCGAACTCTTTCGCTTCGCGAAGAATAGAACAGAGTATGCGAAGCTGACTGCCAACCTTCGCTAGTCGAAGAGGCACCGCAAGAAGAAGAAGAAGACTAATCTTATTCCAAACTCACCTTCTTTTGTGTCATCAGATTTAATAACAAATTCATAATATTCTTTTCTTCTCGAATCCAAATTGCTCTTACACCAAAGCGGCACAGCTCCACCGTCCCTGTGTGTCTGTGATATTGGTAGCAAGTTTAAATCCACTGCGTCCAGTGATATCACGTAGACGTCATTTTTCGACTCCATTTTATAATCTAAACAAAGAAATATCTTTGATCAGCAGACATGATTAAGCTCAAAGGAGTTTCCTTTCATTTATTGGTGGAAAATAAAATCTTCACACTCAACGAAACACCTGGAGGATAGGAATCCTGTGTCGAGGTTCTAGAAACACACAGGAGAGGCACTAACGCCCAGAACACGAATAACGCCTGTATGACCCATACAAGAGCACCAGACAGTTGATTTGACTACTGCATCAACATATCATCTACAGATATAAGATCGAGAAGAATAGAATAACACTACAGTCTGTGCCATTGATATAAGTTCTAGATGTTTTATATTTAAATTATCGATGTAACTTTTAAATAAAAAAATATATTAATATGGGAAAACTAGAAAAAACCTGCAGCCAGTGCTAGTTCATACAAAGCTGTTTTACAGGCTGTATACAGACTTCCCTAATAACAGTTTCAGTACTTTCAGTAGTAAAAAGCACACATTGATTTGTACTCAGTAATCAGTTGTCGATTCGCTTTCGAGTCAGTAACATGTAGGGACAATGTAGGACTACACGCATTGTATTATTGTATTATTACTTTTAAGTAAACAAAGGCGCTCTTAAACGCAGCCGGCTGTTGTCGAAAACTGGACCTTATGGAATACTAGCTGCTGCCCGCGACGTCGTCTGCGTGCGTTCACTGCTCGTTCCCCGTAGGTGATAGCGTGATAATATGTAGCCTATGTTCTGACCCGACTTCTTAATAATATTCGAGCCAAATTTGAAGTAAATCCATGCAGTACTTTTTGAGTTTATCCCGGACATACATTTGAAGAAATAAAGGTTCACTGCTCGTTCCCCGTAGGTGATAGCGTGATAATATATAGCCTATGTTCTGACCCGACTTCTTAACAATATTCGTGCCAAATTTGAAGTAAATCCATGCAGTACTTTCTGAGTTTATCCCGGACATACATACAGACAAACAGACAAACAGATAAACAGACAAACAGACAAAAATTCTAAAAACTATATTTTTGGCTTCGGTATCGATTGTAGATCACACCCCAAGTATTCTTTTAAAAAAATATTCAATGTACAGTTTTGACTTTTCTACCATTTTATTATATGTATAGATGAGTGATGATAAGAGACGATAATATAGAAGACGCGTTGGCGTAGCTGTCACAGCACTGGTTTGTGCCTGTTGCGCGAGCGGTTGCGGGCTCGATCCCCGCGCACGACAACATTTGTATTGGCCATACAGATGTTTGCCGTGGTCTGGGTGTTTGTGCAGTCCTTGTGGGTCTCCCCACCGTGCCTCGGAAAGCAAGTTAAGCCGTCGGTCCCGGTTGTTATCATGTACACCTGATAGCGATCGTTACTCAGTAGGGAATATATCCACCAACGCGCATTGGAGCAGCGTGGTGTATTAAGCTCTGATCCTTCTCCTACATGGGGAAAGAGGCCTAGGCCCAGCAGTGGCATATTACAGGCTGAAGCGTAATAGAGGATAACAATAGAATTATTAAAGATACGGAGCAAGAAGACAACACACAGGATGAAACCCACATAATTAATAATGATGAGAACTTAGACAATGCGGATGAGGGTGATGGTAATATAGACGGAGATCGGACATTATCGAGAGCAGACAAAAGAAGAAAAATTGAGAAATTTGATATTTGCATCACCAGTTCTGAGAAGTTGTCTAAACAATTTTCACTATCTTTTGTTATAAAGAAATGATTGTTGGAATTTGGTTCACCGCGTTGGCGCAGCGGTCATAGCACTGGATTGCGATTGGCTGTTGCGCGGGCGGTTGCGGGTTCGATCCCCGCGCACGACTGAACTGATTTGGATGAAAATTGGTAGGGAGGTAGCTTAGAACCAGGGGACGGGCATAGGATACCTTGTATCCCGTTAAATTACAAGGTTTTTTTTTCGGAATAATGTACCATAAACTTCTACAGTAATGTCATATTTTATTGACAGGTAGTGAAGTGCCCTGTGCACAACAAACAACTAAAAACTACAGTTCTTGAAATACGATAAATCGATCATATAATAAAAATAATTTGACGTAACGGGGGGGGGGGGGGGTGTTAATAATATATTATGGCAAAACAACGTTTGCGAGGACGAGCTAGTAATTTATATATCAGGTTTTGATCGCATTTCGAACTCACCTTTTGTGTCATCAGATTTAATTACAAATTCATAATATTCGTTTCTTCTCGAATCCAAATTGCTCTTCCTCCACAGCGGCACAGCTCCACCGCCCCTGTGCGTCTGTGATAATGGTAGCAAGTTTAAATCCACTGCGTCCAGTGATATCACGTAGTTTTCATTTTTCGAGTCCATTCTATACTAAACAAAGAAGTAATTTTGATCATCTGACATGACTAATAAAGCTCAAAGGAGTTTCCTTTCATATATTGGTGGAAAATAAAATCTTCACCCTCCAAGAAATACCTGGAGGGTGGGAATCCTGTATCGAGGTTCTAGAAACACACAGGACAGGCACTATCGCCCAGAACATGACTGACACCTGTGTTGTATATGACCCATATAGTCTGGTCAACAAGTTAAAAAACGTGTTAGGTAAATAGAAATAAAGCTCCTTAAAATATATGCGATAGCTCATTTGATTCGGAATGACATCTAGAAGAAGGTTTTTCTAACCGTCTTCCAAAAAAGGAGGAGATTCTCAATTCGACTGTATTTTTTTAACCGACTTCCAAAAAAGGCTATAACTTTACAAATGATGTAACGGTTATAATTATGTGGTTAAATTAATACGCGTCAAGTAAATACGCATTATTAGATATAACTGTAAAAGTACTTGTTAGATATCAATTAAATTTAAATGGGACCACATGACACGCAACGACTTTCAAATGAAACAAAATTCATCGAAATCGGTCCACCCAGTCAAAAGTTCTGATGTAACATACATAATAAAATACCTTAATTGAGAACCTCCTCCTTTTTTAGAAGGCGGTTAAAATTTTTATTTTTTCAAATTTTTTGAAATGTCATAGCTTATAACTTGTTAAATAATAATTATAGATACAGCTACGGACCCAAGAACTTTTATGTTCTATGATAAAATATCTCTCCAATTACGTATAAATTATAGCAATATCTATTTTTGTGTAAATAATATACTAGTTTTAATTTACACTTACCTAATGAAGCTATAGATATTTTTCATTTATTTATCACTAGAATTATTAATATTCTGCTAAAGTTTAATTATTTATTTACTAAAATAAGCCTTAATCACTTTCTACTGGACATTGGATCAGGTTCAAGAAATCTAACAAAGAAAAAAACGTTCAAAAATAACAGCTGCTCGTTGTAACGGTTCACTTTGAATTAGTGATTTACTAAAATGTCCGTGAAAAACAATAGGGTACTATAGATACAATTCAAAATATATTATAAGTCCATTTATATTACATTATCATTAAGTTAACTAATTAGTAAAATGTATGTATACAAATTAGTGACAGTTGAAATTATACTTCATGCTTGACAATTTAGAAAATATACTTTAAAAAAAATAGAAAAATTAGTCTTTCAGCCTATCGCAGTCCATTGCTGGACATAGGCCTCCACAAGTTTGCGCCAAAAGTGGAGTGAACTTATGTGTGTTGCCCAGTCACCATGCTGGTCAGGCGGGTTGGTTACCGCTGGGCTGGCTTTGTCACACCGAAGACGCTGCTGCTTGTCTTCGGCCTGTGTATTTGAAAGCCAGCAGTTGGATGGTAATCCCGCCATCGGTCGGCTTTTTAAGTTCCAAGGTGGTAGTGGAACTGTGTTATCCCTTAGTCGCCTCTTACCACACCCACGGGAAGACAAGAGGTATAGAGAGAGATAGGGATATTCTTTATTGCTGTAACCACACAGCAAACATAATATATATTATCAAAAAACTGAGTCACATAATAAATTAAAACTTAACCAAGATCAACAAGTCACATTCCATTAACAAAAGGAAATATGATACGAACAATTATAAATATCATATAACATACACACATGGTCGTCTGTTCCTATGGTAAGCAACTTAATGCTTGTGTTACAGGTAACAGCCGACTGTTATAATTTTTAAATAAATATACATAGAAATAATACATATATAAATATATAGATACAAATATTACACCCAGACTTAGACGAGAATCGAACCCGCAACCCGTGGAACAGAAAGTAGGGCCACCACAAACTGCAGCAACGGGCTAATTAATAGTCAAAGAATAATAAAATAGTTGCCACCCTATGTCTGGGACCTGGGTGTAAGTGTAAGATACATTTATTTATATTTACATTTATACCAAACAAAATTAATGAATGTATATCTCATCTCTTACCCAAAATACAAGCATTGGTACGTCAAAACATATTTAGGTATATACAATTTTAAATTATTTTATAAAGTTCGGAAATATTCATTTTTATAAATTTTAATTTAATAATCAAGCTTTTTAGCATCATAGTCTGTTGTAAGTATAAAAATGGCCGCTAAAAAAATATTTAAAACTTATTAGATCACATCTCATAGCTAACAATTGATATACAATTTGTAATTGTCACTTAAATTATGTTCATTTTTAAAAACACTAAGACTTAATAACTAAGACTAACTTTAAAAAAAAATCATCGAAATCGGTCCACCCAGTCAAAAGTTCTGAGTCTGACGAAACATACATAAAAAAATAACAATCGAATTGAGAACCTCCTCCTTTTTTAGAAGTCGGTTAAAAATTCTTTTAAAATAGTCTTAAAAATTGTGTCATAGGTTCTCTTTGATTGTGTCTTTTATGGAACTGCAAACTTTTTTTATTAAAGTAAGTACCTCAAGTGCAAAGATAAATAAAAGTTCCTCTTTACGAAAAAGTTTGGATCTCAGATGTTAAATATATTTATGATAGATACTAGTTTTTTTTTAACATACCTTGAAGCCGAAATCACCACAAACAAACGACAAGTGACAACTTTTAAAACTTTAGTTGGTATACAAACTGAATTTGCAAGTTTTTATTCTTGTATTTGTGCTAAAATATCTAGTTCTTCACACGTGTACGTTATACGAAGTTTAAGTCAGCAAAATTTAATCGAAACTCGAAAGTATTTTCTTGATAAACAAAAGTTAACAGAATAACAGAGTACAAAAGTGTCATGTATATTACTACATAATTAATGGTTAATCCCCATTTGAATCAATTACAGTGTGGTCAGAGCCATAGATTATACACTTATATACCAGAGCAACGGGAATGAGAGAAGTAAGTTAGGGATGTCGGAAAAGTATCGATATATCGATATTTTTTATCCAATATATCGTTATATTTTTAGTCGATATATTTTGATCCGATATATCGATATATCGATACAAAATATCCAATATCGAAAATAGTATCAAAAACGATATTTTTTTATTTTATTTATGAAACTAAACACTGACAGTACAGCATGTAAAGAGCAGAGTTTCCTACTTTCACCACCGGAGAAACACTAGTTTGCCTACAACAAATAGCTTTTAAATATATGTTTTATTTTTATTTATTAACATACATGAAAGAATGTAAATTAATAAGACGCCATATAAACTCACTAGCTTCTGCGCGCGACTTCGTCGGCGTGAACTCCGCTCTTATTGGTCTTAGCGTGATGGTACATAGCCTATAGCCTTCCTCGATAGATGGGCTATCTAACAGTGAAAGAGTTTTTCAAATCGGCCCAGTAATTCCAAAGATTACCGCGTTCAAACAAACAAACAAACAAACTCTTCAGCTTTATATATTAGTATAGATTTGAGTTTTACTAGACATCAGTATTATCGATATAAGTCGATTTTAGTTAGAAGATAGCTTTTTAGGTTTTGATATTTTTGTACTTATTGCCTTATAAAAAGGAATAATTATAGAAATACGAAACAAAACGAAAGAACAAACAAACGTACATCATTATTGAGATTTTTTTACATTAAAATAATTAACAATGTATTAAAAAATTACTATTGATAATATTGAGCTAAATACACTATTAGTTTAGCAACGCAAAATCTTCGATTTTTTTTTACTTATGCATAGGGTTTAAATACATAAAATTTTTTGAGTTCATACTGATCATCCTATGTGGATTAGTAGCTTATCTCAGCCAAATTAAAATTTGACCGATATATCGATATATCGATATTTTTTTCTTCGATATATCGTCATCGATATTGATATTTTTATAAATATCGATACATCGATATATCGATATTTTTTTTCATTTCCGACATCCCTAAAGTAAGTGGAAGTAAGAAAAAGAATGTGACAGAAAAGTAAAGCTGCAGTGTTTCCAACTCTTGAAAAAACTTTTCCCTAAATCTTTTAACAAAAGCCCCTAAATTAAAAACAAAATCCCCTAAACCTAAAAATTGAAATTATTTAAAAATAAGTCAGATTTTTATTATTAATTTTTTATTTTTCAATTGGTTTTAAAATAGAAAATAAATTATTTTGTAAACTTTACTTTAGTATGTTTATTAAAAATGTTTTATTAAAAATTAATAATTGAGGAATTATTATTTTTGGTTAAAAGCCACATCCTGGACCGTCGAATTATGGGGTTTTGAGGGGTGCAGGGGGTAGGGGGGAGTGGGGGCCACCCCCAGTACCACTCCCACGCAACAGAAACCCATAGTTATGGAGATATCCATTGTTAAAGTTCTGAGATTATAAGAAGAATATAGATCGTTTTACACGAATTTAAGGGCGAGAGGGGGAGGGGGGGGCGGCGGTCACCCTCAACTCCCCATACCACTCGCGATACAAGGTAATGCACCGTTCTTGACAAAATAGAAAAATAAATCTCATAGACCTAACCTCAATATTTGACAGTTAATCGGTATAATTTCATTCCGTGACGGCTCCGGCGCTTCGGAAGGGCAGCCCTTTCGCCCTTGCGAGGCTTGGCGAGGGCTGCCCTCCCTCCGCGCCTCCGGCTTACAAAAAACACTCTAGGGGTAGGACAGACCAAGACCAGGTGGATAGTAAGGTGCTCCGATTCGGTTTTATAAAAAAATTAAATTAATAATTCATTAACAATTATTAAAAATTAAACAAAATATTGAATATTTTCCGTATAATTATGATAGTAAATAACTAAAAATAAAAATATATTTAAGTAAAAAAAGGGTACAAAGGCGTGTTACATTCATATTCCATAGCAACATTAAAAAAATTATATCTTTTAAAATTTAAATTTCTGCAACCTGAGAATTCACAAAAAGCTTTCTATTTATGAGTACTATATATAGAAAAAAAAAATATATATATATATATATATATATATATATATATATATATTTTTTTTTTTTTATTTTTGTAATTATTATTTTTGGTTAAAAGCCACATCCTGGACCGTCGAATTATGGGGTTTTGAGTGGTGCAGGGGGTAGGGGGGAGTGGGGGCCACCCCCAGTACCACTCCCACGCAACAGAAACCCATAGTTATGGAGATATCCATTGTTAAAGTTCTGAGATTATAAGAAGAATATAGATCGTTTTACACGAATTTAAGGGCGAGAGGGGGAGGGGGGGGCGGCGGTCACCCTCAACTCCCCATACCACTCGCGATACAAGGTAATGCACCGTTCTTGACAAAATAGAAAAATAAATCTCATAGACCTAACCTCAATATTTGACAGTTAATCGGTATAATTTCATTCCGTGACGGCTCCGGCGCTTCGGAAGGGCAGCCCTTTCGCCCTTGCGAGGCTTGGCGAGGGCTGCCCTCCCTCCGCGCCTCCGGCTTACAAAAAACACTCTAGGGGTAGGACAGACCAAGACCAGGTGGATAGTAAGGTGCTCCGATTCGGTTTTATAAAAAAATTAAATTAATAATTCATTAACAATTATTAAAAATTAAACAAAATATTGAATATTTTCCGTATAATTATGATAGTAAATAACTAAAAATAAAAATATATTTAAGTAAAAAAAGGGTACAAAGGCGTGTTACATTCATATTCCATAGCAACATTAAAAAAATTATATCTTTTAAAATTTAAATTTCTGCAACCTGAGAATTCACAAAAAGCTTTCTATTTATGAGTACTATATATAGAAAAAAAAAAAAATATATATATATATATATATATATTTCATATATAATATATAATACAGATATCTCAAAACTTTAACAATGGATATCTCCATAACTATAGGTTTCTGTTGCGTGGGAGTGGTACTGGGGGTAGCCCCCACTCCCCCCTCCCCCCCGCACCCCTCAAAACCCCATAATTCGACGGTCCAGGATGTGGATTTTAGCCTTATTTTTAATAGTTTTTTATATTAAAATATATTACGTTCTGACGAATTAAAATTCCCAAAAAAAATACCCTAAAAATGTATCCCCTAAAACTTTCCCGTTACTTATAAAATATCCCTAAATTTAGGGGAAAATTCCCAAAGTTGGCAACACTATAAAACTGTGACATTTTAAACCGTTTAACGGCTGACCGAGACAATTGAAATCGAGTAGTTTTAAAACTAAAATCGATTTTGAATTTTGAAAATTCTATTTTATTAATTGCAAGTTACACATTTTATATAAAGAACTAATAAGTTATTTAAAAAAATGTTTATTTGTAATGCGATTTATCTAATACCTTTAAATGGGCAATTCTTGTTGATATATACTGGAATTACATTATTGTATATCTGAATCTCGGAAACGGCTCAAACGATTTTCATGAAATTTAGTATGCAGACCGCAGGCGGTTTCGGAAGCGATAAATCGATCTAGCTAGGATTCACTTTTAGAAAATGTTGTTTTATCCGTGCTTACAGGCAATAAAAAGTTGCTACTATGTTATTAGAACAAGAAGGTAAATTTCGCCAATGTTTTTAAGGTTTTAATAGCTCAGGTAAGAAATCGGGCGGTCCCGAAACGAGGAGATCAGATTCCGATTTTAAAGTGAAACTTTTATTACATTCGTCTCAAACTTTTTCGTCTGTGTGTTGCATGTCGCGTGACGGTCGGCCGCGCGGTAACTATTGATAAAGCGATTTTTAAGTGAAACTTTTATTACATCGTCTCAAAATTTTTCGTCTGTGTGTTGCATATCGCGTGACAGTCGGCCGCGCGGTAAGATTGATAAAGCGATTCTACCCTTAATGGAATATCATTCCAAAATTTTTGAGTTAAATGTCTATAATGTGAAAAAAAGTTTCACTCTTACCGTGGTTTCATAAAACCACACAGGTTTTTTTTCCTTTTTTTTCAAGCTCCTTCTTTTGTTAGAAAAGGTGGAGGTGGTAAGTCGGCTTAATGGGTAAAAGCTGTAAGAAGCATGAGTGGCATGACGATTGATAAGTGAGGCCGCACACCAAAGCTACATTTGTATTACGATAATTGTAGCGCTACATTTGAAACGCGCCACATTTATCGCCATCCCCCCCCCCTATATTTATATGTAAACCCTCACATCAAAGACACATAATTATGTAGTAGGTGCGGTTTGTGGTAAGATGTCTGCCACGCCACACGAATTCAAGATCGAACACGTTCGTTTTAAGTGGCGCGAACATAGAATAAAATCGCGCGAAAATGAAAGAATGTTGAATTTTATGTTGAATTTATTGCAGAGATTGAAAAAAATCCTGTTTGAATAAATTTATTGAACTGATTAATTGAACAATTTATAATTTATTGAACAATTTGATTTGATTGAACTAAATTTAATAATAATTGGTATGTTTTTTCATATTCATTCTATGAACTTTTCTTCTTCGGATTGTAATTCTTGCACAATTTTGAAATTTGTAAACTACAATTTTGATTAAAAAGGTGAACCCAATAACGTCTTTTTTTCTCATTAATCGCCACATCAAAAAATCGTCATCGTCAGACGATGATGTCGAAATTCTGTTGTTAGTGCCACGCTACAACTGTGCTTGCGATGTGCGCACACACGACACATTTGTCGCCGCTTAAATTGTATCGCTGTAATTGTGGCGCCGTAAATGTATGTTGAAAGTAGCGTGTGGCGCCGGTGTGCGGCCTCACTAAGTGTGCTGTGCAACGAAGACAATATCATTATATCTCTTTTTCTATCGTTACATCGTTTTCTCACCACCATGGGTAGACTGGTAGAGATCTCTTTTATAGATAAGTTCGCCCTTGCCAACATTTATTATAAACATGATGTATAATTTGTATTTTAAATATATACGTATATACTATATAATAATTGAGTTGTCGCGATTTTAAAGATACTTTTGAATTAATTTTTTTTTCTCTATATAAATATAGTAAGGCTAAGCGCACACTAGTGACTTTTGTCACCGTGACTGTTGCGTCACTGTCACCGCGTCCATCATCCCTAATGAAGGTGCACGCATTTGGATACGTGACAATTCGGTGACTTTTTGTCCGTGGAGGACGGCAACATGCCCGTGACGCAACTGTCACCAGGTCCATAGATTAATTGTATTACCGTGCGCGCAGAAGCAACAAAATGTCACTTCGATCGCGTTTAGTCGTCGTCCGAATGTCATCGCGTAAACATCGTGTAGCAGCTCCCCAATTCTATAATGGCGTCAAAGTCAACTCCGAAGCGAAACGTGTGTTTTCATGAATATGATGTAGACAACGACATACTGATTGACGAAATAGAGTTGAGACCATTGATCTACGACAAATCTTTAAAAAGGATTATTCTAATAGTAATTTGAAAGGCAAAGCATGGGAGGAAGTTTGCATTAAAATATTTTTCGATATTTGGGGGAACCCTTTTTATAAAAGAACATGGTGTAGAACTTTCCACTTATCAGCCTATCACTCCAAAGCGAGTGAACCCAATACTTTTTATCATTGTATTTTTTTCTATTTCTAAAAACGAGGACACAGACAACCGTCTCTTCGAGATCCATCTTATCGAATGCAAGAAACTGTCACTGCAAGTGCGCACAGTCACAAAAGTTTGGTGACGTGACAGTGACAAAGAATTTATTGTCACGGTGACAAAAGTCACTAGTGCGCGCTTAGCCTAAATGTTTATTAAATGTTTCACATTTGCCAGCAGTCACGTGACGGTTTACATTTTTTTTTTGACGTAATAACGTCTATTAAATCAATAAACGCTGGCGCCATGCACGAAAAAGGATGACTCATTATAGCGTTACGCTAATTGTCACGTTACGTTAAGTGATCACTCGATTGTCATGATACGTCCTAGGAGATGTTTTGTTATGACGTTGTCACGTTAAACTATCGTCCCTAAACTAATTTTACACGGTGGACTCTATTAGAGACATTAAGATATTAGATAATGTATCTAAGTTATGAAATGATGTTATTGAAAAACGCCTACTTTGATAACAAATAGCATGTTTTAAGAATAAAAAAGAACATGGGTTTCAAATGCCCGTGCATGTATTTTTATTTTATAAAAAAAAACCACCATTGCAGACAACCAAATTTTTTTAAAGTATTATAGGTAATATGTAATAAATAAAAATAAGTACAATCCTTAAAATTTACCAAAAAAAATGTACTTGCAGTCTTGGTGCGTTTTCCAATTACAGAACATAATGCGACTCAGTGGCGCACAATACTAAACCACTGAGCCACCACTGAGTTGGTATCCATTGCAAGCACGCACACGGAAGCCCTACTTTTGAGAGTGCTCGTTGTGTGAAGCGTTGCTGTAGCTTTGGAGCTTTCAACGTTGAGCATTGAGCATTATACCGCATAATGCGCTTTAGTGCTGATATTGGAAAACGCACTTGCACTACGGCAAAGAGTACATGGGAATGGAGTACACTACGGGCACTTGGCAACTCTGATGTAAAAGTGTGACAATTTGATGACAATTGACAATTGACATTTATTTTCACCATTTTGGCATTTTATGTGTTTTTCGTACCGAATCAATTAACAATCACAAAACTTTTCTTTTACTTTATTTTATTTTCAATATTTTTCTTCGAAACCATGGTAAATATAAAAGATTTACAAAGAAGTTGTTAATTTTTATTATTACTACTATTCTTATAATTTTTTTTTATGTTTCAGGCTCGATATTTTAAAGAACAAGATATTGATGGTATGTTAAACCTTTCCATTTTATTCTTAGATCATTTAATTAAAAAAAAGTACTTGATTACTCGAGCCAGAGCTGATAATGTGAGAATGCTACCTAGTACTTATAATTTACAATGCCTGTAAAAATATTTTAATAACGGTACTTTTACCGTTAAATTATGTCCTCAATAAAGTTTAATAAAATTAGATCTGATAAGATAACGGAATGTCTACTTACTGTAAAATACTTAATACATTATTGCACCTAATGTATGATTTATATTTACGTAAAAAAAATAATCGTTTAGCACTTTTCCTGGTAGCCAGAAAGTCCTGTTATAGGCTTCTAACAATAAGGATAAATGCTCAAACCACGAAAAATATTTGTAAAAATGTTTCAACACTTCAAAATAATATCACGCTTCAGCTTGTAATATATCACTACTGGGCATAGGCCTCTTTCCCATGCAGGAGAAGGATCAGAGTTTAATCCACCACACTGCTCCAATGCGGGTTGGCGGATATATTCCCTACTATGAGAAACAATCGCTGTCAGGTGTAGGTACATGATAGCAATGGATCAGCTGTACGTGATAACAATCGGGACAGATGGCTTAATGTGCTCTCCGAGGCACGGTGGGGAAACCCACAAGGACTGCACAAACACCTAGACCATGGCAAATATCTGTATGGCCAATACAAATGTTTGTCATTTGCGGGGATCAAACCCGCAGCCGCCAGCGCAACAGCCACAAACCAGTGCTGTGACTTGCTTAATAATATTACGACAACTGAATTTTTTATTTAACGTCTTAATATTAGGTTCCTGATAGTATGAGTTACTAGGAACTGTAGATTTTATTAAAATACATGACTTGTACCAAATATCATTATTTTTCTTTAGAAGCTCCTCAGTATACCTACGATAAATCAACTTGATGCAGTATAAGAGATATCGATTTTGTCTTAGAGGAATCAAATCCATGACTGCAAACCCAACAGCCATTTTCTGTCTTCACTGTATTAACCTTTCTCCATGAATATAATATTTTACTAGATTAAATGATTAAATAGAAAAATAAATAATTACATTTTAATGTAAATAAAAAACATATATATGTTCTTAGAATTCAGGGAATGCTTCTATCTGTTCGCGAGGTCTGGACAAATTACTTCATTGGATGAGCTGACGGTGGTCATGAGGTCCTTAGGAATGAGTCCGACTATACAGGAGCTTACTGGTTGGTATATAAAATGTATACAAATAAATAAAATCGAAGTGTCTGTTTGTAATATTGAAAATAACCACTTTTTAATACATGCATATGGATGTATATACGGTACATATACTAAAATAACATTTTTTACAATTTTTGTCTGTCTGTTTGTTCCGACTAATCTCTGAAACGGCTGGACCGATTTTGATGGGACTTTCACTGGCAGATAGCTGATGCAGTAAGGAGTAACTTAGGCTACTTTTATTTTAGAAATTACTTTATTATATAACTGCGAACTGAACGATAACTTTTTTGCTAAATTCCACGCGGACGAAGTCGCGGTCACAGCTAGTATTTACATAATTAACATCTCATAAACCTTTCATGAAATTTGTTAAAGAGAAATTTAAATTTTATAGAAGTCTTATGAAAGTTCCGGTTGGTACCAAACAATCTATTGTTATTGTTATGACAAACTAAATGGAATGCAATATAATCATTATACTCTTAAATAAATAAAATAAATGTAAAATAAAGTATTGACTGAGGTAGGACACAGCGGGAAATATCCTGCTCAAAATATGGAGCAGCCCGACTGGGGAAGTACCTCGACCTTACAGGAGATCACAGCTAAATAATATTGCTTTGAAGCAGCGTTGTGTTCCTGTTGGTGAGTAAGGTGACCAGAGCCACTGGAGGGAATTGGGGATATGGTCGGCAACGTGCTTGCGATGCTTCTGGTGTTACACGTCTATAAGATAAGGTAATCGCTACCATCAGGTGAGCCGTAAGTTTGTTTGCCATCTTGTTATTTATATTATTTAAAAAAAAAAACTTGTAAAATGAGACTACTTTGCTATTTTGGTTCAACTGTTTAATCAAATAGTCCATATTTATGATGAGTCAAAGCAAACTGAATTATAATTATGAAATCATTAGAATTTTTGACTTAACAAAGTTAAAAAGACCTAAATTTATAATTATAAATTATAATTTGTTTTTATAATCTGTAGTTTTATAGTCTGTATAAACAGAAAGACTGTTTATTTGTGCATTAATTTTTTTTTATTGTGACTTTATAATAAAGATATTGGCCAGTTAATGTTTTTTTCTATGTATGTATAGATCATTAAATTTAATTTCAGGTTACTTGAAAGGTAAAGGTGGAAAGATGTCCTTTGCTGATTTCTTAGAGGTCATGCACATACACTCCAGAGCGGAAAATCTTCCGCATGAAGTAAGTATTTTATATTAGATAGAAATTTTATAGAATAAATATACGAAGAATAGATACAAACAAGAGGTATTAAATGAAACCAAACACGCGCTTCAGCCTGTAATATCCCACTGCTGGGCATAGGCCTCTTTCCCCATGTAGGAGAAGGATCAGAGCTTAATCAACCACGCTGCTCCAATGCAGGTTGGCGGATATGTTCTCTACTATGAGTAACGATCGCTATCAGGTATGAGTATATATGAGAACAACCGGGACCGACGGCCTAATGTGCTCTCCGGGGAACGGTGGGGTTACCCACAAGGACAGACGTCCAAACTGGAAAGAAATATTTGTATATTATATTTGTGCAAATACAAATATCCATCCCGAGTGGGATCGAACCCGCTAACCGTCGGTCTTTGAGGCGACTACTCTTACCACACTACACACTAGCGGTTGTCTCGCGATTATACCGAAGAATAATCGACTGTAAAAAAATGGAGGATAGTCTCAGTTAGACTGTATATTTTATTTTTTTACGTGTTACTTTGCAACTTTTTTTTAACAGAGGCAGGGAATATCTTGCTCAAAATGGAGCAACCCGACTTGGGAAGTATCTCGACCTTACAAAAGATCACAGCTAAATAATACTGCAGTGTTGTGTTCCTGTTGGTGAGTAAGGTGACCAGAGCTCCTGGGGGGGGGGGGGGGGGATCGGGGATAGGATCGGCTTGCGATGCTTCTGGTGTTGCAGGCGTCTGTAGGCTACGGTATTGCTTACCGTCAGGTGAGCCGTACGCTAACTAGTTGCATAAAAAAAAAAACTTTTTATTGGGTGTACCAATTCTGATGATTCTTTTTTTTTATCGAAAGCTAGTGCTTATCGTGTGGTCCCAGTCATGCCTTATATCGCGTAGTTAATCGACTATTTTTTTGAACTACCTGCGTTGTTTTACTTGTCGATATAATTTGAAGTACGACGTTGACGCCGCGTTGGCGCAGTGGTCACAGCAGTGGATTGCGATTGGCTGTTGCGCGGGCGGTTGCGGGTTCGATCCCCGCACACGACAACATTTGTATTGGCCATACAGATGTTTGCCGTGGTCTGGGTGTTTGTGCAGTCCTTGTGGGTCTCCCCACCGTGCCTCGGAGAGCACGTTAAGCCGTCGGTCCCGGTTGTTATCATGTACAGCTGATAGCGATCGTTACTCATAGTAGGAAAAATATATTTGGGTTGTCTGGAAGAAATGGCTAAATAGCCATAAGTCCGCCCATTGTACTTCACAGTCTGTAAATGATATTTGTAGTTGTGATGTACAATAAAGTATAAATAAAATAAATAATAAATAAATAGTTTTGTTTCTCTGCTTGTGAACACAATTATTCCTGTGATGTTTTCAGGTTGTAAACGCTTTCAAGGCCGGTGACAATGACAAGAGAGGCGTTATTCCATCGAAGCAGCTCCGGAATTTGTTGCAGAATTGGGGCGAAGGCCTATCATCCAGAGAGGTAGTGTTGTCCATAAATCTATACTAATATTATAAAGCTGAAGAGTTTGTTTGTTTGTTGAACGCGCTAATCTCTGGAACTACTTGTCCAATTTGAAAAATTCTTTCACTGTTGGATATCCCATTTATCGAGGAAGGCTTTAGGCTATATATTATCACGCTAAGACCAATAGAAGCGGAGCACCAATGAAGAACGTTTCAAAATCGGGGGTTTCTTTGTCCTTTTGAGAGCTGTCGCTGCGTGGGCTGCGTAAACAGTTAAAGTTTCTCAAAAATCATGTATGACAGAATTGTTCCTATTCCACGCGGACGAAGTCGCGCGCAGAAGCTAGTAAATAATAAATAAATACTTTACATACTACAGTCCCCACTTGGATGTGAACTTTGTGTTTGGGGTCCAGAAAAATATGCAATTCAAACACAAAAGCCCAGAATCGACATCTATACTAATATTATAAAGCTGAAGAGTTTGTTTGTTTAAACGCGCTAATCTCAGGGACTACTGGTCCGATTTGAAAAATTCTTTCAGTGTTAGATAGTCCATTTATCGAGGAAGGCTATATTTTTTTCAAATTAACGCGTGTGAAACCGCGGGGCACAGCTAGTTTATATATAAATTTGTCATGTTCGGTATCGAATCCGCGACGGCTAGCATCAGTCACTCGCTATGACAAAAAATGTGAAAAAAAAATTAACCAATATATCAGTCGTTTGTTACCTGAAGCGAAAGCATTAAATTGCCTAACTAAAATAATAAAAAATAAGTGGTAAAGCCGTAAAGGTTAGGTTGGTTCTCACGTGGATATGTAACGACACTAAGTTTAGATATAAGAATGAGATTCAGTGGTAATGTACGCAAATACTATAACAAACTACAACCCATACGAATTAACTTGAGACTAGCTAGCTAAGCTATGGTAATAGCTTACCATCAGGTGAGCCGTACGCTTGTTTATTGACCTAATTATGCATTATAATATTTAAAAAAAAATTGTCGGTCACCCATCCAAACTAGCTCGCTAAGCTATGGTAATAGCTTACCATCAGGTGAGCCGTACGCTTGTTTATTGACCTAATTATGCATTATAATATTTAAAAAAAAATTGTCGGTCACCCATCCAAACTAGCTCGCTAAGCTATGGTAATAGCTTACCATCAGGTGAGCCGTACGCTTGTTTATTGACCTAATTATGCATTATAATATTTAAAAAAAAATTGTCGGTCACCCATCCAAACTAGCTAGCTAAGCTATGGTAATAGCTTACCATCAGGTGAGCCGTACGCTTGTTTATTGACCTAATTATGCATTATAATATTTAAAAAAAAATTGTCGGTCACCCATCCAAACTAGCTCGCTAAGCTATGGTAATAGCTTACCATCAGGTGAGCCGTACGCTTGTTTATTGACCTAATTATGCATTATAATATTTAAAAAAAAATTGTCGGTCACCCATCCAAACTAGCTCGCTAAGCTATGGTAATAGCTTACCATCAGGTGAGCCGTACGCTTGTTTATTGACCTAATTATGCATTATAATATTTAAAAAAAAATTGTCGGTCACCCATCCAAACTAGCTCGCTAAGCTATGGTAATAGCTTACCATCAGGTGAGCCGTACGCTTGTTTATTGACCTAATTATATTTTTTAAAAAAATTGTCGGTCACCCATCCAAGTACTGAACGTCATGGCGCTGCTGCGTTACCGGTCGCTCAAATTTTACCCCTCATGCGCCTAAAGAGGTTTCATTTAAAAAAAAAATTCATATATTTTCAGGTGGACAACATTTTCCGTGAAGCAAACGTGTCAAGCAATGGCATCGTACGCTACGAAGACTTCGTGAAGATCGCCTGCGCGCCCGTTCCAGATTATTATTAGTTAAAACTCTAAGGGCTTGCTTCACCATTTGTGGAGAGGGTTTATACTACACATAAGCCCTGTAAACGATCAAAGAAATTGTCAAATAATTTGTCAAATTTGTTTGTCAAACTTCATGTTTTTATTATAACAAACACATCAAACAAGCTCGCACACATTCAAAAAATTTGACAAACGCGTTTGTCAAACAAATATTTGACAAATTATTTGATCGCTTCCAACCGATCGTTGGCAACCTGTGAAACAGTCCCTCAGTATTATTATTATTTTGCACGCTAATATTTATAAATTTATATTGCCAGTTGAAGAAATATTTGCTGGCTGATTAAATTAAAAAAAATAATATAAGTTTCACACTCTTATGTCTTCTTTTGAAACTCGATCGGACACTTCAAATGCTTAAAATTAAAATAGATTTAAGCGAGACGCATTAAGTTAAACCACATGCACTACATACTATTTATAAGACACTAGCGAGCCGTACAGGCTTCGCACGCGCGCAATGCTGATACTAAATATAAAATATATAATTGTGTTTGCTCGCAAACGAAAAAAAAACCGACTTCAATTACATCGACAAGTAATACAACGTAATAAGACAAAAAAAAATAGTCAAGTAAATACGCGCTATTAACCTTTTGAACGCCAAAGACACATATACGTGACAAGCACTTGCGAGCTCTGTGCGCCAACGACGTCTATATGTGACAAAAAACCCGGACCAACAAAAACCGGAAACATTGAAATAAAAACATGCATTCTTATTCCACGTAAATGATATGTCCTGTGCGCCGTTGTCGTCTATAGCAGACCGCTAGTAATGTGACGCAAGAGGCACAAATATAAATGTAAGATATGAATTTATATAATTATTTTAAATCTAGTTTAACCTCTATAAGAAAAAAGTTGTTTAAAATCGTACTAGACTAAAAAACATAGATTTACAACAATCTTTCCATTACAAAGGATTTTTTAAATATATTCTATTTTAATAACAACTTCAATATTTCATTGAACGAATTTCACGTGAATTACATTATTTTAAACTAATATTATTAGGATTTTTACGACACTTCTAAAAACGATAGCAAAAAAGAAACGAAATTTTAAAACGCAATATTTGCATAAACTTTTTAAAAACATTCCCACGATTGCAAAAAACATTTTTTTCTATAACTTTTGAGAATTCCATATAATTTATGGTCTCAAAAAAGATTTTTAATGTAATTCTCACCTTTATCGCTGTACATCAAGAGCCATTATTGTTTGAAAGTACGGAGCTCTGTCAAATGCAGTACAAAATGTTTTATGACCGGTGCGTCTATTGTCTTCTTAAATGAGTAACAATAATGCGCAAATAGCCGTTATTGCGAGATGTTAAAGAACATTATGATATATTAAATATTTTTATTATAATATTGTATGGTATTGTAAATTTACTTTGTTAAAGCTGGATTTAATAAATAGTAGGCAATAGGCATATTTAGGTAAGTACTTTAGATTTTTTAAAATGTTGCACTTTTATTACTCCCTTTTTAGTTATATAATTTAAAAAAAATACAAATTTGAATTCGGTTAATTTTTTTTAAATTACTTTTCATTTATATATAGATTCGATTCGAAATCGATATACAGCGCGCGGCACACACAGCACATCTCTAACATGTCTCTATGAAAGTATTAAAACCGTAGGTCAGCTGCGCCGTAGTCTTCCAGTTGTGACAATGACGTCATGACGATAGAGAATGGTGTTGTGCTTTACTATGATTTTTTTGTAATGTTTGTTTTTTATTTATGTTATTGTAAGTATATATAACGAGTGCAAGATAATACAAGAAAAATATTGAAAGAATAAACCATCCTAGATTATATAAGTAGTCATTTATTGCATAAAAACCAACATAAACAAGTCACTTTGTGGTACTCGATAACGACTCTTGGCAGCTCTATTTTTTTCGTAGGTATTTTTGTTTAATTTATGCCTTGGCGTACAGAACACGGGAATGGATTTGAGGCGTGGCGCTCAAAAGGTTAAAGATTACTCAAATAGTTGTAATCAGATCTCGATGAAATTTAAATGTGACAACATGGTGATTACTGGGTTTAACCCAGTAAAAAGTTATGCGGTATAATACAACGTAGGTCGACGAAAAAATAGTCAAGTAAATACGCATTATTAGATATAACTCGAAAATTACTTGTTAGATCTCAAATAAATTTTAATGAGACCAAATGACACACACCACCTTTCGATAAATTTTTTTTTAACGAAATCGTTCTACCCAGTCTAAAGTTCTGAAATAAATTGAGAACCTCCTTTTTTGGAAGTCGGTTAAGAATAAATATTTGCAACGTAAGCGCAACAAATATGTTTATTTACGACATCACATTACAAACCTATAAAACTATCTGTGTTCCTCCATATATTATGCATGTATTATACATATAAACCTTCCTCTGGAATCACTCTATTTACAAAAGAAAACCGCATCGTTGCGTAGTTTTAAAGATCTGAGCATACAGACACCGGGAAGCGACTTTGTTTTAAAATATGTAATTGTTAGACATACAAAAAAAAATGTCTATTAGAAGCAGTAGTTCGAGTTAGACTGATATTTTGTGAACGTCCTGAAATAGTTTGCAGTGTATGTGATATAATTTTCTGCTTGTATATAATTATATGGTGTTGCTAGATTGCAGTATTGTTTTGTATTTGGAATAAGAATAATTCTATTATATTTGAAACAAAATGATGTTATAAATTGTATATTTTTTAAATAAAAATATTATTTATTTTCTTATTTCTTATTTTATTTTGAATCGGACATGATCCATGGCTTTTAATTGTGTAAGTATGATAAAGCAATCTTATAAATAATCAAAAATAAGTTTAAATAAAAGTAAACGCCTTTTGGTCACGACCATTGCTAGACAGCCATAACCAGCCAAATCAAAATAAAAATTCAAATAGGCTAAAAGCACATTCGGATCGTCATCTTACAAAAAAAAAGTGTGTGTGTACTTATGTACGCACGTAATAAGTTATACTTCAAGCTAGAGTATTAAAATACTTCCAAATTAGAAATGATAAAGATTAAAGACTACTTTCTTGTTTTAGTCCATAACAAAGAGTATATAACCACTACGTTTTAGTCCATAACGCCATCTCTTAGAAATGATAAATACTACTTTCTTGTTTTAGTCCACAACGCCATCTCTTAGAAATGATAAATACTACTTCCTTGTTTTAGTCCACAACGCCATCTCTTAGAAATGATAAATACTACTTTCTTGTTTTAGTCCACAACGCCATCTCTTAGAAATGATAAATACTACTTCCTTGCTTTAGTCCACAACGCCATCTCTTAGAAATGATAAATACTACTTTCTTGTTTTAGTCCACAACGCCATCTCTTAGAAATGATAAATACTACTTCCTTGCTTTAGTCCACAACGCCATCTCTTAGAAATGATAAATACTACTTTCTTGTTTTAGTCCACAACGCCATCTCTTAGAAATGATAAATACTACTTTCTTGTTTTAGTCCACAACGCCATCTCTTAGAAATGATAAATACTGCTTTCTTGTTTTAGTCCACAACGCCATCTCTTAGAAATGATAAAGACTACTTTCTTGTCTGCAAAACTAGCGGCATCTATTCATGCATGCTTGAACTACTTCGCATCCACACGCGCAGTGTAAAAATTTACTCTTATCATTTTTCTCTAACGCGCCAAAATAAGTATAACTTCAAAAGTTTATTTTTAAACGTGAAGCTACCACCGATAAAAACCAGCCTTAAACAAGGTTTCCTTCACACGATCAGTAGACAGTTTAAAATTTTAGGGCCAGCATATTGCTGCGCACAGTCAGCTCTGCGCCCCCGCTCCGACTCTACATCACAGATGTCTGAAACCTGTAGTGACTCAGATATATAAAACGATCATCTACCTAAAGCAACACCTTTAAGTTGTGTGGTTTTCGAGTCGTGTCTTAGTCCCAGGGCTTCAGCGTACCTCTCAGGGTGGATTTAGACTAAACGAACAAAGAGCTAGAGCTAGAACAAGAGCATTCTTTCTTGATCTTCGAACACTCGTATTCATATATATAACAACGAAAGAATGCTCTACGCCTGTTTACACTAAAAGAATTTGATAAGAATTCGATATAGTGGGGATAGAATGAGCATTCGCTCGTCTGATATAAATCGACCATCACAAATCTATACTAATATTATGGTCTAAGATCAGAGATAGCTAAATATTCCCTCATCTGTTAATTAGATGAAATAATTTTTTATAGGCTGATTTCAATATTGTGAATTTATAAAAAAAACCTCTGCCACAATAATAAGCCTGCTGCAAATAATAATACTTAAAAATTTTTTTTATCTTTTCCCTCTCATGTTAATTACATGTAGTAAGCGTATGGTGTCAGTTTATGGTGGCAGAGGTTGTTTTTATAAATTCACAATATTGAAATCAGCCTATAAAAAATTGTTTCATCTAATTAACAGATGAGGGAATATTTTGTTATATCCCGGATCTTAGACCATTATAAATAGGTAAAGTTTATTACTTTGTTTGTTGGGGGTAATCTCCGAAAATACTGATCCGATCATAAAAATTCTTTTACTAACAGAAAGCTACACTATTCAGGAGTGACATAGGCTATATTTTATTGTTATTGAAAATAAAATTCAGTGGAAAATAATAGTAATTAGTAGGTGTTACGAATCGCGCCATCTCTTGACGAACAGTACCAACTAAACATCGATGTAAAATTGTAAAGTAGCAGCGGACGGCGCGCTCGAGCAGCGACGGTATTCACGACGTTCACCAGAGAATATAAAGTTCACTTTATTAAAAAAAATCGTTATTATTCTGTACGCGTTAAATTTAAAAACTTGAAACACATAAAATTACTGTAAAAATCTTTTAACGCCCAACGAAGTGGGCATAGGTCGGCTAGTACTAAATAATTTGCGCAGCGCACCGAAAGATGGGCTTAGCAATACCATGTCGTCAGCGTAACTGATGTTATTTATGCAAACATATGTACATCTCTATTGACGACTCCACAGAGATAATCCCGCAGGTAGCTGTGACTACACAATTTAAACGACACATAGACATTGCCCGCAATAAAATCTCCAAAAATAATTGCAGTTATTTATTTATACAGTAATCAAATTGTTCACTCTGTACTTCTTATTGTTAAAATGTTCTTGAGAAATCCAATCAAAGAATAAATACACTCCGTCTCGGTCTTTATAAGGTGAGTCCGCAACATATTATTATCAAGTTCAGTTTTTAAAAAAAAAAAAAAAAAAAAAACCGAGGGTGATTTAGATTAGACCACACGGCTGAAGTAAAACTTATTTGGTTGCCCTTATAGACTATAGTAATATACGAAACGTAACTCTTTCTATCGACACTAACTTATACCTTCCTCTCAACTTCCCTTCACCTCGCCCGATCATACTTTTCGTAACGCTCTCGTCACACATTCACCAGCTTACTCCCCAAGTCAAGCGTGTGTAGAGAAGCTTTACTTCAAAAAGTTACGAGATAATTTTCGTTGAAGTTGACGGACAGACCGAGTTACTTTCGCATATATAAGGTTAATAATATAAATAATGATTAAAATGAAACAACGAAATCATGAAAACGTTTTTATTTAAATATTAACAAACCTGTAATATGATATGGCACTATTATCGTGGTCCTTTCGCTAAAATGTAACTAAATCTATACCATTACAAACTTATACCGGTACACAGAATCAATACGTAATATGGCCTAATTAAATTGTTATCAATTATAAATAATGACAGCTAAGGGAATTAGTCGGTAAAGCTATTTTTAACGGATAATTTTTAATAAAATGGCGTCTGGCGTTTGGTCATTTTATATTATAATATAACATTATAACGAATAATAGAAAACTTTACTAAATAAATTACTTAACTGTAATTTTAATAATCCAAAAAAATTACAGCTACCACTTCGCAAAAAAAAAAATTTTTTTTTTCAACTTAGCGCAATGAGCATTTTGAAGTTTGACATACATAGGGTTAGTGTTAGTGAATTCATTTTAGGACGGGTAACAAATTAAAAATATGATAAGTAACAATAATAAATGACAAACGCTAGGATTTACTGCTATGTCGGGGGTCCGGAAACACACAATATACAAAACAAAAGCCACGGCAACACTTGTATGGCCTATACAAATGCTTGCCATGGGTGGGAATCAAATCATATCATATCATATCAAAAATTTCGATCTAGCGGGTAGATCGTTCCATAGCTTAATTGGCTAGAGCACCGACACGGTCTGTCGGGGGTGCGGGTTCGAATCCTGCTGGATCGAATTTTTTACATGATAATAAAAATATTTAGAACTTTTTAACAAATATATTATTTAAACTTATAATAATTAATCGAATGTTGAAATAATTTTAAAATTATTCTCTCATAATCTCATTATTTTTTTTTCTCTTTGATTCAACTCAATTGAACCACAATGTACCAACGACAAGAATGTCCAATTGATTTGATTGAGGCAAATTTTATTCACTTCGATTATCTGAGAACATCAAATTTAGTAGCGTGAATTTGACGTTTTGAAATTTGTTACATTTTGGCGCGTTATTCTTAAAAAAGACGACAGAAGCAAAATATTTAAAATTGTATAATACGCATTTTCAAAATTTTAAAATATTTGTATTTTTATATCAAAAGTAAAACTACACAAATATAGGCAGAGAGACAGTAGCATTTTTTGACGCATAAATAATTTACGTACAAAAGTTAATGTAGTTTTTTCTCAATACTAAAAACAATAATTTATTTCACCTCGAGTCTAAATATTTAGGAAAATACTATTTTCTTTAATTAATCAAACATTTGTAAAGACAATATTACATTAAAAAATCCATATTTCCTGAATAAAATACAGAATATGTTCAGATGATACAAACGTTAATTTGAAATCAAATTTAAAACAAACCTTAAAAGAGATTCATGTCGTTATTTCAAATATATTATATAATGCTAATTGTTTTCCATAATATATTAGAATGCTATTAATTTGTATAGGAAATATTTCTTACTCAATATTTTTTTTTTAATATATAAGCATTGACAAGTGTTCAAAGGTTGAAATCTTTACACATACATTATGTTATTAATTGTAAAAATTATCAAAAAAAGCACATTGCATACATAAAATATTAACTTTAAAAACACTCCAGAGCTCGCTTACATAATAAAATCGCTAAACTAATTAAACATGAAATAAAACTAGGTACAGCTAGATCACACACAAAATTGCAATACTAAATTCAACGCATGAATACACAGATACCCAAAGTTTTTGTATCTACACCTAACGATTTTCAAACTGATCCACTGAATTTTCAATATTTAAAAAATTTATAAAAAATTTTATGAAATATTATTTAGCCCAATTACGATAAAATGAAAAAAGCTGTGTGGTTTTATGAAACCACGGTAAAAGTGAAACTTTTTTTCACACTATAGACATTTAACTAAAATTTTTTGGAATAATATTCCATTAAGGGTATAAAAATCGCTTTATCAATCTTACCGCGCGGCCGACCGTCACGCGACATGCAACGCACACACGAAAAAGTTTGAGACGTTGTAATAAAAGTTTCACTTTAATAATACAGAAAGAACGGGTGGAGTGACAGTGATATAATAACACAGGCTTACAAAAAAGTGTTCTGTAACTTTGACCAGATCCATCTAGGGTTATGTATTTCGATGCACTGAATCCGAATTTGGTGTTCGTTTGGTCCCTATACCGTGCTAGTCCAAAAAAAATCATTTGTAAGTATAAAGGCATTTTTTTTACAATTTTGAAACATTTTTGGCGGATTTTTGGAATTTACTCAAAATTACGGGGTGTAGGGATTAAACGGACCCCAAATTCGGATCAACACGTAACTATTTACTGTCTAAAGCCTGGTCCTTATCTTCAAAGAACGATATATTATATTACATAATTTTTATTATGCTGTGTACCATTACTAGTAAATTTTATTAAGTGATTTCAAAAAAAAAAAAACATTTTTAAGAACACCGTTCGTGACAAAAACCTATCGTTTTTAATTATAGGACTCTGGCTTAACAACGTTTTGGATTATGAACTTAACACTTTGGGAACCTAAACTACGTTTTAAAATATCAGTGTAATATTAAAATTAATTAATTAAGTGTTGGAAGGGGTAGACCTAGGCGGACGTTTCAAGATCAAATTAGGGACGTCCTGAAAAAAGGCCAGGTCAAGAGTACCCTAAACCGAAGAGCATGTATGAAAGGAATAATGAAAGTGGATGAAGCGAAACAAGTATGTAAGGATCGTAGCAAGTGGAAAGAAGTGGTCTCTGCCTACCCCTACGGGAAAGAGGCGTGATTTATATGTTATGTATGTATGTAATATTAAAATTGTTTTAATATACTTTAGTGTATATATTAAAATCATTTACTGTTGTATATTGGCACCACATCAAAATACATACAAATATTACTGTTAAAACACGGACTGGGTACATATAGGAGATTATATTTTAAAAGAATTGTGTTAAGAGTTAGGAAATACGTGGAAATACTTTTAAAAGTGGTAAAAAATATTTATTTACGATTTTAATATAAGATTAAGTGCATTTTACTATATTGGCATAGTGTTGCATAATACGCTGCATATCTTGCGACCTAATTTATATTGCAAAGTGCAAGCAGAGCATTTTTTAATGATCGTATAAAATATTTTACAATTGTCGCACATACATTACCAGTGATGAAGCGAGCTTAAAGGTCATAGCTCACTACACCCTCGCCGGAACGCCTCGTCGCTCGGCGTCTTATCGTCAGCTTGAGGCGATCCGGTGACGATACAGAGCTGATGTAGTGAGCGCATATACCATACAAGTCCATAGAAAGAATACTGACCGCTCGAGGCGAGGCGGTGCTGGTCGGGTGCCGGGTGGGTCTAATGAGCGATGACCTTTACTCGCGCCCCGGACACAATACCTTTTTAGGGCCCCCCTCCGTTCGAAAATCGTATATTTGGCGCCCCTTTGCAAGTAGCGGCCGGGGCATGATATCCCCCCTTGCCCCCACTCGCTACGCCACTGCACACTACTTAATATATAACAACAAAAGCACATTGGTCAACTAAACACTACGAGAAAAAAAGAACTCTAAAAGGGTACATCTAATTCACTAAGATTGAAAGGGATTAATAATACTATAATAAGCTTGTCCTAGAAGCGAGATCATAAGAAATACGGCTTTAGATCAGTTCTGAGATAGAAAACATTTAATTTTTTTTATTTTTTTTATAATCAAGTAACGCTAGTTCTAGAATCAAAGAAGAAAAAACAGCAGAAGACATCACACCATAATAACAATAATGTTAACCTTTTCGACCTAAGGTAAGCAACTTGATGCCTGTGTTTTAGGTAACCCCTACATGTGTGAATGGTAGGGCAAGGTGGCATTTGCCCCATCCTGACTTGAAGCCAATAATTATTAATTAAGAATTTAATAAGGAAATTTTTGGTAGATATAGCCAAAACCTCAGCAAGCTATTATTGTAGTAGTGTAGATAGTGAAAAAAAAAGTTGAAGTAAATAACAATAATTGAATTCTTTACTAGGCTTGTTGAGTTTCACATTTATTTTAGTTTTTCCCCACCTTTATAAAATTCTGGGTACGCCCATGTCCTTTGGAAATATTGGGAAAGGCATCATTTGAGTCTACGATCCTAGAGAAAAAAACTAGGTCGGGGGGGGGGGGGCTTTAAACATTCTTTAAAGTCTCTCTCAAACAGAAGATTAATAACAAAATATCTCTCTCTACAAATTTTCATCCCCGTCATAACCTTCCAAAACATGTAATTCTTAAGCAATCGTCCATTTTTTTAATTATCAAATGACTTAAGCACTAATTTTTATTCTTCTAACTTCAGATTCTTTACCGACGTCACCTAATCATAATCTACCTCAGTAAGAAATGTCAACAGAAATAAAGCTATCAGAACTTCTTTATATAAACGCACTGTTCTGAAATCTAACCGTTTGAAAAACTATTGTTTTTTTATAGATACACCAAAAAGCGCTATTTAATATATAGGAAACTTGTTATTTTAAAGCATTCGTTGACTACAAAGCACTTTGTTACTTATATTTACGTTATTTTTTATATAACGTTGCTATCATAATAAATTGACCGTAAAAATTTACAAAACGAAAAAAAAAGTATAGTATTTTAATTTTGCATGGTCACTCTATATTATTGAGATTAAAATGGGATATTTACCTACACTCGTGGCTAAGGGTATACCGTTGCAGATGTCATTAGTGTCATTTTTTTATCATTACAAAATTAAAAAAACTTTTTTTTCTTTTTATTCTGTACCTTTGTTGATGACTTTCGTATGTTGATTTAATTTTGATATCATGTGGCTTGTGTAATTTGCCACATACAAATATAATTCTTTAAACCTTGTCCATGGTACTCGCAAAAGTACCGGAATATAGGGAATTAAGAACGATCAATAAAATTGTAAATATCACATTTTGAATCTTAATAATAATGTTAGTGACTATGCTTGTTTAAAAAGTTATAATAATTAATTATAAATACACATTAATAGAATTGTATATTAGTAAAAAATTCCATTAAAATAATACTAATAGTACTACAAAAAAAAATTTAGAGTGTATGCTTAAGACCTCACGGCAGAAGTGAACATTGGCAATCGCAATCAAGCAATAATGGTCTAAGATCCCAGAAGCTAAATCTTCCCTCATCTGTTAACTAGATAAAACAATTTTTATAGGCTGATTTCAATATTGTGAATTTATAAAAACAACCTCTGCCACCATAAGTCTGCTGCAATTTTTTTTCTTTTCCCTCTCATCTTAATTAACATGAGAGGGAAAAGATTTTTTAGAAGATAAAAGGCTTATGGTGGCAGAGGTTGTTTTTATAAATTCACAATATTGAAATCAGCCTATAAAAATTGTTTCATCTAATTAACAGATGAGGGAAGATTTTGTTATATTCCGGGTCTTAGACCATAACGCAATAAGTCCCGAGTTCACCCGATCGAGCCTTTCACCTCAGAGCGTGACGAATAAGCCTAACTTACTAGCTACGAAAAAATGTGTGTGCGGTGCGCCAAAAGAAGTTTTCACTTCAAAAAAACAATTTTAAACAACAAACCTTCAAAGGTGAAATTCAATTTTTTGATAGTATTAAAAAAAACCTATTGTTAGCAATAATTAATGACATTTCCATTGTTATTCAAAAAACTATTACTATTAAACAATATAAAAACAAATAATAACAACTTTAAACGCAATCTACCTACCTATTCTAAAATTACCTAACATCTCTAACGCACTAATAAACAAATTTTGACTTATGTGATGACTAGCGAAGCCAATCTATGACTTTTACGTGGTTACTTATAATATCCAACTAAAACTACTCAACGGAAGTGATTAAACGTCTAGACAGGTCACAAAACAGCATACTTATATCATAAAAAAAAAAACAGGAAAAAAATCTTTTATAAAACGAATAACAAGGAAAAAATAATACTTTAAGGAAATAGATTTCGAAACAAATGAATCTTCTTTCGCTGTTAGGGGTGATATTTTATCGTAAAAAAAAGTGTGTCATTTCCGACGCACGACTGGAGTTTACTCCTTCAGATCGACTGTCTAAATAGGCACAAAAAAGGGCTTACTAGTCTAAGAAAAAGATTAATACCATATCAAATGGTAAATGAACCAAGAAAATAACGCCATCTATCGATCGATCGATGTCGTTATTAGAAAACGTTTCTACGTTAGTAGAAAACGTTTTGACGTTTTATTAGTAGTTTATCTTTCCGATAGATGGCGATGGAGCAACTTAATATTCACGCCTGAAAAGTGAAAGAAAAAAACGTAACGGGGTCATTCGTTCAATAGATTTTAGACCTCATATTTTTTTTTACCGAGGGCCATATATGAAAAATCGATTCTTAAGGAGTAAACTCCAAAAATTCCGAACCTTTTTATAAATTAAACATATTCGGAGGTATCAAAAAAAATTTAAACAAAATATTAAGTGGTTTTTTTTTAAAGTCGAGTGATAAACTAAAACGAACACGTTTTGCTCGTCCCTAATGACATAGACTCCAGTACTATGAAAATTGTGTCTGTGTGTGGGAGCACAACATACACACGCTAAGAGCACGACATACACTTGTATGTCCTATACAAACACGTGTCTGGTGATCAAAGCAAAAGCTAGCGACCACGGTCTTATACATAGGTCGGGCAACTACAGTGGTGGAGGTACGTCGAATTAATAGATTACAGCCGCCAGAGGCATGACGATATTTTAAAATATAACCAATTACAATGAAACGTCACTCAATGCGCAGTACGCACCGCACCGCGTGTCCGCACACACTAATTTCTCACCATTGAAATTGAAGTTAGTTTCCTGACCTGTATATAAGACCGTGCTCGCGACACAAAATCGCTGTGACCACTATAATTACCTATTATCTTATGGATTATACTCTACAAACTACGTAAGCAAAATGAAGTCTAGCCGAGCTTAATCAGCTCAATGTCTACGTTCTATAACTAAGCGTTAAAGCCACACAACATCTAAGGCTTTCATTTAATCCTAAGCAAATATTACATTTGGCAAATGTTTACTTATTGGTCAATTTGCGTTATTGCACACTAATATTTTAATATTTTTTTGTTTTTGTTTTTCACTTGATAACAACCTCTAAAACGAAGTCACCTCTCGGACTATAATTTTTGTTTGTTTTTTTTTTAAGTGTAAGTATAATACACGTAGGTTATCTATTATTATTTCATTGTATTTTTAATGGTTTTAAATTGAATAAGTAATAAATTTGAATTTAACAGATATTTATCATAACCGCCATAAAAATATTCGAACTTTTTATTTTAAACGAAGTAAAACATGCAAATTTTCCTTTAATCGTTTTTTTTTTTACATTATGCCATAAATGTTGTTTTTTTTTTACATTGTCAATATTTTGATTATATTATTTGATCAACTTGTGTCACAATAACGTGCAATTTGCTTCTGTGATTTTTTTCTACGCGTATCAAAACATGTGCATCACTGTTAGATAAGGACGAATATTGTCTATCCGGCTTTAGTAAGACATTTTCGCTTTTTTTCGTTTTTTTTTTTCGGGTTATTGGCGTTTAGTACGGTTTTTTTTTGTTACGTCAGTCTAAAAAAATAGAATACGTTTGACTGTTAAAGAATCTATTGTCCGGCTTTTAAAATCAAAAGTTTACCGACTACAGCATTGGCTTTTGTTTAGTAGTTGGCAACACTACGCTGACGAGTATATAATTATTTTTTCTAGTTGTTGTACATAATAAAAAAAATGGTGTTCGTAAAACATTCATCTAAAATTTTAGAACATTTTCTTAAATTTTTAATTATTCATCAAATTATCTTGCCATAAATAATTTCGCGTGTCTTGTGAGATAGAGAAGTCACAATACAGATTTGTTTACTGCGGTCTAGAATACCATCCCAATAAGATTTTGAAGAACTGTCAAAATGTCATAAGATACACAATACCAAGTGATTTCTGGTAATTTTTGTTAATGTAGCTCAACTATTTGTCAGTAATTTGTTTTGTATTCATTTAGCGTCGATTTTTTTATGATTTGAGATTACAGTTCGATAAGTTAAGATCATTTGCCAGAATGATATTTAACTTTAAACAGTTATTTTATAAAATCGAAAAAAAAAATCATAAATGCACATTTAATTGAATAAACAAATAGTCATTAACATTTAAAAAAAATTAAAAAAAAATTTTTTTTTGAAAAAATTATTCTAGTAGCAGCAGATCCGTAATTTATTTTGTAACTTTTTGTTTATTCAATTAAATTAAAAAAAAAAACAACAATAATTTAATAAGGCCCCTATTTCATCAAGTGCTGGAAATACACAGCCAATTATTTTTACACCATGGTAACACTAATCAGACGTGTTTGTTTTTGATGGGGTTGCCAGGTTTCCGTCTCCTGAAGTTACCCATCTGCCGTAGTATCTGCGTGTTCTCGTCATCTACCTCTCTGTCCATACCGGAAGTACCGGGAATCGTACCCCATAATTTCAATTTCGAGGGTAGATACAGTAAACCCAATAGTGTGATAACTGAAAAAGAATAGACAAAACATTAGTAAAAATATATTTCAAACCAATATTTAAAAAAAAAAGAAATATATTCGAGTAAGTTTGAAAAGTACTGAATGATTTTAATTTTTTAAAATTATTATTTTTTGTAACTTCCAAGTTTCCGACTGCGCAAAGTAAACGTCTCCTTTCTGGATTATGGTATTCGTATGTATAATAGATACTTGCAACATCAGCAGCATCGCAAGCGTGTTGCCGACCCTATCCTATCCCCAATTTCCCTTCAGGAGCTCTGGTCATCTTACTCACAACAGCAACATTACAGTATAATAGTATAAGTATAGTATATTTTGCCATTTAAAATAAAAAACAAAAAAACACTGGCTTTATCATTTATTTTTAGTTCAACACCATAATTATAAAAAGAAATTAAGAATATTTTAAATATAAAGTATTCATTAATTGATTATGTTAAACAATTTTTTTTTAATTTAATTATTTTTACTTTATGTCATGATCACTGGATTGATTTGAGCTTTTTAACCGACTTCGAAAATAGGAGGAGGATCTCAGCTGTATTTTTTTTTAAATATGTATGTTACCTCAGAACTTTTGATGTGGACGATATTTTTTTTTAATCGAAAGGTGGTGCGTGTCATTTCCATCCAATTTTTTCGTCTACGTACCTAATGAGTATTTTTCGTTAACCTACTTTGTATGACTTGTCGATGTAATTGAAGTCGGTATTTTTTCGTTTGCGAGCAAACACAATTATTCTAATAGCGAGTCAAAATTATAAACAAACTATAGCTGACCCCGCAAACGTTGTTTTGCCATATGTGTTATTAACATCCCTTAATCCCCCTATAACTTAGGGGTATGAAAAATGGATGTTGGCCGATTCTCAGACCTACCCGATATGCACAAAAAATTTCATAAAAATCGGTCCAGCCGTTTCGGAGGAGTATTTTAACTAACATTGTGACACGAGAATTTTATGTATTAGACTAGCGACCCACTCCGGCTTCGCACGGGTGCAATGCTGATACTAAATATAAAATATATATTTGCAATCTAAGCGCAAAAAAATTGTTTATTTACGACATCACATTAGAAAACTTTAAAACTATCAATGTTCCTCTACTATATTATGCATGTATTATGCATATAAACCTTCCCCTGGAATCACTCTATTTACTAAAGAAAACCGCATCAAAATCCGTTGCATAGTTTTATAGATCTAAGCATATATACAGACAGACAGACAGCGGGAAGAGACTTTGTTTTATAATATGTAGTGATGATAGTGAAGTGATATGAAATACTTACTGTTCAGTATGCAAGGAAAGACGACGTAGAAGTTGAGATTCGTCGAGTGGAAATAGAAGGCCTCCGTAAAATATAATATTATTGTTAGAAACAGCGACCAGTAGCCCATTGACACCACGCTGGAAAAAAAAACATTATATTTATTACAATCAATCTGTAACATCCCACAGACGGGCAAAGGCACCTTTCTCCGTGTAAGAGAAGAGACAGATTTTTTTTTATATGATTTAAAAAAATATTTAAAATTTCCTCATGTGTGGGAAACACAAAAATAGAAATAATACGAAATAAAAATAGCATGGTATCGCTTCTCTCAAAGAATTCATTGTAATATGATGAATAGTTGAGTGCTGTAAAGGACTCGCTATAGGTAGACGGCAACCGAATAAAATCATCATATAAAGAATTTCGATCTAGCTGGTACATAGTTCCATAGCTTAATTGGCTAGAGCACTGACACGGTCTGTCGGAGGTTCGAATTCAAACCCCGCTGGATCGAAATTTTTTTAAATATGATTTAAAAATATTTAGATGAGACGGAGTTTAAACGCGTACCCGCAGAGGAGCAGTGTGGTGGACACCACACTGCTCCTCTGCGGGTACGCGTTTAATTTCTCTACTATAAGTAACGATCGCTATCAGGTTTCTATGTTAACATTGAAAAGCTTAAGGGGCTCTCATCCCTCAATGACCTGGGCGATTTCGTTTTTAGGCAAGAACTAGATGGCGCCACCATCTATCAACACGCGTACGTAATTACTGCTATAAAACATCCACACATTGGAAGGAACTGATGAAGATTACGCAAGAAAACAGATGTGTCGCTGCGTTGTTATTGTATTCGCCCTCTGAGACTATTTTTATTTTTTATTATACTATTTTATTATATTTTTTATTAGATTATATTTTTATTATACTATTTTATTTATTTATATAAATCATGTACGATTTACCTACATCTTTTATTTATTATTTTATTTCGTGGTTATTTTGAAATAAGTGATTCACCTCGCCTACGTAAGTATTACTTTAGTAATTGAAATATTTAGGATGTGTATTATTATTTTAGCAAGAGATATTATCTCGGCCACGCTTAATTTACTTTTGTTTTTATGTTTATGCATAATCGGGCTTACTCTTTGACAACTTCAAAACAAAACAAATTACAAACTACTTTAAATATATATTTACAAACTTAGTTTCTACGTAGTATTTATATTTGTACTATTTACAATATCTTTTAATTGAAAATTTTAGGGTCAATTCTATAAACAATAAATTCGGCCACGTCGCAGTGAGCGACATAGCCTCCTCGTCCGACAGCCGAGAGGCGACTGATTTTCTTCGCCCGTCTGCCGCGGGAGCAAAAAAGCGGTTCGAAAATCACTTGAATAATCGATTTAAAAAAAATTATGTAATTAAAAAAAAAACACTCGATCAAATTATTCCAGTTATATATGAACTTTATTTTGGTAATTTATTTATAATATCAAATCAGTTATTTTAAGAATAAAACCCAATCATAGTAAATAAAATGACCCGAAAAGAGGTAACTTTGTGAATTTATTCTATCGAGCCAAATTTATCAAATCATGTTTCCAACAAAGGCTTGAACTAGAATATACCCTCAACAATATCAATTAAATTTATTAGATTAAAATTTCACTGTTTACTATTTCAAAAATGAATTCATAGAAACGTGTTTTGCAGGAATACATGAATCACCTCGCCTTAATATGTTTACCTAGGCATGGTGAGGAAACCCAAAAGGACCCAAGGCAGAAACAAAAATTTGTATAAGTATAAATATATGCTCCAAGAGGGATTCGAAGCACCGGCCACCATGTAATGGCAACTACGCTCAACGCCTTCATTAGAAGTTGTCGTATAAAAATCTATTATTTTACAATTAAACTAGCTGACCCCGCGATGTAATCGGTTTTTTTTTCGTTTGCGAGCAAACACAATTACTTTCAAGTCCGTTGACCGATAGGCTTGCAAATTGCAACTTTACAATATACAATGACTTCGTCGGCCTATGTCTTATTAGGAGTACGTACAAAACGACTTCGTTCAGTGGCCTAGCGAGGGGGGGGGGGGCAAGGGGGGCATTATGCCTCGGACACTACTCACAAAGGCGCCAAATGGTCCGAAAAACAAAAAATTGCTGGGCATTTTATATGGTTTTCGAATGGGGGGTGGGCTAAAAAGGTATTGCATAAAGAAACTGATAAATAATTTAGTTTCTCCTAAATATCTCTCAAGTACAGACATCGGCTAGTTACAGTTTTATTGTATGTATAGATTTACGGATATTTTCCACTTTGAAATGCAGATTTTCCTCTCAAACTCCAAAGTAGCTCGTTTAAAATTTACCAACACATCATTCTAGCAAATTAGCATTATTAAGTACCCTAGTGATTTCCCTTACAAAGATGATACTTTAAATTATTCAACACTGGAAACACCATGCAGTTTCACCAGCGTCAAGTAATATCTTTATACAAGATGGCTGCGTGTTATTCTAGATCTTCAAATATCTATATACCGAGTTTCTTTATACTGGGGAAATACCAGGACCTTAGAGAAGATTACAGCTAAAAAATGAGTAAAGTGACCAGAGCTCCTGCGGGGATTGAGGGTATGGTCGGTAATGCTCTTTCGAAGATTCTGGTGTTGCAGACGTCTATATATGTTGTGTTGTTACGGCAGTAAAGAATATAGCCACCCCTTTCTTCCCGTAGGTGTCGTAAGAGGCGACTAAGGGATAACACAGTTCCACTACCACCTTGGAACTTAAGGCCGACCGATGGCGGGATAACCATCCAACTGCTGGCTTTGAAGTACACAGGCCGAAGATGGGCAGCAGCGTCTTCGGTGCGACAAAGCCAGTTTTGCAGACACCAACCCGCCTGCCCAGTGTGATGGTGACTATGGGCAAAACACATGAGTTCGCGCCATAATGTCTGGCTGAACTTGGGGAGGCCTATGTTCAGCAGTGGACCGTGATAGACTGAAGTGAGACGTCTATAGGCTACGGTAATCGCTTGCCATCGGGTGAGCTGTTCGCTTGTTTGCCGACCTAGTTTTATAAAAAACTATCTGATCCCGCAAACGTTGTATTGCCATATATGTTATTAACCCCCGCAACCCCCTCTTGTGAGTGTAATTTAGTAAAATCCGTTCTTAGCTGACCTCTACTCGGCGAAAGGAATATTCCTACCAAATTTCAAGTCTCTACGCCTTATGGTTCCAGAGATATCGTGATGAGTCAATATATGGGTGGAAATCTCTTTTATATATATAGATAAACTAGCTGACCCCGCAAACATTGTATTGCCATATATGGTATCAACCCCCGCAACCCCCTCTTGTGAGTGGAATTTCGTAAAATCCGTTCTTAGCTGACCTCTACTCGGCAAAAGGAACATTCCTACCAAATTTCAAGTCTCTACGCCTTATGGTTCCAGAGATATCGTGATGAGTCAATATATGGGTGAAAATCTCTTTTATATATATAGATAAATAAATAGTTACTTACGGTCTGTAATGTATATACAACGTGCAGTGTATCAGGGCGAGCGCTTTCAACACCGAGTACATGCCCAGCATTCTAGATATTGTAAAATCTCCTGAAATTAAAGAAAAATTTATTCATCAAAAGACTCCAAGACCTATCTTTAACCGACGAAAAAAACAGAGGAGGTTATCAAGTCGACGCCTATATATTTTTTATGTATGATCACGCATTACTTTTTACAGAGGAGTCCAATTTTGATAATTCGTTTTTTATTGGAACGAGTATACCCCGAAGTTGGTCCCATATAAATTTGAAAATAAAAATCCACCCCTAAGGGTAGGAAAACAAGGGATGATTGATTGTTCGCTCACTGATAAATAATAACTGTTAATGTAAAGTAATTTTGATAATTCGTTTTTTATTGGAACGAGTAGATATACCCCGATGTTGGTCCCATATAAATTTGAAAATAAAAATCCACCCCTAAGGGTAGGAAAACTAGGGATGATTGATTGTTCACTCACTGATAAATAATAACTGATAATGTAAAGTATGACCACGCATAACTTTTTACAGAGTAGTCCGATTTTGATAATTCTTTTTTTATTTCGTCTTATTACGTTGTATTACTTGTCGATGTAATTGAAGTCGGTTTTTTTCTTTTGCGAGTAAACACAATTATTATTAAGATTTTAATAACTCGACCTTACAGAAGATCACAGCTAAATAATAAGTGCTTTCAAGCAGTGTTGTTTTCCTGTGGTGAGTTAGGTGACCGGAGCTCCAGGGGGGGATTGTGGGTAGGGTCAGCAACATGCTTGCGATGCTTCTGACTTAGCAGACGTCTATAGACTATGGTAAACGCTTACCATCAGGTGAGCCATACGCTTGTTTCCCGGCATGGTTGTAAAAAAACTGTTGGTTCTGGTTACTGTCATAGATTGTTACTCTTGATAGAGAATATATCTACCAATCTACAGTAGAACAATGTGGTGTATTAAGGTCAAACGATTTCCTACATGAAGAAAGTGGCTTATTGGTATTGTTAGAAGCCTAGGTTAGCTTAGTTAATTAAATATTGTAGGTAATTAGCTTAAGGTAATACTAGGTACATTACCTAAGTTTGTAAATTACGTAATGTTCAAATGTTGCCAATTCTAAATTGTACATATACTTTACTATCATGATGTACTTTTTTTTATTATTGTTTATTGTCAAACAAAAAAAAACACTTTAATTTACATTGACAAGTAAGATTATGAGCGATAACTCAAATAACTACTTGTAAGTTGTACGATGTCACTCAAACTTAAAATAAACTAAACGACAAGACTAATGTAAAAGTTCGGAATAAAGGATTTATTATTATTATAAACGACAAGCACCTGCTTTGAAATAAAAAAAAATTGGTACACCCAGTAAAAAGTTACGACATAACACATACATAATTGTGTTTGCTCGCAAACGGAAAAAAACCGACTTCAATTACATCGACAAGTAATACAACGTAATAAGACGAAAAAATAGTCAAGTAAATACGCGCTATTAAAGATTACTCAAAAAGTTGTAATCAGATCTCGATCTAATTTAAACAAGAAAGACTACATGACAAGTATTAGCTTCCCATTAAAGTAAGAATCATCAAAATCGGTACACCGAGTAAAAAGTTATGCGGTATAATATAACGTAGGTCGACGAAAAAGTAGTCACGTAAATACGCATCATTAGATAAAACTCTAAAGGTACTTATCAGATCTCAATTAAATTAAAATGGGACCACATGACACGCAACACCTTTCAATTAAAACAAAATTGATCGAAATCGGTCCACCCAGTCAAAAGTTCTGAGCTAACATACATAAAAAAAAACATACGTGTCGAATTGAGAACCTCCTCCTTTTTTGGAAGTCGGTTAAAAAAAACAGTACTTTTCTATATATTATGGGTGTGTATAAAATCATATAATCTACTCGTATATAATAAAAATGAATTTTGCTAAGTTAATAATGTTGTTTTTTTTTTGTATGTTCCTTGAATCCCACAGAAGATTTTTATACTACAAAAAAAAAAAAAAGAAAAAAAAAAGAAAAAAAGCATAACAGACAGAACTGTGTGAAGGTCTGTCCAGGCAGCTATTCTTATTTCATTCCATATACCTAGACCAGAAGGAAATATTTGTATAGATAAAATTATGTACAACCAATTTTGTTTTTTTTTTTGTTAATTTATTTTAATCATTTCATCATTTAATGCCTGATTTAGATGACAAGCTGACTTATATAAATACTTATTATTATAAAAAGTTTGAAATATAATTAAGATTTATAAAAATTGTTACTAAATAAAATAATATTAAAACATTATTAAATTATTTGAAAATGAAAACAAATTATGTACTTGGTCAAAAATTCCGAGTATCAGATAGATTAATTGATTTATGATTTATAGATTCTGAGATATCATGAGGTCATTAAATTATATTTAAAAACATCATTAGTAAAAAAAAAAGTTTTGTCAAAATTAAGGTGATGGTGATTAAATATTTATTATATGTACTGCAAAATAAAAAAAATACACTAACGTTAAATATTATTTGTTTAAAAAGGATTATAATTATACTTATATACCTGAATATTGGAAATTAATTCAAAAAATATTTTTTAAGCGTCACTTCAAAATAACTGACTCAATTCCAAAATGACTATGATACATGAGTGCATGTTAAGCAAGAAAACCATGGGATCAAAGAATATTTAGGAAAACCCTCAAAATAAACTTTGCCCTTACCAAAAGGCATCTCAAGTAAATTATCATAAAATATACTTTTGTTGAAGAAGAAAATTTATGTTTTGGAATTAGTATTTTTTTTTGTTTCCATACTTAAAGTAAAACGTGAATTTAGTATAAAGAGGTTTTATATTAAAAGGTCTCATAATAAAAATCTCTTAGGATAGGTCCAGATGCTCATAGTTCACATAAGGACTAAACTAACACTAACCTAGCTTAGATTTAACCGATTATGCTACTTAATTATCAAGTTAAAAATTACTCACCGTCTAAGTGTTCATTGTCTCCATTATGACTTAAGAACGATCTCCTCTCAATATAAGATCTGCCGGCTGTTCCTAAATCCATAAAAGCTACAAACGCTATCCAGCCGCGAAACGCATACAAAACTTTATTTTGAACTGCCATAGTGCATCTATTTGATTGACCTAAGTCTTCACTCACGTTGTGTTATCTCGGACTCGACTTCAAGAGCTAATTTATACGTATAAAGTGTAAAACTTGCGAGAAACTTGCTAACACTTAAAAGTACTTCCATAACAACCTAGGAAAGAATAATTGAATTAAGCGGGATATTGTTTTACATGTAAATATACGCGTATAAATTTAAGCGTGCATCGCACTGCGGTATTTTACCTGCATTAGACATTTTCATACAAAATTTATAATTAGATGTAGGATGTAAGCAACGTACGTTTTTCGCGCAGGGCAGTCTTATGTCATTGTCATTTGTCACTGTCAAGTGTCAAATGTCAATTTGTTATCAGAGAGCTTTTAACATGGAGCCCGAGCATGGAGCATTTATGGCTTTTAATTTCCAATACCTATAATATTTTTATTACTTTTATGTACAAGTATGTAATTAAAATATTACTGATAAGATTAACAATAAAATGAGGATCCGTAACGTTTTTAGTTGAGAATGCAGATTTATAGAACTAAGAAATCCTTAACATACAGTGTAAAAATTTTTGTTCTACGACAAAAATTGACGAAGTTATGATCAAATTACTAGCGGAGTTTACTAACCGCCCGGCGCGGAAGGCTGTGACGCCACTCCGACGGTCCATGCCAGTTAGTCCATAGCAGCGACAAGCTGCGATGGTGTTTTCATTTAAACTATCTGTCCTACAAAAAATTTGTTAGGACATAATTTGTAGCAAATTGCTTTGCCTACAAATATATTCATATAACTTTTTAGCGAAATTTAAAAATTAAAGAAGTTATAAGCAAAACAGTGAGAAAATTTCTATAAAGATTTTCTTTTTTGCTCTATAACTTTTTTTTTATACATTTCACAAAAAAAATACCTCTGACCAGTCTTGTAGATGGTTTTTTGAGGAAAAATTTTTTCTATAATTTTTTGAATTTCATTCATTTAAAACGCTGTTACAGCGCTCCAAAGTTGACTGGGTTCGTCAATGCTCATGAGAATCCGGTCAAAACGAAATGTTTAACTTAGTTTTATGATCCGGAGTGAGTTTTATGAGTCGGAGTGATGCCACACGCATCCCGCATACACTGATCCCGCTTACATGACGACGCGTTGGCGCAGCGGTCACAGCACTAGCTGTTGCGCTAGCAGTCGCGGGTTCGATCCGCGCACATGACAAAAATTTGTATTGGCCATACAGATGTTTGTCATGGTCTGGGCGTTTGTGGTTGTGTATTGTGTGTGTTTCCGGACCCCCGACACAGGAGAAAATCCTACTGAGGGCCGTTGAGTGTGAAACGTTTATTATTTATTATCATTATTACTGACGTAGCGGCAGGAACGGCATAATGTTTATAACTAAATATCTTCGTAAGTAATGGTCCGATTATACATATGTGTAGAAGAGTACTTTTGAGTCTCAACCAGTTTCGGAAATACTAATGTTTTCCAAAAATGCGTTGACTTCTCTTAATCTTCTTCGAATGTATCTACTTAGGTAATCAAATATCTCATAAATCATATTTTTTTAACGTGGTATTCCCAGTAGGCCTACCCCACAGATAGCTTATGCCAATGAATAAGTAAAGTTGTAGGCAGGAATTTAACAAAAAAAATTTAAGAATATATTTACAATAAAATCAAATAAAATAAAATAAAAAAGGATGATAAAACTAAGTTGCATTTCGTTTTGACCGGATTCTCATGAGCATTGACGAACCCGGTCTACTTTGGAGCGCTGTAACAGCGTTTGAAATGAATAAAATTCAAAAAATTGTAGAGAAACAGTTTCCTCAAAAAACCATCTAAACTCTGTCCAAAAATAAAAGAATTAAAAGGTAAACAAATATGGCGGAATGTGTAACCATAAACTACTATAGTGCTGGATGTATGTTGTTAAATGTCGATATCGGTAAATTTCCTCTACTTGAAAATAATTTGGATGTAATGAGGAATTAAACTCAATGAAACATTAACATATATTTATTACATTTAGCACACCATACTATAAGAGGGCGCTCAAGTATTACGTAACGCAAATTTTGAAGATTTTCGTCGTCGAACGTAGGAAATATATAACTTCTTACAGTGCGTAGAGTTCTGTCTTACTAGGTACATGGCAATACTAGTTGTTACAGTGACTGTTATTTTAAAATATCAGTGACAAAATACTAGGTACTCGACTACTCGATATTAGTATTTTAAAAATACTACGTTTATCTCGCCTCCTCTTAGCGTAAACGCTTAAGCACAAGCGAAATGGAGATGATACCGATTTTGCAGACAAACAATAATTTTTTTTGCTACTCTGACAAAGTGAAATCTGTATCTACCGCATTTGAAATCTGTATCTACCGCATTATATTATTGAATAGTGTGACTTGACATACCTCGTAGAAATGAAGTTCGAATAGGAATCCAGTCGAAAGCGAAATCGGGGTCCTTAAAACTTTGCAAATAGTCGTCAGAATATTACCATATCATTCATATCATTAATATTATTATTATACGACGATATACGGAGATAAACACGGTCCAAATCACAAATAAATCGGAAGTCCACAAACGAAAGCCAAGTTGTTGAGCCGTAGAAACACAAACGCAAATACAAGAATTTAGATTTAGAGGGTCGGTATCGTTCATCAGGTTTTTATTCGTTCTTAATGGATTTTTTTCATTTCTGGCCATAACCATATTATGTGCGTGGTATACTAGGAAATCCATATAACATTATCTGATTTTTTTTAAATAATTTCCTGTTATTTTTGTATACAAATAGTTTGGTTGAGAAACTGAACGATATAACACTAGCAACAATAGCAGGGTGCAGCCTGTATGTGCGTTTCAAATTAGATTTCCGAAAGTACTTTTCGGTATTTGTGTGTGAGTAAAATTTGTCAAAATTGATTTCCGAAAGTACTTTTCGGTATTTGTGTGTGAGTAAAATTTATTTATTTATACTATTTATCAAAACACAGAGTAACCTTTAGACACTCGAAATGGCGATGCATAAAAAGGCTATGTAATTAATATCTAATTTAAATATTTTCTACTTAGAAACTAATGAAAGTTCAGAGAAATGTTAATTAAAACAAAAAAGTCTATTTGTACTAGGGGCACATTGCCTTAGCTGGGGCTCCCCACTATCGTGTAACAACTCCTTTAAAAAAGTATTAGCAATTTGATTACAAAGATCTAGACAAAGATACACTGTTTTCAATGAGATTTAAAGCAAAAGTTACCACAGAGAAAGACATACGGTCTGTCAAAAAACGAAGTAATGCCTCTCTCAAAGTCGTATTAAGTAAGACACTATTTAACTTTAGTGGCCGTTTTAACTTTTGTTTTAATTATTTATAAAAAGTGAAAATAAATTATGATTTATAAAAAGTTCAAGTTACTTTTCATGATCTATAAAAAGTTCGAGCTAAAACGCTTTTTTTAATATCATTGACCTCGACTTTTTATCGATATGAAAGAACAGAAAGCCCTTAACCATAAACACAAGACACAGTAATGACAAATGTCACTTGTTAGTTTGAGGTTACAGCGAATTCGGTTTTCTGCAAAAAAATATTAGTTTGACGATGAAATAGACGTATAATTACAAATATAATAGTAGTGCATGTGATTACCCAGATGCTACAATAATTATCTAATAGCCATTGTGTGTGATTATACAGGGATCGCGTATTTTTCATCCGGTAAGGAGTTTGTTTACATTTTAATTCTTTTATTTTTGGACGGACTTTACAAGATTGGTCTGAGGTAATTTTTTTTTGAAATGTATAAAACAAAAGTTATAGAGCAATAAGGAAAATTTCTATAAAAAGTTTCTCACTTTTTTGCTTATAACTTCTTTAATTTTTAAATTTCGGCAAAGTTATATGAACATATTTGTAGGCAAAGCAATTTGCTACAAATTATGTCCTTACAAATTTTTTGTAGGACACATAGTTTAAAAGGAAATACCATCGCATCTTGTCGCTGCTAAGGGCTAACTGGCATGGAACGTCGGAGTGACGTCACACGCATCCCGCGTACACTGACGTAGCGGCAGGAACGGCATAATGTTTATAACTTAATATCTTCGTAAGTAATGGTCCGATTTGGATAATTCAAAAAGAAATATCATTCTTATGTCATAGAGAATAACGTGGATACTAGTTCTATTGAATTTGCTAGAACTTTACTGATCCTCATTAACGTTAAAAACATAATTTTATAGATTTATTTTTGGGGACTTGTTAGTAGTAGATTTCTCAAGTTTTTTACTTGATTAGTTTACTTTTGATCAATAATTGTGTTTGCTAGCAAACGATAAAAAACCGACTTCAATTTCATCGACAAGTAATAAATAATAAATTACATAACAAACGCACTAGTCGACGGTACGATTTTCGAGTGTTCCCCCTCGATTTCTCTGGGATGATCCCATCATCAGATCCTGGTTTCCTTATCATGGTACCTAATTTGGGATATCTCCTTTCCAACAAAAAAGAATTATCAAAATCGGTTCTTATACGACGAAGTTATCCCCGAACATACATAAAAAAAATATAATATACAATTTATGATAATGTCTTTTCTATAAATAGATGGATTATATTTAAAGATATATTCGATATTGCCAATGCAAAAATGTCAACATCAACCGCGGCCCGCGACTGGTCACAAATACCTAAAAATACCGTCGCCATATTGGTATTGTCAAAAACTTCGCGATCCATCCGTGTGTAGGAAAAAATGATTTTTCGTTTCGTAAAAAACACATTGAAACCGTCCGTGCGTTCTAATTGATCGAGCGGTGTACTTAGATGTTTCGTTTACACGATTTAGTGTACAGAACTGTTTTTAAATGATGTTTTCTATGGGGAAACGCTCAGATCGTAGTAGGTCGGGGACTGAGTCTGAGGCCGGCGGTTTGGTTAAAACTGGTCTGCCAACGGACGAGGTGGTGACAGCGGTGGCCGCTGTGTCTGATGAAATTGGGGACATCTTGAAGGATGAGCTTGGTGACGCAGAGCTGGCTGACTTGAGTGCTGAGCTCGATCTCCTCGTGGAGCTGGCAGACGAGCCCCAGCAGGAATTTCCATCCTTGTTCGAGATTGCTGTAAGTTGATACTAATAACATTACTCCTTGAATCAATTCTGTCCACCTTTCGTCTCAATGTCGTTGACCTCTGCTACTATTTTGACATTTTATATACATATTATACATAAGTGGTATGACACACACTAATCAGAGTGAAATTTTGTTATGTATTTAAATTTTTATCATAGTTTTCAATATATTAACTCTCAAATAAATCTAACTTTCATTAGTGATCTAACATATTATTCTTATTTTAGTAAGTTTTTCTGTAAGTTATTCTAAAAAGATTGATGTAAAATATTGGAAAATGTAAAAGATTAATATACATTACTCATCACAATCAATTTTATTGTTAAATTGTTAATGAATTACTACTTGCTGCCATTAAGAGGAGACAGGTTGTGTAAATATTGCGGGCCCGCTTCACTGGTTGCTATTAATGCAATTTAACAGATTTACGCTTCAGCCTGTAATATCCCACTGTTGGGCATAGGCCTCTTTCCCCGTGTAGGAGAATTAATCCACCACTGCTTCAATGAGGGTTGGCGGATATATTCCCTACTATGACTAGGTAACAATCGCTATCGGGTGTACATGATAACAACCGGGACCGACAGCTTAATGTGCTCTCCGAGGCACAGTGGGGAGACCTACAAGGACTGCACAAACACCCAGACCATGGCAAACATCTGTATGGTCAATACAAATGTTGTCGTGTGCGGGGATCGAACCCACAATAGCCCGCGAAACAGACACAAACTAGTGCTGTGACCGCTGCCCCAACGCGGCGTCAATTTAACAGATGATAATATCTAATGAATTGAAGTTTATGATGTAAATATTATTCTTTTTCACTATTGAATTCCACCATGTTTATATCATACTAGCTAAAAGATTTTTACAGTAATTTGATATGTTTCAAGCTTTTTAAAGTTAACGCATACAGAATAATAACGAATTTTTAAATGAAGTATACTTTGGTAAACGCCGTGAACACAGTCGTTGGGCGCGCCGTCCGCTGCTATTTTACATCGATGTTTATTTAGTTGGTACCTACAGTTCGTCAAGAGATGGCGCGATTCGTAACACCTACTATTATTTTCACTGAATTTTATGTTCAATTACAATAAAATATAGCCTATATCACTCCTGAATAGTGTAGCTTTCTGTTAGCGAAAGAATTTTCATGATCGGATCAGTATTTGCGAAGATTACCCCGTATATACAAACAAAGTTATAAACTTTACCTCTTTATAATATTAGTATAGATTTCTATTTGTAGTTGTCAATCTAAACATTGTAGTTTGTTATTTGTGATGAAATTCTTTGAATGAATTTGTTTGTAATAATAAAATAACCGCTTTTTACTAAATTCATATGGATCTATACACGGTACATAAACCGAAATATAATTTTTTTATAATTTTTGTCTGTGTGTCTGTTTGATCCGGCTACGGAACGTTCTCTGAAATGGCTCGACAGATTTTGACAGGATTTTCACTGGCTACAGCTGATGTAATAAGGAGTAACTTAGGCTACATTTATTTTAGATTTTTTTAATTTATTTTACCTATAACTGTGTGAACTGAACAATAACTATTATGTTAAATTGTACACGGACGAATTCGCGGTCACAGCTAGTTGAACATATTTTAAGACAGATACAGACTGTGAAGTACAATGTGCGGACTTATGGCTATTTAGCCATTTCTTTCAGAGAACACTAATGTTCCTAAGGTAGGCAACTTAATAACCGTGTTTTAGGTAATAGCTGAATGATATACACATCTACTTTTTATATGATCATAACAGCACTTACAACATCTAGTACAGTTTTAGTTCAAACTAGCTTCTGCGCGCGACTTCGTCGGCGTGGACTCCGCTCCTATTGGTCTTAGCGTGACGATACATAGCCTATAGCCTTCCTCGATAAATGGGCTATCGAACACTGAAAGAATTTTTCAAATCGGCCCAGTAGTTCCAGAGATTACCGCATTCAAACAAACAAACAACCAAACAAACAAACTCTTCAGCTTTATATATTAGTATAGATGAATGTTTGTCTGTATGTCCTTTATAGAATAGGAAACTATGCATTTGATCATGTCATGATCTTCAGCAAAGTGTTGTGCATGAGCCCACAAAGGTTTCTGAGTTGGTACAACCAAAAAAAAAAAAAAAAAAGCGTAGCAACGCGGGCAGGGTACAACTAGTATATTATTAAACACAATACATCTTTAGGCAACTTACAATGTTACTTTGGTTATAAATTATAATTTGGCTGTTTGCAAACGTAGGTAGAAACTGACTCCTAATTAGAAGCCTGTGTTTAGGAAAGTATCATATATATCTATCGATTGACAACCACCATTCAACCTGCTGAGCAAAGATCTCTTTCTCCGTGTAGGAGAAGAGTCTGAGCTTAATCCATCACGCTGCAAAACTGCGGGTTGGCAGATATAAATCTATAACAATATAAAAAGCTAGTGTTTGATTGTTTGTTTGAACGTGTTAATCTTAGTATCTACTGGTTTGAATTAAAAATTTATTTTTGCAATGGATAGTCCATTTATGGAGGAAGGTAAATAATATAGCCTATGTATATATACTTTATTGCACTCAAAACTACATGTAGAAACAACATAATAATAAGGTTTATGGCAAAGGTGGACTTATTATACGAGATTTCTTCCAGTCAACCCACGGTCATGAGTAACTGCTTCATATAGCGAGGCAAACAGAACAGCGAGAAAAAAAAGAAACTTAAGTATAATAAAAGATAATAAAATGCATTATATGTAATATACTACATACTAACAAATACATATAAAGATACATACCAAAATACAATGACATACATATACATAATTGTGTTTGCTCGCAAACGAAAAAAACCGACTTCAATTACATCGACAAGTAATATAACGTAATAAGATGACAAAATAGTCAAGTAAATACGCGCTATTAAAGATTAGTCAAAAAGTTGTAATCAGATCTCGATCTAATTTAAACAAAACTACATGACAAGTATTAGCTTTCGATTAAAGTAAGAATCATCAAAATCGGTACACCGAGTAAAAAGTTATGTGGTATAATACAACGTAGGTCGACAAAAAAGTAGTCAAGTAAATACGCATTATTAGATATAACTCTAAAAGTACTTGTCAGATTTCAATTAAATTAAAATGGGACCACATGACACGCAACACCTTTCAATTAAAACAAAATTGATCAAAATCGGTCCACCCAGTCAAAAGTTCTGAGCTAACATACATTAAAAAAAATACAGTCGAATTGAGAACCTCCTCCTTTTTTGGAAGTCGGTTAATAAACATAATATACATAGACTATATTATATGTAAAACTGCAGGGCACAGCCAGTACCATATAAAATCAACTAGTAGTACTTTTTTAGTAATAGCCAACAGCACAAACAGATTTACTGCATAGTCTATTTACCAGCACTTTCAGAAACTAGACGACCCTGAAAGTAATGTCAAAGGTGAAAAAACAAATAAATATTAACTTTATACTGCATATCATTTTTAATGAATTGAATTTGGTGAGAATTTACAACTTGATATGTTATTAATTATTATTATATTCCTTTTCCATTTTTATTGTTTATTTTCTCGGGTTATTAAAGGTTTTTTAACCGACCTCCAAAAAAGGAGGAGGTTCTCAATTCAACTGTATATTTTTTTATGTATGTTAGATCAGAACTTTTGACTGGGTGGACCGATTTAGATGAATATTGTTTTAACTGAAAGGTGTTGCTCAAGTGGTTCCATTTAAATTTAATTGAGATCTGACAAGTACTTTTAGAGTTACCTATATCTATTAATAATGCGTATTTACTTGCCTATTTTTTTTTGTCTTATTACGTTGTATTACTTGTCGATGTAATTGAAGTCGGTTTTTTTTCGTTTGCGAGGAAAAACAATTATTCACCATCGAATTCTACAATATTTGCGAGATATTTCTATTTGCATAAATTAATATTTAAAGTTGCATTTAGCCTATAACATGCCACTGTTGGGTATAGGCCTATTTATCCACGAAGGAGAAGTATTGTAGCTTAATCCACGACGCTGCTCCACTGCGGGTTGGCGGAAATATTCCCTACTATGAGTAACGATCGCTATCAGGAGTAAAAAGCTAAATTCAAAGTTTTTTTGTAATCAAAAGCTAATTTATCTCTCTTCAGATCGGTCATCATGGCTCCGGTAGCGGATCCTCGTCATCATCATGGTCGGGAGGTAGAGGTGGGAGGTCCCGGCGTCTTCCGAGACCACAGAGGGCGCCCAGGAGGCGTCCCATCACCAAGGGGAAGGAAGTAAGGGTTATATTTGATGTTTTTACATTTGAACTTGAATTGGTAGTTATTAACAAAACTTTCAGCCTATCGCAGTCCATTGCTGCACATAAGCCTCAGAACATCACAGCTAAATAATACTGCTCTCAAGCAGTGTTGTGTTACTGTTGGTGAGTAAGGCGATCAGAGCTCCTGGGGGTGATTGGGGATAGGGTCGTTAACGCGCTTGCGATGTTTCTGATATTGCAGATGTTATAGGCTACGGTAATCGCTTACCATCAGGTGAGCCGTACGTTTGTTAGCATACATAATAGTATTTAAAAAACAAGTACACATGTCAGAATTGAAACTTTATTGGCAAACTAATTAAAAATAAAAATAAAACAAATTGAAAAAAACAACCAAAAAGCCGACGACACGTGGTGTTCCCTGGCGGTCACCCATCCAAGTACCGACCGTCCCTGACGCTGTCGCGTTACCGGTCGCTCAAGTTTTACCCCTCATGCGCCTAAAGAAGTTTCACTTCAAAAAACAAAACCCCCTACAAAATGACCGTTTGCTTCCAGATGTGTCGCCGTCGCAGTGCAGTGGCTCGCCGCGCGGCTTCGCTTCGCCTGCGTCGAGTCGAAGTCGTCTCCGACGCGTCCGACGTCGGCGCCGACTCGGACTCCGACGACCAGTGGACGGAGCTAGACAACTGTGAGTTTCTAGGAACAAAAATAATACGAATTATGGGCCCCGTAAACGATCAAACTTGTTTGATCAAACTTCATGTTTTAATATAAAAAACACATCAAAAAAGCCCGCAGCCCCGCACACGATCAAATAATGTGACAAACACGTTTGTCAAACAGAAATTTAATATGAAGTTTGATCAAATATTTGATCGTCTCTTAAAAATAGCATGGTGTCGTCTCTCGTCAAATAATTCATTGTAATATGAAACTTTGAATAGTTGGGTGCTGTAAAGGACTCGCTATAGACGGCGCCACGGTTGCTTAAATCCGAATAAAATAATATCAAAATTTGGATCGGGCTGGACATAGTTTTATAGTTTAGTTAGCTAAAGCACCGACACGGTATGTCAGAGGTGCGCGTTCGAATCCAGCTAGATCGAAATTTTGATATGATAATAAATTACAGTTTAACAATACTACCTTCAGTGATAGGTAATGTTGAGCTACCACCGATTCAAGATTTATATTCTGCTTGCAAACTCCCAGACCACAGCAAACAAATAACTAGAACAAACTGTGTTTTATGTGGATCAAGCCACTATTACGCTGTGTGGTTACGGCAGTAAAAAATGTAGCCTCCCTCTCTCTTCCGTTCCACTACCACTTTGGAACTTCGAGGGACGATCGATGGCGGATGGCAGGATAACCATCCAACTGCTGGCTTTGAAATACACACGCTGTAGACGGGCAGCAGCGTCTTCGGTGCGACAAAGCCAGCCCTGCGGTCACCCGTCTGCCCAGTGTGGTGACTATGGGCAATACACATGAGTTCAGAACTTGTGGAGGGTTATGTTCAGCAGTGGACTGCAATAGGCTGAAATGATAAAATGAAGCCACTATTATTTATTACAAATTTACAACAGTAAATTTTGTGACGAAATTAAAAATACTGTAACTAAATAATATAAAATATATAAATACTGTTCTAAAAGTCGTTATAAGTATGTATTGTACTTGTATTTGCAACTTTAAAGTGTAAAGTTTGTATTAATTGTCTACAGCTGGCAGCACAGATAGTTCTTCGGGCAAGGATGTGAGCGGTCTAGATATCGATTCTTACCAGCACAAGGGATCGGTGAGTCCTTTTCTTGTAACTTTATGAAAGAACTAATTAGATGTACTTGACACCATTCTGGTCACTATCAGGTGTATATGATTATAACCGGGACCGACAGCTTAACGTGCTCTCTGAGGCACGGTGGGGAGACCCACAAGGACTAACGACCGGACCTAAATATTTGTACAAATACAAATATCCATTCTGAGCGGGAATAGAAACAGCAATTTTATGACTGCCAATTTAATTTTCTTAAGAAATAAGGTTTTTATAGAATAAAAAAATGTAAAAATTTATTAAAAAAAAAAAAAAAAAACGAGTGTGCTTTAGACCAGTGTTCCGTAAACTTTTCGTGTTCAAGGTACACCTAGGAATAGGAAAATATTTTGGAGGTACACCACAAATGAAAAATCATTTTTTAAGTAACATTAACCAACATTTATTTATTAACTAGCTTCTGCGCGCGACTTCGTCGGCGTGGACTCCGCTCCTATTGGTCTTAGCGTGATGAAACATAGCCTGTAGCCTTCCTCAATAAATGGGCTATCTAACACAGAAAGAATTTTTCAAATCGGCCCAGTAGTTCCAGAGATTACCGCGTTCAAACAAACAAACAAACAAACAAACTCTTCAGCTTTATTATATTAGTATAGATTATTGAAACAATATTTATTATTAATCAATAAACGTAAACTTTATTTTTCCGAGGCACACCAATAAACGACCACGGCACACCAGTGTGCCGCGGTACACCCTTTGCGGAACACTGCTTTAGACCACACGATTGAAGTAAAACTTCTTTAGCTCCTACAGTAATATACGAAAAGTAACTCTCTCCTTCTATCATCACTAACTTTTATATCCCTCTCAACTCCCGTTCGCCTCGCCCGATCACACTTTTTGTCACGCTCTAGTCACGCATTTACCAGCTTACTTCCCAAGTCAAGCTTGCGTAAAGAAGTTTTACTTAGAAAATAAAAATTATTTAATGATCATATCAGCGACCGCTAGTGTGTGCTCGTAACATTATCAAAGGCAACCTTCCAGCAGGTGGAGCCCCCAGCGATGGGCCAGTTCCTCTTGCCCCTGCTCAGCGCGGACCCCACTGCCCCCGACCCCGAACACTTTCTGATCCGCCACGAGGACATATTACAGGTAAGGATTCATTTCAATAGTAAACAGAATTGAAAAAAATTTCCAAATCTCTGTGTATCTATAATTTTCTTGTTGAAATACTAATTTATTATTTACTAAATGTGTCCCGCAGTTTCACACTCAATAATTTGAAGAAAAAAGTATTAGTCCGGGATCCCTAGTACATTTTTTTCACTTGACTACTATCAAGCTAATTTTCCGGGAGTAGCTTCATTTTGATGAGACGCCCAAAAATGTTCTCTACGAAAACTCTCTGTTGTGGTAGGTAATAGGTAGCAGGGGATAGAGCAGCAGTGAGCATAAGACCGGGATAACTTACCACGCAATTTGGAGGACAATATTACTATTAAATGATATAGATATTAACTAACTAAAAGAAAACAAAAATCAGCTGGTTAGTAATAAATTTTGATGACCTTACGAGGTCATCAAATTGACCTCGTAAGGTACCGTTCCAAACCTAACAATTCAATTACAAATAGTCTAAACTAAATTAACTTAACTAAGCAACATAGATGAATTTATAAACAAAACTAGCTGACCTGGCGAACTTCGTACCGCCTTTTTTTTCTCTTAAATATAATAATTACATATACCAAAATAAAATATAGCCTATCTTTCAAGTTGGATCAAACTGCACACGGTGTGCAAATTTGATTAAAATCGGTTAAGTGGTTTAGGAGTCCATTGAGGACAAACATTGAGACACGAGATTTATATATAAACAAAATTTTAAGAAAAGAAAACTTATAAAATTACTTCAAAATAAGCGCGGAGCGGTACCCCAACGTGACGTTGATTTTTTTAAAATTATTAATACTCGTACATACTTAGGTACTATAAGATTGAGTTTCTTTCATTATTTTTTACTTCTTAAAGGGAACTCAGGTTATTGTGTCGGGAGTTTTTTAAAATATTTAATTTAATTCTTTTTGCAGTATAAAAAATAAAAAAATAATAAAACAAAAAAACCAGATCTCCATTTATTAGTATAGAATATACATAGAAGATTTATGAGAGTGAAAAATAATATTTGTATGTGATGATTTTTGTTTTTTAGAAGGTTTTTTACAAGCTTAATAATTAATGTTCTTGTTACAGCTTCTAGCATCTGCGGAAGATAGCGTAAGAGATGACATAGCTTTAGATGACGATGCTGCGTTGGATTCAGCGCCTGACATGTAAGCTCATTTATTTATTTACTAGCTGACCCCGCAAACGTTGTTTTGCCATATATGTTATTAACCCCCGAAACCTCCTCTTGTGGGTGGAATTTCGTAAAATCCGTTCTTAGCTGACCTCTACTCGGCGAAAGGAATATTCCTACCAAATTTCAAGTCTCTGCACCTTATGGTTCCAGAGATATCGTGATGAGTCAATATATGGGTGGAAATCTCTTTTATATATGTATAGAATTATTTATTACTACTTTATTGCACAATACATTAAATAATTGTACAAAAGGCGGGCTTAATACTAAAAGCATTCTCTACCAGCCAACCTAGCGTACCAAGCGTACAAGAGCGGACGTTTGTAGGTGTGCAAAGAGAAAAAAATTGTTTGATGTTATTATTGTTCGATGGGCTGGTGCAGTGGTTATAGTGAGTGACTACCATGCTAGTGGTCATAGGTTTAATCCTGGTATATGTAGAATATTTGTGCAGCCTGTACGTACGTTTATCTTGGTCTGGACGGACAGACATGTGTACTCCTATAAGGTTCCAGAAAGCAGAAATGGGAGTAAATCTCTAAAAAGTGATTAGTTTATCCAAAATTAAATATAAATTAAATTTTTATGTGATTATGATTTGTATGTCATTCGCAGGTTGAGCAGTGAAATGTATGAGTGTGAAGAACCGGTTGTGACGCCGGAGGACGAAGCCGCGCTCCTGCACTATGTGTGCGGTAGGTTTCATGCATTTACATTGTTTGCATTTTGCGATAAATTATCTGCAATACTTATATTCTTTAGAATTGTTGTGATTTGAAACATGATGTAACGAAATTGCGTCACGATAAAGAAACAAACACATAAATGTATAGGAGAGACTGAGATAGAATACATTATTATAGTATTTTATATTCTCCCTGGAAAAAATCTAGTAGACTACTTTTCAGAAGTTCTTTCATGTCTAAATTGCACACACACACACACACACACACACACACACACACACACACACACACACACACACACACACTTCTGTATTGATGGTAAACGCTTACCGTAGCCTATAGTTGCCAACCCTACCCTCGACTCGATCCAAAAGCTCTGTTTACCTTACTCACCAACAGGAACACAACACTGTTTGAAAGCAGTATTATTTAGCTGTGATCTTCTGTAAGGTGGAGGTACTTCCCCAGTCCGGCTGCTCCAGATTTTCAGCAGTATATATCCTGCTGTGCCCATCCTCAATGATCAGATCTTAAAATTGTTGCATTGTCTCTTAATATGAGAAACTATAACAAATACCATTGTCCCCAGAAGCCGAGCAGACGAATAACTCAAAGGATGTCCAGTTCAAACCCGTCGAGGAGTGGCTCCTGGGCGTCTATCACTCGTGGTGTGAGATCAGTGCGCTGATGTATACACTAATCGGGACCAATATGTGAGGCCTACTTTTATAAGTATTGTTTTCTAATATTTACGCGAATTTCATTCATTATAATGAAATTACTTTTTCGGGTTTTATCGCGGTTTATTGAGTTTTTTTGATGCCCGAAGTTTCAGTCATCCTGTGACTATGGTTGCTGTGAAGCAGCCTTTCCCAAAGTGGGCGATAACGCCCCGTTGTGGGCGCTGCAGGCCCAAAGGGGGGCGATAAGAGACCCAGAAAAAAATGGGGGCGTTGTGTAGTGGTTTTAGGGGTGATTTGTAATTTAATCTATAAGGACGCTTAGACACCGACTGAGCTCTCGACTCTCGACCTTCAAGACTGTAAGATCATTTAAAATGTAAAGTATCCGAAACGTCGGGCATCTAAAAAATTTAATAAACCGCAATAAAATTGAATAAAATTGTTTCATTATAATTTTAAAAAAAAAAAAACATAAGATGGAGATGCCTAGTTTCCCGAGTGCTGATAATTATGACATTTAGTGGTGTCCAATCGATAATTTTCAATCAAAAGCATACTATACCTTAGTATATAAGGCGTTTGACTGGTAACTGTGGTCCTTCAAATGTTTCCTTTAGGTGTTATAAATAACGTTACACATGATAAAAATCCTAACCCATATTAAAATTTTACTTAGTCTTCATACACAAGCTACTATGGCAAGGTAGTTCTGCATAAACCGTCCGATGAGCGGGTAAGCAGTAAGTACGGCCATAATGTACGTTGAAAAAAATTATAAGAGAAATAGTAATTTCCATATGCTGTTCTGTAGTTGTATGCGGCAGTTAGTATTAATATTTGTGCGCTAACGAAAGGTATCATGCGGAACGAGTCTATCAAAGTAGTGTGTATATTTAAGCAGTCAAATTAAAAAATGGGCTAGGCGTTATTTGTCTTACGGAACCTGTTACACATATAGAACCTTCTATTTGAAGGAACGCAGTTTGAAGTCGAACATCCCATGTAGGTTATAGTACCGATTTTGATAACACAGTTGAATGGAAATGGATCAAGAGTCCGCGAGGGCCAGACTTTTGTACCTGATATGTGCCAAAACCACTGTGAGTTTAGCTTTATATTTGGCCAGCTTGTAACTGTGTTGGGAGTATACGCTGAGAAACTTTCAGCTTTTATAAAATGACCTCCATCGTCGAGGGCTCCTGCGTTAGAAAGACGTCACTTTAATCACACGTTGTATACGCTTCAGCCTGTTATATCCCACTGCTGGGATCAGAGTTTAATCCATCACGCTGCTCCAATGCAGGTTGGCAGATATATTCCTTACTACGAGTAGCTATGGCTATCAGGTGTACATGATAAGAACTGGGACCGACAGCTTAACGTGCTCTCCGAGGCACGGTGGGGAGACCCGCAAGGACTAACGACCACCAGACCAGAAATAAATATTTGTACAAATATCATCACTCCTAGCGGGAATCGAACCCGCAACCGTCGTAGTTATTGATTAGGTTAAGGATGCTATAACACCCGCCACCATATCATTGCCCCCCCTTCCCCCCCAGGAGCGTGGAGCGCGCGCAGTCGGGGTGGTCGTACCGCGCGCGGTTCGGCTGCCACTGCCGCCTGTGCCTGTCGCTGGCCAGCAACGCGCCCGCGCTGCACCGCCTGCTGGCCGCGCTGCTGCGGGACCTGGCGCACGGTGAGTGACGGGGAGGCAGGGTGGAGGGGATGGCTCCCCCAGGAGTCGGCTGCCACTGCCGCCTGTGCCTGTCGCTGGCCAGCAACGCGCCCGCGCTGCACCGCCTGCTGGCCGCGCTGCTGCGGGACCTGGCGCACGGTGAGTGACGGGGAGGCAGGGTGGAGGGGATGGCTCCCCCAGGAGTCGGCTGCCACTGCCGCCTGTGCCTGTCGCTGGCCAGCAACGCGCCCGCGCTGCACCGCCTGCTGGCCGCGCTGCTGCGGGACCTGGCGCACGGTGAGTGACGGGGAGGCAGGGTGGAGGGGATGGCTCCCCCAGGAGTCGGCTGCCACTGCCGCCTGTGCCTGTCGCTGGCCAGCAACGCGCCCGCGCTGCACCGCCTGCTGGCCGCGCTGCTGCGGGACCTGGCGCACGGTGAGTGACGGGGAGGCAGGGTGGAGGGGATGGCTCCCCCAGGAGTCGGCTGCCACTGCCGCCTGTGCCTGTCGCTGGCCAGCAACGCGCCCGCGCTGCACCGCCTGCTGGCCGCGCTGCTGCGGGACCTGGCGCACGGTGAGTGACGGGGAGGCAGGGTGGAGGGGATGGCTCCCCCAGGAGTCGGCTGCCACTGCCGCCTGTGCCTGTCGCTGGCCAGCAACGCGCCCGCGCTGCACCGCCTGCTGGCCGCGCTGCTGCGGGACCTGGCGCACGGTGAGTGACGGGGAGGCAGGGTGGAGGGGATGGCTCCCCCAGGAGTCGGCTGCCACTGCCGCCTGTGCCTGTCGCTGGCCAGCAACGCGCCCGCGCTGCACCGCCTGCTGGCCGCGCTGCTGCGGGACCTGGCGCACGGTGAGTGACGGGGAGGCAGGGTGGAGGGGATGGCTCCCCCAGGAGTCGGCTGCCACTGCCGCCTGTGCCTGTCGCTGGCCAGCAACGCGCCCGCGCTGCACCGCCTGCTGGCCGCGCTGCTGCGGGACCTGGCGCACGGTGAGTGACGGGGAGGCAGGGTGGAGGGGATGGCTCCCCCAGGAGCGTGGAGTGTGCGCAGTCGGGGCGATCGTACCGCGCGCGGTTATACAGATGGATGATCGTAATTGGCATTTATGATTATATTTCAATCTTGTTTTTTAATAACTATTTCTGTTCTGTGTACCATTTCTAATAAATAAATAAATTATTCTCAGGTGGCAACACTGCACCTATAGGTGCCCATCTAGTACGAGCGCTTCGACTCACGCCCGGCCGGGAAAGTCGCCCCGCCGACTGGGATTTGCAGAGGTTACAGAGGGTCAACGTTTGTGATGACGGTCAGTGCCAACTTACGCTTACGTTTCAGCCTGTAATATCCCACTGGCAGTATATTTTATTATGTTTTGTTTATCTGTCTTGACAAAAAAAAATGTAGTATGTAAAAACCCTAAATTTTCACCCTTCAACCACCAACCCCTATTTTTTACTAGCGTTTAGCGACAAAACAACGTTTACCGGGTCAGCTAGTATGTATGTATAATTTCGTCTGTCTGTTCGCAGGAGCCTCGATAATCCACGAGCATCTGATAAGGTTCGCGCTTGAGAACGAAGTGGCCGACCAGATCGTCAACAGCATCTGTCTCTGTCGAGTGTACGAGCGGCCTTTTGCTAAAGAGTGAGTATTTTGTGCTTTATAAACAACAGTACGCTCCAACGGATTGTAATCCATCGTCCAATTGTTGACACAATAACCCCGCCCCCACTGTTGACATAACTTTTATCAAGGAATTCTGGCTACTTAACCCATCCCATACGACGTGTTGGCGCAACAGTCACAGCACTGGTTTGTGGCTGTAGCGCTGGCGGTTGCGGGTTCGATCCCCGCACATGACAAACATGGCCGTTACCATTATGGACCATACAGATGTATCCCGCTGTCTGGGTGTTTGTGCAGTCCTTGTGGGTCTCCCAACCGTGTCTCTGAGAGTACGTTAAGCTCTCGGCCCCGGTTGTTGTCATGTACACCTGATAGCGATCGTTACTCATAGTAGGGAATATATCCGCCAACCCGCATTGGAGCAGCATGGTGGATTAAGCTCCGATCCTTCTCGTACATGGGGAAAGAGGCCTATGCCCAACAGTGGGATATTACGGGCTGAAACGTTAACCCATCCCAAAACAACATGAAAATCTAAGAGCCCTTCGTACAGTAATGTCTATCATTATTTAGTCATTATGGCACAACTGCAGCACGACTGACTTAGTTGTATTTTAATTAATGACCTATATTTTTGTCCTTGTGTTATAATAATGTCAATGGACCGCTATACCTTCATTTGTCTATCTTAATAGCGTCATCGATTCCTTAAATTTACTGAGGCTCTGAAATCGAATCAGTAAGGTAATTGATTTACCACTAAAATACTTATTATATTTTTTATATATATATTTTTTTTTATAATTTACAGATTCGCAATGGAGAGGTTGTGCAAGCTTCTGGATAATTTTAAGACGGCTTCCTCAATAACGTTTAAGGTAATTTTATGAATGACTAACTTTCCAATGTGGCTTCGCCCGCGTGGTCTACACGATTTAAACTTGAGTTTTTTTACTAAAACCAGGTCGGCAAACAAGCATACGGCTCACCTGATGGTAAGAGATTACTGTAGTAGCCTATAACATCTGCAATATCAGAAGCATCTCAAGCGCGTTAACGACCCTATCCCTAATATCTCTCTCGCTCTTGTGTTCTCTCTCTACCTTTCTCTCTCCCCTCTTCTCTCCTCCTCCCTCCATCTCCCCTCTCTCCCCCTCTCCATTTGTCACCTCTGTCTCTTCCTCTCGTCCTATCTCACACACACACTCACTCTCAATTCGTAACGATCACTTGTGAGGAAGTAATAAAGTATTTTTTTTTCATTAATTTCGTTGGCATAGGTGGAGATGGTCCCCGAGGAGGGCGCGGGTGCGCGCGCCGGTGCTGTGTGGAGCGAGGCGGCGCGGGCGCGCCTGGCGCGCTGCCTGGCGCCGCACCAGCGCCGCTCCACTAGCGAGCGACTCGCGCACATGGCGGCGCGCACGGCGCCTCACGACCGTACGTATACTACTGGGCCGGCGAACTGTGATTCTTTGCCGACTTAGTTATATAAAAAAAAAATTGCGTGTGACACATGTCAGAAGTGAAACTTCTTTGACAAACTAATTTAAAATTATTTACATAGATTTACAAAGTAGTGCGGTGTGCAGCGCGGCGCGCCCTTCCCTGTCTTTTTGCCGTTGCATCCGGTTTGAAATCACAACGATTCTAAAGAAGTTTCACTTCAAAAAAAAAAAAAAAGACAATGGTACGGCTCACCTGATGTTAAGCTGTTACTGTTGCTTATAGACGCCTGCAACACCAAAAACATCACAAGCGCGTAGGCGACCCCACTCCAGGGTTGGATTAAAAAAAAAATTGACAAAAATGTTTTTCAAAGGGTAAAAAAGAATGAAAACTTTTGGTCAGATCGAAAGGGGTCAGTTTCAAAAGTGGTCAATTTTGCACGGAATACCACCCCCCCCTTCCTTCCTCCGTTACAAATACACCCGGTATAATATCAATATATTATACCGGGTGTATTTGGAACGGAACGGGAGTATTTGGAACGCTTGAAAAGATTTAAACCTAATAATATACTATTTATATACTATATAATGCATATAACGTGATCGTGATGTATATTACACCCAGACTCGGGGTAGGAATCGAACCCACAACCCCCGGAGCAGAAAGCAGGGTCACTACAAACTGCGCCAACGGGCTAGTCAATTTATGTATTGTCCATTTTTTTTAATCCGTCCCTTTTAGTAAACAAATCCCTGTCAACACGTAATTCACGTTTTTTCCGCATTTATCACTCACTTTCACAACATATTAGCTTACGGACATTTGAAAAACTCCATTTAATATTTATTTCACTAAAAACAAATATCCATTTATCATTTTAAACACATAAAATTTACTAAAATACGAATATTGACAGTACAGATAATCAATATTTTTGAATATGACATATCAATATCTTTTTTTAGAGGTGAATGAGTATAAAGAATTAATAAAATGAGTGATAAATTAGGCCGTATTCTTTACTTATATTTTAAATTTTCACGAACTATAATTTGTTAAAAAACTATAAAACAATGTTACCGTAAAGCGATTTGCACAGACATGTGATTTGTTATTAAGTTGTTATATATATATTATTGTTTTTTTTTTGTTGAGCGCAAAATATGCTTACAAAATATTACAAATATCAATCTTTAATAATAAAGTGTTTATTGTAAGGGTTTTATTTTATGTTATGAATATTTCTGAATATCGTTTTCACCCTGAACATTTTTTTACTCTATCCCATATAATATAAAAGTATAGCACATAGCACTGGCAAAAACAATGTTATCAGTCCTTTTGTTTAGATGTTAGAGCGAGTGCGCATAATGATATTGTGTGACATATTGTTTTTTATAATTGTATCACATTGCTGAACTTTAAAAAAAAATGAATAAAGATGGCTATAACAAAAAAGTTATTGACGAAATGGCAGCCCGCATAAACATAATTTTTTTAAGTTGCCATTGCGAATTAAATCCTATTGAACTCATTTGGGCACAAGTAACAGGTTACATAGGCAAAAATAATAAAAGTTTTAAAATGGCAGAAGTCAAGGAGCTCTTAAAAGAAGGCTTAAATCAAATAAGTGCGGGGTCGTGGAGGAAAAGTATTGATCATATCATAAAAGAACCACGTCTCTGAAGAGTCCTGCGATTCATTAGAAAGTATGGACAGTGATTAGAAAATAAAGCACCTTATTGGCGTTTTTTTTTTTTGTATTCAAATATTTTCCTTTAATATTTTCATGAATAAACCAGTGACAATATTTTATTTATCTATTCCAGTCAGTCCAATTTTTTTTTTATTCTGTACCTTTACTAATTATTAACAAAATTATTCAATATATTATCAGTTTTTGAAATAATTTCAGCAATATGGTATCGTTAAATATTTAAAATGAATAAATATAAATATTTATAATATAATATTAAATATTTAAAATGAATGAATTTTATAATGAATTTTACTTATCTATGGCTTATTAATATTGTTCATTCATTTGTTCTTTGTGTCACTTCACTAAACTATACATTACTCTAGCATTACTCTAATTGTCTATGGTCGTAAGTACGCCATATTTGTTTACCGATTGGGACACTAAAAAAAATAGAATATAGTATACTTAATTTTTTTTTAATGTTATTTCAGTGAGCGCCTGGTCCGGCTACAAACACCGCTGCGATTGTCTCACTCCAAGAACGCTGTGCGCTCAACAACGGAAACAGCTGTTGAGGTACGGCAACTATACAAAATTTTTGATAACTTTACAAAGAATAAGAATCAAATAACTGACACTTAACAAACCTTGAGACTTAAAATTAACTGAGGTAGGGCACAGCAGGAAATTTCCTGCTCAAAATATGGAGCAGCCCGACTGGGGTAGTACCTCAACCTTACAGAAGATCACAGCTAAATAATACTGTTTTCAAGCATTATTGTGTTCCTGTTGGTGAGTAAGGTGACCAGAGCTCCTGGGGGGGATTTGGGGGTAGGGTCGGCAACGCGCTTGCGATACTTCTGGTGTTGCAGGCATCTATAGGCTACGGTAATTGCTTACCATCAGGTGAGCCGTACGCTTGTTTGCCAACTTAGTGATATAAAAAAAAAAAAACAAAGCTGTAACAGATTGGGTTGTGTACATTTAATTTATTTTTGTAACTATTAAGTGATACAAATTTAAAAAAAAAGTGAGTGTGTACTTATGTATGCACGTAAGAAGTTATACTTTATTGGCTAGCTAATGTGTTCTTGTAAGTTTTCCTATATTAATAAAAAGTTGATTTCATATCAGGAATCTTAACAGTTTCAATTAATTAAAGCCTAAACGCAGTAGTAACACTGTATAATCGATGCCAAAATATGATATATTTTTTTATATTTAATTTTGCGTCTGTCCATCTAATTGTCCTAAAATGGCAATCGCGGCATAAAATTTTGTATAATGTTAAAAAATTGTTATTTAGTTATGCACAAAAAGGTATACAGGTCTCTTTCATGTGGATTCCATCACATAGGGGCATAACAGGAAATGAGATAGTAGATAAAATTGCACGTGATGGAACCAACATGTTGGATGTTAGCTCCATAGTAAAAGTACCTTTGACCGACTGTTATCAATCTATTGACAATCAGATCAATAGTTTATGGGTCGAATTTTGGAAACAAGATCAAGAAGAGAAGGGTAAATGGTATGGAAATGTTCAAGTAAATCTACCTATAGCACCATGGTATAACAAACTGAAAATGGCCAGTCGGGACTTTATTACGACTATAAACAGACTGCGTTTTGGTCACTCCACCGTCCCGGCCCATCTGGCTCGGTTGGGCATAGTGGAGAGTAGCTACTGCACCTTCTGCAATAACTCAGTTGGTGATATCGAACATTTCATATTTATATGTGAGCGCTTTTCGTTTGATAGATTAATTCTTGTCAGTGAAATTAGTGACATAGTGCAAAATCAAGTGACAGTGCAAGATCCCTCCCGCCGCCTGAGTGATATGTTAAAAAATAGATCCTATTACGTGCCTCTATATAAATTCATCAAAAATACAGTGGGGAAATTATAATAAATCGAATAAAAATACTCAAGACTTGGCCTAAAGGTCTAGATACCAGGCCATAAACTCCAAAAAAAAAAAAAAAGTGTTGATAATGACTGAAAATGTTTTTTATCATCATATCAAAATTTTCGATCCAGCAAGACGCCTGTAATTATAAACTACAGCCTGTTTTCTTTCAGTTTAAATATTTTCTCGACATGCAGGTTTTATGGGCATCTCGTAGAACTTTAGAAATAGCACTGTGTTGTCATATTTAGAGCATTTTTTCAGAATAGTAATGACCATTACATTTTTTTTTGTTTTGTATTTCAGAATTTCCTTCTTTGGTATGATGCAAGCTGTGAACGAGTTCAACGGGTCCAAGGATGTGTTAGATAAGGTATGTGATAACAATAAACTATTTATTGAACCCATTTCGACTGATGTTTTGTATACATCTTGTAAATGTTATGTGGTTTTAGGTTTAAAGAATATTTATTTCTCATTAAAAACATACAGTCACTTACATGAGAAATTATAAACATATGTAGGTAAAAATATAAAAAAAATTGTCCAGCAGTTCGCAGTTACATTACACATACCAACATTTACATACTAAACTGACCATTCTTCAATCTAATCTCTATCTCTATTCTTTTTAATATCATATCAAAAGTTCAAAAGTATCAAGACTGTTCCAGCGGGGATCGAACCTGCACCAACGACTAACCGTGTTGGCGCTCTTAGCCAATTAAGCTATGGAACGATTTTAAAGCCGCGGTCCCTTTTATCGACCTTGTATAAAAATAACATTTCTTAAAACAGTTAAGTTATTGTTACCTTAGAAACGGTCGACCGTGTGTGTATGTTAAACATGTGTATCTTTTCTTGCAGGCGATAGATTCAGTAATGGATAGTCCGAGCAGGGATTTGCAACAAGGGGACGGCACTGGGGCCAAGTGAGTTCATTGTACTTCTATACTAATACCGAAAAAGAGAAATACCATTAATATTAGGATCATTTTGACTGTTTTACGTACGCCCAGTTACATTTTCTTCCTCTAGATTGATTACTTATATTACAGCAGGAAATTTCCTGCTCAAAATATGGAGCAGCCCGACTGGGGTAGTACCTCGACCTTACAGAAGACCACAGCTAAATAATACTGCTTTCAAGCAGTGTTGTGTTCCTGTGAAGGGTCACCGGGTGAGTAAGGTGATAGGGTTGGCAACGCGCTTGCGATGCTTTTGGTATTGCAGACGTCTATAAGTTACGGTAATCGCTTACCATCAGGTGACCCGTACGCTTGTTATCCAACCTAGTTAGTTACATACTAGGAATGAACCAAAACATACTCGTCGTATATATATTGATGAAATTCAAACGGTATCACATCACAAGCACCGGCTTCCGATCAAAAAAAGAATGATCAAAATCGGTACACCCAGTAAAATGTCTTCCTCTTATTTGAGGCTGTTTTTTTTGTTAAAAATTTCAACCTCTGCTGTATCGAACTTTTTGGATCATTTAGGAACTTTCAGAAACCCACTATATAAATCTTCATTTAGAAGTGTCCAATGGATGAGTATGAAAAATGGTTTAAACGGTTTTTCTGTATTCGTATGTTCGAATTGAATTGCACAATAATGGACGGTGTTATGCAGTAGATGCTAGCAGAGTAACTTATACGTTAAGAAAGTAGAAGGAAAATTATAATTAATTAAAAAAAATTCATGCATTTTTGATTATTATATATATTTTACTGTCAACATATACATCTATAGTAAGGTTATGCAGAGAGAAGATTTTCTTGTAATTTTTCATTATGCGAATCATATTTTACAGTTGAATTATCCAATTTGGTGTAGTCCTTTGGAAGTCATTTCAGTCATAATTTGAAATTATATTTATCTTACAGGCCTCCCGATAACTTTGAAGATCACATGAGCAAATCGAACTCCGGCTTGGACCTGAGTGACTCCAACTTCACCGACGACCTCGATGACAGTAAGCGATAGATTTGTCAAAGTTTTTATATAACTGCGGATACGGAACGCCCAGCTGTGCTTTGGTAAAGAACAGTTAAATGTTAATATCGAAATTTAAGAAAATGTATTAAAAGTTTTGTTTTTTATCGAACTGAATATAATTATGGTATTATAATATTAATATATTTTACAATTGAAAACTGTACGGTACAGTCTACAATTGAGTGAGAGATGACATGTGAAGGGATGGTCATGAGGGAAACCAAACCCAATGAAAGTCGATCTAAAGGGACATCCATTAATTACGTGAGCTAGGTATTAAAAATCGGCCAAGTGCGGGTCGGACTCGCGCACGAAGGGTTCCTTACCATTGACTAAACTAAATATAAGTAAATTTTCTGTAAAATATTTATTTAATTATCACGCCATCTATGATGCTATTATAAAACTAACTACTAACGACTATAAAACTATTATTAGTCTATTGACGAAGTTTTCCTAATTTCTGATAGATGACGTTTTAGACTAATAAAAAATTATCGCCCCCCTTAAATGTTTATTTTATTTTGTTTTTAGTATTTGTTGTTATAGCGGCAACAGAAATACATAATTTGTGAAAATTTCAACTGTCTAGCTATCGCCGTTCTTGAGATACAGCCCGGTGACAGACGGACGGACGGACAGCGAAGTCTTAGTAAATAATAGGGTCCCGTTTTTACCCTTGAGGTACGGAACCCTAAAAAATATATTTTGAGTGTTCATTTTTCCCGCTAAAATAAATCTTTCGACTACATATTAAAATCATTTAGTTTGTGCTTTGAATTTTATTTTATTTAAATAAATTAACTATAGTATGTACAGTACCTGAACAGGTTATTATTTCCCGTCAATGATGGGATATAAGACCTTATTACACACACTTAACGGACGTCAAAAATAATATCATTTACAAAAAAAAAAAAAAAACTAAACAAAGAAAAAAGTGTTTCTGTACTTATGCATGCACGTAAGAAGTTATACTTTATTGGCTAGCTAACTTCACGTTGCTAACTTCTTCGTTGACTAGCTAACTTCAGGGTGTCGGTTTTTTTCGTGACACACGTGACGTAAAAACTCAACATTTTTCCCTAACGAGCCAAAAGAAGTACCTATAACTTCAAAAGTTAAGGAAGCAAAAATATCAACATGACGTACATTACAAACTTAGGTAATGTACCAAGTGTCAATATCGAAATCAAAATGAAAACCAATTTCATTCAAATAGGCTTCAAAAGCACTCTTGAATCGTCATTTTACAAATTAAAATCTTAAAGTGATTATTATTTTTAAATGTGAAGCTACCGCCGATTCGGAATGTAGATTCTGCAGAGAGGAATCGGCAAGAAACTCCGCAGTTACTCCATATCCAGCAACCTTAATAACTTAACCATCAATGTTGTCATTATAATCAAACAACTTTTTCGGATTTTATCGCGCTCTATTAGGTTTTTGAAGTGAAACTTCTTTAGGCGCGTGAGGGGTAAAATCTGAGCGAACGCTAACGCGGCAACGTCAGGGATGGTCAGTACTTGGATGGGTGACCGCCTGCGAACACCGCGTAACCTTGGCTTTTTTTTGTTCCAATTCATAGTTCTTTCTTTTCGTTCGTTCTTCAATTTGCCAAAAAGTGTACTTTGTACACAATTTTTTTTAAATGCCCAACGTTTCGACCATGTTAACGGGAGGACTCATCCCCATTGTGATCCCCAGGTTCAGACTCGGACGGGTCCCCGTCGTCGTCATCGGGGTCCGGAGGTGGGAGGCTGTGCCGGTCCGTCCAACGGCTGATGAGGTCCATCGCGGCCATCGAGAGGCTCATGGACCGCGTGCTGAGGCACTGTGACCGGTGGACAGACAGGGACGCGAGGTGAGGATGATGGACATACATAGTTCATCTTGTTTATTATTATTATTAACGAAAGTATAAAATCCCTCTATGTAAGCGCTGTGTACTTTTTCAACCGATTTCTAAAGGAAGAGGTTCTCAATTCGATTTAATTAATTTTTTTTTTCATGTGTGTTACCGACCGATTTCGATGTTTCTTTTTTTTGATCGAAAGGTGGTGTGTGTCATGTGATCCCGTTTAAATTTAATTAAGATTAAACAACTACTTTTACTCGATTTATCGCTAATAATGCGTATTTATTGACTACTTTTTCGTCGACCTACGTTGTATTATACTTCATAACTTACATCAGTTTTTAACTGGGGTAGGGCTCGGCATGAAATTTCCTGCACAAAATATGGAGCAGCCCGACTGGGGTAGTACCTCGACCTTACAGAAGACCACAGCTAAATAATACTGTTTTCAAGCAGTGTTGTGTTCCTGTTGATGAGTGAGGTGACCAGAGCTCCTGGGGGGGATTGGGTTAAGGGAAATCACGCTTTCGATACTTCTGGTGTTGCAGGCGTCTATAAGCTACAGTAACTACTTACCATCAGGTGAGCCGTACGCTTGTTTGCCGACCAATTTATATTAAAAGAAAAAAACGTGTGTGTGTCAGCTCCGAAGCACGACTGGAGTTTACTCCTTCAGATCGACTGTCTAAATAGGCACAAAAAAGGCTTACTAGTCTAAGAAAAATATTAACACCATATCAAATGGTAAATAAACGAATCGAAAACGTAACAAGGTCATTCAGTCAGTAGATTTTATAACACATATCAGTACTATAATAAAAGTGAATGTATGTCTGTTTTTCAGACGCCGTGTACACGCCGGTTTGTCGGAAGTAGACCGGAAGCTAATGGCGATGTACCGCAGACTTCCGGATGTCCACCGGAGGCAGTTGCAGCTGTACCGGAAGCAGAAGAGACTTTCCACGGTGAGTACTGAACTAGTACAGTAGACTACGTGTTATCTGTTCGATCGCTGAGTTCCTTCGAATGAGCGGTCCTGTAGGTGTGAAAAAAAAAAGAGTGATATAGACCACACGACTGAAGTAAAACTTCTTTAGCTTTATCCAACTTATATCTCCCTCTCGACTTCCGTTCGCCTCGCCCGATCACACTTTTCGTAACGCTCTCGTCACGCATTCACCATCTTATTCCAAAAGTCAGGCGTGTGTAAAGAAGTTTTACTTCAAATAAAGTTAAAGAGATGAATATATTTTGAAATATCACGGTAATCGTTGAGAAGTAAACTATAGTTATAATTACTGTATTATTTTGTACAACGCAAGTTGTTGAAATTTTTAATAACTAACTACTTTAGTCGACAATGGACCATTACGGCAATTACCGTTAAGGTGGAGATTGACTTGTAACATTTTGGTGTAATGTATCGCGTTCGTGTAACAGAAACCAAAGACTGACGTGTAACGTTAGTTTGTAATGTATCATTCGCGGCGAGCGCCGCGTGCTCCACTCGGCTGTCGGTATTTTCGCGAATCCCTTTAAGTGTTACATTACAAGTCAGTACACAACGCACGTCGCGTCGTCGCGAAAACACACAACCTCTACGTCTGAAATTATGAAACGAAATGGATGGAGCACACTTGAACCAAGAGTTCGAATGATACATTACAAACACACGTTACAAGTCAGTCTGTGTCGCCGTATTGTAGCAAGATCGCCTCGAATGATACATTACAAACAAACGGTACAAGCCAATCTCCACCTTTAGAGGCCGTCCATAAGATACGACACCCGAAATTTTACTATTTAGAACCGCCTCTACCCTCTTTTTTTACCCTAATTCACGCATTTAACGATGTCCCTAACAAATATTACGTCACATAAGCTGACCCTGACTTTTCACAGTTATGAAAATTTTTAATAACCGTCAAGTTGTGAAAAAAAAATAATTGATGAACTATGAATGTCAATTTTTCTTCGACCTGGGGCCCTTCTCATTGTCACATCTCGTCGTCTAAGCATGGACTCCCCTTCCCCTTGTTTTTGAACGGCTTCCTAGATAGCTCTACGACATTATGACATCTCGTCACGATAAGCACCCCCCCCCCTTCCCCCGTGATTGCGCATGTATTTCGTTAGACCCCTCCCTCATTGTCAAATCTCGTCAAGATAAGTAAAGACCCCCGTTTCCCTTATTTGCGAAAGTATCTCCTTAGATCCCGAAGGTCCTTTCCTTTCGGGAGAACGTATTTTAAGGACGGTCCCCCACGGGTAGTGTTAGGGCACTGCCTGGAGTTTTGCGGGCAGTGGGCGGCAGCGGCAGCGGCGCGGGAGCGGCCGGATCTTATGCGTACAGTCAAATGGACCGACACTCGAAAACAGCGGCGTGGCAGCGGCGCGGTGTCGGGAAATTAGCGGTGACTCCAGTCAAGCGGTGACCGATCGCGCGTCAGCATTGCAGTGTCGTTGTGTGAGCGCAACGGCAATGTTTATACGCGAGCGACAAAGACAAAAGATGAGGGGCCGGTGTGCGAAATTCTTCGTCGTAAGCGGCCGTACTATAGCTAGCTACGCGATCTGCCGCTGGTTTCGAGAACGGTTAGGCGTTGCCCGCGCCGCTCCCGCTCCGCTGCCCGCAAATTTCCAGGCAGCGCACTTAGCGTTAGTGGTAGTGGTGGTGGTATTGGGAGTGGTGCGAGTGATCGCGGGTGTCGCAGGTGTGCGCGCAGCTGGCGGGCGGGCGCGCGCCGGCGCCGCCGCCGCCCGGCTCGCCGCCGCCCGCGCCCGCGCACGCGCCCTGCCGCCCGCTGTGCCCCGAGTACCATCTGCAGCGGTTCAAGGAGGTACGCGCTCTGTAGCTGGTGAGGTGGTGGTAGTGTGTGGTAGTGTGCCGCAGGTGTGCGCGCAGCTGGCGGGCGGGCGCGCGCCGGCGCCGCCGCCGCCCGGCTCGCCGCCGCCCGCGCCCGCGCACGCGCCCTGCCGCCCGCTGTGCCCCGAGTACCATCTGCAGCGGTTCAAGGAGGTACGCGCTCTGTAGCTGGTGAGGTGGTGGTAGTGTGTGGTAGTGTGCCGCAGGTGTGCGCGCAGCTGGCGGGCGGGCGCGCGCCGGCGCCGCCGCCGCCCGGCTCGCCGCCGCCCGCGCCCGCGCACGCGCCCTGCCGCCCGCTGTGCCCCGAGTACCATCTGCAGCGGTTCAAGGAGGTACGCGCTCTGTAGCTGGTGAGGTGGTGGTAGTGTGTGGTAGTGTGCCGCAGGTGTGCGCGCAGCTGGCGGGCGGGCGCGCGCCGGCGCCGCCGCCGCCCGGCTCGCCGCCGCCCGCGCCCGCGCACGCGCCCTGCCGCCCGCTGTGCCCCGAGTACCATCTGCAGCGGTTCAAGGAGGTACGCGCTCTGTAGCTGGTGAGGTGGTGGTAGTGTGTGGTAGTGTGCCGCAGGTGTGCGCGCAGCTGGCGGGCGGGCGCGCGCCGGCGCCGCCGCCGCCCGGCTCGCCGCCGCCCGCGCCCGCGCACGCGCCCTGCCGCCCGCTGTGCCCCGAGTACCATCTGCAGCGGTTCAAGGAGGTACGCGCTCTGTAGCTGGTGAGGTGGTGGTAGTGTGTGGTAGTGTGCCGCAGGTGTGCGCGCAGCTGGCGGGCGGGCGCGCGCCGGCGCCGCCGCCGCCCGGCTCGCCGCCGCCCGCGCCCGCGCACGCGCCCTGCCGCCCGCTGTGCCCCGAGTACCATCTGCAGCGGTTCAAGGAGGTACGCGCTCTGTAGCTGGTGAGGTGGTGGTAGTGTGTGGTAGTGTGCCGCAGGTGTGCGCGCAGCTGGCGGGCGGGCGCGCGCCGGCGCCGCCGCCGCCCGGCTCGCCGCCGCCCGCGCCCGCGCACGCGCCCTGCCGCCCGCTGTGCCCCGAGTACCATCTGCAGCGGTTCAAGGAGGTACGCGCTCTGTAGCTGGTGAGGTGGTGGTAGTGTGTGGTAGTGTGCCGCAGGTGTGCGCGCAGCTGGCGGGCGGGCGCGCGCCGGCGCCGCCGCCGCCCGGCTCGCCGCCGCCCGCGCCCGCGCACGCGCCCTGCCGCCCGCTGTGCCCCGAGTACCATCTGCAGCGGTTCAAGGAGGTACGCGCTCTGTAGCTGGTGAGGTGGTGGTAGTGTGTGGTAGTGTGCCGCAGGTGTGCGCGCAGCTGGCGGGCGGGCGCGCGCCGGCGCCGCCGCCGCCCGGCTCGCCGCCGCCCGCGCCCGCGCACGCGCCCTGCCGCCCGCTGTGCCCCGAGTACCATCTGCAGCGGTTCAAGGAGGTACGCGCTCTGTAGCTGGTGAGGTGGTGGTAGTGTGTGGTAGTGTGCCGCAGGTGTGCGCGCAGCTGGCGGGCGGGCGCGCGCCGGCGCCGCCGCCGCCCGGCTCGCCGCCGCCCGCGCCCGCGCACGCGCCCTGCCGCCCGCTGTGCCCCGAGTACCATCTGCAGCGGTTCAAGGAGGTACGCGCTCTGTAGCTGGTGAGGTGGTGGTAGTGTGTGGTAGTGTGCCGCAGGTGTGCGCGCAGCTGGCGGGCGGGCGCGCGCCGGCGCCGCCGCCGCCCGGCTCGCCGCCGCCCGCGCCCGCGCACGCGCCCTGCCGCCCGCTGTGCCCCGAGTACCATCTGCAGCGGTTCAAGGAGGTACGCGCTCTTTAGCTGGTGGGGTGGCGGTACTGTGTGACAAGGTGGCGGCCGAGGTGCTACTTGCTTTAGTACACAGGAAGGGGGGGGGGAGGTCTGATGCCTGATGCGGTCCATTTCGGCCATCGAGCGGCTCCTGCACCACGTCCTGAGACATCGTGATATATTTTATTTTATTTATTTTATTTTATTAGGATAGCTTACAGCTTATTATAACTATAACTAATACAGAATAAAAATCAAAAAAAGCTAATAACAAGCTACCACATATAGAGTTATAGACCTGCAGGACCGTGATGTTATGATGGTGATGACTTAATTGTGGTGATGGCAGGTGAAAAAAAGAACTTACGGAAATATTCTGTTTGTTCCTATGGTGAGTAAGGTGGACAGATCTCCTAGTGAGGCTCATGGATATACGATTCCGATACTTCTGGTAATGCAGGCGTCCATAGACTACGATAACCGTTTACCAAATGGGCCGTACGTTTGCTTGCCGCCATTTTTGTATTAAAAAGGTCGGTATTTTATTGTTATAGCTCTACGAGAATTATCACGTGATGTTGTTTGTGTGGAAAAAAACCGTATAGTCATGTAAAAAAAAAAAAAACGAATTTTAGAAAAGCTTTGGCAAAACGACCTTTTTTACCTATTTATATTAGTAGCGTAGTACTTAGTAGGTGACGGTGTATTTTTTGTATCCATAACCTTTGAAGCGAAAAGCTTTGTCAATAGCACTAACGAATTCATATTTTAATTTATTTAATACTTGTTGATCCGGCGAGCTTCGTACCACCATATTTTTTTTCATGAATATATCCATTTCTTTTTAATTTCCTCTTATACAAACCTTATTATTACAAATAAAAAAAGAATTTTGTGAAGTTTGAAAAAAGTGCAGTCGTTTTGCGATTACTTTTTGTTTATGTAAATTAATAAATTTCACAGGTACGCCGTAAGGTAATGCACATGCGTGATCAGCAGTTGTACTACCACCGCTTGAGGATGTGGCTCGAAGACCAGCTGCGTCAGGAAAGCGAGAGGTAATGAGTTAACATAATAGTTATCCCTACTAATATTACAAATTTAAATGTAAGTTTGTTTGCTACGCTTTCACGCAAAGGCTATTTAACGGATCATCATGAAACTTTTTACACATATTCTTGGAGGTATTAGAAGTAACATGGGATACTAGAAAAAAAATTCAATGTGAGTGAAGCCGCGGGTAAAAGCTAGTCTAAAATAAACGCCTCATACTTAACGGCCCGCACTAAGATTTGCTGTATACAAAATGACTATTTGAAGTAAGACCTTTAGAAAGGCTTTCTAATTTACTATGATTTAATCGGTTACAGAGTGTAGCTAAGCAAAGTGACAGTGACGATTCCACTCTTCAAGTTGTCTGTTGAAAACAGTTTTTTTTTTTGAAGACAAATGCTTTAAGGATATGACAAGTAATATTAATTTTGTTTGTAGCTTGCCGGACGCAAACGTAAAGCTTATAGAAGACCTGCCGAAACGTAAGCGACGCAACCTCAGCCCGAAGCTACAGAAAATGGCGTCCGCACCGAAACGAAAGCTCAAACCCCAACTATCCCAAGCAATAAATAAACCTCACAAAATCCTCCAACTGCTCAAAAGTAAGGCCCCCCTCCACCCAGACATCAAGTCCCCATACAAAGAAATAGATAGCAAATCCGAAGCCGAACCGCCCGAAGCGTTTCCGTTAGACAAGGAAGAAAATGTAAGCGATACGGAAACAATAGTAGGAGAGAAAGAGACAGATAATATTTGTAAGGGAATGAAGGAGTGTCTAGCTAAGTTTGCCAATTTCGCGTTAAATAGTCCCGATGGTAAAGAAGAGTACGAGGCGGAGAGAGATGTTAAATATCTAGATTCGGTCAGTCCACCGTTGCAAGAAATGTCCCCGACGACGTCCGAACCGCCGGCCTACTCGCAGAAGTCACAAAGAATAATCGCCGTTAATAAAATATTTAATAAAGAAGACAAAGTGTTAGATTTTCAAACCCATGTTAGTGATATAAACGCTCCTCTAAACTCTCCTCTAAACGCCAGATCTAAAGATGCAGAAACTAGCGAAATAGATAATAATGAAGATAAGGACGTAGATGTGTTAAAATATGTGACTTTTAGTTTGAAATTTAAGAAAGCTATGGAGGAATGCCAGAATATAATCAATTCGTATAATAAAGATAAGAAGAAACGGGATGTTCACGAACCTCCGACTATGGAGCAGATCGTTGAAGTTATGTTGACCCTAGATAAGGATTCTGCGGAATTTTTAGAAAAAATTGACGCAGACGATCCAATAGACATGAACGTTGCAATATCAAAATTATCCGAATTAGTAGAAAATATGCCTCAAACTCTAGCTAATATGCCGGAAATAGCTTCTAAGTTGTCTGAATTTGCGAACGCCAGCTTCGAGCTTCCGGAATTCGCGTCCATTATGAATAGCTTACCGGACGTGAACAATGACGCACAATTGACGCCGGAAACGTTGAAGCAGATACGGGAATTGAAGCTTTCGAAACGAGACAATATAAAAGTAACGAAAAACACTGCCAAGAGAAAAATTAATCGTAGAATAAGAGCCGACGACGACGTGTTCCAATTTGAGGGTATCACGGAAATATTGAAGGACGAAAAGGATCTGCAGAATCTTATGAAAAATAAGAATGACGATGAGTTTAAAGATTTTCTATTTTCTACGCCCGCTCAAGTAGTTATTAATAAGGCTTTCGATTACCTAAAACAGAATAAGAGTCCAGAGCTATCAAAGTTTTTAGAGGAAGGAAAGGAATTGCTGTTTTTACCGCGTAATAGTCTTAATTCTGAAATGTATTCGAAAGCCTCCACTCTATTCGATAATTCTGTTAAGGACGCTTTAAGTATGACTGAATTGAGAGATATAGTAAAAACTAGGTTTAATTCCTGGAAACATAACGTAGCTACTAAGCTTAAGAGCATACCTATCGATATACTAGAGAACGAAATAGAAGTTATGTTAGATAAGTTCTATTCGTCGATACAGGATTTAGCTTCGAAACAGTGTAATAGCGAAAGTGACAAGATTATAGAAAAAATCGATGAATTAAATCGAAGTAACGACGAATCGGATACAGAAGGTTGTTCAGCTTCGAAGGAAACTTTGAAACAAATCACAAAGTTACTAAGCACGTTTGCTGGTAACACGTTAGACTTGCTAATAGTAAAATTGTCGAAAATGTCCGACGATAAGAAATCAGCTGTGAAAAGTTTAAAGTTTAAGTATTTGGACGTTGTTAAACGTTGCGCGGAGTCGCAGGAGTTAGTTAGCTGGATAGTTCTAGATCCGGAAATCGCTATAAACGTTATACAGGAACTTACGGGTCTAGAGGTCAGGAAATTGGACAACGCGCCGGACTTTTCGACATTGTCGAATGACAGAAAGAAGGATTACTTCATGAATCGCCTGAAGGAGACCAACAGGCAGTATATGGAGACGCTGCCTAAAAAAGGTTTGACGGGTGATGAATGGCTAGTGATGCTGTACAGATTGGAGCAATTGGAAGACACCTTGAGAGAATCGTTTTCGAAAATGGCGCCCCCGACAAAAGTCATACAAACGCAGGCAAGCGAAGCGGAAATTGTAGCGGCTAAAGGTCTCAGTAAGATAATTGGTAAAGCGAACGTAAGAATAGTCAAGAAAACCGTTCAAGAACCCCCGAAACCGATCAAGAAGGAGGAGTTACCGGCAAATAACGACGACGACGATAAGAAATGCAAGAGTTACGCGCTCCTAGCGAAATGCGAAGCAATATTGACGTCGAAGGGCGATAAATCACTTTTAGATAGTTTTTACGCGATAAAATCCTACATAACCCAAGGGTTGCCCGTTCCTGAAACCTACAAGAAACACGTCATATCAATATGTTCCAGCATCGACGCGAAACTTCTAGAAGAGGACGCAGAAGAGTCTATGAAGGTAGAAGAATTAGAAACCGATAAGGACAAAACTCCTCTATCGGTCATCGGTTCCCAAAACCCGGAACTTTTAGCTAAATATTCCGCCCAAGCGTTGAGAAACGCTAAGCAGACTTTAAACGCGGTCGCCTTTAGGAATATGTCGAGGAACGGGCAGACGAAATCGGAAAGCGACGCTTGTGATACTCCAAAAAATAACTGCAAATGGACGAACGACTGTGTCTGTGATTCGTGTAAGGATTCGGATGTGTCGTCGGTGTGTCTCGTTGATGTGGTGAAGTGCGACGACGATAAGAAGGTTCAAGAAGATAAGAAGAAGGAGAAGAAGGCCATACAGAAGCAGAAACAGCCCCCGAAGAGCTGTGAGAACAGTAACCATCAACAGCATGTTTGCAAAGGTTAGTTGATTCATTATTCGTGCCTGTATAAATACGTATTATGACTATACTGATTTGGTCTGAATTCTAGAAGTTTCATATCTCAACACTAATTTTAATTTAGTTTTTAATTATATAATGATAATCCAAAAGTTCTCTTGAAGCCTATTTGAAAAAAGTTATTTTTTTTTAAGTATTAGGGCCTGTAGATAAAAAAAGTAAAGATAAGTCCGAGTCGTTCTTAGAGCGATCAAGTTGCATGTAAATATTAAAAAATATGGAAGCCAATTGAAATAAATGAATAGAATAATATATTTGCAAGTAACAAGTAGTAATAAGTTGAATGATGTTTTCCGTGGTCTGGGTGTTTGTGCAGCCCTTGTGTTCCCGTTCCCGTTATGTTCAGCCCCGTTGTTATCTTATACACCTGATAACGATCGTTATTCATAGTTAGGAATATGGCATGTAGCCACCTCGTAGTGGAGAAGCGTGGTGGATTAAGCTCTAATTTTTCTTCTATATGGAAAAAAGAGGCCTATCGTCCCGCAGTGGGATATTACAGGCTGAAGCGCGAAGCGTGAAATAATTTGTGTACATGATAACAACCGGGACCTACGGCTGGTGTTCTCCGAGGCACGGTGGGGAGACCCACAGGGATAGACATCCAAACTGAAAAGAAATATTTGTACAAATACAAATATCCATCCCGAGAGGGAATCGAAGAGGATATGTCTTAAGGGCCTCATACACGGTAAGATTTATCTGTACGATCCGTCGCGTGAAACCGATCGAAACGACGAATCGATGGTGTATGTCAAGATCGTTAACGATTTACTTAATCGAAGACGATGTCGGAAATCGCAACAAAAACCCATGCAATCACGAATATCGTAACCATGAATAGACAGTGTATGTATTATTCAATAATTTTAGGGACGTGGGTTCCGTCCTTCTCATATAATTGTGCCAATCTTCTGGATGGAACCTTAATTCCTTTAAAAGATTTAGGTACATGTGAATACTGATTTCGCTTTAATAGCCATTTCTTAACCCACATTCTTCTAGGCTTTCTTTTTTTCTTTTGAATCCGAATCAACGCTACCGCCGCATAGGTAAGGAAAAGAAGTTCTTTTTCCATTTTATGGGGCACGTATTGAATTATTTGAACACGTCTTTATCCTTCAGCTTCAAACAAGTCGACCAGTCGTTTCGTGTATGAGCGACATTTTTGATGCAATCAATCGTCACGATTTTCATCAGATCGATCGTATAGACGAATCGTATCGTATATGGGGCCCTTTAGTAAGTTAGTAATAAAAACTCTCCCCCCCAGTGGGTCACGGCGCGTGCGTGGGCGAGGGCGCCGTCGACCAGCCCTGCAACTGTTGCTACTGCACTGTCTTTGGACTAGCGGTGAGTACCACTTTATACGACTAGTATAAACAAGTAATTTTTTATTTTAGATCATAATTCCTAATTTTTCTCCATATTACCTACTGTGCGAGAGTATGTGCCCTGAATGTTTTGTGATTGTATAATCAACATTAATTAACTAAGTGTGAACTTATTGTAATGTAATGTTTGTAATGCTGTTGGTATGTCTGTAAATAAATAAATAAATAAAAATAAATAAGTGTACGGTTCACCTGATGGTAAGCAATTACCGTAGCCAACTGCAACACCACAAGCATCGCAAGCGCGTCGCCGACCCTAGCCCCGACCCTGTCAAAAAGCTCTTACCTTACTCACCACAGGAACACAACACTGCTTGAAAGCAGTATTATTTAGCTTTTATCATTTGTAAGGTCGAGCTACTTCCCCAGTCGGGCTGCTCCATATTGTAAGCAGGTTTCCTGCTGTGCCCTACTTCAGTTTCGCCGTTGGACATTTTTGACGTGACAACTTGTAATAAATCGATGAACGCCGGCTGCATGCACGAAAAAGGATGACTCATCGTCCCGTTACGCTCATTGTACGCTTGCGCCGCATCTATCTCTCTTCCACTCGATTGACCTATATGCGTCCGAGGAGATGTTTTGTTATGAGTTATGAAGTTGTCACGTTAAACTATCCTCCGTAAACCAACTTTACAGACAACCAATTTTTTAACACGCTTTTATTAGCTTTTATTTTTTAATACGCTTTGTCACTTTATTTGAATTTTTAACCGACTTCAAAAAAGGAGGAGGTTATGTATTCGACGCGTATATTTTTTTTATGTGGTCCCATTTAAATTTGAAAATAAAAATCCAACCCTAAGGGTAGGAAAACAGGGGATGATTGATTTTTCACTCACTGATTGTAAGGTATGACCACGCATAACTTTTTACAGAGTAGTGCGATTTTGATAATTCTTTTTTTATTTCGTCTACCTACGTTGTATTACTTGTCGATTGAATTGAAGTCGGCTTTTTTTCCTTTGCAAGCAAACACAATTGTTGTTAATATCTTAATATTCATATTAATTTTATTCTGAATTAATTATGATATTTGATTGTTGGATTTTATATTGCAGTAACACAAACTCTCTTAAACAAAAATTATTTTCTACTTTTTAGTTCTATTGCTATAAAAGTGTGTTTTTTTTTAAACTATAATTTTTTTTGTAATGCTTTGTGTTAGAATCGTCTAGGCCGCGTCTATTACCGCTTACCATCAGATGGATTGTATTTATTTGCCACATTCACGGAATAAACAACAATAATTGTGTTTGCTAGCAAACAAAAAAAAACTGACTTCAATTGCATCGGTAAGTAATAAACAAGAAATAAATTTACAAACGCACTAGTCTTCACCACGATTTTCAAGGGTTCGCCTCGATTTTACTGGGATCCCATCATCAGATCCTGGTTTCCTTATCATGGTACCTAAGTTGGGATATCTCCTTTCCAACAAAAAAAGAATCATCAAAATCGGTTCATAAACGACGAAGTTATCCCCGAACATACATAAAAAAGAAAAACATATATACGGTCGAATTGAGTAACCTCCTCCTTTTTTGAAGTCGGTTAATAAATATATAGCAATAAATAATATGTTTGTTTGTCACGTTACAGCCGCCGCTAACGACGCCAGTTCCGCGCAACTTCAACGAGACGAGAGAGAGATTGAGATCTATACTCAATAAGAAGAAGCTGAAATGTAAAACTAACGTACGTATATAACTACTAGCTGACCTGGCGAACTTCGCACCGCCTTTTTTTTCTTAAATATAATAATTACATATACCAAAATAAAATATAGCCTATCTTTCAAGTTGGATCAAACTGCACACGGTGTGCAAATTTGATTAAAATCGGTTAAGTGGTTTAGGAGTCCATTGAGGACAAACATTGTGACACGAGATTTATATATATTAAGATACTAATATTATAAAGAGGTAAAGTTTTTGACTTTGTTTGTATATACGGGGTAATCTTCGCAAATACTGATCCGATCATGAAAATTCTTTCGCTAACAGAAAGCTACACTATTCAGGAGTGATATAGGCTATATTTTATTGTTATTGAACAAAAAAATTTGTGATAAATTATAGTATATGTAAATCAAGTCGGAGAAATACGAGCGAGATGAAAACTTTACATTTAGACATTAGCTTATTCGTTGCCTCAAATTATTTATTTATTTATACTTTATTGTACACCAGAAAAATATTAAAAACAAATAATAAGGATAATTACAGACAGTGAAGTACAATGGGCGGACTTATGGCTACTGAGCCATTTCTTCCAGACAACCCAATTATCTTAATTAATTATATTAATTATGAAAATCAGCGTCTCGCCATTGTCGCAATGGTGTGGCAAATGCTGACTGGCTACCTCTATTGTTCTCAATCTCTGTAAAACTACATTTTTTTTATTTTCATTCAATTTTTTTTTTTGTGAACAATAAAATATTTTTCTTTCTTTCTTTCTTTCAATTATATGTCGAAAGCTAGTGTCATTCCCATAAATTGAGAATTATATTATATTCGTTTAGCTCTTATGTCACTTGTGTACAGGGGCAGAAGTGCCTGAGATAAGCGCGTTCAAACTTTTCAGCTTAATAATAATATCAGTGTAGATATAGTGTAAGTGACAGTAGCGACGTGTTCCAGGGCGAGGCGGAGTCCCCCCCGGAGCGCGCGCCCCCGCAGCCCCCGCACTCGCAGGCCTCCGCGCCCCCCGTGAGTACCGCTCGCTTACCGCTACTGATAAAACTAATCTATATATTAAAAAAGAAAAAAAATGGATGATGCTAAGCGCATAACTGGAGAATGGCTGGACCGATTCGGCTAATTTTTATGATATGATACGGAAGGTTTTTATGAAAAAAAAAAGAATGAAGTCTGTCCGGGCAGCTAGTAAATAATAATAATAAATTAATATCTATGACATACACACACGGTCGTCTGTTCTTGAGAAAAGATATAGGATTGTTTTTTTTACACAACCAGCGACTACCGTAGCTTATAGACGCGTGCAATACCAGAAACGTCGCAAACGCGTTGCCAACCCTACACCCAGTCCACCCCAGGAGCTCTGGTCACTTTACTCACACAGGAACACAATACTGCTTGAAAGCAATATTATTTAACTGTGATCTTCCGTAATTACTCCGTAATTTATTTAACTTCTGCCCCATCCCCAGGCCCTCCCCAAGTCTCTCCCCCCGACGCTGACTCCTGCGCAGGCGCAACAGAAGCGGCAAGCGATCGAGAACCAGCAGAAGCAGCTCGCTGAAAAGATGGCCAAGATGGTCGTCACAGAGAAACCGGAAATTAAACCTAAGGTAAACAATATTTACTATGTATAATTTTGTTTACGTGCAAACGAAGAAAAATGACTTCAATTATATCGTCAAGTACTTCGACAAATTTCGATGATTTCATCTAATCAGAGCCCGTAGACAAGTGGCATAAACGCTAAACGAATAGAATAGAATTCTCAACTTACACTAGCTTTCGACATATAATTTAAGCCAACGAATAAGCTAGTGTCATTCCCATACATTGAGAATTCTATTCTATTCATTTAGTTTTTATGCAACTTGTCTATGGGGTCAGTACTTTTAGAGTTATATCTAATAATGCGTATTTACTTGACTACTTTTTCGTCGACCTACGTTGTATTATACCGTATAACTTTTCACTGCATATACCGATTTTGATAATTATTATTTTAATCGAAATCTGATGCTTGTCATGTGGTTCCATTTAAATTTGATTGAGAACTGATAATTACTTTTTGTAATCTTTGGTAACGCGTATTTACTTGACTATTTTTTTCGTCTTATTACGTTGTATTACTTACTCGATGTAATCGAAGTCGGTTTTTGTCGTTTACGAGCAAATATAATTATGAACAGGAGTGACTGTCAGCGTTGAGTCCTTAGACTCAAAATAGTGACCGCGAAAGTTTTAAAACTCACAACTATATTTGTAAACTAGCTGCGCTCGCGACTTCGTCCGCGTGAAATGGTGACTTTGGACAGCATTATTTGAAGTAAAACTTCTTTAGGCGCATGAGGGGTAAAATTTGAGCGACCGGTAACGCGGCAGCGTCATGACGGTCAGTACTTGAATGGGTGACCGCCTGGGAACACCGCGTGACGTTGGTTTTTTTTTCAACTACTTAGTTTTTTTGTGATTTAAATTCGTCTTTTTATTAGTTTTTTTTTTTTAATTAGTTCGCCAAAGAAGTTTCACTTCTGACATGTGTACATTGTACGCACGCAATTTTTGGATGTATCGGTTTATTTTGGATTATAAACACCGTCGTTTAGGTATTTACATATTCAAATTATTGAAAACCGCATATAAATCGGATAAGCCGTTTCTGAGATTAGCGTACACAAACGCACAGACAAACATTCTAACAATCATTGCTTTGGGTGCTATTGGCGTTGATAAAGGTCCCAATAATATTTTTTCTCATATATTTTCCATGGACAGACAGCGATCCGTTACATTTTAATTATATGTATTGATATCACAGGAATCGTTTTTAACCGACTTCCAAAAATGGAGGAGGTTGTTCTCAATTTGACTTTTTTTTATGTATGTTACTTCAGAACTTTTGACTGTGTGGACCGATTTCGTTAATTTTTTCTTTAATCGAAAGGTGAAGTATGTCATTTGGTCCCATTTAAATTTATTTGAGATCTAACACGTAATTTTCGAGTTATATCTAATAATGCGTTTTTACTTGACTATTTTTTCGTCGACCTACATTGTATTATACCGCATAACTTTTTACTGGGTTAAACCCAGTAAATCGGTATACCATCATATAAAAATGAATGATTTTTTATTTAATCGAAAGCTGATGCTTACCATGTTGTCACATCATTTAAATTTCATCGAGATATGATTAAAACTTTTTGAGTAATCTTCGATAATGCGTATTTAGTTGACAATTTTTTCGTCTACCTACGTTGTATTACTTGTCGATGTAATTGAAGTCGGTTTTTTTTTTCGTTGCGAGCAAACACAATTATTTTAGGAATAAGGACTTTTTGTATTGGAGCTGACACACAAACTTTTATTATTTCCAGGCTGTTCAACGTTCAGTACCGGTGCAAGTGAACGTTCCAACGGCTGTCAAAGCCGAGGGGAAAGTCAATGCGAGCGCTATGGAGCAGATACGACTACAGGTACGTAGATAACTTAGGTAACTTTAACTGAGGTAGGGCACAGCAGGAAATTTCCTGCTCAAAATATGGAGCAGCCCGACTGGGGTAGTACCTCGACCTTACAGAAGACCACAGCTAAATAATACTGTTTTCAGGCAGTGTTGTGTTCCTGTTGGTGAGTAAGGTGACCAGAGCTCCTGGGGGGGATTGGGGATAGGGTCGGCAACGCGCTTGCGACGCTTCTGGTGTTGCAGGCGTCTATAGGCTACGGTCTTACCATCAGGTGAGCCGTACGCTTGTTTGCCAACCTAGTTACATAAAAAAAAAAGCAAAAAAAAAGCAAATATTTGAGCTTATACAAATGTTAGCTCTTATGACAGGCGTTGTACTTTCTTCGAACTGTCAAACGGATGTCTTATGTATATTTTGTATTAATATGAATGTGTATTTATAAATAGTATTTGAGTATATATATACATATATGTGACAGTATGATTAGATCTCTATATATGTATGTACACCTTCATGCGGTTTAATTATTTATTATGTTATTTTCATGCTTGAGGTTGTCTATACCCTGTTTTTTTTCGGTACGGACTAAATTGACACATGCAAATGTCAATTTTCAAAATAATGATACCAGCTTTTTAGTAATAGTGTTGTATACTGATTTTATGAATACGATATCGGTTTTATAAATCGTAACTTTTTACTTCTACCACATAATTTTATTATTATTTGACAATAGACGAATCTTAAAAACCATGGTAACTATGTAGCATCACAGATAAAAAAAAAATTATTTATTAATTTCAATTATACTACAATTATTTATTTGTTGTTGAAGAATAGGTACGCAATAACAAGTTTTAAACAGGAACTACACTAGAAATTGGTCGATGGACTGTAGTACGAAGTATAGATACAAGGAGTCCGAACGGTATAGGCTTTTCTATAGTAGGTTCACAATATATATTCATGGTACACAATAATAAAACCAGATCTTAGTTCTCTTTTCTGTCACTGGCTGCGTTAGAATTTAGGACGTATACCGACAGTGTTTCCACAATGAAGTGAAATTTCCCTTTTGAGGGGAAATCAGGGTCCAGAGGGAAAGAAAAAGGGGAAAGACATGAAAAGAGGAATCGAGGGAAATCATGGGTAAAGCTAGTGCTATGTTTACCTAAAGTTGTTAATGCTATCAAAACCAGCGCCTTAAATACACGCCTTTTAAAAAAAATGTGCTCTGAAATTAATGGACTCTGACCATGAGGCACTTCTCTTTCATACGGAAGTTCGATGGCTATCGAAAGGTAATAATGTTGGGAAGATTGTATGAACTGAGAGCAGAGGCTACTTTAACTTTCTTATATTATTGTTTATTTATTTTTTTGTAAATGACATTTTTTTACTTTTGTTAAGTGTGTGTATAAGGCGAAATAAATGTTTTCATTTCATTTCAATTTGCATGTAATTACTAAGATTAATAAATACTTAAAAAATAAGTGTTTTTCATTTATCATAAATCTATATATTAGCCATACAGGTACATTATATAGGTATGTCTATAGGTACCTACATTACGGTTGTCGCCACATTCTAAAACTTTAAAGACAAAGATTTTTGTAATTATTACTGAAAAAACGATACTAGATTGTAAATTACGTAAAGTTACGGTAGTGGCACATCACTATTAATGATTCGCAAAAAACTAGCAACACAGCATATGTCAATTTAGTCCGTACCGAAAAAAAACAGGGTATAGAAGATATCGCTTTTAGTTATAAGACCTCCTTTTGTACATGTTTATGTTTTCCTTTTCGATGTACAAATTACATCTCTTAGTGTACAATCTATCTATACATATAATAAAATGATAGGAAAGTCAATGTATGTCCGGGATAAACTCAAAAAGTACTGCATGGATTTACTTCAAATTTGGCACGAATATTATTAAGAAGTCGGGTCAGAATATAGGCTACATATTATCACGCTATCACCAACGGGGAACGAGCAGTGAACGCACTCAGACGACGTCGCGGGCAGCAGCTAGTAAAGTATATTTGTATATACACAATATTTCATTAAAAAATCGATCAAGCCGCTTCAGAGAGTCCACAAACTCCTGAATGTCGTATTTGAGAGTGGACATTAAAATAAGGATTATTTAAATCTAGCAGACCATAATCGACAATAGACACATAAAACCTAACCTCAGGGAGCACGTCAAGCCGTCGGTCGGTCGGTTACAATTAACGAACGTTGTTCTTGGTACGGAAATTGCAATCTATAAGTACATTAACACTTATTATTTTTGTTCAAATTCCAGCAACTCAAACAACAGCAGCAAGCGCAAATGCAACAGCAGATGCAGCAGCAGCAGCAGCAACAACAACAGGCACAACAACAGCAGCAGCAGCAACAACAACAAAAACAAAACCAACAACAACAGCAAGCACAACATCAACAGAAGAAACCTGAACCTATATACGATCTGCCGATACACAACAAACCGACTTTGACTCCTCAGCAGCAACAACAGATAAGACAACAACAGGTTTGATGTTTTCAAAATATTTTATTTCAAAGAAATCATCATTTCAGCCTATCGCAATCCACTGCTGGATATGGCCTCCACAAGTTCGCGCCAAAAAGGGCGTGAACTCATGTGTGTTGCCCATAGTCACAGCCCCTTTAAAGAAAACTGTATTAATATTATATGGTAGTATAAATTGTTTGTTGGTTTGAATATACTAATCATAATATATTCTGCTCCCTTTAAAAATTTGTTTTGCCTTAAAAACTTATTCTTAAATATTATACGACTATAAGGCCCTGCGCGCACTAGTGACATTTTGTCACCGTGACGTTTTGTCACTGTCACCGCGTCCATCATCCCTAATGAAGGTGCGCGCACTTGGATGCGTGACAATTCGGTGACTTTTTTGTCCGCGGAGGACGCCAACATGCCCGTGACGCGACAAAATGTCACGTGTCATATGTACGTAGGTTGGCAAACATGGTGTAGAACTTTCCACTTATCAGCCTATCACTCCAAAGCGGGTGAACCCAATACTTTTTATTATTGTATTTCTTTCTATTTCTAAAAACGAGCTCACAGACAACCTATATCTGTATATAATCTGTCACTGCAAGTGCGCGCAGTCGCGAAGGTGACGGTGACGTGACAGTGACAAAGAATTTTTTGTCACGGTGACAAATGTCACTAGTGCGCGCAGGGCTTAATAATCACACTACAGAGCAATATAAAAGCTATTAAAACAGCTTGAATCACCTTTAAAAAATATATATTATATATTATATGAAAATTTATTTAAAATCAAACAGCAACAAAGGCACGACGCGTTGCTTCGACAACATCAAATGCAGTTGCAACAACAACAACAGCAACAACAACAACAGATGCAACAACAACAGCAGCAGCAGATGCAACAACAACAACAGCAACAGATGCAGATGCAACAACAACAGCAGATGCGGCAGAGTCGGCAACAACAGAACACAGTTTCGATATCGAGTCGAGATACGAGCGTCTTCTCAACTAGCTCTGGCTGTTCTGGGTAAGATTTATAAGTTTCTGTGGTTCTGTATGTGTGGGGAATTCAATTCTTTTTTAACGATTGCTAAATCATACTGGGAAAAAAGGGTTAAAAAGAAAATATTAAGGTAAACACGTCAATTTATCTAGTTTGTGTGTCGTGCCTGATTTTCTTATATTGTACAGCAGATCACTTTTGGGTGACAAAAATCTATACACCTATACAAATAAATAAAATTGGAGTGTCTGTTTGTAATATTAAAATAACCGCTTTTTACTAAATGCATATAGATCTATACACGGTACATAATTATACTAAAATAACATTTTTTACAATTTTTGTCTGTCTCTCTGTTTGTTCTGGCTAATCCCTGAAACGGCTGGACTGATTTTGACGGGTAATTCACTGGCAGATGGCTGATGTAGAAAGGAGCAACTTAGGCTACTTTTATTTTAGAAATGTATTTCTTTTATAACTCTGCGAACTGAACAGTATTTAACTTTTTTGTTAAATTCCACAAAGACGAAGTCGCGGGCACAGCTAGTATAAAAAAAATAAATTGATTATATATTATTATTCATTTTAAACTATAGTCAAACTCCAAAGTTTTTTTGTCTCACACTCAACGATGGATTTACTCGTGTCGGGGTGACCATTGCGCCAAGGCATCATATCTCTATATATATAATGAATATAATATAATCTGAGTGACAGGATAAAAAATAGTGAGATAAGGAAACGTTGTGGTCTGAAAGAAGATGTAGTGACAAAAATTGAGAAAGGTATGCTGAGATGTTTTGGCCACGTCGAGAGAATGAATGAAGAACGATTGACGAAAAAAGTGTATAAGGCGAGTGTGAATGGAAGTGTTGGCAGGGGTAGACCTAGGCGGACTTTTCAAGACCAGATCAGAGACGTCTTGAAAAAAGGCCAGGTCAAGAGTACCCTAAACCGAAGAGCATGTATGAAAGGAATAATGAAAGTGGATGAAGCGAAACAAATATGTAAGGATCGTAGCAAGTGGAAAGAAGTGGTCTCTGCCTACCCCTACGGGAAAGAGGCGTGATTATATGTATGTATGTAAAAATGAATCGCAAAATGTGTTGCTAAGCGCAAATCTCGAGAGCGGCTGAACCGATTTCGCTAATTCTTTTTTTATAATATTCCTTGAAGTACGAGGATGGTTCTTACGGAAAGAAAAATTTAAAAAATTGCTTGAAAAAGTCTAAAAACAACACTTTTCTATAGTCCCATACAAAAGATTTGTAATAATACAGTCAATTTGAACTTTAATACCATACCATAAGGTTTAAGTGTTAGTAAAGGAGTTCCGGGAAGGATAAGTATTAAATTTTTTTAAAGAATCGACTGTTAGGCGGTACGAAGTTCGCCGGGTCAGCTAGTTTAAAATAAATATATGGTAATCAATTTGCAGAGGCTCCTGTTGGCGCGGTCGAGGCGGATGCAGCAACAGAGCCGAAGACCCGCGGGACCTGGACGCGCTGCTGCAGTACATCGAGGGTCCGGCGCGACACGTCGACCGCGGGAAGAAAAGGGCTAAGAAGCTGCGACAGAAGGCTAAGAGGGTGAGCGGGACAGATAGTTGTTTGTTGGTTTGTGGGCTCGATTTTTCGGCATCCAAACCCAATATCGGTCCATTATGCGTAAGGGCTGACTAGTCCAGCCAGGCCAGCTCCTTCCAGAAGCTCAGAAGCCTCATGGGGCGTTCACAGGCTTCTCGGAGCGTCTTTATCTTTATAAGATAGTATAGGGGCAATCATTGAAACTCCGTAATTGTTTCACATAAATGTATTTTCGAGATCAATCAGTGTTTAATGTAATTACTAATTTAGCGAATTACAAGACAAGGAACAACGGTCGCGAGCGGGATGAGTGGCGAACGTCAGCGTGACGCGTGCATTACGCAATGCGGTTAATTGCTCACTGGCGGGGGGGAAGCGCTGGCGCCGCCGGGCGCACGGAGACGCGGGGAGCGACGCAGGGAACAAGGACTAGATGGAACGCGGGGCGCGGTGGCCCTATTACTACGCGCTATAATAGTTATTATTATTGCTTCTCGAAGTAAAACTTCTTTATGCACTCTTGACTTGGGAAGTAAGCTGGTGAATGCGTGACGAGAGCGTTACGAAAAGTGTGATCGGGCGAGACGAACGTAAGTTGAGAGGGAGATATAAGAAATGGAGCTAAAGAAGTTGTACTAAGTCGTGTGGTCTAAAGTACATTCGTTCGTCAAGGTACCCTAATCGGCCTGCTCTATATTTTGAGCTGTAAATTTCTTGCTGAACATGTAGCGTCTTCGGTGCGACTGCGGTTACCAACCCGCCAGCGTGGTGACTATAGGCAACACACATGAGTTCACGACATTATTGACACTGCGATAATATAGGCTGAAATTTAATCTATATCTATACTAATAAATAAAATTGGAGTGTCTGTTTTTAATATTAAAATAACCACTTTTTATACACGGAACATATACCAAAATAACATTTTTTTAAATTTTTGTCTGTCTATCTGTTTGTTCCGGCTAATCTCTGAAACGGCTGGACTGATTTTGACGGGACTTTCACTGGCAGATAGCTGATATAATAAGGAGTAACTTAGGCTACTTTTAATTTCTTAGGCTAATCATGGTATGGTATGATGATGATGATGATCTGTGTCCTCAGATGGAGTCTCAGCTGGAGGAGCGGCTGGCGGCGGTGGCGCGCGAGCTGGCGGCGGCGCAGGCGCAGAGGAGCGCCGCGCACGCCGCGCGCGCTCGAGCGGAGAGGCTGCTGGCGGAGGCGCGGGCGGCCGCCGCTAACAGGAAGCGCGGTAATTGTTGTTTTAGGGTAACATTTGAGCGAACGGCAACGCGGCAACGCGTCACGCGTCACGAATTTTAAAAGTCAGTACACCGTTTCTCGTCCGATCTCGAACACCACGTGACGTTCGATTTTTTTTTTTTTTTGCCAAAGATTCACTTCTAACACTGTACCTTATACGCGAGCAATTTTTTTCGAAGTGTCTAGTGCTGTCGACCCTAAGCGTCGCCCGGTAGGTCGGCCGGGTACTGAGACCCAATCGTGAAAGAATAATAATTGTGTTTGCTAGCAAACGATATAAACCTACTTCAATTACATCGATGAGTAATACGACGTAAATAGACAAAAAAAAGTACCAAACACACTAGTCGTCACTACCATTCTCGAAGGTTCACCTCAATTTCTCTGGGATGCCATCATCAGATCCTGGTTTCCTTAACACGGCACCACCGTTGCAATATCTCCTTTCTCCTTTGAAAAGTGATTTTGATTCCTTTATATGGACCCTATTACCCTAAAATGTCCAAAACGAATAAACAGATTATAGTCTGTTCATGTTTGTTGATGAGTTGATAAAAATGTAATTTTTTTCTTTAACAGGTAAAAAGCAGAAACTGAACCCAGTACAACAAGCTAAAATGCAACTAGTAGCTGAGCAACTGGGTGATTACACAGCTGTTGTCAACACTGCCGCTAAGGTGAGCAGTTTTTGTTATACTCGCAAACAAACAGTACCCGACTTCATCTGATCTCAATTAAATTTGAAATGGGACCACATATCAAGCACCGCCTTTGGATTAAAAAAAGAATCATCGAAATCGCTCCCACTCAGTCAAAAGTTCTGAGGCAACATAATGTATGTTTCACGATTCAGCCTGTAATATCCCACTGTTGGGCATAGGCCTCTTCCCCATGTAGGAGAAGGATCGGAGCTTAATCCACCACGCTGCTCCAATGCGGGTTGGCGGATATATTCCCTTCTATGAGTAACGATCGCTATCAGGTGTACCTACATGATAACAACCGGGACCGACGGCTTAACGTGCTCTCCGAGGCACGGTGGGGAGACCCACAAGGACTGCACAAACACCCAGACCACGGCAAACATCTGTATGGCCAATACAAATTTTGTCGTGTGCGGGAATCGAACCCGCAACCGCCCGCGCAACAGCCAATCGCAATCCAGTGCTGTGACCGCTGCGCCAACGCGGCGGAATGTATGTTTGTTGTATAAAATAAAATAAACAAATAACTTTTTGGAACAGTAGCTAGTGAGATTACCGATATAATAGTCAAACCACTAGTCCACAGTAGTAACAAGTATTCATAATGAGTTATCACTACATAGTATAAAACAAAGTCGCTTCCCGCTGTGTGTATGCCTACTTATTCTTAAAAACTACTCAACGAATTTTAATGCGGTTTTCTTTAGTGAATAGTGTGATTCCAGAGGAAGGTTTATATGTATAATACATGCATAATATAGTAGAGGAACACTTAGTTTTAGAGGTTTCTAATGTGATGTCGTAAATAAATATTATAATTTTTTTTTTTTGTTTGTTTAAAAACCTTCCGTGGGATTTAAGGAACATAAAAAAAAATAGCCGAATTGGTCGAACCATTCTCCAGTTATGCGCTTAGCGACATTCATTTTTATTATATAGATATTTAGTATCAGCATTGCACACGTGCGAAGCCGGGGTGGGTCGCTAGTTCTTAAATAAAACTCAGGTATCATGTCAATAAAATAAATTAAAAGTAAAAAACCTTTTTAAAAAACAAGCTTTTATTTGAATGCACTAAAACGAAAAAAATAAATTTTTACCTTAAAACTTTTACTATCTACTTATAAAGTCATTACACATAATCTATATGATAGAAAAGCTTGTCGCGAGATAGTACTCGTATTTCCTTAGTTTGAAAATTTTAATAGTTAAAATCAGTCACATCAATTTATTTAATTTACTTGTTTACAAGCAAATCTTGCGACAAGCTTTTATATCATATAGATTATGTGTAATGACTTTATAAGTAGATAGTAAAAGTTTTAAGGTAAAAATTTATTTTTTTCGTTTTAGTGCATTCAAATAAAAGCTTGTTTTTTAAAAAGGTTTTTTACTTTTAATTTATTTTTGACTTTTTAGTCGGTTATCACGTCACTTTATTCGAATTATTCTTAGCAAGCCCTTTCATTTAATACCCATATTGTAGAAGTGCACTAAAAATAACTAGTCCGCACTCTTGGATATGCCGCCCTATTGGATTTAGAATGACGTCATAAAAGTAACCATGCATTGGCATCCAAATTGAACCTATATACAAAATTTCAGCTCAATTGGTTGAAGATATCTGCTTCAAAATTGAGTTGCAAGATTTCACCAGAACAAACATACATACATACAAACCATGCATTGTCATCCAAATTGAACCTGTATACAAAGTTTCAGCTCAATTGATTGAAGATATTTACTTCAAAATTGAGTTGCAAGATTTCACCCGAACAAACATACATACATACATACAAACCATGCGTTGTCATCCAAATTGAACCTGTATACAAAGTTTCAGCTCAATTGCTTGAAGATATTTGCTTCAAAATTGAGTTGCAAGATTTCACCCGAACAAACAAACATACATACATAAATACATCCAAATCATGCATTGTCATCTAAATTGAACCTGTATACAAAATTTCAGCTCAATCGGTTGAAGATATCTGCTTCAAAATTGAGTTGCAAGATTTCACCCGAACAAACATTCATTAAATTTACATACATACATACATACATACATACATTGCAAGTTAAATAAAAGCTTGTAATAAAATTAATGAAATATCGTTTCGTCCAGGAGTTGCAGGTCGCCGATAGGCGTGTTGCGGAGTACACGAAGCGCTATCAAGAGTGTCAGAGAGCTTTGGCTGAAGCGAGAGCTTTGCAGGGGAAAGCGCCCGTCGAGGACAGGAACCTTCGCCAGGTAACGTTAGACTTGCCTAAATAGCAATCGATGAATATCTAATAACATACACACACGGTCGTCTGTTCCTAAAGTAAGCAACTTAACGCTTGTGTTATAGGTAACAGCTGACTGGTATATTTTTTGTTCTATAAATCTATACTAATATAATAAAGCTGAAGAGTTTGTTTGTTTGTCTGAATGCGGTAATCTCTGGAACTACTGGTCCGATTTGAAAAATTCTTTCAGTGTTAGATAGCCCATTTACCGAGGAAGGCTATAGGCTATGTGTCATCACGCTAAGACCAATACGAGCGGAGTCCACGCCGACGAAGACGCGTTCAGAAGCTAGTAATATATATAATAATATATTCTTTCAATGTGAATGAATAAAATAATAAACTGTGCGCCACGCGGTTTCATTAAAGTGTATATTCTTAATCTCCAACTATCTACGTAACAAGTGTAATAGAATCGTTCCAGTAGTTTTTACGTGAAAGAGTAACAAACATACACACATCTATCAAAAACTTTCGCTTTTCCTTGAGAGAAGACAGGGGGGGGGGTGAGAGTCTCCAAGAAAGGGAGTTAAAGATTTAGAGCACTAAGATTATTTATGCATTTGGAGGACTACAGCCAAGAGACCTCCGTAAGATAGGGTGTTGGACTAATTTTTATTTTATTTTTTTGAAGTAAAACTTCTTTACACACGCCTGACTTGGGGAGTAAGCTGGTGAATGCGTGACGAGAGCGTTACGAGTTGATCGGGCGAGACGAACGGAAGTTGAGAGGGGGATATAAGTTAGATGGAGCTAAAGAAGTTTTACTTCAGTCGTGTGGTCTAAAGCACATTAACTTTACATATTCTTGTCGCAATAGCTTTTGAAATATTTGGCTGAAAACCACTATTTATTGTATTTTGAAAATAATTGTAGGTCTCTTGTTCTTCAGTTTCTTTCGAACTTATTGTAATAATATTCGGTACGTATATATCTTGAAATCTATACTATATTATAAAGCTAAAAATTTTGTTCATGTGTTTGTTTCAAGGCGCTAATCTCAGGAAGTACTGATTCGATTTGAAAAAAATTATTTTGTGTTAAATAGTTAATTTACCGAGGAATGCTATAGGCAATATATTATCGAAAATTATGCAGATGAAGCTGTTAAATATACATATATGAATGTAGATGTGTTTGTCTGTTCCAGCGCTCACCAGAGCCTCAGCCGGAAGTGTCGCAACAGCGCATCTCCGCTGTACTCACCAACGACTTTACCGGTGAGTAATACCGCTGATGAGATAGAGTTACTATTAGAAAGAATTACTATCGAACGTTCTTTATTTTATTTAAGTAAGGATATATGGTATGGTATGGTAAACACGGGCTGGTTTTCGTTACTCGACGACCTAGCGCCTATAATCTAGTATTTTGCGTTTAAGTAAGGATATAAAGAATTGAGAGAGATTTAACTAAGGTAGGACACAACAGGAAATTTCCTGCTCAAAATATGGAGCAGCCCGACTGGGGCAGTACCTCGACCTTACAGAAGACCACAGCTAAATAATACTGTATTCAAGCAGTATTGTGTTCCTGTTGGTGAGTAAGGTGACCAGAGCTCCTGGGGGAGGTAGTGGGGATAGGGTCGGCAACGCGCTTGCGACGCTTCTAGTGTTGCAGGCTTCTCTAGGCTACGGTAGTCACTTACCATCAGGTGTACCGTACGCGTGTTTGCCGATCTATTTAGATAAAAAGACCCCCCCCCCCACCTTTAGAGCCTTACATGATAAATGGACTAGCCGTTAAGTGCTTCTGTGATAGAAGTTTCAAAATTAACTTTATATAAAGAAAATTATTCGAAAAAGGGATATTTACCATGTTTATTATTCTCGCTTTGCTGAGCTCGATATCTCTCGACTCTCGAGTCTCGTGATCAAGACATTCGCAGTCAATGTCGAAATAGAAGTAACCATGTTAATCTAAAATCTTAACTTTGCTTATATATATGTTTTCAGTATTGAAACTGTGCGAGAGTGAGAGTCAGACACAGACGCAGTCGCAGAAACAAAGTGAGAGTCAAAAGAAACAGACGTGGGAGCAAGCCATCGCTCACATCAACCAGCTGGCCAAGGGATCTGCTAAGGTATTATTATTGTTGGGTTTCGGTAGTATTTTAATAAAAGTCAGGTTAGATTTCTTAAAAGAACACGATATTTTATTTTTATATTGAACTAGCACTTGACACCATGACACGTAACAAAAGAAGAAAGGGCGCAACCAGTGTTAGGAAACGGAAAACTAAACTACATGACATTTACAAAGACACTTTTAGGGTTCCATACCCATACCCAAAGGGTAAAAACGGGACCCTATTACTAAGACTTTGCTGTCCGTCCGTCCGTCCGTCCGTGTGTCTGTCACCAGGCTGTATCTCAAAAACGGCTATAGCTAGAGTTGAAATTTTCACAAATTTTGTATTTTTGTTGCCGCTATAACAACAAATACTAAAAACAAAATAAAATAAATATTTAAGTCCCTTTTTGCTCGATATCAATAATGGCAACAGGTAGGCACTTGAAATATTCACAAAATACTCAGTTGTATTTTTACTTTAATAATAAATAATAAAATAAAAATAAAATTAATATTTAAGGGGGGCTCCCATACAAAAAACGTCATTTTTGAGTATTTTTGTTCTCATACAATAAAAGTGATTTTTAGCCGCTTTTTGCCCGTTATTACAATCAATGTACCTGGTCAATGGTACGGAACCCTTCGTGCGCGAGTCCGACTCGCACTTGGCCGATTTTTTTAACATAGCATTTATGAAGACAGTCCTACAAATTTACATTTATTCAATAATTATAATATGTATACAAGAGTGGAACAGTAAGTAATACTAAATACATTTCATACCGTTTGTAAGATGTAAACAGGTGTGAACTCTTGCGTTAATGCTTGATTGCGATTGCCTATGAAATGTTCACTTCTCCCGTGCGGTCTTTAGCACACACTCTGTTTTTTATTTCTTAGGTGAACCTACAGTTTTCTATACTTAGAGTACACATATGAACAACTTGAAATAAAATACAGATTCACGTACAGATCACACTCATTGAAGTAGTATGCCTAGTATGCTAATAGTAAAGAAAGAAAGAAAGACATTTATTTGAGACACATACACTGCTTACAGACACACAACTAACACAATAAGAGCACAAATATAAGTTTTTTCTTTTTTTTTTTTTGTAGATTTTTTGGATTTTTGATCTTTAGATTTTTACATCGACTATAATTTTTTTTTTTATGTTATCAATGACTGTTAAAAATTTTCCTTTAATGCTTTAATGTAATAAGTGTTTGTTAAAATGTATATTGCCATCTGGAAACGCCGTTTGCACCTATAATTGAGGTGACGCTTAGCAAGAATATATTGTATGAGAAACTGTAAATGTAATGGTGTTCATTTTGTTGGTGCAACTTTGATATAAAAAAAAAATACAATAAAAAATAAAAAGTAAAATTTTATCAAATGAAAAAATAAAAAGAAAAGAGTGATAGTAAAAAAGCAATAAATACATCATCGCTCTACAAGCTTAAACTAAAATGTAAATTAAAAAAAAAAAACAAAATAAAACAATTATAAAGAGTTAATAAATAAAAATAAAGCGAAAACACAACATTCATCTCCTGAAGTTATGAACACCTGTACAGCAGTGTACCGTCACAAAGAGGATGGCCACCACTGGCGGATCCAGGAGGGTCACGGGGTCATGACCCCTCCCCCCTGGGTTGTGTCCAGGACCTCGGTGGACCACTAATTAAAATTGTTAAACAAGATTTTTGTCGCAATATAGGTATTTTTAAGTACATTACCTACATAGATTAATAAAATACCTACTTTTTACCTGTATCTATCATTATAGAAATTAAATTATAACTTCTTTTTACTTGACCACGACTATGTGACCCCCCCCTGACGCCTTGACCATTACTGTGACCGGGGGGGTCACCCTGGCGCCAAAGCTGGATCCGCCCTTGATGGCCACTCAGCATTTGTGGAAATACAGGGACCATAATAAGATCCCTAAACTTTACACGCTGATTTTCAGTTGCCACCTCGGGTATGGTGCGACTTAATATAGCTTTAAAAATGTATCGAATAAATTGTATCGAAATCCACAGAAGAAACAGAAAGAACCGCAACCGCAGCCCAAGGTCGAGGTGAAGGTCAGAGAGAAGGAGAAGAAGGCGCCTGCTCCGCCGGCCGTCGAACCGCAACCTCTGTCCAAGAAGCAGAGGAAGTTGCTCGCTAAGCAACAGGTGAGTCTTGTTAACTATTTACGGTGAACAAATTATTGAAGCAAAAAAAAAGATTGCGTGCGTACAAAGTACACATGTCAGAAGTGAAACTTCTTTGGCAAACTAACTCCAAGTTTCCGACTGCGCAAAGTAAACGTCTCCTTTCTGGGTTATGGTATTCGCATGTATAATAAAATCCCACAAACAATTCTGGAATTGTCTCAACATAAATTTAAAGTTTTTATTAAAAAGAGATTAATAGATAAAGCGTATTATTCGGTGCGGGATTACATGGTTGATAAAGATGTGTGGACTTAGTGACGCTGTATTTCATGCAAAATATTACTAATTTTGTGCTAAAACACACTGTACGGAACTGTTTGTACACGCACAATAAATAAGGAGGAGATAAGGTGCGAAATGACTTTACTCCACTCCACTATATATTATTTTCAAAAGAGTAACTGCGGAGTTTCTTGCCGATTCTTCTCTGCAGAATCTACATTCCGAATCGGTGGTAGCTTCTTAAAAAAACTTAATAATGACCTTTAATTAAAATTTTGTAAATTGACGATTCGAAAGTGCTCATGGAGCCTATTTGAATAAAGTAAAATAACTTTATCTAAAATAACTTTAAAATAACTATCTTTATCTTAATCAAAAATATGATTTTGATTTTGAATTAAAAAAAAAACTAATTTAAAATACAAAGGAAAAACTAGTTGGATAAAAAAAAAAACAAAAAGCCAACGTCGTGGTGTTCCCAGGCGGTCACCCATCCAACTACTGACTGTCATGACGCTGCCGCGTTACCTCATGCGCGTAAAGAAGTTTCACTTCAAAAATGTATAATATATCAATCGATTATTACCTCTAACACAAGCATAAAGTTGACAACCGCGAAAAAAAATGTGTTTACCGTGCCTCAGAGAGCACGTTATACAATCAATCGTGGTCTTTCGTCAAATTATACACAACTGCTAGCTGACCTGGCGAACTTCGTACCGCCTAATTTTTTCTTTTTTATGAAAATAATATATATGTATGTCATGACAAAGTTACATTTATCTGAGCAAAATTTTTGAAAATCGGTCCAGCCGTTTCGAAGGAGTATTTTAACTAACTCTGTGACACGAGAATTTTATATATAAGATTATATAAATGAAAATTTCTCCTCAGGCGGAAGAAGAAGAGAAAAGGCAACAGCAGCAATTAGAAGCGAAATCAAAGAAAGCATCGAAACAGGAACCACTCAAAACAGACAACAGCAAGAAGGAGAAAGAGACGAAGAGAGAAGACAAGAAGAGAAAAGAGGAGAAGAAGGAAGTTAAGAGAGAAGATAAAAAGGGGAAGGAGAATAAACAGGAAGCAAAAGGTATGTTTTATTGCGCTAAAATAAAACTTTAATAATTGTGTTTGCTCGCAAAAATAATTAACTTTAATTACATAGACAAATAATATAACGTAGGTATTTTAAACCTTTAAATATTAGTCTGCAGAATCTACATTCAGAATTGGTCGCTTCACTTTTAAAAATAATAATCAGATTTAAAAAAAAAAATTTGTAAAATTACATAGACAAATAATATAACGTAGGTATTTTAAACCTTTAAATATTAGTCTGCAGAATCTACATTCAGAATTGGTCGCTTCACTTTTAAAAATAATAATCAGATTAAAAAAAAAAAAATTTGTAAAATTAGGAATTCGAAAGCCTATGTTTTGAGTTAAACTGCTAAGACATTCATGTGAAAAAAAAACGTGTCAACTGACTTCAAACAAAGGGAGATTCTCATTTTTTACCACTTTATTTTATTTCTCTATCAGTATTTTGATGTATGAATAATTTACATTACAGCATCAACAACGGCTAAAACGAAAGCCGGCCAACAACAAGCGCAACAAAACAACAAGAAGGAGAAGAAGAAGGAAACTACCCTCGAAATTATCACCAAGAAGGTTAGTTCTATCAAAACCGAACATTAACTTCATTCAAGCAGATTTCAGATGTTTGTCGTGGTCTGGGTCTGGTTTCCTTGTGGGTCTCTCCACCGTGTCTCGGAGAGCACGTTAAGCCGTCGGTCGCGGTTGTTATCATGTACACCTGATAGCGATCGTTACTCATAGTAGGGAATATATCCGACAACCCGCATTGGAGCAGCGTGGTGGATTAAGCTCCGATCCTTCTCCTACCCGGGGAAAGAAGCCTATGCCCAGCTGTGGATATTACAGGCTGAAGCGGAGGTAGACTTCAGAAGCACATTTTAATCGTCATTATATAAATTTATACTGATTAGTGGTCGACTAGTGGTCGAAATTCGATCATAATTAATTTAAATTATAAGTTTCAACATTATTAAGGTTCTGTTGTCAAAGACTTCTATAATGATAAACAAAAGAGTGTATATGCGTGTGTGTGTCAAATACATGGTAGTGTGTGTAATGTTTCTTTATTTATTTAATAACTATATGATAGCCTTAGCCTTGCTCGATAAATGGGCTATCTAACAATGAAATAATTTTTCATATTGTTTCAAACAAACAAACAAACAAACACTTCAGCTTTATAATATTAGTATAATAATTAATAATAAATGAATACTTTAATTTCAGAACCACTGCGCCACCCAGCCGGGGAAGCCGGCCTCCTGCAGCATAATGGAGCAGCTTAGCAGCGGAGTGCAGGTGAGACTGCCTGTATCTATGTTTTACATGTAACAAGACCTTCGAATAGCACGTTAAAACAGTGCGAAGTGGCACTGCTTTCTGCTCCGGGGTCTGTGGGTTCGATTGTCACCTGAGTGTTGCTTAAATATATATTGACTCATCACGATATCTCTGGAACCATAAGGCATAGAGACTTGAAATTTGCTAAAAATATTTCTTTCGCCGAGTAAAGGTCAGCTAAGAACGGATTTTACGAAATTCCACCCACAAGAAGGGGTTGCAGGGGCTAATAACATATATGGCTAAGCAACGTTTGCGGGGTCACCTGATATATATTATACTTACTGTCTGACCTGGCAACTTTGTACCGTCTAATTTTTTTTTTATATCGTGGTCATTCATTGAAATAAAATGTAGTCTATATTTTTAGTTGAGACGAAATTACAAATCTGTGTAAAATCCGAACAAACATACACAATATAGTGTGTTATTTAAATATGTATTTAAAAAAAATATATATTAGTCGTTTGTTACATTAGTTGCCTATCTTAGGAACAGACGACCGTGTGCGAAAACAAAGATAAATTGATGTAGGCGACTACTCGGACATAAGAAAACTTGCAAAAAAAATTGAAATTTGAGTAATGATTTATCATAAAATAAGACAATGAAATTAGTAGATAAAACCAGGAAAAGTGGCTAGTATTAAAGTTTTTTTAATCGCTAGCTTGAGACCGGCCATTCTATATATATTTAATAATATATGTATGTATCTATACCAGTCGGCTGTTACCTATAACACAAGCATTAAGTTGCTTACTTTAGGAACAGACGACCGTGTGAACATATTTATTTGTATGTGTATATTTATTTTTGTTGTGTAGATTTATTTGTGTTGTGTAGATATCTATTATTTATTTATTTACTCTCTTCAATAGGTGGCGGACCTGAAACTGCCTCCCGGGATAACTTTGACGCGAGTCCAACCCAATGAGCAGAGGGAGAGTCCCGCCATCAAATCTGTTGTGAGTATTATGTTTATTTTCATCTATACAAATATTGTAAAGCTGAAGAGTTTGTTTGTTTGAACGCACTAGTCTCAGAGACTACTGGTCCGATTTGAAAAATTCTTTCAGTGTTAGATAGCCCATTTATCGAGGAAGGCTATAGGCTATATATCTTCACACTAAGACCAATAGGAGCGGATCTTTGTTTTGAAAATGAAGAATGTTTCAAAATCGGGGTTTTTTTTTCTTTTTGAGAGCTTCCACTGCTTGTGCTGCCTAAACAGATTAGTTTTGCAAAAATCATGTATGACAGAATTGTTCCTATTCCACGCGAACGAAGTCGCGGGCAGAAGCTAGTAAAATAATAAGTATAAAAGTGCTTACACATGTATGAATGTGGTGTAAAGTTTACTGCAATATAACAATTTCTGTGTGATAGTTTCTTTTATAAACGATTTCCAAAAAGGATGTTTTTAATTCCATTGTATTTTTGTATGTATATTACCTCAGTACTTTTGACTGGGTGGACCGATTTTCCGTGTATGATCTTGCCTATACACTGTATGATCGTCTCGAATGTGAAAATCGACTAGGTGTAGTAGTTTGTTAAAAGTAAGCGAGATAATTAAAGGAAACAATGGCGGTTTGCGGGTTCGATTCCCAATCGGGATGGATATTTGCAACTATACAAATATTTCTTTCCGGTCGGAATGTTTGTCCTTGTGGGTGTTGGTCCCGGTTGTTATCATAGCCACCTGGCAGTGGAGGACCGTTCTCCCGAGCCGCGGTGAATGTCGCTTGTGGTGTGTGCACTGAGTGTGTGTGTGTGTGTGTGCGCAGCCGCTGTGGAGACACGCGCAGCTGGCGCACGCGCCCACGCCGGTGCCGCGCACGGAGCCCGCGCTGCTGGCCTTCACCGCGCCCACCGCGGGTGAGCACCACCACCACCACCACCACTATCACCACCACCACCACCACCACCGTCACCACCGTCACCACCGTCACCACCACCACCACTATCACTACCACCACCACCACCACCACCGTCACCACCATCCCCCATGTCCCCTTACTTAAACATCTAATGTGTGGAAAACACAAAAATAAAAATAATACGAATTAAGAAACAACGTTCTACCGTTATAAAGAATTATTCATAAAACGGAGTAAATACTCTCTCATAATATTCATTTACAAGTGTCTGACCATTTCTAACGATCCCTAGGGATGAAAAAAGTTTTTGCGTCTATCCTTACTTACATAACTTGATTATATAATATGGTAAACTTTGTATGGATGTTTATTGGCCATTCATTTAGGTAAAATACTAAATGCGATTGTAATTGTGTTGCGTTTTTGATAAAAGAAGAAGTATCAGACTTTTTCGGAAATTTCAAATTATATAAAATTAAAGCTTTATAATTAATGTACACCGAAAATAAAATAAACTATTGCGTACCTTACAGATCCGCCCAAAGCGATAATCATACCAGAACCGACACAGCCGACTGGTAAATCGAAGAAAACAAAGAAAAAGAACAAAAAAGCGGCCGCAGAAACAGCAGAGCCTAAACAAGATGGCGCTAAAATGGTCACACTACGGAACCCCATGTTCCACCCCAACCTACCCCCCGTTCAGATAACGACCGCCCCGCAGAAGTCAGAGATACGCATCCCCGACCCCATCCCCATGCCCCCGACCCCCTGTCAAGCAACCATAACCCCTACTTCGAACGGAATGTACACAATCCGTAACCCTCTTATGTCAATGATGCACCAGCAAAATCTGATGGGAATCAGGAACCAGAACCCCCAAATGGCACCCATATTTAACCAGCCACCATATAACTACGTTAACCCCAACGTATACAACCCCCAAAGTTTCGAGCCTACCCGAAACTCTCCAAAGCAAGATGATTTTCAGCACCGTATAATGAATCTAGCTTCATTCACCCAAAAAAACGATGAAGGCTACTCCCTCTTCAAGACACCAGATGACAATCCTCAGAAGAGCTTCCTGACCCCGGAATACTTCGATGACCAGGCTCCGAAGGTCGTGTCCCCAAATCCAATAGGCACAAGACCAGACCACAACAGAAACTACGAGAATGACTCTCTGTTCGCCAATCCCATTCAACGCCCGGAGCCCATAGGAACGCCCTTAAAGAAAGATGATGATAAGCAATATAGTGGCTTATACACCCCATTTGGTCAAGAAGACCACAATGTCTTCAGAAATGCCCTTTTCAGCGATAAACAGGAATCTAACCAGACGAAAACGGAGGACTCTACCCCTTATGTCAACGGGGAGCTGCCTTACTTCCAAAGATTGAGAGCGGGTTCGAAGCTGAACAACGAAGTGACGATACACTACGTCACTGACTCAAAGTTTTATAAGGGACAGGTGAGTGAAAGTATTTATGCAAACTTGATTAATCGTAGTCACACAGAGATGTTTCTAAAGAGAATTTGTAGGTTTAGTAGATCGATAATTGCAGGCTAGGCCACGTACCCGCGATTCTCAGATGATGGTTGCCATTTAATATCAACTGGTACCGTCCGCTCGTTTGTCAATTTTTTATCATTAGAAAAGAACGTATATTAAGAATTTTAATCTACCCTCAAATGCAATCTTTTGGTTATACAATATATTAATGTTAGATTCTAACAGTTAGAACGCCATCTTTAGGGTCTGTGGGTAAGCGAGTTGCACACCGCGCCCTCTATGTTTCCTTTTCGCATCGCGGAGCCTCGTCAATACACCAATAGTATATCCTTTAAAATATTATATCATAATAGTAACAATAATAAACATCTCAACTACCTTCACTACTTAGAGTATAAAACATTTATTACTCTAAGCTTCACTAGGATTTTTTTTAAATATTACTAGGTCATCAAACAAGCGTACGGCTCACCTGATGGTAAGCGATTACCGTAGCTTATAGACGCCTGCAACACCAGAAGCATCGCAAGTGCGTTGCCATCCCTATCCCCAATTCCCCCAGGAGCTCTGGTCACCTTACTCACCAACAGGAACACAATACTGCTTGAAAACAGTATTATTTAGCTGTGGTCTTCTGTAAGGTCGAGGTACTACTCCAGTCGGGCTGCTCCATATTTTGAGCAGGATATTTTTTCCTATGCTCAACCTCAGTTAGGCTGTAACAAAACGAAGAGTACACGAATTGCAAGTTAAACGGTCGGCGTGTTATAAGTAGTGCATGTTGGCAGGAGGGCGAGGCGCGCGACCCGTCGCTGTTCTCTGCGCGCGCCTGGCCCCGCGCGCCCGCGCCGCCGCAGGTGAGCTGCTCTACTATGACTACTTACTCTGCGGACAACTAACTCACTCTGCGGACAACTAACTTACTCTGCAAACAACTTACTCTGCAAACAACTAACTCTGCGTACAGCTGTCTTTATGTGCAACTGAAATGCTCTATGCAACTGATTTACCCTATATACGAGTGACTGGCTTTAATTACAACTAACTTACTCTGCCTACAACTGACGTATTCTGCGTACAACTGTCTTACTCTATGCACAACTGACTTTTTTTATACCTTAATGAAAAAAATATATCATAACCTTATAACATTATAATGTACATAACCTTACCATATTTTTAATTGAGGCGAGTTACCTGTTGTTGCTATCTGTGCTAATATTATAAACATGAAGATGTCATCAGCTACTGGTACGAATTGATAATTTTTTTTTTGTTTTGGATGGTCATTTTTGCGCAAAAGGCTACAGCCTATTTATTTCCTCAAATCTACGCGTGTAAAACCGCGAGGCACAGCTAGCGTATTGATATTTGTGTTCTTGGATTATCATTAAAATAAAAAAGTTTAATCCCCCCCCCCTTTCCCCCCACAGGCGAGTCATCACTGAGATACGGGAGACGGCGTCGCCTCGCCGCTTCTAAACGGTGAGCTGGTTGATAATAATAATCTATTCGTGTTTATATTGTTTATTTATACTTTATACGACGCCGCGTTGGCGCAGCGGTCACAGCAATGGATTGCGATTGGCTGTTGCGCGAGCGGTTGCGGGTTCGATCCCCGCACACGACAACATTTGTATTGGCCATACAGATGTTTGCCGTGGTCTGGGTGTTTGTGTAGTCCTTGTGGGTCTCCCCACCGTGCCTCGGAGAGCACGTTAAGCCGTCGGTCCCGGTTGTTATCGTGTACACCTGATAGCGACCGTTACTCGTAGTAGCGAATGTGTCCGCCAACCCGCATTGGAGCAGCGTGGTGGATTAAGCTCCGATCCTTCTCCTACATGGAGAAGAGGCCTATGCCCAACAGTGGTATATTACAGGCTGAATCGTGATTTATACTTTATATAATTTTGGAGCTACTCCTTGAGGAAGGATACATACAAGACTTGTGGTATGAAAAAATATATATGGTAAGAGAAATCGTGTGAAACGAGTGACGCTAGGTGTCTAGAAAAAGAAAAAAATTCCATTACAAAATGTTCATGGCTTTCGTAACTGTCAAACATGTAAAACGCCAAAAAAATTAGACGCCGCGCGCCGCGTTGGCGCAGCGGTCACAGCACTGGTTTGTGGAACAATATAAAACTGAAGCGTTTGAATCTTCAAATTTTTTTAAATCAAATCTCAAAAACTACTGGTTCGAATTGAAAAATTCCATTTGTGTTAGATAGTCCATTTTCCAGGCTATAGGCTATATAACATTTTTGTACCTTTATCTCTCAAATTAAAGCAGCTGAATCCGCGGGGCACAGCTAGTAATCTATATTAATTAACACGAGCCTCTAAATGTGTTGCCAAGCTAAAAACACGAGAACGGCTGGACCAACTCGACTGTTTTTTTTTTTTTTTTCAAGTTTATAATCGAAGAGAGTCTCAATCGATAATGTTTCTCGTTCCAGAGTCCAGTACCTTGCATCCGGACTGCAGCATCACTGCCCTGCCTACTCTTGAGACGTCTGAACGTGAGACCGAGTCCTTTAAGTCCTAAGCCTCCACTTCTCTTCGTCAAGACACAAGCTGGGGTACAGTCCGATGTATGAGACATTACTGCAGCTTTACGGCAACACTTTCTTCTTCTTCTTTTATAATTGGACTCCCATAGGAATTGCCAAAGTCAGAGGACAACACTTTATCAAAATACATTTAATAGGTTTAAAAAAGCACCGTCAAACTGTCATTTTACAAATTATAATTATAATTATGTTTAAAAGTGAAGTTATACCTATCCGGAATGTAGATTCTGCAAATAATAGGCACTTTGCACTTACTGTTTAGAAGAAAAAAAAACTGTTTTGTAATAAATAAGTTTCTATATTTTTATCAATTGTTGGACTTACCCTAACCGTGTTGCTCTAATTTTTCATCCTCTCGGACTATGTTATCTACTTTTTCTTCCAATGTTCGTACCACGAAGTACAGATACAAGGAGTCTGAATGGTATGTAGGCTTTTCGATAGTATTCATGGTACACAATATGGAGTGTAGAATAAAGGAGAAATAACTACGAAAGAAAGACGCTTGAAAACGTGTCCAACTTTCAGTACTAAATAACAGTTCAAAAACCCTCCAGAATGGCGGTAGCGTGGGCAGAGGTGTGATATTAATCAAGCAGTTCTTAACTGATTGAAGTATGCTGAGTCAGGAAATTTAATATATTGAATGACTAAAAATATTTGCTATATAAATAACCTAAACAGGTTACTGTGAGATAACTTTGATACTCAATAATAAGTGAATTATTCGATCTTAATTTATTTACATATATTTATTATTATATAAAGAATTCGATCTTAATTTATTTCCATATATTTAAAAAATTGCTGTGTGGCTACGGAAAAGAAAATAGCCTCCCCCTCTCTTCCCGTGGGTGTCGTAAGAGGCGACTAAGGGATAACACAGTTCCACTACCACCTTGGAACTTATAAGGCCGACCGATGGTGGGATAACCATCCAACTGCTGGCTTTGAAATACACAGGCCGAAGACGGGCAGCAGCGTCTTCGGTGCGACGGCGCCAGCCCTGCGGTCACCAACCCGCCTGCCCAGCGTGGTCACTATGGGCAACACACACGATTTCACGCCATTTTTGGCGCGAACTCGTGGAGGCCTACGTCCAGCAGTGGACTGCGATAGGCTGAAATGATGAATGATGAATAAGTGAATATTTTATATTGTGATAAATTGTAAAAATGTATACTATTATATAATATATCTACATTACCTTATTTTTTAATTTTAGCACTATTTGAAAATTACCCTGTTGCTACAGTGGCGTCCCCTATTTAATGACTTTTCACGGACACTGATAAGCAAAGAAATTGCTCCTTTTCTTCTACGCTCCATTGTGCACAATAATGAGTCCAGATCTTAGTTCTCTTTTCTGTCACTTGCTAGAGGCTGCGCTAGAATTATATGTTCAAATTTTTTAAATATTATTCATTACTAGCTGCCCGGACAGACTTCATCCTGTCTGTTATGTTTTTTTTTTTTTATAAAAACCCGTGGAATTTAAGGGACATACAAAAAAAATTAGCCGAATTGGTCCAGCCATTTTTTTTTTCTTTTGATGAAAGCCTTCCTTGGGATTTAAGGAACATATACAAAAAAAAAATTAACCGAATTGGTCGATCCATTCTCGAGTTATGCGCTTATCAACATTCATTTTTATTATATTGATTCATAAAATAATAATTTATTTACATATATTTAAAATTGGTTGTAATAAAAAGAAATACGAAGGTGTTGTGCTGTTCCCGCGTAAACATTTAAACGAGTACTTTATGAACAGCTGACGAACAGCTCTTCGGCAAAAATTAGAATTATGATTCAGTCGTCTTCTAGATTGAGACCATTTGTTTAACATTACGTTCGGACTCCTTCCTATCTATACCTCGTGGTACTAACTTAAGAACGGAATATATGACTTTTGTTATGACATTTTTATATGATATTTAATAAATAATTGGATGCAAGAGAGTTGCAATAAATGAAACCTCATACACTGCATACCATTTATTCTTATATATAACTAGCTGACCCAGCGAACTTCGTACCGCCTAACAGTCGATTCTTTAATTTTTAATTTTTTTTAATACTTATCCTTCCCGGAACCCCTCTACTAACACTTAAACCTTATGGTGTGGTATTAAAGTTCAAATTGACTTTTAAGTATTATTACGAATCTTTTGTATGGAAATATAGAAAAGTGTTGTTTTTAGACTTTTTCCAAGCAATTTTTTAAATTTTTCTCTCCGTAAGAACCATCCTCGTACTTCAAGGAATATTATAAAAAAAGAATTAGCGAAATCGGTTCAGCTGATCTCGAGATTTGCGCTTAGCAACATATTCAGCTATTCATTTTTATATATATAGAGAAATTCTCGTGTCACAATGTTAGTTACAATACTCCTCCGAAATGGCTGGACTGATTTTTATGAAATATTGTTTGAATATCGGGTAGGTCTGAGAATCGGCCAATATCTATATTTCATACTCCCTAAGTTATAAGGGAAGGGATTGCGGGGGTTAATAACATAATATGGCAAAACAACGTTTGCGGGGTCAGCTAGTATCTTATAAATGGTATGAAGTGTGTCTTGTTTGTTTAAATAAATATATTTTTTTCTAATTAATTATTTATAATTTGTATAATGTGTAGTTGCTTAAAGGAAATGCTAAGAGGAATATGTGTAAAAGGTTTCAAAAGTATATCAAGCATGGATATGACTTTGTATACGTCTTTGTGGATCTTTCTTAGAATACGTTCACTAAAAGAATTGGGGGGGTAAAGGGGGAGATATCGGTATTAAAGTTTTATATTAATATCTTGGAAATTTAAATGTGTAGATTTTACAGGGGTTTCAAGAGTGACGCCGTTTTAGAGATTGGGGAGTTGATTTTGAGTAAAATGAGTATTCTAAGAAATGTCCCGATGAGGTACACGTTATTAGTGACTTTGTGGATCTTTCTTAGAATACGTTCACTAAAAGAATTGGGGGGGTAAAGGGGGAGATATCGGTATTAAAGTCTTATATTAATTAATATCTTGGCAATTTAAATGTATAGATTTTACAAGGGTTTCAAGAGTGACGCCGTTTTAGATTGGGGAGTTGATTTTGAGTAAAATGAGTATTTTAAGAAATGTCCCAATGAGCTACACATTATTAGTGACTTAAAGCTCGTGGACTCGAGTGAAATATGAAAAGGAATTGGCAAACAATACATATAAATGTATGTAACTATAGGGCTTTAAGAGCAAAACTGCGCAAGTCTGCACATAAAACGCTGCCGCGTAATCGTGCAGGTTTTTGCGCGAGTAAAAGGAAAAAAACGTCAATTTGATTGACGTAACGTTTTGATAATTATTGTAAGCACACACTTATTTGCAATATTATCTAATAAAGTTTCATTTCTCTAATAGTAATAATATACGATATCGCCCTACAAGTAATTCGACACCTAATATGGCCTGTGTCGATACCTATTGTAGCCTGTCGATACTTAATATAGCCTACGTCGAAGCGATGTGGTTTTTTCTTTGTATTCGTTTCATAAGTGTGTGTAAGGAACGGACTAGTGTAAGCGCCACTTTATATGTATATCGATAGAATAGTATTCGTTCGTTTGTGTATCACAGATCAGCTGAGGGTTGTAAGATTTAATAATAAGGAAATGTGTATATTATAGCCAGTGTGTTTTATTTCACCCAAAATCCTACGAAAGTAGTCTAAAATTACTTTTTTCAAGTAGTCTTCCAAAGCATCATTGAATCGTCAACACATTAAAGTTAAATCTATTTTAGTTAATGTAAAGCTATCACATTTGGAATTATGCAGAGAAGAATCGGCAAGACAGACCCGCAGTTACTCTTTTGAAAATAATATATAAACTGTTTTAGTACAAAATTAGTAACATCTTGCATGAAGTACAGCGTCACAAGGCCACACATCTTTATCTATACAAATAATTGAAATTGGAGTGACTGTTTGTAATATTAAAATAACCGCTTTTTACTAAATGGATGTATACACGGTACATATACCAAAATGTCATTTTTTACAGTTTTTATCTGTCTGTCTGTTTGTTCCGGCTAATCTCTGAAACGGCTGGACCTATTTTGACAGGACTTTCACTGGCAGATAGCTGATTTAACAAGGTGTAATTTAGGCTACTCTTATTTTAGAAATTTATTTTTTTTATAAATGCGAAAACAATAACTTTTTTGTTAAATTCCACGCGCAGCCGCTAGTAATTGATATAATCTTAATTTTAAACCGAATGCTTGAGCTATGAAATAATTTTTAATATAAACTTTTTTATTTTCTGGCTATTGTAAAATCTTTTGTGGGATTCTATTATACATGCGAATACCATAACATGGAAAGTAGGCGTTTACTTTGCGCTGTCGGAATAAACTTGTAACATTCACGCACGGTCGTCTGTTCCTAACTTCCTAAGGTAAGCAACTTAATGCTTGTTACAGGTATCAGCCGACTGTTATAGCTAAATATTTTTTTCATACATGGAAATAATACATATCATCGTCATCACTTAAACCTCGCACTTTAACTATCGCAGTCCACTGCTGGAAATACGTCGCACCGAAGACGCTGCTGCACGTCTTCGGCCTGTATATTTCAAAGCCAGCAATTGGATGCTTATTCCGCCATCGGTCGGCTTTATAAGTGTTCCAAGCTGGTAGTAGAATTGTGTTATCCCTTAGTACTTCTACTACTACGTACTAGTCTTACGACACCCACGGGGCGGGGGGGGGGTTTTAATCTTTACTGCCGTAGCTATAAAGCTAAGAATATTACTTACACTGCCACTATGAACACAGTGAGTAAATATAGAGTAGTTTTATTTTAGAATCTTAGATCAGACAATAACTTCTTTAAAGGATAGATTCGACGAGTTAAAAACATTCACCGACGTATTATTTGTTTATTTATTTTACTCTTTTTGCACACCAATACACAAAAGAACAACACATAGAATCTATAACAATCAACTTGCATCAGTATTGCAACAGGCGGCTTTATCGCTCAGCGATCTCCTCCAGGCAACCCTGAGACGTAAGTATTTAGCTTTTTTAGCAATAACATTTAATTATTCCAATGATGAGTTGATGAAACATTGTAAAGATTTAAATCTGAAACTTAAAGATGATTCAAGTAGTGAATCAGACATTGACGGTATTGATTTATTTAATGAAATCATTGCAATAATTATTTAAAATCTTTTATCTTCGATAAGTTTTTTTTTTCCACCATAATGAGAAAAAATTAATTATTATCATTTTTTACAAAACTAAGTCATAGCCGTCATAGGGCGGCATAAACGGTATTGCACGCGGGCGACGAAACAGCTAGCGGCGGGCCTGCTTGCGGTTTAGATTCCCGCTCGCCATCGATATTTGTATTTGTACAAATATTTCTTTCCGGTTTGAATGTCTGTTCTTGTGGGTCTCCCCACCGTGCCTCGGAGAGCACGCTAAGCTGTCGGCACCGGTTTTTATCATAAATACCTGATAGCAATCATTGGAATATCATGGATCAAGCTTCGAACCCTCTCCCACGTGGAGAAAGAGGTCTAATATGCCCAGAAGTGGGATACTACAGGCTGGTTCGTGATATACTGTTAACGCATTATAAAGTTAATGGACACGCTGATAGTAGGTACTTAGTAAGACTTATCAAGTTCAACTTTAAACTTACAACTAAATTTACTTTATCAATACCTGTAAAATTAAAAATTAATACTTTCAAGTACCAAGATTAGTTACGCCGGTATAAAATCGAGCAGCAGCGGTTTCAATGTGTGCGTAGACGCGTAATGTTTTTGTGTTGCGATTTAGATACCTAAACTTAAGCGAGTTCAAAATGTGATAACGTTTAACTTTAGACTATCGCAGTCTTCTGCTGGACTTCGCAACCCTAATCTAGCATCCACCGACAATCTTACATAGATCGTTGATCCAGTGGGCCGGAGGACGTCCCACACGGCGTTTGCCAAAACGCGGTCTCCCTTCCAGGACACGCCTGCTCCAGCGGCTATCGGTCATGCAATAGAGGCGACAACCCATTGCCACTTTACATATTATAAGGATTCATTACTTTTAACTATAAACGTATATTGAGCTAAAGCGTACCAGTTTACTCATAAATTGGAGCAGCCCGACAGGCGAAGTACCTCAGAAGGTTAAAGCTAAATAATATTTTTTTTTTATTTCATTTTCTACCCCTTCGTGTGTCCAACCGCACCATTCAGACGTGCAGATAAAAATTTTAGTTCAGAAAAACCTAAAATAAAATTTTAATATCTGACGCGCCCAAGTATATCTTTGTAATAATTCTTTTTATACATTCATCAAATAGGGTTATTTACCTTTATGTTTCTGAGTTCTCAATTATAGTTTCTATTTTTTGTCATAACTCATACATTTCTACTGGCTGAACCGATTTAGATAATATTTCTTGTATTTGAACACCGGTGCTTGTCATGTAGTCTCATTTAAAATATAGTGTTAAGTAGTTTTTGCGTTATTCCTAGTAACGCGTACCTACATTTAGCTTCTTTAAGCTTTCCGATCAACAATAGATTCTTCTTGTTTACCAATGAGGATCAGTAAAGTTCTAGCAAATTCAATAGAACTAGTATCCACGTTATTCTCTAAGACATAAGAATGATATTTCTTTTTGAATTATCCAAATCGGACCATTACTTACGAATATATTAAGTTATAAACATTATTCCGTTCCTGCCGCTACGTCAGTGTACGCGGGATGCGTGTGACGTCACTCGGACGTTCCATGCCAGTTAGCCCATAGTAGCGACAAGCTGCGATGGTGTTTTCATCTAAACTATCTGTCCTACAAAAAATTTGTAAGGACATAATTTGTAGCAAATTGCTTTGCCTACAAATATGTTCATATAACTATTTGCCGAAATTTAAAAATTAAAGAAGTTATAAGCAAAAAAGTGATAAAATTTCTATAAAGATTTTCTTTTTTGCTCTATAACTTTTTTTATACATTTCACAAAAAAAATACCTCTGACCAGTCTTGTAGATGGTTTTTTGAGGAAAATTTTTCTCTACAATTTTTTGAATTTCATTCATTTAAAACAGCGCTCCAAAGTTGACCGGGTTCGTCAATGCTCATGAGAATCAGGTCAAAACGAAATGTTTAACTTAGTTTTATGATCCGGAGTGAGTTTTATTATATCTTCGATGTAACAAAGCATGAAACGATGCCCAAAACTAAAATTTTCTGAAACATCCTTTCCAGAGACAAAGTTTTTACTGATTTACGTAAACAAATTGAAATATTTATTTAATACACTTCCAAGAATACGAATCAAACTTTCTTGGCCATATATAATTTTTTTAATTTGTGGATTTATATAAACCATAATCACACATCAAAATCGAGTCAAACGCTCAAATCCAAGGAAAATTGTAATAGCCCTCTTAACTTAGTTTTATGGTCCTTTTTTATTGTAAATATATTCTTAATTTTTTTTTGTTAAATCCCTGCCTACAACTTTACTTATTCATTGGCATAAGCTGTCTGTGGGGTAGGCCTACTGGGAATACCACGTTAAAAAAATATGATTTATGAGATATTTGATTACCTAAGTAGATAGATTCGAAGAAGATTAAGAGAAGTCAACGCATTTTTGGAAAACATTAGTATTTCCGAAACTGATTGAGACTCAAAAGTACTCTTCTACACATATGTGTAATGAGGATCAATAAATTTATAGCAAATTCAATAAAACTAGTATCCACGTTATTCTCTATGATATAAGAAAGATATTAAATTTCTTTTTGAATTATCCAAATCGGACCATTACTTAACTACGAAGATATTAAGTTATAAACATTATGCCGTTCCTGCCGCTACGTCAGTAATAATAATAATAAATAATAAACGTTTCACACTCAACGGCCCCCAGTAGGATTTTTTCCTGTGTCGGGGCCCGAGGGTCCGGAAACACACACAATACACAACCACAAACGCCCAGACCATGACAAACATCTGTATGGCCAATACAAATTTTTGTCATGTGCGCGGATCGAACCCGCGACTGCTAGCGCAACAGCTAGTGCTGTGACCGCTGCGCCAACGCGTCGTCATGTAAGTGGGATCAGTGTATGCGGGATGCGTGTGGCATCACTCCGACTCATAAAACTCACTCCGGATCATAAAACTAAGTTAAACATTTCGTTTTGACCGGATTCTCATGAGCATTGACGAACCCGGTCAACTTTGGAGCGGTGTAACAGAGTTTTAAATGAATGAAATTCAAAAAATTGTAGAGAAAAATTTTCCTCAAAAAACCATCTACAAGACTGGTCAGAGGTATTTTTTTGTGAAATGTATAAAAAAAAAAGTTATAGAGCAAAAAAGATAATCTTTATAGAAATTTTATCACTTTTTTGCTTATAACTTCTTTAATTTTTAAATTTCGGCAAAAAGTTATATGAACATATTTGTAGGCAAAGCAATTTGCTACAAATTATGTCCTTACAAATTTTTTGTAGGATAGATAGTTTAGATGAAAACACCATCGCAGCTTGTCGCTACTATGGGCTAACTGGCATGGAACGTCCGAGTGACGTCACAGCCTTCCGCGCCGGCCGGTTAGTAAACTCCGCTAGTAATTTGATCATAACTTCGTCAATTTTTGTCGTAGAACAAAAATTTTTGCACTGTATGTTAAGGATTTCTTAGTTCTATAAATCTGCATTCTCAACTAAAAACGTTACGGATCCTCATTCCGTAGAGAAAATGTTTGCCTAAACCTATATAATATGTAGGTATAGTTAGTTCAAGTCATCTTTGCGCGTAGCTCTATGTGTGCGTGCGCTTGTAATTATAACACTTAGCGCGCACTAGTGACTTTTGTTTAAAGAATTTATTGTCACAGTGACAAAAGTCACTAGTGCGCGCTGAGCCTGAATTTGTGTAGCAGTGACGCGACCGCCGTCATTCGAAATTTCAAACTACACGTCTTCTTATTGGTCATTTTTCCACCGGTACAGTCGTTAAAGAAAATGTCTAGTTCTTCACGGAAATTTTTTTAAGGAGTTAGGTACAGGGCCGTAGCTAGGGGGGGGCATTGAGGGGCAATGCCCTACCTTGAAATCACAAATGCCCTACCTTAAAACTGCCAAAAAGTAAAATAAAATATTATAATTAAATTGTATGTTCAACAAGTTGAGATAAAAAAAAATTGTAACCAAAATAAACAAAAACTAGAGATTGATTATGATTGTTTGTAGTTTGGTTAAGTGAAGTGCACGATTAAAGAGTGTTTTGTAATAATGTCAGCTATGGTATTTCTTCTGCTATTGCACAAATCGGAGAACCAATAAAACAAGTTGTTTTAAATACGTATCCAAAACAACATAACAGAGGGCCTTTGTTTTCGATTGGTTCAAGCGTTAAAAATGGTTGCAGTATTCTGTCGAGAAAGGTGCTTTTTGCTTTCTATCCAGCCATTTTTACCTCGTGGAAGCAAACAGAAGCGTACACTTCCACGGGATTGAGAAACTGAAAAATGCCATTGATTCTAAAACTGGTTTTCCAAAACATGGAAATAAAAATTATGTCAATTATTATAATAAGTTTGCAAAAACAATATGATTTAAAATTCTAAGTGGTATTTTTAGTCGTATCTATTTATTCGTATCACCCCACCCAACAATTAATTTTATTACCTCAGTCTCACTCAGACGTGGATCTCTACATACAAATCTGGAAGTTCAACCATCTTTTTCGATTGTTGTTCATCATTGAGGATTTAATAGTTCGTAGACCATGCTCATGTTCTATCACAGAAATTATTTGTCTACGAATAACTAGTCAATGTACAACTCTGACCTAGTAGTCTAGTCAACAAGTTCAAAAACGTGTTAAATAGAGATAAAGCTCCTAAAAATATGGGCGATAGCAATAAGTTCGATTCGGAATGATGTCTATAGAAAAATGTTTTTAAGGGTTTATTAGCACATAAAAATATTGCGATTGTTATTAACAAAATAAGAAAAAAAGAAGGTATTTAGTTTTTCGTTAATAATTTCTAAAATAATGAAATTGAAGAAATTTTAAAAAAGGTCCTGAAAGAAGAGGAAATTTCGGATTAAAAAGTCTCAATTTCCAGAACTCTATCTTTGTTATTTATAATTTATTTTAACGCTGAAAATAGTACTTCGCGAGGTCGTTACGCCATAGGCGTAAAAAAGTTGCACCATTGTTAATTAACTACTTATTTTCCAATCTCTGTTTTTATAAATTACGGCATAAAAGTTTGAATAAATAATTGGTCTAAAATTTTTGTCGCTTCGTGGAGCTCTTCTCATTTAGATAGGTACCTAATAAAGTTATGCAATAAAAAATTATTAATGTTTATTATTTTGCTAATTATAATTTTTTTAAATTAACAAAAAATTAAATTTCTAAAAATTGTTATCAAAAAATGTTTTTTTTTTTAGTAATATTTTATTACGTTGTTTTTGCATCTGATATAGGTATTAATTAACATTGTAAAAAAAATATATTTTTCCCAATTATTTTATTTTTATTGGTGAAATCTTAAAAACTATAACGTACGGATAAAAGGAAATTATTAATTACACATTATTTTGTTTAAAGAATTGAAAAGGGTCAAAGAAGATTTTTAAGAATAAAATAATTTTTTATTTATATTATAAGATTATAAAAAATGAAATACAAAATTTAAGAATTTTTTTTTAAATAATAATTATTTCACCTATGCAATATGATAGTAAATTTCTTTGTTTTTAAATCGCAAAATAGTCTGTTTATAAACAATTTCTTAACAAATGACGTAAAATTTTTTTTTCCAATGTTAATTAATACCTATATGGCTATATTAGATGCAAAAACAGCAATAATAAGATATTACTAAAAAAAAAACATTTTTTGATAACAATTTTTAGAAATTTAATTTTTTGGAAGTTTAAAAAAGTTATGATTAGCAAAACTATAAACTTTAGTAAATTTTTATTGCATATCTTTATTAAGTATCTAATGAGAAGAACTCCATGAAGCGAATCAAATTTTTAACCGACTGCCAAAAAAAGGAGGAGGTTCTCAATTCGACACGTTTTTCGCTGTCGGCTGTTACCTGTAACAAGCATTAAGTTGCTTACCTTAGGAAGTTAGGAACAGACGACCGTGCGTGAATGTATTCCGACAGCGCAAAGTAAACGCCTACTTTCCATGGTATGGTATTCGCATGTATAATTGAATCCCACAAACGATTTTACAATAGCAAAAGAATTAATTTAAAGTTTATATTAAAAATTATTTCATAGCTCAAGCATTCGGTTAAAGATTATATCAATGACTAGCGGCTGCGCGTGGAATTTAACAAAAGTTATTGTTTTCGCAGTTATAAAAAAAAAAAATTTCTAAAATAAGAGTAGCCTAAATTACACACTTAAACAATTCACAATTAAATCAGCTATCTGCCAGTGAAAGTCCTGTCAAAATAGGTCCAGCCGTTTGAAAGATTAGACGGAACAAACAGACAGACAGATAAAAACTGTAAAAAATGACATTTTGGTATGTGTACCGTGTATACATCCATTTAGTAAAAAGCGGTTAGGGTCCGTTCACACAGACCGGCTCGGAGAGCATCGGCCTGCTTTTTTCTTTTCACACAGACCGGGTCGTATACGCTTGGAATTGGCCGGAGCGGAGCCGCCAACTATTTCACATCGACCGGCTGGAAGAGATCTGAAAGCGGGTGCGGTTGGATGTGCTCGGAGCCGGTCGGATGCGCTCGGAGTCGGGTGGATACACTACAAAGGCAGTGCCAGTATTCCGCGCAGTCTAAGTTTTGTTTTCGGTGTGTTAACGTGTGCTTTTCGAAACATGGATTTAGATAGCTCCGACGAAGAAATATATTTGTTAGCAAGATTACTTGAAATAGAACATAGGAAACGTAAGCGCAAGCGGAAACAAATATGGGTAAAACATATTTGGAAAAACAGACTAATCCATGGGGAGTTTCACACCATTTTCGAGGAATTGAAGAGAGATAGCCTAAAATTTTATGAGTATTATCGTATGGAATATTGGCAATTTTTGAAATTGACAGATTTGTTAAGAGTACATATAACAAAAAAGACTACAAATTATCGTTGCACCATTACAGCCGAAGAAAGGTTAACGGTAACTTTAAGGTAACTAAAAAACAATTATTTATACTAATCATGTTATTTAGATCACAAAATCACAGCCCTCCATTTATTAAGCATTGTTTACGTTAATGAAATGTAAATTACTTATACTAATCATGTTAAATAACACAAACATCTAAATAGATCACAAAATCACAGCCCTCCATTTATTAAGCATTATTTACGTTAATGAAATGTAATTAAATAGTACAGATTTGTGTGTGTTTAATTATTATTATTATAATTATTATTGTTTTTGATTGTTTATTATTTTGTATTTTGTGTGCTGGTATTGTACCCGTAAGTAGTCTGATCTGGATAGTTTTGAGGAATATAGGTTTCGTTTGACACTAGGTAAGTAGATTGATTAGTCGATGGCGGTGAATTTATAGACAAAGAATAATTCAAATCTGTACTATTTTCATACAGACTTAATTCAGCTTCATTAACAATGTTAAACACGCGCCTTTTAATTCGTGCTTGGACTTCTTTTGGGAATGTTTCCACTGTATCTGACATAGACAAAAAAAAATTACGTAATGCCTTGTCACGGGGTGTAGTATTTCTTTTTTCTTCAAGATACTCTTCGAAAACCGTAGCAACATCTTTGCTTAAGCGTGGTCTCTTTTTCGAGCCAGAAGTACTTGCAAGCGATTCAACTTCAGAATGGTCAGAACGTTTAGATGATGTCGATGGTGGTGGTATTGGTGTGCCAGGCTCTGAATCATCCGATGATAATGTTACATTAGATATTTGGTTTCGATTGCGAAAAAATGGTATTATAAAAGAAAGTTCTTTTTCAAATTTTATCAATTTGGACGTAGTTGCACCATCGCCACTCTTGCCTTTTCGGTTATAATAGGCTTTTCTGAAGTTATCTCGCAGTTTCTTCCAACGATCCTGGCACTGCGTCACTGGAAAGAACAGAAATGAAAAATTAATAACATAACTCTTTTTTATTTTATAGTTCGTTTTGGTACGGCAGTCTTATATTTCTATTTTGTGTGTTTGTTTTATTTTTACAGATTCCTCATCACTGGTTGCAGTTTCAAAAACTTGTCATTTAATTTTCGAATGGGAATTTCTACAGTTCATTCAATTATTCATGAGACAATCAGAGTAATTTGTGATGTTTTGATGCCCATAGTTATGCAGATGCCAGATGAAGAAATGTGGGAAAAGGTTTCACGTGATTTCTTTAATATTTGGAATTTTCCTAACTGTTTGGGCGCTATAGACGGAAAGCATGTCAATATACAGGCACCAGATAATAGTGGAAGCTTATACTATAATTATAAAAACTTTTTCAGTATAGTGTTACTAGCTGTGGTCGACGCGAAATACAGTTTTTTAATTGTTGATGTCGGATCATATGGTAAAAATAGCGACGGCGGAATTTTACAGAATTCAAAATTTTGGAAAAAACTCAACACCAATAAGTTAAAGCTGCCCCCAAATAAACCTCTACCTAGTACCACTGAAAGCTTACCACATGTTTTTATAGGAGACAAGGCATTTCCTTTGAGCAATAATATATTGCGGCCGTATCCAAGAGAACAAGCAAGAACAGAATTATCAAAAAAAGTATTTAATCTGCGTTTAAGCAGGGCAAGAAAAGTCGTAGAATGTGCATTTGGAATGCTAACTCAAAGATTTGAAATTTATCAAAAACGAATGAAAATTCAGCCGAAGTACTGTGATTTAATTATATTAGCAACTACATGTTTACATAATTTTTTAATAGAAAATCGGACGCCAGGACAAGAGAATGAATTTCACAGCAATATAAATTTATTAACAGCAATAACAGACAATAATAATGAAAACAGTTCTAATAGCGACGCAGTTCTAACCACAAGGAATAAATTTAAGGATTATTTTTCATCAAGTGGTGCTTTAGATTGGCAAGATCAAGTGGCTACGCGAGTTTCTTAAGTTATATTTAATAAAAATTGTCTACTACATAAGTATATTCTAACGATCAGATACTCAAACGAGTTTTTAAAGTAAGGGCGCATTTAAACTCATGTTATTCCTATTTTGACTTTGAATCTAACACGTCGCAGCACGAGTTTAAGAAGCCCTTGCTTTAAAATTCGTTTGAGTATCTGGGGGTAGGTGTAAAACAATGAAAACCTTACTTACCACTTATTCCGAGACATTTACTAATTTCCTCCCATGCATTGTCTTTCATTATCCGATCGCTATATGATGGCTTGGTTATGTCAAATAAACACTCATATTTTGACACGAGTATTATTAATTTTTCATCATTCATCTTTTCGTACAAGTACGCACAACTATTACGTTCAAATGTTGCTATCAAAATGGCGGTCGGCGCGGCCGCAGCGGGCACGCAATCGGAGCCCATCGGCTGCGCGAGCGAGAAAGAGCACGCAATCGGAGCCGACAGGCTGCGCAAGCGAGAAAGAGCACGCAATCAGAGCCGATCGGCTGCGCGAGCGAGAAAGAGCACGCAAGCGGAGCCGGTCGGCTCCTTTTATTACTTCACACGAAGCGCGTTCAGGCATTTTTAATGACAAAAAAGGTGCAAATGCAAAAATAAACTTTACTACAATCACTCAAAACACTGTTTCCAACGTGATAAAAATCTGCTCTCCTCTCCGAGCCGGTCTGTGTGAACGGACCCTTATTTTAATATTACAAACAGTCACTCCAATTTCAATTTCATTTATTTGTATAGATAAAGATGTGTGGACTTGTGACGCTGTACTTCATGCAAGATGTTACTAATTTTGTACTAAAACAGTTTATATATTATTTTCAAAAGAGTAACTGCGGGTCTGTCTTGCCGATTCTTCTCTGCATAATTCCAAATGTGATAGCTTTACATTAACTAAAATAGATTTAACTTTAATGTGTTGACGATTCAATGATGCTTTGGAAGACTACTTGAAAAAAGTAATTTTAGACTACTTTCGTAGGATTTTGGGTGAAATAAAACACACTTTGGCTATAATATACACATTTCCTTATTATTAAATCTTACAACCCTCAGCTGATCTGTGATACACAAACGAACGAATACTATTCTATCGATATACATATAAAGTGGCGCTTACACTAGTCCGTTCCTTACACACACTTACTGAAACGAATACAAAGAAAAAACCACATCGCTTCGACGTAGGCTATATTAAGTATCGACAGGCTACAATAGGTATCGACACAGGCCATATTAGGTGTCGAATTACTTGTAGGGCGATATCGTATATTATTACTATTAGAGAAATGAAACTTTATTAGATAATATTGCAAATAAGTGTGTGCTTACAATAATTATCAAAACGTTACGTCAATCAAATTGACGTTTTTTTCCTTTTACTCGCGCAAAAACCTGCACGATTACGCGGCAGCGTTTTATGTGCAGACTTGCGCAGTTTTGCTCTTAAAACCCTAGTTACATACAGTTATATGTATTGTTTGCCAATTCCTTTTCATATTTCAATCGAGTCCACGAGTTTTATGACACTAACAACGTGTACGTCAACGGGACATTTCTTAGAATACTCATTTTACTCAAAATCAACTCCCCAATCTCTAAAAGGGCGTCAATCATATCATCAAGTCATATCCATGCTTGATATACTTTTGAAACCTTTTACACATATTCCTTAGCATTTCCTTTAATTAAGCAACTATACATTATACAAATTATAAATAATTAATTAGAAAAATATATATTTATTTAAACAAACAAAAGACACACTTCATACCATTTATAAGATACTAGCTGACCCCGCAAACGTTGTTTTGCCATATATGTTATTAAGCCCCGCAATCCCTTCCCTTATAACTTGGAGTATGAAATATAGATATTGGCCGATTCTCAGACCTACCCGATATTCAAACAAAATTTCATAAAAATCGGTCCAGCCGTTTCGGAGGAGTATTGTAACTAACATTGTGACACGAGAATTTTATATATATAAGAATAAATGGCATGCAGTGTATGCAGTTTCATTTATTGTAACTCTCTTGCATCCAATTATTTATTAAATATCATATAAAAATGTCATTACAAAAGTCATATATTCCGTTCTTAGGTTAGTACCACGAAGTATAGATAGGGAGGAGTCCGAACGTAATGTTAAACAAATGGTCTCAATCTAGAAGACGACTGAATCATAATTCTAATTTTTGCCGAAGAGCTGTTCGTCAGCTGTTCATAAAGTACTCGTTTAAATGTTTACGCGGGAACGGCACAACACCTTCCCATTTCTTTTTATTACAACCAATTTTAAATATATGTAAACTAGCCGACCCGCGCCCACTTCGTTGGGCGTTAATTATCTTTGTGATCCAATTATGTTGTGTAGTTCTTAGTACTATTTTATTAGTTTCATTGTTTAGAATTTGACGTATAAAATCGTAATAATATCGTGTATTTATTATTTTAAATTACAGAACCAAATAACATACTTTATAAATAAAAAATGTTGCTCCAACGCCATCTATCAAAAAGCGAAAAAACTTCGTCGTCGATTGACTAAAGTAAGAGAAAATAAAAATATACTAATAAATAGCGATAGATGGCGTTCGTTTCTTTGTCATTTCGATAATATATTTTAATATTTTCTTTTTTACTGAATTTTTTTGTACAATTACAATAAAATATAGCCTATGTCACTCCTGAATAGTGTAGCTTTTTGTTAGTGAAAGAATTTTCATGATCGGATCAGTATTTGCGAAGTTTACCCCGTATATACAAACAAAGTTATAAACTTTTCCTCTTTATAATATTTATATGTAAATAAATTAAGATTCGCGAGCCAATGCGTGTTTACGTGTAATAATCAATATAATAAAAATGAATGTTGATAAGCGCATAACTCTAGAATGGATCGACCAATTCGGTTAAATTTTTTCTTGTATATGTTCCTTAAATCCCAAGGAAGGCTTTCATCAAAACAAAAAAAAATGGCTAGACCAATTCGGCTAATTTTTTTTGTATGTTCCTTAAATTCCACGGGTTTTTATCCAAAACAAAACATAACAGACAGGACGAAGTCTGTCCGGGCAGCTAGTCTATACTAATATTATAAAGAGGTAAAGTTTATAACTTTGTTTGTATATACGGGGTAATCTTCGCAAATACTGATCCGATCATGAAAATTCTTTCGCTAACAGAAAGCTACACTATTCAGAAGTGACAAGATAAAAGGAAAAAGATAAAAATATATAAAGATTTTAAATCAGCAGGATTTGAACCTGCGCCCTCTGACGTGCCGTGTCAACAATTCAATCTAATCAAGCATTATTATTTGCCTTAGAAATTAATTGGTGATTTTAAAACATTTATATTTATCTGATTTGCTGAAAATAGTGAGAGTGTATTGGAACATATCAAATTTCACCGTACCCTTCTTATGTGAAATGGATTATAACGCCCAACGAAGTGGGCACGGGTCGGCTAGTAATGAATAATATTTAAAAAATTTGAACATATAATTCTAGCGCAGCCTCTAGCAAGTGACAGAAAAGAGAACTAAGATCTGGACTCATTATTGTGCACAATGGAGCGTAGAAGAAAAGGAGCAATTTCTTTGCTTATCAGTGTCCGTGAAAAGTCATTAAATAGGGGACGCCACTGTAGCAACAGGGCAATTTTCAAATAGTGCTAAAATTAAAAAATAAGGTAATGTAGATATATTATATAATAGTATACATTTTTACAATTTATCACAATATAAAATATTCACTTATTCATCATTTCAGCCTATCGCAGTCCACTGCTGGACGTAGGCCTCCACGAGTTCGCGCCAAAAATGGCGTGAAATCGTGTGTTTTGCCCATAGTCCCCACGCTGGGCAGGCGGGTTGGTGACCGCAGGGCTGGCGCCGTCGCACCGAAGACGCTGCTGCCCGTCTTCGGCCTGTGTATTTCAAAGCCAGCATGGATGGTTATCCCGCCATCCGTCGGCTTTTTAAGTTCCAAGGTGGTAGTGGAACTGTGTTATCCCTTAGTCGCCTCTTACGACACCCACGGAAGAGAGGGGGAGGCTATTTTCTTTTCCGTAGCCACACAGCAATTTTTTAAATATATGTAAATAAATTAAGATCGAATTCTTTATATAATAATAAATATATGTAAATAAATTAAGATCGAATAATTCACTTATTATTGAGTATCAAAGTTATCTCACAGTAACTGTTTAGGTTATTTATATAGCAAATATTTTTAGTAATTCAATATATTAAATTTCCTGACTCAGCATACTTCAATCAGTTAAAAACTGCTTGATTAATATCACACCTCTGCCCACGCTACCGCCATTCTGGAGGGTTTTTGAACTGTTATTTAGTACTGAAAGTTGGACACGTTTTCAAGCCTTTTTCTTTCGTAGTTATTTCTCCTTTATTCTACACTCCATATTGTGTACCATGAATACTATCGAAAAGCCTACATACCATTCAGACTCCTTGTATCTGTACTTCGTGGTACGAACATTGAAAGGAAAAGTAGATAACATAGTCCGAGAGGATGGAAAATTAGAGCAACACGGTTAGGGTAAGTCCAACAATTGATAAAAATATAGAAACTTATTAGGTAGGGATCCATACTAATTGCGTGGTACGTTATCCCGGTCCTACGCTCACTGCTGCTCTATCTCCTGCTAACTCTATTATCTACCACAATCGAGACTTTTCGATGAGGAACTTTTTGTTCGTCTCATCAAAATGAAGCTACTCCCCGAAAATTAGCTTGATACTAATCAGGTGAAAAAAATGTACTAGGGATCCCTACCTATATTTATTACAAAACAGTTTTTTTCTTCTAAACAGTAAGTGCAAAGTGCCTATTATTTGCAGAATCTACATTCCGGATAGGTATAACTTCACTTTTAAACATAATTATAATTTTAATTTGTAAAATGACAGTTTGACGGTGCTTTTATAAACGTATTAAATGTATTTTGATAAAGTGTTGTCGTAAAGCTGCAGTAATGTCTCCAGAGGCGGCCTTACCCATTGCGAGGCCCCGGGCGGAAAGTCTTTGCGAGGCCCTTTGTCCTTCGTGAAATGCTAAATTTATAAAAATAACTAGAATTTGAGTTTTAAAAATATTTTACATTGAAAAATTTACAAAATTAACAAATATAGAGATGATAAATTTTAAAATTGATGTTTACTTGTGGCTTTTGCTACCACTAAAATCTTTAACTAAAGCACAATAATCTAACGAATGACCAATACTAGACCAGTGCTTTTAGCCTTTGAAATGGTAAACAGTGAAAAGAATTATAGTAGAATGAAACCCATTGAAAAAGGAAGAGAATACAACGAAAATGAAAGAAAAAATAAATTACGGGCGACCTGAGGTCGCAATCCAGTGCTGTGACACCGCGTTGGCGCAGCGGTCACAGCACTGGATTGCGATTGGCTGTTGCGCGAGCGGTTGCGGGTTCGATCCCCGCACACGACAACATTTGTATTGGCCATACAGATGTTTGCCGTGGTCTGGGTGTTTGTGCAGTCCTTGTGGGTCTCCCCACCGTGCCTCGGAGAGCACGTTAAGCCGTCGGTCCCGGTTGTTATAATGTACCTACATAACGATCGTTATCTACTCATAGTAGGGAATATATCTGCCAACCCGCATTGGAGCAGCGTGGTGGATTTAGCTCCGATCCTTCTCCTACATGGGGAAGAGGCCTATGCCCGACAGTGGGATATTACAGGCTGAATCGATCTGAGGTCGGGATGTGGTAGGGAAGGGGGTTTAAGGGTAAAAACGGTTTATCTCGATTGCGGGTAAACTACGAGTCCTGTGGAAAAAAGTCAAATGGCAAAGTTGTAGGTAATAAAAAGATCTACAACTTATGTATCTACACTTTTTTCGCTTAACCTCAAAATTCATGTGAAAAATTCAAAAAACTAAGTACCTATTTGGTTTTGTATTGTTCGTTAGCAAAAAAAAAATAATTACGTAATTTAATATAAACTTACCTTTTTATGTCCCAAACGCACTGTAATTTTTTTGATTTAAAATATAATCGAGCTCAACGGATCAACTTATCTAACGAATTGGTTTAATTACTGTAATGTTAGGTTTAAGTTTATGCATTAACTAAATAAATAAATAAATAATTTTTTCACCTTATTTTGACCTCTAGGTATATCGAAAACGCACCCTTATTTTCAATCGAAATTTCTCACGTCAAAATATCAGCTTATCAGCAGCTAAAAATAAATGTTTAGAAAATGAAAAGAATATTTAATAAGATATCCTCAATATTTTGAGAATTTCATAGAGAAGAGGGGAAGGGGCTAGGAGAGTCTGGGTCTTCCTACCTGTTATTTTTATGCATTTTCTGAGAACAATTACTTAGTGATGTATATTTTTTACACCATCAGAAAATAGAGATTTTAACGAACAAAAATCCCAACGACTTTTTTAAAAAGCCGATATTTTGACGTGAGAAATTTCGATTGTAAATCAGTGTACTTTTTCGATATTGAGGTCAAAATGAGGTGACAAATTAATATTTTAAATCAAAAAAAAAAAAGCCGATATTTTGACGTGAGAAATTTCGATTGTAAATCAGTGTACTTTTTCGATATTGAGGTCAAAATGAGGTGACAAATTAATATTTTAAATCAAAAAAAATTACTATGTGTTTGTACAATAAAAAGGTAAGTTTTCAACGATTTTTGTAAAAAAAAAAAGAATTTTGTAAAAGATAAAACTAAAAAACCAAAAACTTGTGTTTTTTGATGTTTTCAACTTTTGTATTTGCACTTTTTTCACATAACAATTTATGTGAAAAAAGTGCAAATAAAAAAGTTGTAGATCTTCTTACTACCTACAACTTTGCCATTGAGGTTTTTTCCATAGGACTTGTAGTTTAGCCAGTAATCGAGATAAACCATTTTTTCCCCTTAAACCCCCTCCTTACCACTTCCCGACCTCAGATCGCCCGTAATTTATTTCTCCTTTCATTTTCGTTGTATTCTCTTTCTTTTACAATGGGTTTCATCCTACTATAAAAAAATTTTAGTTTCAAAAGCTAAGAGCACTGGTCTGGTCTATTAGCTCATTTTTGATTGAAAAAATAGCAAGGACTGAAAGCCGATCTTGTGTCATCGAATTCCTCAAATATGTTTTAACAATTTTAATAAAAAATACAGTTAAAAATCTATATTATTTTAAATTTGCTTGGGTTGTTGCGCGAGGCCCCTGCAAGCGCGAGGCCCCGGGCGATTGCCCCGTTCGCCACCCCCTAAGGCCGCCACTGTGTCTCATACATCGGACTGTACCCCAGCTTGTGTCTTGACGAAGAGAAGTGGAGGCTTAGGACTTAAAGGACTCGGTCTCACGTTCAGACGTCTCAAGAGTAGGCAGGGCAGTGATGCTGCAGTCCGGATGCAAGGTACTGGACTCTGGAACGAGATACATTATCGATTGAGACTCTCTTCGATTATAAACTTGAAAAAAAAAAATTAATCAGTCAAGTTGGTCCAGCCGTTCTCGTGTTTTTAACCGACTTCCAAAAAAGGAGGAGGTTCTCAATTCGACACGTATGTTTTTTTTTTTTTATGTATGTTAGCTCAGAACTTTTGACTGGGTGGACCGATTTCGATCAATTTTGTTTTAATTGAAAGGTGTTGCGTGTCATGTGGTCCCATTTTAATTTAATTAAGATCTGACAAGTACTTTTAGAGTTATGTCTAATAATGCGTATTTACGTGGCTACTTTTTCGTCGACCTACGTTATATTATGCCGCATAACTTTTTACTCGGTGTACCGATTTCGATGATTCTTACTTTAATCGAGAGCTAATACTTGTCTTGTAGTCTTGTTTAAATTAGATTGAAAACTGATTACAACTTTTTGAGTAATCTTTAATAGCGCGTATTTACTTGACTATTTTTTCGTCTTATTACGTTGTATTACTTGTCGATGTAATTGAAGTCGGTTTTTTTTCGTTTGCGAGCAAACACAATTATTAGCTTGGCAACACATTCATTAAAACATAGTTTGCAAGTCACTTTTTTGTGGAAACAGTAACCAAAGTTTTTGTAACTGTATTAAAAACATTTCTTTCAGTGTTCAAGCAGTGTTGTGTTCCTGTGGTGAGTAGGTGACGAGAGCTCCTGGGGGAAAATGGTGGTAAGGTCGGCAACGCACTTGCGATACTTTTGGTGCTGCAGGCGTCTATAAGCTACGGTGATTGCTTACCATCAGGTGAGCCGTACGCTTGTTTGCCGACTTAGTGATATAAAAAAATATATATATAATGACGGCGTAGCAGGCGGTGTACGGCCAGGAAGGTGAGAACAGGACCTGAGGTTGCCGAGCAAACAAATTGACACATTAGGAGATATTTCATATTAATAGTTAATGTTTACAACATTAGTCCGGAGTTGTCCATAATATACGTTCGCATGTAGGGGGGAGAGTTCTTCATGGCGATATGTATCTTATTATAGTACATGCGCCGGCCGCGTTCGCAGTGTGTAGTAGGTAATGTCGCCTCGGAGGTACGCGACATTACACACGACCGAAGTAAAATTTACGAAACGTAACCCTCTCTCTCTTTCTATCTTCACTAACTTTTATCTCCCTCTCAATTTCCGTTCGTCTCGTCCGATCACACTTTTCATAACGCCCTCGTCACGCATTCACCAGCTTACTCCGCAAGTCAAGAGCGCGTAAAAATTTTTTACTTTAAAAACTTTATATTTATACGAGTAGATTGCGCAATTACCTCAACATCAATAGTTACTACCCTGTGTTACTACCTTATTCAGAACTGCTGCTATCCTCTTCCTTCTCAAGGATTTCTATTAGGCGCTCTTGAATTTGTCCTTCTCGTAGTGTGGACTCTACCATCACTTTATTGCAAACCGGACACCTTGCCTGTCGAAGACGGATTACTTTTTATTCAACTACAAAAATCTACTATGATGTTTTAAATATTCAAATGAAAATCACTATTTTTGTTAATTTTGAAAATTTGAAAGTTGATTGTATAGATTTTTAATTCCCGACGCAAAAGGAGGGTTGTGTGTCTGTCTTTTTTTATGTTACTAAGTCGACAAACAAGCGTACGGCTCACCTGATGGTAAGTGACTACCGTAGCCTATAGACGCCTGCAACACCAGAAGCGTCGCAAGCGCGTTACCAAAACCCTATCCCTTGGAGCTCTGGTCACCTTACTCACCAACAGGAACACAATACTGCTTGAAAACAGTATTATTTAGCTGTGGTCTTCTTCTTTAAGGTCGAGGTATTACCCCAGTCGGGCTGCTCCATATTTTGAGCAGGAAATTTGCTGCTGTGCCCTACCTCAGTTAAGTCTGTCTGTTTATTTATTTCATTTTTGTCCATACATACAAGTTTACAGAGCTTTGCTCCAGACACAAGTACCTGAGTCAATAAAAAAAAAGTAAAAACACAGGTATGACAAACGAAGATAATAATGGTAAATGTAGAATTAGAAATATACTATGTTATCAAAATACAATAAATAATTAAAATTTAGAATGTCAATAAAAATACATTACTCTCAATGGATTAATATTAAAAGAATTAAATATCAATAATTTGGTTAAGAAGTTTATATATGTGGAAATTACAATATACCTATAACAATGTCAGAATACAATATCTAGTCTAAATTTAGAATTATGTATACAAAAATAATTCATAATTATTAGAAGAAAAAAAAATGAAAGCAAATGTCAAATTAGGAAAATAAAATATTACTAATGTCAGGATTAAATTAAACAATAAAATAAATTTATAACGTACAAAGATATTTTATCGGCGAATAAGTCTACTAGGTAGGGATCCCTAGTACAGTACCCGGTAATAAATATTGCATATCGACCTTTGGAAAGAGACAATCGGTTAATTTCGGTTATCGGTAAAATCGGTTTATATGAATGACAAACTTCTCTCATGTCAGTCGTTGTTCAAGTGCGATACCACAGAGTACCTACATTGAATTGCATTGAATATACGGGTATGCGATACAGTGCGGTCGCGTCCAATTTATAATAATTATATATATTTAGAGTTGTTAACACCCCCAAATTTAAATAATTTAAAGTTGTACTATGGCATCTTTAGGCACGCGAAATTATCTACAATGTTTATAAATATTTTGTAACCGAAGCTGACAGATTAAAAAAAAATGAAGATAAAAATGTAAGTTGTTATTTTAAGAAGATTCAAGAGCGAGTTACAATTGCCACTGGAATTTCAAGAAGAATGTAATAATGAAGAATTAAATGAAGTTAGTCGCACATTCTGCTGAAATTAATTTCAGCGCTCAAAAAAAAGGAAGACCAAAAAATCAATTTCGTTTGGATATGGACGATTTTGATGTGATGTTGTTCGAAGAATGGTGTATGATTTTCACTTACGGTTTAATGAACTGCTAACAATAAAATCATTAAAAGCTAAATTATCTGAAGCTATTAATTACAATGGGTCTGAAAAGACGTTGAGAAAAATACTTCATGAGATGGGATTTCGGTTCACTATAATTAATGATTCACTATAATGGTTCACTAAATTCATCAAATATTAACTAACTAAAAGAAAAAGAATCAGAAAAAAATCAATTTTTGATGACCTTACGAGTTATTCCTAACCAGCTGATTTTTCTTCTTTTAGTTAATATCTATATAATTTAATAGTAATATTGTCCTACAAATTGCGTGGTACGTTATCCGGGTCCTACGCTCACTACTGCTCTATCACCTGCTAACTCTATTATCTACCACAATCGAGAGTTTTCGAAGAGGAACTTTTTGTTCGTCTCATCAAAATGAAGCTACTCCCGGAAAATTAGCTTATTACTAATTAGGTGAAAAATATGTACTAGGGATCCCGTACTAATACGTCTTCACAATGATTGATAAAGTTGTGGCGTGTGCCGCGTACCGCGTGCGGGTAGGCTTGGTTCAGTTGCGTTTGCGAGTAAAAGTAATGGATTCGCAAATGCAACAATTAAAATAATAACTGTGCCTCCGCGCGCCACCTATACGGGAAGTGTCCGTAAGGGCAACGCCGATGGGGTTTGCAGAGGAATTTGGACTCCTGCACGGGCGACGGAGGTGGGCACCGCTGGTTTTTAGTGGGTAGTCCGGCATTGCACCACCGCCGGGAGCCCCACACTCCCGCTGCCCAGCGCGTTGGCGGGGTCAGTGTGTAAATGCATTTTCCAGCGTTAAAAAAAAAAAGGTAAACACCAGTAGGTATATTGATTTTAATATTGGGAAAAAATCGACACAAACGTCATTTTCGTTGTATGAGCCCCCCAATTTTTTTTTTTATTTTAATTTTATTATTTATTATTAAAGTAAAAATACACAATTAAGTATTTTGTGAATATTTTAAGTGCCTACCTCTTACTATTTATTGATATCGAGCAAAAATAGGCAATAAATCGCGTTGTTGTATGGGAGCCCCCCTTAAATATTTATTTTATTTTGTTTTTAGTATTTGTTGTTATAGTGGCAACAGAAATACATAATTTGTGAAAATTTCAACTCTCTGGCTATCGCCGTTCTTGAGTTACAGCCTGGTGACAGACGGACGGACGGACGGCCAGCGAAGTCTTAGTAATAGGGTTCCGTTTTTACCCTAATTATTCATTTTGCTCCAATTGGCCCATAAATGACAGGTCTATAGATTTATCATTAGTTGGCAAATGATGCCAAAAGGCATCATTGGAATAAATACCCAGTAACTCTACTTTTTTAATACTTACTAAACCTAAAAAATATTTAATATCTTTATTTGACCACCCCAAAACCTAGTATATGTATTTTACCATTTCAATACCTAGTAAGTGTGCGAGACATACTAGGTTTTTGAAATGGTTTTGTGACTTACTAGGTTTTGAAAAAGTCAAGTCCATGAAGTCGTTGCACTTACTAGGTTTAGGGTATGCTGTAAAATATAAACTAAGCACGATATCGACGTAGGGGTTTCTTCATGTTGTAGGCACTTACTGGGAAATACGTTTTAGCTAAAAAACTCAAATTCTCATTTTTGGAGACATTCTAGGTTTTGAAATGGGGCAGCCGAATAGTTTAATGATAGTTTGCCAGAGATGTTTCACTTCTAACATGTGTACTTTACATTCACGCAATTTTATTTTGTATTGTAAGTTCATCTGTAGCATGCCAGTGTTTCCCCTTGAATACTTACCATTAATAACGTCAGCATTTTTAATATATTTTTTCTTTTTTTATGAATTTCTTGAACACGATTCTGGAAAAAAAATTAAATAATTTACAACACAGTTAAATACGCTGGATTTCATATAATTTTGTATGATTGATGGATACACTATATTGATGAAGTTCTCATTTTATTAAATACTAGCTTCTGCGCGCGACTTCGTCGGCGTGGACTCCGCTCCTATTGGTCTTAGCGTGATGATACATAGCCTATAGCCTTCCTCGATAAATGGGCTATCTAACACTGAAAGAATTTTTCAAATCGGACCAGTAGATCCAGAGATTACCGCGTTCAAACAAACAAACAAACAAACTCTTCAGCTTTATATATTAGTATAGATTTATTTATTTATTTTATTTATTTATACTTTTGCACACCAATACATACTCGTAATTGACAAAATAAAGAATTACATTTTTAAGTAGTAACACAGTTGCATCAGTTGCAACAGGCGGCCTTATCGCTAATGCAGCGATTTCTTCCAGGCAACCTTCGGGCAGAGGACTGATATAGAAAGTGTTACTTGTCAATGTACCTAAATTGTATTTACCCTAAATTGTATTTTTTTTTGTTTCATACAAATACAATGTTTTTTTAACCGACTTCAAAAAAGGAGGAGGTTACTCAATTCGACCGTGTATATAGGTATATTTTTTAATGCATATTCGGGGATAACTTCGTCGTTGTGAACCGATTTTGATAATTCTTTTTTTGTTGGAAAGGAGATATCCCAACTTAGGTACCATGCTAAGGAAACCAGGATCTGATGATGGAATCCCAGAGAATTCGAGGGGAACCATCGAAAATCGTAGTGAAAACTAGTGCGTGTGTTAATTTTTTTCGTATAGGTACTTACGTTGTGTTTGCTAGCAAACAGCATAGTTAGGAGCACGGTTATATATTAGGGGGCGTTCAAGTATTACGTAAAGTAAATTTGGGGGAGGAGGGTCTTGTTAAACGTTACGATGCGTTACAGGGGAGGGAGGGGAGGGGGGGTTCGAACAACGCGTTACGTAACATTGTTTTTTGTTTAATTAAAAAAACTAGGGTATTCAAATCTATTGTTTTATTTATTTATTACTACCACAAACGCGATTAAAACAATAACAAAAGTAATTTAGCGACTTTCCGGTTAGTTTGCGCAACAAAGTTGTGACATTTGGGTACAAATGTGGTAAAAATGGTCAGTTGAGTGTTACGTAACGTTTATGGAGTAGAGGGGGGGGGTGTACAGGAAAACGTTACGGCGCGTTACATGGTTGTCAAAAATCTTCTTGAGAAAAAAGAGAGAGAGTTGTGAGAAAAAAAAAGGGGGTAAGGGCAACGCCGCTGGGGTTTGCAGAGGAATTTGGACTCCTGCACGGGCGACGGAGGTGGGCACCGCTGGTTTTTAGTGGGTAGTCCGGCATTGCACCACCGCCGGGAGCCCCACACTCCCGCTGCCCAGCGCGGTGGCGGGGTCAGTGTGTAAATGCATTTTCCAGCGTTAAAAAAAAAAGGTAAACATCAGTAGGTATATTGATTTTAATATTGGGAAAAAATCGACACAAACGTCATTTTCGTTGTATGAGCCCCCCAATTTTTTTTTAATTTTAATTTTATTATTTATTATTAAAGTAAAAATACACAATTAAGTATTTTGTGAATATTTTAAGTGCCTACCTCTTACTATTTATTGATATCGAGCAAAAATAGGCAATAAATCGCGTTGTTGTATGGGAGCCCCCCTTAAATATTTATTTTATTTTGTTTTTAGTATTTGTTGTTATAGTGGCAACAGAAATACATAATTTGTGAAAATTTCAACTCTCTGGCTATCGCCGTTCTTGAGTTACAGCCTGGTGACAGACGGACGGACGGACGGACGGCCAGCGAAGTCTTAGTAATAGGGTTCCGTTTTTACCCTAATTATTCATTTTGCTCCAATTGGCCCATAAATGACAGGTCTATAGATTTATCATTAGTTGGCAAATGATGCCAAAAGGCATCATTGGAATAAATACCCAGTAACTCTTTACTTTTTTAATACTTACTAAACCTAAAAAATATTTAATATCTTTATTTGACCACCCCAAAACCTATACCCTGTTTTTTTTCGGTGCGGACTAAATTGACACATGCAAAAGTCAATTTTCGAAATAATGATACCAGCTTTTTAGGTTAGTTTTTAGTGTTGCATACCGATTTTATGAATACGATACCGATTTTATGAATCGTAACTTTTTACTTTTAGCACATAATTTTATTATTATTTGACAATATACGAATCTTTTAAAAATCATGGTAATGATATATAAAATAATAACCATTATTATGAATTTTCAAATTTTTTTATTTGAAATTTTCATCATTATGAAAAGGCATGGAATCGAATATAGCTCGACCAGGCTATGTCTATGACCCGCCTTGTAAATAGTTATATGCTGTCTCGTGTTTGTCCTGATCATTTCATCTACTATTGCGCTTTTAGCTTGTTTAAGATTTAAAAAAATTTAAAAGAGTACAGAGAGTTTTTTTCCCTCTGGCTCTTTTTTTCTCTCGGCCTACACTAGGGACATTATGTTATTTATTGTAATATTTAATAAAGCCGAGGATAAAATAGATAGGTAATGTCTACCGAGACATTATAAATTTTGAGTAATTTTATATTTTAACATTTTGACTAATTTAAGTTTGCTTATAACACTAGGTACATTACCTACCTAAGTTTATAATGTACATAATGTAAGGATATAAAAAAAAAATATTTTTATTTTATTGTTTGGTATTTTGCTACCTTAACTTTCTTTTATTATTGTTTCGTTTTTTTTTTTGTAAATGACATTTTTTTACTATCGTTAAGTGTGTTGTGTATCACCTTAAGGCGAAATAAATGTTTTCATTTCATTTCATTTCATTTTAAATTGCATGTGATTACTAAGATTAATAAATACTTTAAAAAATAAGTGTTTTTCATTTATCATAAATCTATACATTAGCCATACAGGTACATACATTAGCCATACAGGTACATATATTATATAGGTATGCCTATAGGTACATTACGGTTGTCACCACATTCTAAAATTTTAAAGACAAAGATTTTTGTAATTATTACTAAAAACCGATACTAGATTGTAAATTACGTAAAGTTACGGTAGTGGCACATCACTATTAATGATTTGCAAAAAACTAGCAACACAGCTTATGTCAATTTAGTCCGTACCGAAAAAAAACGGAGTATAGTATATGTATTTTACCATTTCAATACCTAGTAAGTGTGCGAGACATACTAGGTTTTTGAAATGGTTTTGTGACTTACTAGGTTTTGAAAAAGTCAAGTCCATGAAGTCGTTGCACTTACTAGGTTTAGGGTATGCTGTAAAATATAAACTAAGCACGATATCGACGTAGGGGTTTCTTCATGTTGTAGGCACTTACTGGGAAATACGTTTTAGCTAAAAAACTCAAATTCTCATTTTTGGAGACATTCTAGGTTTTGAAATGGGGCAGCCGAATAGTTTAATGATAGTTTGCCAGAGATGTTTCACTTCTAACATGTGTACTTTACATTCACGCAATTTTATTTTGTATTGTAAGTTCATCTGTAGCATGCCAGTGTTTCCCCTTGAATACTTACCATTAATGACTTCAGCATTAATTTTAATATATTTTTTCTTTTTTTCTTAATTTCTTGAACACAATTCTGGAAAAAAAAGTAAATAATTTACAACACAGTTAAATACGCTGGATTTCATATAATTTTGTATGATTGATGGATACACTATATTGATGAAGTTCTCATTTTATTAAATACTAGCTTCTGCGCGCGACTTCGTCGGCGTGGACTCCGCTCCTATTGGTCTTAGCGTGATGATACATACTACATAGCCTTCCTCGATAAATGGGCTATCTAACACTGAAAGAATTTTTCAAATCGGACCAGTAGATCCAGAGATTACCGCGTTCAAACAAACAAACAAACAAACAAACTCTTCAGCTTTATATATTAGTATAGATTTATTTATTTATTTTATTTATTTATACTTTTGCACACCAATACATACTCGTAATTGACAAAATAAAGAATTACATTTTTAAGTAGTAACACAGTTGCATCAGTTGCAACAGGCGGCCTTATCGCTAATGCAGCGATTTCTTCCAGGCAACCTTTGGGCAGAGGACTGATATAGAAAGTGTTACTTGTCAATGTACCTAAATTGTATTTTTTTTTGTTTCATACAAATACAATGTTTTTTTAACCGACTTCAAAAAAGGAGGAGGTTACTCAATTCGACCGTGTATATAGGTATATTTTTTAATGCATATTCGGGGATAACTTCGTCGTTGTGAACCGATTTTGATAATTCTTTTTTTGTTGGAAAGGAGATATCCCAACTTAGGTACCATGCTAAGGAAACCAGGATCTGATGATGGAATCCCAGAGAATTCGAGGGGAACCATCGAAAATCGTAGTGAAAACTAGTGCGTGTGTTACTTTTTTTCGTATAGGTACTTACGTTGTGTTTGCTAGCAAACATAGCATAGTTAGGAGCACGGTTATATATTAGGGGGCGTTCAAGTATTACGTAAAGTAAATTTGGGGGAGGAGGGTCTTGTTAAACGTTACGATGCGTTACAGGGGAGGGAGGGGAGGGGGGGTTCGAACAACGCGTTACGTAACATTGTTTTTTGTTTAATTAAAAAAACTAGGGTATTCAAATCTATTGTTTTATTTATTTATTACTACCACAAACGCGATTAAAACAATAACAAAAGTAATTTAGCGACTTTCCGGTTAGTTTGCGCAACAAAGTTGTGACATTTGGGTACAAATGTGGTAAAAATGGTCAGTTGAGTGTTACGTAACGTTTATGGAGTAGAGGGGGGGGGTGTACAGGAAAACGTTACGGCGCGTTACATGGTTGTCAAAAATCTTCAAAATTTGCGTTACGTAATACTTGAGCGCCCCCTTATGTACCTACTTTAAATAATTAATTTTATCAATATTTTCTCTATTTTTGGAGGCTGCCTGTAAAATATCACTATTAGTGATAACTTGATAACAGATGAGGCAGACTGAGCAATTGGTCTAAGATACGGGATATAACAAAATATTCCCTCATCTGTTAATTAGATGAAACAATTTTTTATAGGCTGATTTCAATATTGTGAATTTATAAAAACACCCTCTGCCATCATAAGCCTGCTGCAATTTTTTTTTTCATCTTTTCCCTCTCATGTTAATGATGAATAACAATATGTCTCATGTTAATGAATGATAATATTGAAATCAACCTATCTATACTAATATTATAAAGAGGAAAAGTTTATAACTTTGTTTGTATATACGGGGTAATCTTCGCAAATACTGATCCGATCATGAAAATTCTTTCACTAACAGAAAGCTACACTATTCAGGAGTGACATAGGCTATATTTTATTGTAATTGAACAAAAAATTCAGTAAATAAGAAAAAGATAAAAATATAACTCCAAAATGGTAAATATAATAACGCCATCTCTCGCCGTCATCTATCGCTATTAGAAGACTATTTATTAGCATATCGACGTCGTTTTCGGGATTTTTGATAGATGGCGTTGGAGTAACATATTATTTATTTAAGTGCTATAAAATTTAGTATGTTATTTGGTTCTGTAATTTAAAATAATAAATACACGATATTATTACGTATAACTCTAAATAAAATTCTAAACAATGAACCAAATAAAAATTAGTACCTACTAAGAACTACACAATATAGGTAATTGCATCACAAAGAAAAAATAATTAACGCCCAACGAAGTGGGCACGGGTCTGTTAGTAAATAATAAATAAAATAAAGTAAAAAATGTTTTATGTTAAACGGTTTTATTGCAATAAAAATGATGTAGTTAGTTTATGGACTAAAAGCTAAGAAATAATTCGGTAAGTCCTAGCTACCAGATCGCACCAATCTTCTCATCAATCTGGGGTATTGATCAGACAAATATAAAATCGTTGAGCGTATCCAGAGCGCGTATATTACAGAGTAAACATTATGATAGAAATTTCACGTGTCCAACGATTTTATATTTGTCTGATCAATACCCCAGATTGATGAGAAGATTGGTGCGATCTGGTAGCTAGGACTTACCGAATTATTTTTTAGCTTTTAGTCCATAAACTAACTTAGAAATATCTAGCCGTTATTCTTATTTAACCGGGACAAAGGAAACACACGTTGATACATGGTTGACCGTTTATTCCCACTCAAAAGGCAAGTTCTTAATACCCCCTATTTATACATAAAGAAATAATGCTTCTACCTACATATATTACACTAACTACATCATTTTTATTGCAATAAAACCGTTTAACATAAAACATTTTTTACTTTATTTTATTTTCAAGTTTTTAGTTTTGTTGAGTAGTTTTTAGATTAGTAATAAATATACCTACACAGTCTAATAAACTATATTCTACCAATCAAGCCCTTTCATTCGATACCCATATTGAGATATTTGTGGAAAATATGTAATCCACCATTTTGTGGCGGCAGCCATCTTAGATTTTTCATAAAGAGCCCTATTCTACCAATCAAGCCCTTTCATTCGATACCCATATTGAGTTATTTGTGGAAAATATGTAATCCGCCATTTTGTGGCGGCGGCCATCTTGGATTTTTCATAGTGAGCTGTATTCTACCAATCAAGCCCTTTCATTCGATACCAATATTGAGGTTGTTGTGAAGTTTTAAGTGATCCGCCATTTTATATTGGCAGCCATATTGGATTTACAACCATAAAAAATATATTATGTTGTATTGTCATCAAGATTAAGAGTGTGTGCCAAATATCAGATCAATCTGTCATCAGGAGGGGGTAAAATTCCAATTACTAAATTTGACCCAAACACACAAATAAACAAATAAATACCAAGCTGGTCAAGCTAAATAAAACCGTTTAATAATAAATAAATATAATTATACACAATACACACACGGTCGTCTGTTCCTAAAGTAAGCAACTTAATGCTTGTGTTATAGGTAACAGCCGACTGGTCAGCTACATACTTTTTTATTGATAAACATACTTATAAATAATACATAAATATAAATATATAAATAAATATGTATATAACACCCAGACTCGAGGTGGGAAATGGGAATCGAACCCACAACCCCCGGAACAGAAAGCAGGGTCACTACAAACTGCGCCAACGGGCTAGTCAAACCTATAAAAAATTGTTTCATCTAATTAACAGATGAGGGAAGATTTAGCTTCTCGGATCTTAGACCAAATTGTTATTTTCCTCATCTACACATACGTAACATTATAAAGCTGAAGTTTGTTTGTTTGAATGCGCCGCTAATCTCAGGAAATACTGGTCCGATTTGAAAAATTCTTTCAGTGTTAGATAGCACATTTATCAAGGAAGGCTATAGGCTATATATCATCACGCTAAGACCAATAGGAGCGGAGCACCAATGAAGAATGCCCAAAGTGACTATTCCACGCGGACGAAGTCGCGGGCAGAAGCTAGTGTAATGTAAAATATGCAATAGCGTTAAATATTAAGAATAATATTAGAAAAAAAAGCGAGTGTGCTTCAGAGACTAGACCACACGACCGAATAAAATTTACGAAACGTAACTCTCTCTCTCTCTATCTTCACTAACTTATATATATCCCTCTCAATTTCCGTTCGCCTCGTCCGATCACACTATTCATAACGCTCTTGCGCGTAAAGAAATTTTACTTTAAATACTTTATATTTATACATTGTGATAATAATAGAAAATATAGGGTACCTTTTTTAGTTTAGCTGGCGGTTCATAATCACTGCTGTCACTATCACTGGTATCGTCAGAGGAGAGAGGTTTCTGAGGCTTTTCATCCTCACTGCTATCATCACTATCCGATGTTGATGGTGATTTCATGGAAACCTTTTCAGCTGGAACCGTTTTGATTGGAGTTTTATTGGTTTTGGGTTTTTCATTCTCACTGCTGTCATCACTGCTGTCATCACTGTCATCACTGTCATCAAATAATAATAATAATGCACTTAGCGGCAGAAAATGTGGCCCAAGCACTTGTCAAACATTTGTAAACAAACTAAGTGTTATTTATGGTATGTTTTGATGTAGGTAGTCAGTGGCGTAGCGTGCTTTTGAGGGGCCCTGTATCAAATTTAGTTAGGGGGCCCTAACGAAGGGTAAAGATTTCTCACTAAAGAAGAAGTTCTTGAATTAAATGAAAATAAATATTTATTGATGCGTTGGCGCAATGGTCGCAGCACTGGTTTATGGCCGTTGCGCTGGCGGTTGCGGGTTCGATCCCCGCACATGATAAACATTTGTATTGGCCATACAGATGTTTGCCGTGGTCTGGGTGTTTGTGCAGTTCTTTTGGGTCTCCCCACCGTGCCTCGGAGAACACGTTAAGCCGTCGGTCCCGGTTGTTATCATGTACACCTGATTACGATCGTCGTTACTTATAGTAGGGAATATATCGGCCAACCTGCATTCGAGCAGCGTGGTGGATTTTTTAAGCTCTGATCCTTCTCCTACATGTAGAATGTGTTCCTGTTCCCCATGGGGAAAGAAGCCGATGCCCAGCAGTGGGATATTACATGCTGATGAGATTAATAAAGCTTTAATAATAATAAGAACTTATCACATCTTCCTAAAAATTGAGCTATTCAAACAATTAAAATTAAATATTATATGCACTTTTGTAGCCTTTTTTCGGCAAATTGATTTATTAAATTTTAGAAAAACTGAAATCATCTGTAAATATAGATTTACAGATTATTTCAGTTTTTCTAAAATTTCTGTCTCTATAGACAATAGTGACAAGTCTGATAACCGTACAATGGAATGATTTTTTTTTAATTTCGGACTTTAAAAATGTTTTCAGACCAATTAATTGTTCATAAAGGTTGATTGAGATGTCTTTACTGTATTTAGCTGATAGTTTTCCGGAAGTGTTTTTTATCACTTCATTTGAAGAAGATAGGAGTTTCTCAGGTTGTAATACTTCGAACATATAGGTAACTCAGGTTTTGGGCGAACACTTAACTCAAATAATTGTGTTTGCTCGCAAACGAAAAAAAACCGAGTTCAATAACATCGACAAGTAATACAACGTAATAAAACGAAAAAATAGTCAAGTAAATACGCGCTATTAAAGATTACTCAAAAAGTTGTAATCAGATCTCGATCTAATTTAAACAAGAAAGACTACATGACAAGTATTAGCTTTCCATTAAAGTAAGAATCATCGAAATCGGTACACCGAGTAAAAAGTTATGCGGTATAATACAACGTAGGTTGGCGAAAAAGTAGTCAAGTAAATACGCATTATTAGATATAACTCTAAAAGTACTTGTCAGATCTCAATTTAATTGTAATGGGACCACATGACACGCAACACCTTTCAATTAAAACAAATTTGATCGAAATCGGTCCACCCAGTCAAAAGTTCTGAGTTAACATACATAAAAAAAAGTCGAATTGAGAACCTCCTCCTTTTTTGGAAGTCCGTTAAAAAAAGAAATTAAGATTCACACTCAACTCTTCACACTCAACAGCCCCCAGTATTTTCTCCTGTGTCGGAGGTCCGGAAACACACACAATACAGAAGCACAAACGCCCATACCACGACAAACATCTATATGGCCAATACAAATGTCTGTCGTGAGCGAGAATCGAACCCGCGACTGACAGCGCAACAGCCAGTGCTGTAACCGCTGCGCCAAAGTGTCGTCAATCTCTGTGATTAAACAATCTTTATTTTTGATTTTTGTCATTTCTGAAGTGAAAACTCTATAGGCACGTATGACACAGTTATTTTATATGTTTTTTTCCCGGAAAGCACGAAATTAATTAACATCGTGGATAACATTTTACTATTTATTTATTTTTGTTTATATACGTTGGGGGCCCCTGTAGCCCGGGGGCCCCGTATCATTGATACGGCTGATACGGCGGTAGCTACGCCCCTTAAGGTAGTAGGTAGTGACCTGTTAAACTAATTTAAGTGGGTGATTCGAGATTAATTTTTGCTAAGACTGGCTTTTCTAGAAATGTTTGTCAAAACTGTTTTTAACGTTGATCCGAGAGGTAAGTTAAATCAAGCTTGCGTTATTATGATTTATTGATGATTTTTATTTATTACTGAAATATTCTCATTACAGAATTTATTAAACGATGCCCCTTACTGATGCTCAAGTTGCTCAGGCGGTCTTGTTAACCGACCAAGGACGGACACAGCGTGACGTGGCGGCAATTCTAAATGTACCGCGTACAACCTTGAGATTTATGGTGAAAAGGTATCGTGAGACTGGTCTCTATACACGGCGACCAGGTAGTGGCAGAGTTAGGTGTACCTCCGCCCGCGATGATCGATTCCTCATACTGGAAGTATTGCGAAACCGTTTCCTCACCGCAGTTGAGATCAAGCGGCGGCTCCAAGCAACACGTGGCATCATTGTCAGCGAGCGAACAATAAGGCGAAGGTTAGAGGAAAGCGATTTGCGCGCAAAAAGACCTGCACGAGGACCCGAACTCGACAGACACCACCGAGTGGCTCGATTAAGATTTGCCCGTGAACACGTGAACTAGACTACCGAACAATGGAGCAAGGTTTTGTTTACTGATGAATGCAGAGTAGCTCTAAGAGCCCCAGATGGACGTGAGAGAGTGTACAGACGCCGCGCCGTGGAGAACGTTTTCTTTCCATCACGACACGCCAGACGGTCAGTTACCAAGGAGGATCTGTAATGGTGTGGGGTGGTGTGTGTTCAGAAGCGCGTACGTAGCTCGTCATCGTCGTCGCTTGAAAGCAGCCATGTACATTGAAGAAATCCTCCAAGACCACGTTGTCCCTTTTGTAGACTTCATTGGTCGAGAAGATTTTTACTAATGCAAGATAATGCAAGGGCTCATACTGCCGGCATCGTTGAGAGCTACTTAACTGATGTCGGTGTTCAGAAATTACCTTGGCCTGCTCGCAGCCCATATATGAATCCGATAGAACATGTCTGGGACATACTTAAAAGTCGGGTTCGAGCTTTGCCAAATCCACCAGAGACATTGCGTGAGGTAAAGACTGTTTTAGTTATGGTGTGGTAGGAAATCTCTCAAATCGAAATAAAAAACATACTGCAAAGCATGCCCGACCGCATGCAAGCTGTCATCGATGCCAGAGGTAGCAATACACGGTATTAATTTAATGTTTTTTTTTTTTTTAATTTATAACAGAAAAAAATAAAGTATCTTATCAAAAAATTATTGCAAATATTGATTTTTAGTCATTACCCATTTTTAATTAAATTTAAAACTTTTAAGTCTAAATTTTAACTAAACTTAAGTCATAAACTGTTTACCTGATAAAAAGACTAACAATTTTTTATTATCAAATAAAATTAGATCATCATTTTGCTTTGGGCCACATTCTACCGCTGAGTGTATTAATAATCTTATACCATTAAACGAGCAATTCTTGTATATACAGGGTGGGGATTATAATACAACGATAACTTGGACAGCGTATATGTAATGACATTCCAAGCCCACATACAAAAAATCAATAAAATAATCATTCCGTTAGACTTTGGAATTCCCTACCATACGAAATTCGCGATTGTGAAACATTATCACTATTTAAGAAAAGAGTGAGAGAATTCTATCTAAATCAATCATAACCTCAAATCAATTTAATTAAGTGTCTTTATGCGTATTAGAATATATTACCGTATGTATTATATTATTTGTATCTATGTGTGTATACTTTTTTTTTTTTTTTTGTATGTATGCTTTTAAATAGTAGAATAATGTATTTATCATATATATTTATATTTAGTATTTTTTAGTATTTTTTTCTTTATTTTTATTGTACACGCTAATTTTGCGATTATTTTATAATTTTCCTGTGGCAGGACTACTGGAAGAGATTCCATCATGGGATAAGTAGTGCCTTTGTACCAGCAATGTTTTGTGATATTTGTTGTATATTGCTTTCTAGTGTACAAAAATTGTTAAATAAATAAAATACATCCAGTAGTTTAGTCACAAATTATGATTTTTCATTTTTTAAAATTTCTACGTATGTATTAGACTAAAGACCTGACCTACCCTAAAACCGGCGGTTAACGACTCAAGGACAGCTATTATTATTTTTAAAATCATAGATTAAGAAATGGATATGGCATCGACTGCCACAAAAAGGCACAATTTTTAATCATTGCCATTTAGTGACAGTTCGCAGACCAAATAATATTATAATAACTAATGTTTAAAAAAAAATAACTTATTCAGTATCGGCTACTGATCAGTTCTGCATATTTAAAAAAAAATTGATGGTTTGAGAAAATTTAAATCAAATAGTTTTTTATTCAATTTAATTTTAAATGCGTAACAATTTATTTTAATTTACTTTTCTAACTTACTATTTTTTATTCAATCAAAATAATGAAGTTTTGTAGGTACAAGCACAAACCATTTCCACGCGATTATGCCGCGTAGAAAGAAGGTCACGCGCGATCACCGCGCGATGACGCGTGTAACAGGTCAGTGATCCTGTAGTTACAAAAATGAAGTTATAAAATTTTATTAAATTAAATTGAATTAGTTTGTATGAAAAAATCTTTTTTTTTATTTTGATGTTAGGACTTATCTGATGGTTTTGAAATACTTCTTTATACTAGTACTAACGGTGTTTTCAATTATCGTTCTATTGTCATCCCCACATTGTATATACGTCGGAAATCAGAAGTAGGGAGGAGACGGAGGGCCGAATTGTTTTATTAACAGTGTAAGTTATAACACAAGATAGTTACTTAGTTAACGGGGTGGAGACGAACTACTTAGTATTCAATGGACTCACCGAGCGGGTGCCGCCCGTGCCGGGTCTATCGCGTGGCAGAAGGACAACTCAGAGCAGTGCCCGGGACTTGCGACCACGGGTCTAGGTTTTTGGAGATCTCCCTTAAGATACGTATCAGCGCTCACCTTAACTGCTCGAGTTGCCCACGCTGTCTAACTAAATAAGTAACAATTAATTCGTGTGCACAAATTAATTGTTGAAAGAGTCGACGGCGACGTTAAGCTACTAGCAGGATACAACAAGTGCACCGTGCCAAGCCAAAGCCAAGACTCCGAATCGGCTCCCGATTTTCGTGAGTATGCAGGGGATTTCGGGGGCGATAAATTGATCTAGGTAGGATTCATTTTTAGAAAATGTCTTTTTATCCCTGTTTTTAAGCAATGAAAAAATAGTTATTATTTTTTTTCTTTTTTTTCTAATTTCACTGTTGATTTTTTATTTAAATAAAAATAAAATATAAAAATACAGAGGAAAAAAAACAAAAAGAAAATACTAAAAATACCGAACTAGGCTCAGTTACCCAGGTACTAATTTTATTTGTGAAAACAACACTGCATCAAATTAAAATTGTACAAAAAGAAAACACATAGTACATCATTTATAACAAGGACTTAGTACAAAGACAACGTAAACAAAAAATCGGCCAAGTGCGAGTTGGACTCGCGCACGAAGGTTTCCGTACCATTGACTAGGTAAACAACAGGAGGTACATAGATTTTAATATCGGGCAAAAAGCGGCAAAAAGTCACTTTTGTTGTATGAGCCCCCTAAATATATTTAAATTTTATTATTTATAATTAAAGTAAAATTACGTATTTTGTGAACATTTCAAGCGCCTACCTGTTACCATTTATTAATATCGAGCAAAAATAGGCAATAAATAGCGTATTTTGTATGGGAGCCCCCCTTAAATATTTATTTTATTTAAATTTAATTATTTATTATTAAATTAAAAATACAACTGAGTATTCTTGTGAATATTTCAAGTAGGTAGGTATTTCAACAGGTAGGCCTGTTGCCATTATTGATATCGAGCAAAAAAGGGCAAAAAAATCGCGTTTGTTGTATGGGAGCCCCCCTTAAATATTTATTTTATTTTGTTTTTAGTATTTGATGTTATAGCGGCAACAGAAATACATAATTTGTGAAAATTTCAAGTGTCTATCTATCGCCGTTCTTGAGATACAGCCTGGTGACGGACGGACGGACAGCGAAGTCTTAGTAATAGGGTTCCGTTTTTACCCTTTGGGTACGAAACCCTAAAAAGAAACAAAAGAAAGAGATACAACATAAACTTATCGATTAAAAGTATTTAACTAGTACCTTATTATGTTCATAAGTTCGCAGAATGCGTCACAAAAAGGTGTGACCTCAGTTTAACTTAGGACTGTTAGTCCTAAACTCCTAACACTGGTTTTCAGGACCACCATAAGTTTTATTAGTCATTTTGGCGGCATTCTGATAGAAATACACATATGTCATATACATGGATACATACATAAACATAAAAATATATCGATTCTATCTAAAATAAAATATTGTAAAACAATATACATAAATACTAATAAAGGAGAAAAAGTGTGATACGGACAACATAAAAAAGTATACCTACTGCACAATACGCTCATTCGATCTAATACGTATACTTATTGAATAAGTTGAAATATAAATATATACTAATATACATACTTGTATATTATAAGTATATATACATACTACCTGACCCCGCAAACGTTGTTTTGCCATATATGTTAGCAACCCCCGCAACCCACTCTTGTGGGTGGAATTTCGCAAAATCCGTTCTTAGCTGTCCTCTACTCGGCGAAATGAATATTCCTACCAAATTTCAAGTATCTACGCCTTATGGTTCCAGAGATATCGTGATGAGTCAATATATGGGTGGAAATCTCTTTTATATATATAGATAAAAGGATACATACAGGATTTATTAGGATATATACATATCCTAATAATATATAGAAATACTGGCACCATAAGAAAAAGGCTTCCAGAATAAAATACTTATACCCAATAGAAATGAGATAGATACCGCATAAACCTTTAAAAGAAAAAAATATACCTATATCACAGCTACAGAGAAAAAAAAAACTAGTCTTGCTTTTGTACCTCCAATAAATACTTTTTGTATTGTCGCACATCAATATATTATGTTTCTTTATCTGAGCAGGTTTAGCCGGAGTAGGTATATTTTGTTTGCTTATTCTTAGCCGGAGTAAGTTTAAGGTCATAGCTCACTACACCCTCTCCGGAACGCCTCGTCGCTCGGCGTCTTATCGTCAGCTTGCGTGCGAGGCGATCCGGTGACGATACAGAGCTGATGTAGTGAGCGCATATACCATACAAGTCCATAGAAAGAATACTAACCGCTTGAGCTGAGGCGGTGCTGGTCGGGTGCTTGGGGCAGGGCGGTGGGGTCTTTTAGAACCACTTTTCGTCTTCATTGTACTCGATTTTATACCTGGAAAATAAGCTATTATTAAGCATTAACAGTACGCCTGCGATAGCGCGTAGATATCGAGTGTTCGAGTTATTTCGGTCGTTATCGCGATTTAAGAATGTTCAAATAACCACACTGAAATTGAGTAATGCCTGAAAACTCAGTAACAGCTTAAATTAAAGTATCTAATAATGTCTTTCTAATGTTAGTAAAGAAACACTTCACTTGAGACAATAACAAGTACCTACATGAGTAAATTATTGTTTGTAAATTTATTTACATATATTTTATTTATATAACAGAAAAAAAAATTGATTGATGTGATAAGCGGTGACAATAATTGTGTTTGCTCGCAAACGAAAAAAAACCGACTTCAATTACATCGACAAGTAATACAACGTAATAAGACGAAAAAATAGTCAAGTAAATACGCGCTATTAAAGATTACTCAAAAAGTTGTAATCAGTTTTCGATCTAATTTAAACAAGACTACAAGACAAGTATTAGCTTTCGATTAAAGTAAGAATCATCGAAATCGGTACACCGAGTAAAAAGTTATGCGGCATAATATAACGTAGGTCGACGAAAAAGTAGTCACGTAAATACGCATTATTAGATATAACTCTAAAAGTACTTGTCAGATCTCAATTAAATTAAAATGGGACCACATGACACGCAACACCTTTCAATGAAAACAAAATTGATCGAAATCGGTCCACCCAGTCAAAAGTTCTGAGCTACATAAAAAAAAAAAATAAAAAAAAAAACATACGTGTCGAATTGAGAACCTCCTCCTTTTTTGGAAGTCGGTTAAAAACAAAGTACAGTTTTTATAGTGCCCTGTGTAATTGAACATTTTATGAGCTATCACTGTAGTTAAATAATATAATTATAATTATGTAAGTATAGATAAAAAATAAATGTGTTTGCTAGCAAACGAAAAAAAAACCGACTTCAATTGCATTGGCAAGTAATACCTAAATAATAAATAAATTAACAAACGCACTAGTCGTCACTACGATTTTCGAGGGTTCCCCTCGATTTCACCGGGATCCCATCATAAGATCCTGGTTTCCTTAACATGGTACCTAAGTTGGGATATCCCCCTTCTAACAAAAAATTATTATCAAAATCGGTTCATAAACGACGAAGTTATCCCCGAACATACATTAAAAAAACACATACGGTCGAATTGAGTAACCTCCTCCTTTTTGAAGTCGGTTAAAAAATTGTGCAGTTGCGTTGTTGTTGTGGTAGAAAAATAAACTAGAACCTCAAATACTGCTATCATCAAATGTGCAAAGACAAATAAAAATACCTAATTGTGTTTGCTCGCAAACGAAAAAAAACCGGCCAAAAGTGCGAGTCGGACTCGCGCACGAAGGGTTCCGTACCATTGACTAAACTAAATACATATAAGTAAATTTTCTGTAAAATATTTATTTAATCTATACCTACTAATATAATAAAAGCTGAAGAGTTTGTTTGAACGCGCTAATCTCAGAATCTACTGGTCCGATTTGAAAAATTCTTTCAGTGTTAGATAGCCCATTTATCGAGGAAGGCTATAGGCTATATATCATCACGCTAAGACCAATAGGAGCGGAGTCCACGCCGACGAAGTCGCGCGCAGAAGCTAGTTGTTAGATAAAGCAGGGCAACAAGTCCGATCATGAAAATTCTTTCACTAACAGAAAGCTACACTATTCAGGACTTCAGGAGTGACAATTGACATAGACTATATTTTATTGTTATTAAACAAAATACTTAGTAAATAAGAAAAAGATTAATACATATCGATACCTTTGGGTACAAAGGTCATATAAACCAAAACCAGACTTCAGGAGCGCAGAAAAACGATTTTTTTTAAATAAAAATTCACTTTTTTTTTTTTTTTGAAGTTACGTATATAAAAATGATCTGTGAGAAAGGTTCTTACAATTTGCGAATGAAAAAGGTTAAATCATCAAAACCTATCTATCTTCTTTAGTTTTAAAGTTAGCTTGGATTTACGTCTAAGAAAAAATCAATTCTTGGTTAATACGCCCCCTAAAAATGTACTTAAATAATTGTGTTTGCTAGCAAACGAAAAAAAACCGACTTCAATTGCATCGGCAAGTAATAAATAATAAATACCTAAGTTAACAAACGCACTAGTCGCTGTCCCCGGGCAATAAAGCGGTAATATCAAAAATCAAATTTTACAGGAGAAATAAAACAAGCTAATTTGTTTATAGTTCAGCGTACAGTGATCCAAAACAGACGTTAAATATGTCAAATAATAGCTAATTTTTTTACCAATTTAACCTTTAAAAAATAATTTTAATGGTATAAATATTAATTGAAATAATTGAAAAAATGTATAATACAATTTATAGATGATAATATTTTAATTGTAAGATCATTAATAACTTTTATAAAAACACCAACCACTGAGATTCAGAAATGTAAGAAACTAATACGACGTAATTTCTACTTTAGATTTCGAGCGTACCAGCCGATTACCACCTTCTTCAGAAAAATTTTAAAGGCGTAATAGCATTGTACAGAATAAAATCTCTTGTGATTACTCAGTATTAAGTGTTTACAGTTTATTGATATAATATGTTTATTTCCAAAAGCGCGGTTAAATTTATTACTGTTACTCTTTGTTTAACAATTTAGTGTAAAGATGTTCACCGGTTTTTTGTTTTATGTTTTCTCCATGCAATAAAACTGTTATTATCATTTATTCTAAAGAAATATTAATACAAAAAATACGAAAAAATTAAGAGTGATAGATTGATACTCAGAGAAGCCAAAAATCAAATAACATTAAAAAAGGCGTAACTGGCGTTTACCGCTTTATTGCCCGGGGCCAGCGTAGTCGTCAATACGATTTTCGAGGGTTTCCCTCGATTTCACTGGAATCCCATCATCAGATCCTGGTTTCCTTATCATGGTACCTAAGTTGGGATATCCCCTTTCAAACGAAAAAAGAATTATCAAAATCGGTTCATAAACGACGAAGTTATCCCCGAACGTACATTAAAAAAACATATATCCGTCGAATTGAGTAACATCCTCCTTTTTTGAAGTCTGTTAAAAAACTATAGGTCACATAATTATGATATGAGGTATCAAAGATTACTCAAAAAGTTGTAATCAGATCTCGATCTAAACAAGACTATATGAAAAGTATTAGCTTTTGATTAAAGAAAGAATAATCAAAATCGATAAACCCAGTGAAAAGCAATGCGGTATGCAAAACGTAGGTCGACGAAAAAGTAGTCAAGTAAAAACGCATTATTAGATATAACTCTAAAAGTACTTGTCAGATCTCAATTAAATTAAAAAGTATACCCATAAAAGTTTCTTGGTACACCATATTAGGTATACTTATCTATGATCATAGATATGCCGGCTATTTGCACCAGAGAGCGGCTGAGCGCCATTTTATGAATTTCATCATCAACTCCACGAGTTTATGCTAAAAAGCAAATTTTTATAGGTAGGTATATTTATGATTAGGAGAATATATATCTACCCAGGTTGCCGTCTATATCGCCTGTTACATATTAGGGCCTATGCAAACCACGGTTTTTAAACGCGCCGTCGACGCGCGTTTGTAGCGATACAGATTACAGACGCGAGCGAGTCAGACGCAGCCTGTAGACCTTTGCACACCTGTATAATAAAAAGCGCGCCGCACTGTGGGCTGAAATTCGCGTTTCATAGACATTCAAATTTATTTTTTCAAGTGACGCTTTTTTTGCTTGAATGCGATTGAGAATAACTGCTATATGCCTTATATAATGATCTTTCAGGTTTATAATCGTAAACAGCGCACTTAGAATTTTTTTTAAAAAAATTTGTATGGAGTCGACATCATAAATGATGATATCTCCATAATCGCACAATTGCGCCTAATATCCTCTTAGGTTATTAAAATACAAATTATTTTTGATTTTTTGACATACTTCATGTTAAGGTCAAACGTGCGTTTTTTTTAAAAAAAATCTTTTAAATTTAATCATTTAATTCTGGCTAAACTACAAGTCCTATGAAAACAAGTTCAATGGCAAAGCTGTAGGTATTATAAAGATCTACAACTTTAGTATTTACACTTTTTTTCAAATAACCTCAAAATTTATGTGAAAAATTCAAAAAACCAAATTTTTGTTTTTTTTTTCTTTTTTTTTTTTGTTTTTTTTACAAAATTTGGTGAAAACTTACCTTTTTATGTTCCAAACACACTAAACAGTTGTAAAAAATAAAAAAATAAAAAAATAAAACAAAAACTTGGTTTTTTGAATTTTTCACATAAATTTTGAGGTTATGTGAAAAAAGTGTAAATACTAAAGTTGTAGATCTTTATATTACCTACAGCCTTGCCCTCGAACTTTTTTTCATAGGACTTGTAGTTTAGCCAGAATTAAATGATTAAATTTAAAAGATTTTTTTTAAAAAAAACGCACGTTTGACCTTAACATGAAGTATGTCAAAAAATCAAAAATAATTTGTATTTTAATAACCTAAGAGGATATTAGGCGCAATTGTGCGATTATGGAGATATCATCATTTATGATGTCGACTCCATACAAATTTTTTTAAAAAAAATTCTAAGTGCGCTGTTTACGATTATAAACCTGAAAGATCATTATATAAGGCATATAGCAGTTATTCTCAATCGCATTCAAGCAAAAAAAGCGTCACTTGAAAAAATAAATTTGAATGTCTATGAAACGGGAATTTCAGCCCACAGTGCGCCGTCGACGCGCGTGTGTAGCGAATTAGCGATACAGACGCGATGTAAACGCGCGTGTGTATCGATACAGAAGCGCCGGTGACGCGCGTTTTAATCGATACAAATGAAAACAAATTGCTCTGTAGGATAAAAGCGCGCCGTCGCGCGGTTTTAAAGCGCGAGTCGACGGCGCGTTTAAAAAACGTGGTTTGCATAGGCCCTTAATTAAATATTTAAGCAATTTAAAATTTCTAAAAATGTATAGGTAGGTACCTACTAAAGACATTATTTAAGTTAATTTTCGTCCGTCGCCCTAAAAGATCTGAACAGTGTTGCTAAGTTGCCAACAACTCACGATCTTAAATGTCGCCATCGCCATTTTTCAGTGCTGGCCTAAACTAAAGAAGCAAAAACTAAAATGTCATTAATTATTTTTAGATTCGGCGTTTCGGCTAATTTTGGTTACGGTTTTTTTTTATAAGTAAGGCTATCACAACATTACTACAACATACCTAAAACCATTATCTACCGTATAACCACTTCACTGTTATCTTTACAATTATTAAAATATGTACCTTCTACTAGTACTACTTCACCGTTATAACCACAAACTAAGTTACCTACCGTTAACGAGAAAGATTCGTTTTCTCTAAAACATTTTACTACATAAACTATTTAGTCGTTAAGTACCTACCTATATATTTAAATATTCTAACAATGGTTATGGGACATCCATTATCATTATTTACGAGCCCAAAATGGAGGGGTCCGATGAAATCTCACCAAATCTCATTTAAACATTAAACTTAAAAAAATATAAGTACAGTACCTATTAAAAAAGGAGTCCTCCATATTGCCCACTAACATGAATGTAATGGCTATTAAAATCATTAAGTTTTTGCTTTGATTTTAATTTAAATTAATAGTTGATTAACTATGGTGTAGATTAATTTCCCAAATAATAAAAATAAATATACCTATAACATTCTAAAATAATAGAAGTAAACTGATTAAATAACTCACGTAAACGTAATTAATGAATAAGTCCAGCGAAGCGAATGGCGGCGAAATGAAAAATGAACGAACATAAACATTATTAATTTGAATAAACAGTTTTGAGTTTTCTCAAAACTTCGAGAAACATCTAGAATTGAGACCCCCGCTCCAAATTTCAAATTCCAATCAGCCAATCACATTTCAATGACCCAAAAAAAGTACCTACATTACTTCCTTTTTTATTGGTTCAAATAAATTAATCTATTGCACCATTAAAGACCAAGTAAAGTAACTATATTTGTCTCCCTTTCTCTTACGATGTATATCGTAAGAAAGTAAAGGACGGCATTAGATATTCAGATCTCCAAAATACACTTTTGCTTTTTTATTAAAAGTATGTGTATTGACCCGACACACCCTTAATTTCAAATTCAAAAATCAAAACAGTGTCTTTATTTAATTGAAAATCATGACGCGTCAGTGTTGCTAACTCGAATTTTATCGAGTAGGTAGATACAATTTCAAAAGTTGGTAGTTTCCAACTATCTTCAATTTGGCGTCGTTATTGAGGATGTGCTCGCGAAGCTGGCAGCGGATGCTGTTTTGGACATAGTGAAATGAGATTTAAAAAAAAAAAAAGAAAAAAAAAATTGAAATAGTATTAAGAAAAATGTATATTATAAGCATGTAAGCATTATAAAAAAAATTATATATATATATATATATATATATATATATATATATATATATATATTTAAATATATGCATGTATGTGTATTACTTAATAAATAATAAAAAAAAACCGTCAGCGTCGGACCACGTCCTAGTTTTACTAGGCAGTCACAGGACTGTCGATTTGTAGTTATTTGCCTGTAATATTATAATTATAATGCATGTGTATCAAAAGGCATGGGCATTTTGAGCCCGTGGAAGTTAATTCTAAATTAAAAAAAAAAAGAAAAAAAACTATCTTCAATTCGAAAAGTAGGTAGATCTACCAACTATAATTTCGGATTTTATATACGATTCTAGTAGGTACCCTAAGATGTGATAACTTTAATTCATTTGTTTTTTTTTTTCATAAAAAAAGTTATCATTATAGTACAATCCCTTAATTATAGTAAAAAAAGAATAATAACTAAAAATGGACAATACCCATTAAAAACTCGAAGAATATTATGGACCTACGTTATGTTATTTAAATTAAAGTATAAACTGCGGCTTTGATCACTTTTAGAATATTATTAAAAATCTAGTTTCAATTAATAATGAATTATCTGAACAAGTCAAAGCACGTACCGGGTCACGGCTTCATAGAAAAATGGGCATTGACCAAATCAACCAATAACAACACGTGACGACTTCAACTTGAAATCTTGCTTGAAAAGTTGAAATATATATCGATACTAGCTTCTGCGCGACTTCGTCAGCGTGGACTCCACTCCTATTGGTCTTAGCGTGATGATATATAGCCTATAGCCTTCCTCGATAAATGGGCTATCTAACACTGAAAGAATTTTTCAAATCGGACCAGTAGATCCTGAGATTAGCGCGTTCAAACAAACAAACAAACAATCAAACAAACAAACTCTTCAGCTTTATTATATTAGTATAGATATTTCAAGTGACGAGTGCGCGAACGAATACGCTATTTAAATTTCGAGTATATAATACATAATATAATATTAAAAATTTTCAAAAACTTGAAAGGTTGGTAGATTTTTCTCGTGAGGTGGTAGATATGATCGAGATACGGAAAGTTGGTAGATCTACCGAAAAGTTGGTAGAGATGGCAACACTGTGACGCGCTACAAAAATCAAAACACTATCTTATTAATAAAAGGAAATCAATCAGCAGTCAAATAACATTAATTTTAAAAATCAAAACAATATCTTATTTAGTTGAAATTCAAAATCATGACCAATGACATTCAAGATTTTAACCCTTAGCCAGGCCTGGCGCCTATTTTTCTTTTATATAGGAATTATGATAGATTAAAGGGTAATAAAAAAACTAATTTCTTGATTTTTTTTATTCTTGCAAATTCCTTTAAAAAACCCATGTGGTTTGTATATGTCCACTGCCTATGTAAATAATCAATAAGTGGTTTTCATCTGGCCACTGCCTGACAAGGTATGTTCATAACAAATAAAGGTGAAAACTCACTATTGTAATTTTGTTAATTATTCATTTTTTATTAAAAATTTGTATTCAAATTCAAATAAGACATTTTTACCAATAATTATAAATAAAAAGTAATTCACAAAATTATTGAAAACTTGAAATTGTTGAACAATTTAGAAACATAAATCAAAATATTTCTATTTAGAAATTTAAAAAAATATCAGAGCATTTTCATCTTTATGGTTCCTACATTTCACCATAACGATGAAAATTTGCAAAACATGGTGCAGGGCATAGCGGTACTTGACACAAATTGCACATTATTTTAGATCTTTGGGGCTTTTCTCTAGTGCTGCAGTAGCGGCAGCGTCTTCTTGTACCTTCACAAGGCATATGAATACCTACTCTGTTCAGTCTCAACTCGTCCGATACTCCAAAGCCACCTTTTTTATTTTTGTATATTGGGGGTGCTCTAACTCGAGTTGTGAAATTGTCAATCAGGCTCCTTGATAAGCTCAGTCTGAAATCTCGGTGGCTGCTGCTCGTCTTTTTGTGAGTTAAGCTGTAAACAATGTATGCATTAATGCATGCAGCTTCCAGCATAAACCAGAAGAGACGTATCCAATTTTTCTTTGTAGACTTCCTACCGATGGAATATGAAGATCGGTAGTGGTCAAACCTGTCCACGCCGCCCATATACCTGGTGTACTGTTCTATTGCTAGTGGACAGGTCATCGATGCTTTTTGACCATCCTTCTGTGTTCGCTGTATGGTCACTACTGCTTTTGGATCATAAGCGGTTGTACATACATACACATCTTTAGTGTCTTTCCATTTTATCACGGAAACCGGATCAGAATGCTGAAACATGAATTCACCCACTTTTAATTTGTTTTCCTTTTTATCTCCCTTATTAGGTAAAAGGCGAGGTGGCAAGCCTTTCCTATTTAGCCTTACAGTGCCGACAGAAAATATGTTTTTGAAATACAGCATCTCCAATAAAGGTAAACTGGTAAAAAAATTGTCAAAAACTATTAACGTATTAGGACCAACTTCTCTACATAATTTCATGACGACTTTATATCCAAGACCACCGTCACCATCTTCAGCAGTTTCACTTTTGCCGCAATATACATCAAACTGGTACAAATACCCAGACTCCGAGTCGCACCGAGCCCATACTTTGTACCCTCTCTTAATGGGCTTTTGAGGCATATATTGCTTCATAACGCTTTTTCCTTTAAATTTAACCATACTCTCGTCTATTGCCTGTGTATGAGATCCAATGCAGTTATTTTGAAAGCTGTTGTTCAAGATATTCATTACAGGTCGAATTTTTGCTAGTTTATCATATCCTGGTTGAGTACGGGGTATTTCAGTGGACTTGTCATTTATATGTAAATTCTCTGTCAGTTTTTTAAACCGTTTGCAAGTCATTACCGCACTGATTATTGGGTTGTGATAGAAGGGGTCTGAAGACCAATAAAGTTCTAATTCTGATAGAGGATGCAAGCCCATCATTATAACTAAACCCAAATACGCTCTTATTTCTGTGGCATCTGTTGGAGACCAGTGAAGAGAGTGCATAAATGAGGCATATGAATTAGTATTTTCTGCTATTATAGTAAAAATTTCATTATCAAACATATTTAGGAAGTAGTCTATAGGAAGACTTCTATTATTATAAAGTTTGGTCGATTTCAACTTCCGTGAAAAATCATGAGCAGGAAATCTTGTTGTATTATTAGACCAGTTTCTGTCTTTGTTTATTAGTTCTTGCAATAAGGCACTTTGGTCTGCTGTTGAAGACGAGGACTGGTGAACAGTCTCTGAACGTGAGAGCCGAGGAGCTTCTGTTGAAGGCGAGGGCTGGTAGGCTGATGTTGAAGGTGAGGGCTGGTGGACTGCTGCTGAAGGTAATGGGTGCTGAGCTGCTGCTGGAGGTGAGGCCTGGTGAACTGTCTCTGAAGGTGGGGGTTTGTGAGCTGCTGCTGGACATGAGGACTGTTGAGCCGCTGCTGGAGATGAGACTTGTTGAGCTGCTGGTGGTGGTGAATGCTGAGCAACTGTTGCTGAAGACAAGGGCTGATGAGCTGCTGCAAAAGATTTAGGTTGCTGGGATACTTCTGGAGACACGAGCTGACAGGCGACTGCTGAAGGCAACGCTTCCACTAATACAGCTGGAGATGAGGATTCGCAAGTAAGTCTTAGCTTCTGTGTTCGCTGTTGCTGGGATACTTCTGGAGACACGAGCTGACAGGCGACTGCTGAAGGCAACGCTTCCACTAATACAGCTGGAGATGAGGATTCGCAAGTAAGTCTTAGCTTCTGTGTTCGCTGTTGCTGGGATACTTCTGGAGACACGAGCTGACAGGCGACTGCTGAAGGCAACGCTTCCACTAATACAGCTGGAGATGAGGATTCGCAAGTAAGTCTTAGCTTCTTAGCTGGTGGTGCAGCTGGCGGAAAGGGCTTAGGCGAAGGTGAGTCATCTTTTTGTAGGATTTCCAAAAGATCAGAGTTAGTTATATTTTCTATGCTATCCAATGCTTGATTGATATCATAAGGCGGGTATAACGGAAAAGAACCCGACAACTCTTCGTCTTCAGACCCTTCATCTTCTGATGACGCGTAAATTTCTGCCAAAGCTTGTTCTATGTCTTTATCGCGAAGATTTTTCTTCTGAAAAGATAAACAGTAAGTACCAAGAATATTTTCCATACAATAAAAATTGTTTATTTCTTTGAATATTAGTAAACCTTATTTTGTATAAAACCTTATTATGTGTAACACCTTTATTTTGTATGGTGGATACTTGCGAGACAGTGGCTTCATACAAACCACATTGCACATTTTTAGATGGGCAGAGGTCATATACAGACCACAAACTTTCGAAGTGAATATTTCGTATTAAAACAAATTTCTTGCATAACTGAAACATACTACACATAATTCAATCTATGTTCTATTATAAAAATGACACAAATATTACTTACCGGATTTATTTTTGGCATTATCACAATTTTCCATTCGCTAATTCACAAAAATCCACCGTTTTTGCAAGAACTCGACTTTGACAGCTCAAATGTCAAAAAAATTGCTTCGATACACGCAATTTTTTTTCCGTTCGGAAATCAACTATGTCATAGACAACATGTAAATGACATTTTGTGGTCTCTACTAGGCATCAGCCCTTCAAAAAAAATATATTTTTAATGTGGTCGCTATATGATCACTGCCTCTCTAAGGGTTAAACTTAGCGAAGGATCAGAAGGATGCGTTCCGATCAAATTCGCGCTAAGCGAAATAGGTAGGTACCTACGCGTAGGTATCACGTAGTGGTTATATACTCTTTGGTAGGTATAACGAGGTCAATGAAATAACAAGCAAAATAGGTACATTACAACTTTTCTTGTCTATAAGCTTACAAAAAAAAAACGAAATAAATAAACTTTATCATTTTTTAAATAAATAAAAAATAATTTTTAATTTTTCGAGAAGTAGATAAGTATGTACTCATCTAACTTTTTTTCAGTAGAATTTTTCTTTCGCTCAAGTAATTTTTTTTTTCTAAAATAGCAAGTCTCGTACGAGTTATTTTCTTCCCGCTAGTAGGCGTCCCATCTTAGACAAAGAATAGGTTTCTTTGTCTAAGCGTCCCATATTCACTAGAATGCAGTGTTGCCAACCCGAAGAAACTGAAAAACAGCAGCTCACCAATAAAAAAACAGGAGAAAACAGTAGGGAAAGTAAAAAAGGCATATTTCATACTTTCCTCGTACAATTAAAACAGTACTTAATACTTTTCTTAGTTATCGGGGCTCACATACATTGTTCTATTTTAACATTGATCACAACATAATAAAAACCAAAAATCAAAGTAAAATTATTTCCTACTTTCATCCTCAATTGCCTCATCTTCAGTATTTTCACTCATTTTCCTTCTTAAAATCATGTGTACCTATATTGTTGTTCATTTCTTTATGTGCTTTTTTGTGGCTTCAAATGAGTAGCAATCGGTATTCGGTTATTTCGGATTTAGTGTTTATGGCTCTTTAGGTAATAGTTTTATAATTGTGCGTTAGGTATTATATTGTGGTTATAATAGTAGTTTATGCAACTGTCATTGTCATAATTATAATGAAGGGTATTAAAACACGAGTGTGAGTTTATGAAACGAGCGCAGCGAGTTTCATAATAGTAACGAATGTTTTAATACCCGTGTTATATGCAGTTGCATACACTACTTTATCTTCACTAATGCAATTAATCAAACAACAAGAGTAAAAGCTGACAATAGTTTATTTATAATAATTGTTCAAATTTTGGATGGTACAATTTTGAAAGTTAATGTTAATTATTGATCCAGCAGCTGTAGCGGTCGCGGGGCAAGCAATAGAGCTCGCAGTGTTGCCAACTCTACATGTCAAAAAGTCGTTAACTTACACTTGAAAAATCGCTAGAAGGCGCTAGCTATGTCGCTAAAAAAAGTCGCTAAAAGATCCTAGTAGAATGAGCGCCATTGAGCGCTATGGATGGAAACTGAGCGCAATTCTTTCAAGTACCTTTAATACTATATTGTTTTACGTACGTTAGAAGGGGTCCATAGACTTAATACCTACAATGGGGCACAGTTTTTTTTGGTCTGTTGGAATGAAAGAATTTGATTTACTTACACGTAATAATATTTTTAATATTGGGGGAATCCCGGCTTAAGCATAAGAAAATTATGGCAGCGTTCCGAAATTGGAAAAATATTACTGTGACAAGAGTCTGTCTCATTCGAAAGCTACAAGTGGGAAAAAGACAGACTTGTCAGAATGATATACGAGAGATTTCTGGGCTGAGATCTTGTTATATTTTATGAAGATAGTTGAAATACTTATTTTTTTTTAACACTAGAAGTCGTTAGAATAGTCGCTAGATTTTTTTTGTCGCTAGACACATAATTTAAGCCGCTGTAGGAAACGAAATGTCGCTAGATCTAGCGACAAAGTCGCTAAATTGGCAACACTGAGAGCTCGTAGACGGAGTCGGAATATTTATAATTACTTCATTCGTCTTGTTTTCTATACTGTTCAAGATCGTATTTGAGACTTGAATTTTATTCAATATTCTTTTTCATATAATTTTCTAGATTTTTCTGGCAAAAGATTGTGAGTTAATTTTGTTGCCAATTCTAGAATATCCGGAGGCGTACAAATATCATCGTCGCTATCCATTTTTAACTTTTAATTTATTACAACAATCACAGTGATTTTGCCGCCATTAAAATCTAACCAATGAGAGCGCAGCTGCGCGCATGCGCGCGATGTTATAATGAGATTTTTCGATATCGATGTGGATATTATACCATCATGTGAAATTGCTTAAATTGAGTGTTTTGTTGTCTGCGCTATAACAGTAGTAATTATAAGTCAAGTATTGGAAACATAAGTAGAATGTTACAACATTAGTGTATAGTCCGTTCACCGAGACGAGAGAAATTTTGTAAACAAAGCGCATCATTTTTTCATAGTGACGACGAAACAAACAAAATATAGTCTATCTCCTTCTATCTTGTATGTTTGCTATCTGCTGCACGTCTCTCGGCAAGTTCGAACGTCAAATCTGTCAAGATAGTCTGACTTTGAAAACATTCGGAATTTGTAATAATTATTTGCATTTTAGTGTGCATTTTTTAAAAGAGTACCGAGAGTTTTTTTCCTCCGGCTTTTTTTCTCTCGGCCTACACTAGGGACATTGTTATTTATTGTAATATTTAATAAAGCCGAGGATAAAGTAGGTAGGTAATGTCTAACTTGACTAAGTTAAGGTTGCTTACAACACTGGGTGCATTACGTAAATTAATTATTGTTTAGTTTTTGTTTTTTGTATCATTTTTTTTACTTTCGTTAAGTGTGTGTATCACCTTATGGCAAAATAAATGTTTTCATTTATCATTCATTTATAGTCTTGGGTAGCACAAGTAGGTACGATGTGCTAAAAGGTAACGTTACATATTGAGGTACTAAATGTAATAGCACCAAACGTCAATCGCTATTCGTACCTAACCGGACTATCAGTACAGTACTGTTGAACTACGTTCACCGCGGTCCGACAAGTTGGTATCGTATCACTGTCCGAGTGTACGACAGTCCGGTGTCCGATTACAGTCCGACGGTCCGATTAGGCGTTTAGGCGATCACAGTACAGTCCGAGATGATATTATTCGTACACCGTTCGTTTAATGTTAAATGTGTTATGACCGTACAAGTTACATCGCGTCGTGCATTTCGCGTTTTAATACTTTTAATGTGCCCTTTTTAATTAAATATTTATGAACATAACGTAAACTCATTCCTTTTATGTAAAAGTAAACTTGTTTTTGTTACCTACCTATATTGTTTAGCGTAGGTTAGTAAAAATTGAGAATTTTATTAATTTAAAAAACTTTTTAAAAACGCTTTTACGTAAAAGGAATTTGTTTACGTTATGTATGTTTATAAAATTTTATTATTTCTTTATTAAGGTTTGTTTGTGTGTGTGTGTGTTTTTTTTACTGCGATGATGGTTAATAAATAATAACAGAATGACAGTCCTAAAAGCCTGTTGAAGTATGAAGGGAAATCAATTGTGTATATAATAATGAGGTTTGTTATTTCACAATCGTATCTTTAGTGTTAAAAGACACTTAGGTAATATTATCAAAATGAAAAAAAAAATTGCGTGCGTACAAAGTACACGCCAGAAGTTAAACTTTTTTAGTAAACTTATTAAAAAAAAATTGAAAAAAAAAAAACAAAAATCCAACGTCACGAGGTGTTCAGTTGTTCACAGGCGGTCACCCATCCAAGTACTGACCACGCCCGACGTTGCTTAACTTCGGTTCAACATGGTATTATGGAGGTTTAAAAATTCGTAACTCGTGACGCGGTGACGCGTTTCAAAAAATCTGTGTACTATTAAGTACTAATTGTACTAATAAGGTGTACTAGTACAATTTTTGAATTGTATTAATAGTGCGCGCACCCAACAATGTCCGATTAAGCCCAAGACTATTCATTTATCATTTGTCGTTAAATTCCACGTGGACGAAGTCGCGGGCACAGCAGCTTGTATCTAATAAATATTTTAGTAATATTAATCATTAATATTTCATTTGTACCTAAAACCCTAAACTTAAAATTAAACTGATAAACTAATATTATTATATTAAACTAAACTTAAACTTAAAATGTAAAATAAATGTACATTTTGATAATTAATTATTTAAGAAGTATCAAATCTTATATACATAATTAAATTTAATTAATTATATTTAATCAAGTTAATAACAAAATATAAATATATTTTACATTTAAAAAATTTGTGTACGAAAAAAAGGTTACAAAACCCTGCATATGTAAATGACATCTATGATAATGACATTTTGGTTTGTTTACAAAATTTCTCTCGTCTCGTTGAACGGACTATAGATAAAAACATACCTATACCTACCTATCAATAGGTGACACTGATCGCTAATTGAAAAACAGTAAAAATTAGGAATAAAACAGAAAACAGGGGCATCAATGACAAAAGTGAACAAAACAGCAAATCTACTGTTAAAACAGTAGGGTTGGCAACACTGCTAGAACGCATTATTTTATCGCGATTTTTCATAATTGTACAAATGTACGTAGGTACAGTAGGCTCTGAGACGCCAAACTATCGTCCAACTGTCCAACGTCAACTCTGTTCTTCATCTTTTTTAAAAATTATATCTTCATCTCCAAATTTAAACTTTTACGTTCTTTTTTACTAGCCGGCGTAGACATTTATTTGAATAATAAGTGTATGTAAACTTAATTATTAACTAACCAATCAATTCGCGTAAAGGGACATCATCATCTGAATCTGATATATACAGAATGTCCCGCGATAAAGTGCAACCCCGAAAGGGGGTGAAACTAGACCATAAATTATCGACAAAAAACATAGAAAAAAACTTTTTGAAAAAAATATTTTATTTCTCATTGACGAATTAAGATTTTTATATCTTACGTAGACTCTATGTAGGGTAGACCGAGGCGAATCGTATCATTTTTTTTTGATAGTACGAAAATCATACTAAAATGCAATTTACGTAACTTTTATTGAAAAAATAATAATAAGTAACAAATCAGCTACACAATAAACATTTCAAAACTAAAATTGTTCATTATTTATCCGAAATATTAACTAAAAACTTTAAAGACAGAAATTTCCTATTCGCCCCAATTCTTGGGGCGAATCGGATCGCACCCCAGATAGCATGCAAACTTGGGGCAAGTTTGATTTTTCTTTGATTCTAAATTGCTGCGTCAAATATGACGAGGCAAGTTTGTGACAATATTGCTGCAATATTGTTAAGTCAAATATGAAGTTTCAAGTTTGCGACAATATTGCTCGAATATTGTTGTGACAAGTATGATGCGTCAAGTTTGTGGCAACTTTGCTGCAACCTTACCGCTACCACTCACGTATAATTTTATACTCTGTATCAAATATCAATTTCATAAACGCGCGCGAGAGACTAGCCAAGCGATCACATTCGATTATTAGGTATTGATTTTGTTTTGGTGAAATTGAAGTAGGTAAGTCTCTTTTATATTTTTTGTAGCTTCTAGCTGTATTTACTTAAAGTCCATGTTTAATGTTATTCGTTGTTGCATAACCTCAACAATTTGCTGTCACAGTGATATTGTACACAGTCAAAAATTCAATTCAATTACTGCCACTCTGTCTTTTCTTCATATTTTATTAAAAACGATTTACGCTATATAGCGCTAAGTAAGCCAAAACAAAGAATGATAATGTTATTATTAATTTTCTAACAACTCTGAAATACTGAATGCAGTCATGTAATGGCGTCAGTTTTTAACAATATTTACTTAAGTTTTTAATTTATTTTCTTCGGGAAGGAGTAAAGATGTCTCGAAAACTCTTTTTACTAATGTCCAAACAAGGACAATTAAAAAGAGTATATCTTTTATTTTTCTATATAAGCTATTTAAGAATTATATAAACTTGTGGGTTTCATTACGTCTTCTTTCAAACTTAATTTAATTTTTTAAACTAGTTAAAAAAACATGCATTATAATTTCAGAAACTTATAATGAGGCACATCTCCACTTGAAAAATGCTGAAGAAATCTCTAATTTAGACTCGGATGATGAAGTAACCATATGAAAAAGAAAGGATCAAGAGAGTATACTCTCGCCTGAAGATTTAGATTCTCCAGATGTTTATCCCACTATGTAAAAGAAAAAAATCCAGCCAGGTGTTACGTACCCCATTTCTCCTAAACGTCTGTTAACAGGAACAATAAAAAATGAGTGTACTGAAAAATTTACAGAAGTGACTGCGACAAACAGCAGTCGATATGGTTCAAAATAATGTAGAAACTCTTACACCTGGTAAAGTTCTTTATAATAATACTTAATATCCCCTTTTTAACTGTACTTGAGAAGAGATATCGACTTGAGTATCGTTCTATAATACGGGTCTTAGTTTTTTTTTTCTTATTACAGGTCATATTCAAAGAGAATCTCAGCCAAATTTAACAAACGCAGCTCCTGAATATACTTTTACAAGAAACAACACCTTATTTACTGGAGATGTTGAAGATGTTATTGAAATTTCAGATTTAACAAACAGCACCAATACTGGTCCAAATTGTACAATAAATTGTCCATCTGGTAAAGATTTTAACTAATAAAAACATTTTCTTTTACATGGGCCATTCAGACGTAACTTGCTTTTTATTACAGGCTGTATTCTGAGCAAGCAGTTTTCAATACAATTTTTAATGATGTAACGGATGAACATCTTAAGGAAATTACTAGTGAGTGGCTGAATCAAGCAAAAGTTAGAATAAGACAGAGGTAAGGTTTTGAAATATAATAAACATAATATTTTATATTATTCTATGTAGGCATTGATTTTTTAATTTGAATCATATATCAAATTGCTTTCTATGACTTTCCATGTCCATGCACCATGTGTACATGACAACATAGTTTTAGGTTTTATTGCAAGATTGTTACTTTAACATCTTTTTACCCCTTTTAATAGAATAGTTTAATTTTATTCATACAATAAGAGTTTATAACAATTTCTTTCAAGAGTTTATAACAATTTCTTTTATTTGTTTCAGAGCTGATAGACAAAATAAAGCATAGGAATCTAGCGGATATAATCTGGGTTCTAATGAATCATTTTAGACAATGATTTTAAATTATGTGATTAATAAATAAATAGTCATATTATGATTAAAAATTGTATTGAATTTTTTTTTACCCCCATAACAAAGGTATAGGGCAAATTATAGTATGTTTTGATATGACAAACCTCAAGCAAGTTTGTTATATCAAGTTTGCATATTCTTTGAAAAAACAAACTTCATGCAAGTTTGTCACTGTGAAACTAGCAAGTTTGATTTAAACTTGCTGCAAGTTTACAAATTTGCCATGGCAAACTTGCAGCAAGCTTTCATATTTGATGTATCAAACTTGTTGCAAGTCTGAAACAAGTTTATATTGTTATCTGGGACATAACACTTACCTAACTAAATTTAAATCTTCTAATCGGTTTAGTTTTTGGAATCATTAAAACAATTGATATAATGAGTAATGTGATCAATATTAATTACTAACACATAAATCACATTTATACGGGCCTTTTTTCCCTCCAAAATCAGCACATTTTTCGTGACACCGTTCTTTGCATGCATGGCACTGAATCCAATCCTCTGGTGGTGGATGAATGAAATTTCTGAGCAGTAAATACAAAACCAATCTCTCTGTTTTGCGTACCTTTGATTATTATTCCAGGCGTTCTTTTATTCTTCTTTTTTTTCTTAAAATTTTCTGTGTTATCAGTCTTTTTCTTTTTCTCCGGAGCTTTTTTATCGGTCTTAAAAATTTTCTTAGCATCATTTTCCAGAAGGCTATAATCTTACGCTGAGCGATATCAAATGCAAAATTAGTTTGTAGTTTTAATTTGTAATTAGTTTTGTAGTTTTACGAGATTTCTAATAGCAGCCGGTGGTGGCTTTAAAGGGGATGGAAGAATTTCTTTTGATAACTCCAGTAGTGTGCTGGGTGCTTGGGCTGTATCAGATTTTTGTGAACCAATGGAAGGAATTAGATACGTACGAACCATCTACAATGAAATGAAAATGCATTAGGTACCTTAAATATAAAATAATACATTTAAAAAACAATATCCAATTCGCCCCATTTGACATGATCCGAATAACCCCATATTAAAGACTTTCGAAATAAATATTTTAAAAATAAACCTATTACATTATGCTTTAAAAGTAAAATGTTTTTTAAAATAGGACCCTTTTTAATCAATATAAAACATATAATTCAAACTTTTAACGCAAATCTTTGAAATTACAAGAAAAATGGTAATTACGTACCTTAGGGCGCCTTCAAATTAGCCGCGCGGCGGAAGCGCGTCTGCAGCGCTGCTGACGCGCGACGTTGTAAATGTATGTAAATAACAACGCGCGACAGCAGCGCGTAGCCTTCAAATTTGTCGCACTGCTGTGGCGCGTTGTTATTTACATACATTTACAACGTCGCGCGTCAGCAGCGCTGCAGACGCGCTTCCGCCGCGCGGCTAATTTGAAGGCGCCCTTAAAGCTAAAGCATGTCAACGTCAAAAGTCAAAACGGTTTGCTTGACAGGCTGACACTGACAGCTTGGTCCCGCCTCCGGTCTTACCGAAATCCGAATACCGGGATAAATAGATAGTAGCTGTAGATACCAAGCAATGTTTTTATCCAGTTATTTACTGTAAAACAGTTTATAACCGTATATTTACAATGAGTTCGGTACAAGAGCGTTTACAGTTGAAACGAGTGCCTTTGGATACGTGGAACGTAAGGGAACAGCTATGCCTCGCTTCAGCAGTTGTAAGAAGCGGTGATCAAAACTGGATGTCCGTATCTCGTGCTTTAAAAACAGTCGGTGATTCGAATAGACCCCCGGATTGGTACTCGCAAAAAAGGTAAGACCAGTGTTATTATTATTATTATTATATTCTTTAATGCACCTAAAATTTTGTACAGTTATTTGTATACAAATTTAGTTAGCAACGGTGGACTTATCTCTAGAAGAGATCTCTTCCAGCCAACCTGTGTGTTATTATACAGCTTAGTCAGAGTGATATTACTTAAGGATATGATATTGATTTGGCTGTTCATGCCAGTGTATTTATTTGACAAAAGTATGAGGAGAGAATGAGACTACCATTCAGGACGTCACAGGCGTTGCAGACACAAAATCATTATTTAAGAGTAACAATTATATACAAATCAAAAACTAAAATAAGTCTGATTAAAAAAAAGTATAATGTATACAGAACAAAAAGAATAAAAAATATGTGCCTACCTACAAACTTGAACAATAGAAAGTAGTAGGTACCAACTTTTGCTTAGTTGCAGTTCACGGTAAGTCTTTAGATTAAGTCCCGTAGACCATTTATCGGCATAATTTTGTAAAAAAAAACAAAAAAACTCTATATAATATATATATATATATATATAACCTATCTAACTTCAAAATTAGACAGGTTATCGGCATAATTTCGTGATAAAAACAAAAAAAAATAACCCTAACCTATCTAACTTCAAAATTAGACTGACACGGGTCTAAAGCTAAACTTCTAAACACTAGCCCATTTAGATATAGGCTTCCTCGGGTTCCCGTCAAATATCCTATTTGTCATAGATCTCATTTAGCATCCGTTGCATAGGCTACCATTTGAGCTGTTTCAGTGCAAAATTGAACTAAAAAAATAAAAGTTTATAAAAAATTAATCAGAAAGCATAACCGTAAACCTAAAAAGGTTTATCACTCAGCTTAAAAGTATGAGATAAGCTCTCGTAAGCCAAAAATATGTTTAATCTGTATCAATACTGGCTGGATTGACGATTATAAAACCGCTATATATTTTTTTCTTAAGTTTCCTTTCATACAAACCTTGTTTTGATAATAATAAACAAAAATAAATTATTATATTTTGCTCAGAAGTTTTTCACGAACACATATCTAAGCATTTCCCTCCTACATAGACCATAGGCCTTAGGCCAACAGTGGGATAGTATGACAGTCAGTTAATTAATAATTTCAGTTATCTATTAAGTAAAAAAATACTGAAACTTATATACTTACAACAATTGAATTAAATCGAATGAAAATGAAAAACAATATCCTACTACTATTAAGTTGAAAAAAGTCTCAAAATGAAGTTACGTCTATTATTATCGTCTCTACTGTCTGTAGTGATTGTTAGTACTTAACCTTAAACCTCTATTCCAGCTGTGCTGCACAATATGGAGCCCTACTGGAGAACGTGGAGACACCCAAACGCAAGAAACGGAACTCGGAAGGAGGAGTGGAAACACCGCAGGAGAGCATCCTCAAACAACTGACGCAGCAAAGAATTATAGAAATACAAAACACACTGAGTGAAATGAACAGCCAGTATGAACAGCTGACGGTATTGCTTTTGCTTACACACATACACACGCGCACACACACACACACACACACACAGCCTATAGCAGCCACTGCTGGACATAGGCCTCCACAAGTTTGCGCCAAAAATGGCGTGAACTCATGTATTTTGCCCATAGTCACCGTGGGCAGGCAGGTAGGTAGTGACCGCAGGGCTGGCTTTGTCGCAGATGCTGCTGCCCGTCTTCGGCCTATGTGGTTAAAAGCCAGCAGTTGGTTATCCCTACATCAGTCGGCTTTTTAAGTTTCAAGGTGGTAGTGGAACTGTGTTATCCCTTAGTCGCGCTTAAGACACTCACGGGAAGAGAGGGTGTGGCTATATTCTTTACTGCCGTCACCACACAGCAGTGGTGTGGCCTAGGTGGATATAATCCGGAACAACTTCAAGATCTAACAAGTACTTTTCGAGTTAGCTATATAATAAAAATGGTTGTTGCTAAGCGCATAACTCGAGAACGGCTCGACCGATTTGGCAATTTTTTTTCTATGTTCCTTAAAAATTCCACAGAAGGTTTTTATACTTAAAAAAAAAAAAAACCTACAACAGACAGAACGAAGTCTGTCCGGGCAGCTAGTATCTTCTCTATATATATAAAAATGAATCGCTGAATGTGTTGCTAAGCGCAAATCTCGAGAGCAGCTGAACCGATTTCACTAAATTCTTTTTTTATAATATTCCTTGAAATACGAGAATGGTTCTTACGGAAAGAAAATCTTAAAAAAAATTCCTCAAAAAGTCTAAAAACAACACATCTATATTCCCATACAAAAGATTCGTAATAATACTTAAAAGTCAATTTGAACTTTAATACCATACAATAAAGTTTAAGTGTTAGTGGAGGGCTTCCGCGAAGGATAAGTATTAATAAAGAATCGACTGTTAGGCGGTACGAAGTTCGCCGGGTCAGCTAGTATCTAATAAAACTTGACTAGTAGTTAGTAGTAGTAGTTGTTGTATTATACTGCATAACTTTTTACTGGTTTTATCGATTTTGATGATTTTTAATTTAATCGAAAGCTGATGCTTACTATGTTGTCACAAGTTTTTGAGCAATCTTTGATAACGCGTATTTACACGCCAAATTTTACTTACGTATTACTTACGTATTTTAATAACGTATGTGCTAGGTAAACCGTGATTTCCCCCAAGTTTATTTGAGAAAAATATATTATATAGCCTATTATATAGCCTTCCTTGATAAATGCTGTCTAACACTAACACTATCCAACAGAAAAAGAGTTTCTCAATTCCAACCAGTAGTTCCCGAGATTAGTGCATTCAAATAAACAAGCAAACCAACTTTTCAGCTTTGTAATATTAGTAAATAGATAAGTCAACGTTTCGACATAATACTCATCACCACAGAATGAAATAGCTGAGGCTCGGTCCTCGACGACATCAGAGGAGCGCCTCCAGGAGCTGTGGGCGGGCATCGAGGCAGAGAAGCGAGCGAGGGAGCGAGAGAGCGCGCGCCGGGCCGCCTGGCTGAGGGAGCGAGACGAGAGGAGGGCGCGCGCGGAGAGGGGCTGGCGACCGCCGCACTCGCCGCACTCGCCCCACGCGGGCCCCGCCGCGCCCACCACACGTGAGTGACACTCTACTGCACCGCACACTGACACATAGAGCGGGACGAGAGGGGCTGGCGACCGCCGCACTCGCCGCACTCGCCCCACGCGGGCCCCGCCGCGCCCACCACACGTGAGTGACACTCTACTGCACCGCACACTGACACATAGAGCGGGACGAGAGGGGCTGGCGACCGCCGCACTCGCCGCACTCGCCCCACGCGGGCCCCGCCGCGCCCACCACACGTGAGTGACACTCTACTGCACCGCACACTGACACATAGAGCGGGACGAGAGGGGCTGGCGACCGCCGCACTCGCCGCACTCGCCCCACGTGGGCCCCGCCGCGCCCACCACACGTGAGTGACACTCTACTGCACCGCACACTGACACATAGAGCGGGACGAGAGGGGCTGGCGACCGCCGCACTCGCCGCACTCGCCCCACGCGGGCCCCGCCGCGCCCACCACACGTGAGTGACACTCTACTGCACCGCACACTGACACATAGAGCGGGACGAGAGGGGCTGGCGACCGCCGCACTCGCCGCACTCGCCCCACGCGGGCCCCGCCGCGCCCACCACACGTGAGTGACACTCTACTGCACCGCACACTGGTATAAAAAATCAAAGAGTTGGCGTCCATCCCACTCCTCCACGTGGTCCCCACCACGCATGCTAATTAGGAGTGACACACTACAAGTACAATTTGTAACCATACCATCACAGAGCTATACTTTTTTATCATAAGAAGCATTAGATGAAGAAGAAGAGATATCATAAGCAGAAAAAGAAGTAATTTTCTAATGAGCTTTACGGTTATTATAATTAGAAACTCAAAAAGGCCAACGTAGGTCAAATCTAAACCTCACTAACCTGAACTCGTGACATTATTATCTTGACGTAAAAATATTCGTATGATAAAAACGAAAAAAATTAAACATTTATGTTGTTTCACAGCCACATCAGCGCCGCCATCATCACCGTTGCTGACGTCACTTCTAAAGTCATCACCGGTGGTCACCACACCCCAACACATACCACACCCGGCTACTATTGTTGGTAATTGAAGTCAAATAATTGTATTAGCTTTTGATCTGCTAAACTTGCTAACCGTCCCTCTAGTAGGCAATGGTGTTTTCATATAGAAGTGGGGTTGAAGCAAGATGCAACACGCTACTTGACTGTGGTTTGGCGGTTATATTACCTACTATGAGAAACTAAAGATTGACAAGGACAGAAGACATCCAAACCGGAAATAATTTTTTGTATAAGTACTAATATCCACCCCGAATGGGATCGAACCTGCGATTGCCTATGTTTAGACGGCTAAATATTGTAGTGTATTGTATTGTCATTTAGTATGTTGTTGTGGTGCACAGACGCCGTGTCGCCCTCGGCGGGCGCGCCGACGCTGTCGCTGCTGCTGGAGGCGGCGGACAGCAAGCACGCCGCCATCGAGCACATCAAGAGCCAGCTCGTGCAGATCGAGCACCAGCTCAAAGGTGACTGACACGCATGCGCACACACACGCACGCACACACACACGCCGACGCTGTCGCTGCTGCTGGAGGCGGCGGACAGCAAGCACGCCGCCATCGAGCACATCAAGAGCCAGCTCGTGCAGATCGAGCACCAGCTCAAAGGTGACTGACACGCATGCGCACACACACGCACGCACACACACGCGCCGACGCTGTCGCTGCTGCTGGAGGCGGCGGACAGCAAGCACGCCGCCATCGAGCACATCAAGAGCCAGCTCGTGCAGATCGAGCACCAGCTCAAAGGTGACTGACACGCATGCGCACACACACGCACGCACACACACGCGCCGACGCTGTCGCTGCTGCTGGAGGCGGCGGACAGCAAGCACGCCGCCATCGAGCACATCAAGAGCCAGCTCGTGCAGATCGAGCACCAGCTCAAAGGTGACTGACACGCATGCGCACACACACGCACGCACACACACACGCCGACGCTGTCGCTGCTGCTGGAGGCGGCGGACAGCAAGCACGCCGCCATCGAGCACATCAAGAGCCAGCTCGTGCAGATCGAGCACCAGCTCAAAGGTGACTGACACGCATGCGCACACACACGCACGCACACACACACGCCGACGCTGTCGCTGCTGCTGGAGGCGGCGGACAGCAAGCACGCCGCCATCGAGCACATCAAGAGCCAGCTCGTGCAGATCGAGCACCAGCTCAAAGGTGACTGACACGCATGCGCACACACACGCACGCACACACACGCGCCGACGCTGTCGCTGCTGCTGGAGGCGGCGGACAGCAAGCACGCCGCCATCGAGCACATCAAGAGCCAGCTCGTGCAGATCGAGCACCAGCTCAAAGGTGACTGACACGCATGCGCACACACACGCACGCACACACACACGCCGACGCTGTCGCTGCTGCTGGAGGCGGCGGACAGCAAGCACGCCGCCATCGAGCACATCAAGAGCCAGCTCGTGCAGATCGAGCACCAGCTCAAAGGTGACTGACACGCATGCGCACACACACGCACGCACACACACGCGCCGACGCTGTCGCTGCTGCTGGAGGCGGCGGACAGCAAGCACGCCGCCATCGAGCACATCAAGAGCCAGCTCGTGCAGATCGAGCACCAGCTCAAAGGTGACTGACACGCATGCGCACACACACGCACGCACACACACGCACGCACACACACGCACGCACACACACGCGCCGACGCTGTCGCTGCTGCTGGAGGCGGCGGACAGCAAGCACGCCGCCATCGAGCACATCAAGAGCCAGCTCGTGCAGATCGAGCACCAGCTCAAAGGTGACTGACACGCATGCGCACACACACGCACGCACACACACGCGCCGACGCTGTCGCTGCTGCTGGAGGCGGCGGACAGCAAGCACGCCGCCATCGAGCACATCAAGAGCCAGCTCGTGCAGATCGAGCACCAGCTCAAAGGTGACTGACACGCGTGCGCACACACACGCACGCACACGTAAGCTCGTGCGCGCAAGCACACAAGCACACAAACCCTTACGCACGCCCGCAAGTACAAAGGCACACACGAACATCTGTTCTTAAGGTAGACATAACTTAGTGCCTGTGCTTTATGAACAGACGACTTATATGAATAGTTATATTTTATATAATTGTATTATGTATATAAACAACAAACACATATAAACATAAAGCGAGAGACTATTATGAATAAAACCTATATATCAACAACAGAAGAATATTGCAAGTTAGCAGATTCATTTATAGCAAATTTCAATATTTACAAAATATAATTTTTTTTGCCTAATATTCGAGCAATAGATAATCTAAGTACTAGTTCATTACCTCCTAATTTATATTTTTTTCCAGCTAGCACCCAGTCTCCGGTGGCGCCACCGGTGGCACCACCAGTGCCCGCGGTCGACATCGATGACATCGAGATCAAGGCGGAGGATGTCTACGCGTTCCGGGATATAGACATACACATACCACCCGTCGGTACCTTGCATAAGGGAAGCGTTAGGTATGTGTACGGGATAGAAGCATGAGGTATAGTTTGAGGGCAGGATACATCATGTTCAAAATATGGAGCAGCCCGACTGGGGTAATACCTCGACCTTACAGAAGACCACAGCTAAATAATACTGTTTTCAAGCAGTATTGTGTTCCTGTTGGTGAGCAAGGTGACCTGAGCTCCTGGGGGGGATTGGGGATTGGGTCGGCAACGCGTTTGCGATGCTTCTGGTGTTGCAGGCGTCTATAGGCTACGGTAATCGCTTACCATCAGGTGAATGTATGCTTATTTGCCACCTTTATAGTATTAGGAAAGTTTCATTGATGATTTTTGATGGATTGATCCATTCAGCTTGAATCGTCCCACTGCTGGGTAAGTACTGGGTTTCTCTGTTCGTGTAGGGGAAGGGTTGGAGCTTATTACATCACCTTATTCTCCTGCGGGTAGGTGGGTATATCCCTGGTCATGAGTAACGACCGTTATCAAGTTTATTTGTAAAATGTTCTATTAATAATTAATTAAAACAATAAAACTCTAAAATCAAAACATAAACTGAAGCTGTTCGTATCAGTACAGTAAATGCTGATAACTTATTTTACCTGTATCTTTTTTTCTCGTTTAACTGAGGTAGGGCACAGCAGGAAATTTCCTGCTCAAAATATGGAGCAGCCCGACTGGGGTAGTACCTCGACCTTACAGAAGACCACAGCTAAATAATACTGTTTTCAAGCAGTGTTGTGTTCCTGTTGGTGAGTAAAGTGACCAGAGCTCCTGGGGGGGATTGGGGATAGGGTCGGCAACGCGTTTGCGATGCTTCTGGTGTTGCAGGCGTCTATAGGCTACGGTCTTACCATCAGGTGAGCCGTACGCTTGTTTGCCAACCTAGTTACATATATTAAAAAAAAAATCTTACTTTAACAGCCGAAAGCGCTGTAAAGCGTCACTGTCAGCGTCACTGATGCTTTGTTGTTTCACACCGTGAGCCTTAAATCGTTCCTTAAGGAGTCATTTCAACCTATCGCAGTCCACTGCTGGACATAGGCCTCCACAAGTTCGGCGTGAACTTATGTGTATTGCCCATAATCCCCACGCTGGGCAGGCGGGTTGGTGACCGCAGGGCTGGCTTTGTGGCACCGAAGACGCTGCTGCACGTCTTCAGCCTGTGTATCTCAAAGCCAGCAGTTGGATGGTTATCCCGTCATCAGTCAGCTTAAGGAGTAACCTCTAATATAGAAAATGTACTTCAAAATAGTTTCGACAAATAAAATACGAACCTGTTATAATTGAAATGTATTTGTTTCAGAGTACCGGAAAAACCGATAGCTAAAAAGGAAACCGAAGCACCAGAACCGGAAGTGGTAGAAGAAGGAGGGTCCGTCTGCAACGTTAAGGTATTGTCTTAGTATCAGAAATAGGTGTGTTTGTTTCTACGTGTTTATCTAGGGAACTGCTGGTTTCATGTGGTCATAGGGCTGTAATTTAAAATAACAACGAATTCTGGTGAAACCAAATGAATCATACATCTCATAATCTGATCTAACTGAGGTAGGGAACAGCTGGAAATATCCAGCTCAAAATATGGAGCAGCCCGACTGGGGAAGTCGACCTTACAGAAGACCACAGCTAAATAATACTGTTTTCAAGCAGTATTGTGTTACTGTTGGTGAGTAAGGTGACCAGAGCTCCTACGGAGATTTAGCTATGTAGATGAACAATGAAATTAAATAGGTTGATCTGATCGATTTTAATTTTTTTTTTAAATTTTCAAACTAAGCAAGAGGAGCTACTTGAATCTCGCGACAAGGTTTCATATGATATTGTTTTATCTGTGAATGAAAAAAAAAAGCAAGGATGTTGCAAGAAAAGTTGTGTCTAATAGTTACAGAGTAGAATAAGGAAGAGACACAATACCACAGAGTATATACATTACATGGAAGATGAATACAGATTATATCTATAGTAATATTATAAAGAGGAAAGATTTGCTTGTTTGTTTGCATTGAATAGGCTCCGAAACTACTGAACCTATTTGAAAAATTCCGCGGTTGACATAGGCTATATTATATACTAGCTTCTGCGCGCGACTTCGTCGGCGTGGACTCCGCTCCTATTGGTCTTAGCGTGATGATATATAGCCTATAGCCTTCCTCGATAAATGGGCTATCTAACACTGAAAGAATTTTTCAAATCGGACCAGTAGATCCTGAGATTAGCGCGTTCAAACAAACAAACAAACAAACAATCAAATAAACTCTTCAGCTTTATTATATTAGTATAGATTTTAATAAATTAGGGAAATTTTTTTTTTGAATTTTTTGTTAAATAATAAAATAAAAAAATTTGAATTTTTTGTTAAATACCTGTGCGAAGCCTGGGCGAGATGCTAGTATTATATATAGAAGGAATAAATTTATTACGACAGATATACTATAAGTTGTGTAATGACTTCAATTGTTGATAGTAAAAGCTTTTAATGGATTTTTTTTAAATTATTTTAAGCGTATTTACACAAAAGCTTGTTTTTTTAAGTTTTTTACTATTAATTTACTATTAGCAGTATTGTGTTCCCGTTGGTGAGTAAGGTGACCAGAGCTCCTGGGGGGGATTGGGGATAGGGTCGCCTGAGGCGCTTGCGACGCTTCTGGTGTTGCAGGCGTCTATAGGCTACGGTCTTACCATCATGTGAGCCGTACGCTTGTTTGCCAGCCTCGTTACATAAAATTAAAAAAAAAATTACTATTATATATGTTAGATATATGTTTATAAGAGTTATATTTTGTATGTTACAGGAAGAAGCGGTTACGGATGAAACGGGTGCAGATGATGTCTTGACAACGAATGAGGTGGAAATGGTAATTGGTTCAATTTCTGTTGATGCAATTTACGATGATAGGTCTGGTGCAGTAGCGACAAAAGACAATAACACACAAGGTCGCGGGTTCGAATATTTGTACTACAAGTTTATCCATTCTGTTTGTCTTTATAGGCCTTTCGTGTTTCGGGATATGCTTAAATCGAGAATCGAATACTGAGCATCTTTTATCACTGTTTCGAGTATTTAAAAAAAAAAACCAATACTTTTATCGTAATTATTTTTTTAAGGGCTGTCCGGCTTCTATATGAGTAAAGGGTATACTGTAGGTGTTATGTATGTATCAAGTTCTGCTTATAAATAATGTTTATATCGTGCTTTTGGAACCTACTTGAGTAATATTAAAAATTATTATATAATAAGTAACGCAGACGAAGTTGCGAGTATAAGCTAGTAAACATTATAATTGATGAAAGTAATTAAATTTAAGGTTGAAATGCAAGAAGCGCCTGAAGAGACTCGAGAAGTTGAGAATATACCGGAACCGAAGACGCCGGAAGTCAAAATATCTTTCCCGGAAGTCAAGTTTCCGACGCCGGAAATAAAGGTTATACAGTCCGACGAGCAAAAGGTAAATATATAATAAATTTTATAAATCTATACTAATATTATAAAGCTGAAGAGTTTGTTTGTTTGAACGCGCTAATCTCAGGAACTACTGGTCCGATTAGAAAAATTATTTCAGTGTTAGATAGCCCATTTATCGAGGAAGGCTATAGGCTATATATCATCACGTTAAGACCAATATTAGCGTAGCATCAATGAAGAATGTTTCAAAATTGGGGTATTTTTTTCCTTTTGAGAGCTTCCACTGCATTCGCTGCATAAACAGTTAACGCAAAAAGCACGTATGACAGAATTGTTCCTATTCCACACGGACGAAGTCGCGGGCAGAAGCTAGTAATAATAAATACGGTAATGTAAATTATATCAATGTAAGAACGGATTCTGCTGGCACATGCATTAACATGCTTAAAAGTTTTTGCCCAGCTTAAAAGCGCTTATTTACAAAATTTCAATAAGTTTTTATTGCACTACCATACCGATTCTTACAGAACTTACTTATTTTTCCTTACACTATCTGACATAATTTTCTAAGTCATATATTTTAAGTTGGCTCGCGGCCATGTGGTGTCCCCCGCGGCACCAACGGAACAATTGTGTGTCCTTCCTGGCCCAAATAGAAAAACTAAAAAATATAGACGGGGCTTAAGAGGTCTATTGGTCCAGTTGTAAGAAATTTGTTTCAATCAATTATTAAATTTGTGTAAAATAAAATTATGAGCATAGCTTCAATTCATTAATATACATTGTCCATAGATAAAAGAAGAAATAAAGGAGACAGAAGCGCCTCCGCCAGAAGAGAAGATCCTAGAAGAGCCAGAAGTGTCTCCCGGAAATAACTCTGAAGTACCTCCCGAAAATAAACCGGAAGAGAACGTTGTCGAGGAAGTGTACGTAATGTTTAGTTATGTATTTTATCCCGTTGGCGTCCAATTGTATGAAACCGTCCCAATGTAACCATATTTTTTTCATACTACGAAGGTGGCAGAAGTGTACTGTCCAGCTGATGATAAATGGTAACCACGATTCAGCCTGTAATATCCCACTGTTGGGCATAGGCCTCCTCTTCCCCATATGGGAGAAGGATCGGAGCTTAATCCACCACTCTGCTCCAATGCAGGTTGGCGGATATATTCCCTACTTTGAGTAACGATCGCTATCAGGTGTACATGGTAACAACAGACCGACGGCTTAACGTGCTCTCCGAGGCACGGTGGGGAGACCCACAAGGACTGTACAAGCACTCAGACCACGGTAATCATCTGCCTGTGCCTGTGAGAGAAATAGCGAATTTATGTAGTTTTTGACGTGACAACGTCTAATAAATCGATGAACGCCGGTTGCATGCACGAAAAATGATGACTCAATGTAGAGTTGCCCTCATTGTCCCTTTACGATCATTGTAGCGTTACGCTCATTGCAGCCTTACGTTTAGGGAATGCAATCCCGCAACAAAATTTCAATCCCGGTATTTGCGGGACTGAGAGGTCTAAGTCCCGCGGGATCCTGGTATTTGCGGGATCCCGCATTTTTTTGAAAGTCATTGAGAAAAAGGCCAAATCCTGTATCATAAATGCATCTAGAACTAAAAAAGAAACAAAAATATATTATTTAAATTTACGTATTGAGAAATTAATAAAAATATGTAAGTAATAAAAGAATAAAAATTATTAAAAAGAGACATTAGGTAGTTTAGGCATTATTTTGAAAGTAACTGCGCATAAAACATAGCATGTCAATAGTCTTGTCTGCCAAACAACTCCTAACTTTATAATATGCCAGATAGCCAGCAGCAGAAAACGCTCGTTCTGATTCAACGCTTGTGTGTACAACTGTTGATAACGCCTTGTAGACGATTTAAAGATATTCGCCTTTTAATCCACTAGAGTAGACTCAAACAAATTCATTTCTTTCTCGAGAGAATGAACTCCGGAATGAGTGCGACAAGCAGTTTGAATGGGGATATGATGATATTGTTAATTTTAATAATTCTTTGTTAATATTCTCACAAATGGATATAAGGTAAATTAATTTATATCAAGAAAAATATCTTTATTACAAAGGAAATATGACTTGAACAATTTTACATTTTTATACAACAACGTCAATGAAATAATTTTATAGTTCTCTTTTAAAAATATTCAAACATAGAATGTCATATAAGTTTTATATGCCAGTATGCCTGAACATGCCCCCGGGCGTTGGAAGCATTACTTCCAACAGAACCATCAGCTTCAAGTAGAAGGCACATCATGCTGAAAGATCTTCTGATAACACCGGTGGAGGTCTTGACGTCGGTAACACGACTGATGCCATCAGAACCTGGATACAGTGCAATTATGCGGCCCAATCTCCACTTTAAAGGTGGAAGGTTGTCTTCCTTCAGAAGAACCAGGGAATTAATTTTCAGTGGGTCCTTACAAGCGAACCATTTCACCCTCTGTTGGAGTTCTGAAACATATTCTTTATACCACCTTGCTCAAAAGTGTTGGCGGAGTTGTTCAATCCTTTGAACCGTGTTAAATATGTGGAAGAATGGTTCGTGATGTTCTGTGATGGCAATGATGTGAGAGGTCGTCCAATTAAAAAATGACCAGGAATGAGTGGCGTCAAATCATCTGGGCTTGTAGACAAAGGCGTCAGAGGTATTGAATTTAAAATGGCCTCAATTTGTGATAACGTGGTGTAAAGTTCCTCAAACGTTAAATTACAATTTCCCAACACTCTCTTTAAGTGAAATCGTGTTGATTTTACACTAGCCTCCCACAATCCACCGAAATGAGGTGAATATGCCGGAATAAAATGAAAATTTATGCCATCATTGGCTGCGGTTTCCAACAAGGTTTTATTATTAATTAAAAACTGAGAAAGCTCATTATATGTACCTAGAAATGAGGTACCATTGTCTGAAAACAAATTTGTAGGCTTACCTCGGCGTGCTATAAACCTACGCAAAGCTGACTGAAAATTGCCACTAGCCAAGTCACTCACCAGTTCAAGGTGAATTGCTTTAGTAGCAAAGCAAACAAATATAACTATGTATACCTTCATGAGCCTACAACCGCGACCCCGGCGACTAGCAGACATTATAGGTCCTGCATAGTCGCCTACATTTTGAAAAGGGGTAACTAAGGGTAACACGTTCTTTTGGTAAATTTCCCATTGAGGGGGTAGGTACTTGACCTCTAAATCGTTTGCATCGAATGCGTTGACGACAACATGCCCCTGCTAAAGAACGACCACCTAACGGTTAGTAAATCTCTCGGATGGAGGCTAACAATAGTTGCGGTCCTGCATGCATAAGTTTAATATGCTCAGAACGAAATAAGAACTTAGTGAAATGATGAGTGGACTGTAATAATATATGATGTTTCTGAGCATAAGTGAAATTTTAGTGAGCTAATCGCCCTCAGACACGCATGATGTTATTTTCATCTAGAAAACATTGAGTTTTATTAAATTACCTTTTTTTGGTAATTCTTTTTTATTAAGTAGTAATTGATACTCAGGAACTGATTGATTCTGAGATAATTTAATTAATGATTTTAATGACAAATATAATTCTTCGATTGTAACTAAACTATTAACCTTTGCCTTATTTTTGCATGTATGTATGAACTTTAAAACATAAGCAAATGATCGTTTCAATCGTAATAAACTAGAAAGACGTTCAAAGTCGGCTAGCGTTAAATACTAAGTATTACTTTCCTTCAAAATACCGTGATGCGGAATATAATAAGCATTATCAGGAGAATTAGACATACGTATGTCTGTCATATGACCTAAGTGTTCATATTAAGTCATAAATTCCTGATACATTTGCTTAAGCAAAGGTTGTTTGTCTAACTTACACTCTAATGATAAAAAATAGCCTTTGGCTCTTTGAAATGAGTCACCCAATGGTGAGATTCCTTTAAAGGAGTTTTAACACAAAACCGTCCGTTCCCTAACCTTACAGTATTTTTATTAAAATGATCCTCACATGATTTCTCTACTTGAGAATAATGAGATGACTGACGGCCAACTTCTTCGAGCTGCCAAAACCGCATAAGCTGGGTTTGTATGTCATCTTCATAAGTGTGGGTACGGCAATTAAACCGTGTAAAATTACATCTAATATCAGGAAGGGGTACCGACTTTAAATTTAAATTAATTGGTCCGGATACTATCCAACCTAACTTGGTTTCATAAAGTACTGGTTGACCCTTACCTAGACTTACTCTTTGCGATCCTAAAACATCCCAAAAGATGTCAGCACCTAATATCAAATCAATGTTTGAAGGCCTATAAAAACAAGGATCTGCTAAAGAAATATTAGATGGTAAACTTAAGTTAGAAATATTTATTTCACGAGACGGAACTTTATTTGTAACGGTTGGCAAGATTAAACATTGAATATTTTTTGAAAACTGTTCATTCAGAGATTCAGCTTTCACGTAACACACTTTATTCACCTCAGTTAATGAATTATTAATTCCAAGAACCGATTTACTAATGTTCTGATAAGGCAAATTTAATTTTTCATACATTTGTTGTGACATAATGCATGACGTACTTCCGCTGTCTAGAATGGCACGAGCTATGTGTTTTCGTTGTTGAAAATCGTACAACGTAATGAGTGCAGTGGACAGGAGTACTTCATTATAATTGTGTGTGTTACTATTCGTTGTAACACTCGATGATAGTGTTACCTCCCCACTCAGACAGCCAGGCACTGGTGGTGCCGGTGCACGCGGTGGTGACACACTATCACAATCTCCTGTCGATGTAGCTTTAGTTATCGCATTCCTAGACTTGAACTCAGAGATGTGAATTAAAGTATTGTGTTTACGTTTACAAATCTTGCAACCCGGTTTCGTACATGAATTAGCGAAATGACCGCTTCGGAAACAGTTAAAGCATATTTTATACTTAGGTAATAATTCTAACCTTTCTTCATTGCTCAATGCAAGAAACTGTGAACAGTTACTTAAATAATGTTGACTGTTACATTTCGGACACAACTTAGAAGATACAATATTATGACTTGTATTGTTAACACTTTGGACTGAGACCAGTGTCTTTGATTTTGAAATGTGTTTGCTAGTCTGAGACAAATTATGGTTAGTAATACGTGACATTTCTAGGGTTTCAATAAAGTCGGCACGACTACGAAGAAATGACATAAAAAAGTCAAAAGTTAAAGACTGATCTTTACTTAGGCGTCCTTTGCACTCTTCCCACTCTCGATAAGTTTTTGAATCTAATTTATGTGTGACAATATAGATGAGAAGAGTGTCCCAGTGCTTAGTAGGCTCGCCGAGCGTTTCCAACGCTCTTAAATTTTTATTGATGTGATCTAGTAGTCGTTTTAATGTTATGGAAGACTCCCGTGTAATCGGTTCAATGTTGAATAACGCTGAAACATGATTATGTATTAGTATACTTTTATTATCGAACCGATCACATAAGAGTTTCCATGCGACTTCATAGTTACTTGCAGAAAACCCTATTGACTGTATTACGACTGCCGCTGACCCTTCTAATGATGCTCGTAAATAATGAAATTTGGTAATGACATCTATGTCACTATTATTATGAATGAGACTCATGAAGGTATCGTGAAATTCCAACCAATTATCATATGATCCACTGAACTTGGGTAACTGTATAGTGGGCAGCTTTACTGGCACATTGCTGGACTGAGAACCTTTATTATTAACATTGTCTGAATTAAATAATTTTTCATGATCGCGTATCACGCCTTGTGCCCGTGCGAGCGTACTATAATAAAATGACTCAAACTTTTCGCGATCACACAACAAGGAACTGGGTTCGTCAGTTTCACATTCTAACGCCAATTGTACCTCATCGTATTTGTTATATAATAGGTTTACCTTGCTCAATCGCAACTGCAACTCACATACATCAGCTGATCGCATCAGTGAAACATTTAATTTATCTAAATAGTTGGAAAACGCAGTCAATTGTCCCTTATAACTGGCTCGTTTTTTAAGTAATTTAGATTCCTCTCTTTCTGTCATTGTGAGGGCTGATGTAACAAATCAATCTGAAATTTTACAATTAACAATATGCAATATTTCTTATGTACAGTAACAGACAAAAAAATACTAATACCTAGTTATAGGCTCAGAATGTAGCAACTGAATTTATTTCCTTTATATAAATTAGTATTAACTAAGTATAATTAGTAAGTTAGTATCTAGTATAGATAGTTTATAATGTACAAATTGACATTAATTTATAAATATTAGTTTTATATACTTAATACCTTTGAATAATATAATACCTTTGAATTATGTCCTAATTTGTGAGAAAAAAAATTAACAATACCTGAAGAGTGATGGGTCAAAAAACATTAAATATGGAAAAACTAAATTAAGTACATGAGGCGATTTTTATAATATTAACTTCTCCCTTCAATATCTCTGAAAGTCGGATTTTCCTTAACACCGCGCCGTTCAGCAATTATTATTTCTTATTTTAGTCGTCCGTGATATTTCCATCTCCTCTTCATAAACCCTGATTATTCATTGAATATATTCAGATCCGGCTCGATCTTGGACCATGAATGGGGATATGATGATATTGTTAATTTTAATAATTCTTTGTTAATATTCTCACAAATGGATATAAGGTAAATTAATTTATATCAAGAAAAATATCTTTATTACAAAGGAAATATGACTTGAACAATTTTACATTTTTATACAACAACGTCAATGAAATAATTTTATAGTTCTCTTTTAAAAATATTCAAACATAGAATGTCATATAATAGACTAAGATCCCACCGCAAATTTCTCTATGTACTCGGTTTTTCTAAAAACCAACTTTTTATGTTTATTTATGATTAGGAGAATATATATGGACCAGGCTGCCTATCGAAATGTGGCCGCTAGTATTTTTAATAAAATTTTTGTAAATTGATTATTTTTTAAAAATACGTGCATAACTAAAATTTATGATTTATATATCAAATTAAAGCTAATTTTTTTTCTATCTATTATTATATAATATGGCTGCCTAATTAAATCTGGCCGCAAATAAGCATTTCTGGCAGTTGAAAATGGATTTACCATTTCGCGTATTAATTATTTAATTTGCGTACGTTTCGTCGTCGTAAAGAGAGATGGCGTTATTTTTGCTTTGAACCATCGTATATTTGTATATTATTAACATTATGCACATATTTTTTTAACAAAAATCAATTTAAAAGAATTAATTAAAAATACTAGCGGCCACATTTTGATAGGCAGCCTGGTCGATATATATTTTCCTAATCATAAATAAACATAAAAAGTTGGTTTTTAGAAAAACCGAGTACATGCACAAATTTGCAGTGGGATCTTAACCTATAAGTTTTATATGCCAGTATGCCTGAACACAGTTTTAAAACTCGATAGAGTTTAAAATGTTACGTATTTATTATCATATCAAAATTTTGATCCAGCGGGATTCGAACCCGCACCCCCGACATACCATGTCGGTGCTCTAGCCAATTAAGCTATGGAACGATGTCCAGCAGAATCGAAATTTTTGATATGATTTTATTATATATTATAATTTCCTCATGAGTGGGAAACACAAAAATAAAATATCGGTTCGGATATTTGTTCAGGCTCTACAGTTTCAGCTTGCATCATTGCGGCCACTGTAGCAAGAGGTAAATCATCATGATCTTCATCATGAGATGAATCAGTTCGCGCGCTTTCGCGTGGCGAACAACACAAGGCGTTTACCGTTGCGCAGTCCCGCTAATCCCGCGGGATCCCGCTCGATTTATGTGCGGGACTGGTCCCGCAAAAATAGTGCGGGATCCCGGTATTTCGGGATCCCGGTATCCCGGTATTGCAATCCCTACTTACGTTAATTGTAGCGTTACGCTCATTTTCCCGTTACGCTCATTGTACGCTTGCGCCGCATCTATATCTCTACCACACGATTGGCCTATGCGGCCGAGGAGATGTTTTGTTATGATGTTGTCACGTTCTAACTATCGTCCGTAAACCAACTTTACAGACAAACAATTTTTTTTCAACGATATCTAACCACCATGTATTTTTAATAGAAAACCAGTAGAAGAACAACCAGAAGTTATCGAATCGGTAGAAGCACCAGAAGTACCAGAAGCACCAGAAGTACCAGAAGTACCAGAAGTACCAGAAGTACCGGAAGCACCAGAAGTACCAGAAGTACCGGAAGAACAAGCTCAGGAACAGGAAGTAACCGATCCGCAGGATATACCGCTACCGCCGGAAGTTCCTGAAATAAAGGAGGAGTTAAAAGAAGGTAATTTGAGCGAAACTTTATCTAATTACTGTGTTACTATTCAAGTTATGAAAATAGTGACTCACGCTGTCACTCAGCTTAGCACATCCCTTGACCAATTAGATCGTAGTAAATTAGAACTACCCCCCTGGTGTAGTGGTGCGAGTAGTCGCTTAAAACACCGACGGCTTGCGGATTCAATGGGCATGACGAAAGATTTTGAAAACCTCTTCCATAATGTGGGTACACATTTACTATTTACGGAAACACCTATATTTCGGTAATAAACTTAAGTTTAAGGAAGTTTAAAACTATTTTTCTAATATGTTTTCAATGAGAGGAGCAAAACGTCTGCAGGTGTCATGGCGTCGGCTCTGACGTCACGATATAAAGTGGGCCTTACTTTTTACTTTACTCTTTGAAGCGCGCCTGACGTATTATGTTATGGCGTGACGTCATGCGCTGTAATTTTTGTTTAAGTCAAAATGGCCGATTGCAGTATTTTAATGTTTTATTTTATTGAAAACTCACAATAATCTTATTACATAAAAGTAAACCAGTATTTTGAATTTTTTTTAAATGATATTTCCCCTAAAATCATTAAATTGACGAATTTTTGATACTGTCGTCATGCCCATTCTCGCTCGGGATAGATATTTATATTTGTACAAATATCTTTTTCCGGTTTGAATGTCTGTCCTTGTGGGTCTCCCCACCGTGCCTCGGAGAGCACGTTAAGCCGTCGGTCCCGGTTGTTATCATGTACATCAGCAGTGGGATGTTACTGAATCGTAAATTAAAATGCCTTTCTGATGGACAATTTCTAACTGATCAATTTGAACACGGTTGTAAGGGAGAACCACAGGAACCTATACCTAGATTTAGGATAGAAACAATTCTATCATACATGATTCTTTCGAGACTAACTGTTTACGCAGCGCACGCAGCGGAAGCTCTCAAAAGGAAAAAGAAAACCCCGGTTTTGTAATATTCTTTATTGGTGCTCCTATTGGTCTTAGCGTAATAATATATAGCCTATAGCCTTCCTCGTTAAATGGGCTATCTAACACTGAAATAATTTTTTGAAATCGAAACAGTAATTCCTGAGATTAGCGCGTTCAAACAAACAAACAAACTCTTCAGCTTCATAATATTAGTATAGATTTTTTTATCTATACCACCAAAAAAAATCGTTTTCAGAAGAAACAGCCGTCCAGCCGGAACCACAACCCGAACCAGTCAAAGAACCGGAAGACGTTCCAGAAGAAAAAATAGAAGAACCGGCGCCGGAAGAACAGAGCGATGAGAAGCCGGTGGAAGCGTCGGAAGATGTAGAAGAGAAGTTGATAGAAGACATCAAGAAGGAGGATGCTGAGGTATTTAATTTACGTTGAGTGCCTGAGCCTTAGTGGAATTTGTTTTAAGATTTTCAATTATAAAGCAATATGGTTTCAAAATGTTTATTAAAGTTCTTATATACTTACTTATATACTTCGACTAGCCCGTTGGCGCAGTTTGTAGTGACCCTGCTTTCTGCTCCGGGGGTTGTGGGTTCAATTCCCACCTCGAGTCTGGGTGTTATATACATATTTATTTATATATTTATATATGTATTATTTATAAGTATGTTTATCGAAAAAAAATGTAGCTATACCAGTCGGCTGTTACCTATAACACAAGCATTAAGTTGCTTACTTTAGGAACAGACGACTGTGTGTGTATTGTGTATGTATATATTTATTTATTTATATATGTTATGAATGTTGATAAGCGAGTCCGATTATGAGAAGGGTGAATGGACTGAAGAATAATTGTGTTTGCAAACGAAAATAACCGACTTCAATTACATCGACAAATAATACAACGTAGGTAGACGAAAAGATAGTCAAGTAAATACACGTTATCAAAGATTACTCAAAAAGTAGTCACCAGATCTCGATCAAATTTAAACGGGACAACATGAAAAGCATTAGCTTTCGATTCAAACAAGTATCATCAAAACCGATACAGCCAGTGAAAAGTTATGCGGTATAATACAACGTAGGTTGGCGAAAAAATAGTCAAGTGAAAACGCACTATTATTAGATATAACTCTAAAAGTACTTATCAGATCTCAATTAAATTAAAATGGGACCACATGACACGTAACACCTTTCAATTAAAAAAAGTCACCAAAATCGTTCCACCCAGTCAAAAGTTCTAAGATAACATACATAAAAAAATACAATTGAATTGAGAACCTCCTCCTTTTTTTGGAAGTCGGTTAATAGAGTATTTAACTTTGATTTTAGTTTGTACAAGTTTATGTAGTCGGTTGATAAAATTGTAAAATTTTGTGCTGATGTGAGTTTCAAGTTGTTTTTCTGTCATAGGATTCTATTCCTCTTAAAGAGATGATAAAAGAAGAATTATCGCAAGAGGAGGTCAAGAAAGAGGGAGTGGAGGAGGACACACACACTGAAACCGATGACGACACTCCTATGGAGGTAATATCTATACTAATATTAAAAAGCTGAACAGTTTGTTTGTTTGTTTGTTTGAACGCGCTAATCCCAGAAACTACTGGTCCGATTTGAAAATATATTTCAGTGGTAGATAGCCCATTTATCGAGGAAGGCTATAGGCTATTATTTTTCAAATTAAGGCGTGTGAAAGCGCGGGGCACAGCTAGTCTCTAGATATATAAAAATGAATCGCTAAATGTGTTGCTAAGCGCAAATCTCGAGAGCGGCTGAACCGATTTCGCTAATTCTTTTTTATAATATTCCTTGAAGTACGAGGATGGTTGTTACGGAGAGAAAAAATTATAAAATTCTCTGAAAAAGTCTAAAAACAACACTTTTCTATATTCCCATACAAAAGATTCGTAATAATACTTAAAAGTCAATTTGAACTTTAATACTATACCATAAAGTTTTAGTATTAGAGGAGGGGTTTTGGGAAGGATAAGTATTAAAAAAAAATTAAAAATTAATGATTCAACTGTTAGGCGGTACGAAGTTCGCCGGGTCAGCTATATAATATATATAGTTATAAATAAACACACACAAGACACAAGCACACACGCCCAGACCACGGCAAACATATGTAGTATGTACGGTCCATACAATTGTATACATATATGAGCGGGGATCGAACCCCTGACATATCCTATGTCCGCTGCGCCAAAGCGTCGTCAAATATATAAAATATAATGTCTATAATAGTGTTTTCTCGCAAACTGAAAAAAAACCGACGTCAATTACATCGACAAGTAATACAACGTAATAAGACGAAAAAATAGTCAAGTAAATACGCGCTATTAAAGATTACTCGAAAAGTTGTAATCAGATCTCGATCAAACCAATGAGACCACATGACAAGCATTAGCTTTCGATTAAAGTAAGAATCATCAAAATCGATAAACCCAGTTATGCGGTTTAATACGCCGTAGGTCTACATATTATATAATTTACAAAACCAAACGTTAACATGTTTAAATATAGGACAACGCCATCTAGTGTTATTTTATAGAACTATCAACAGATTTACTAAATATATCTATAATAGTGGTCGCCCAGAGGTCGACTTTTAAATTAAAGAAACCCAAATAATTTTGAAAATAAAGAACCTTTTTAAAAAAAATTAAATTTGACAACAGACTTGAACAATAAACAAAAGGGTATATATGCGCGTGTGCGTGTGGTAGTGTGTGTAATGCTTTTTTTATTAATTTAATGTATGTTTAATGTATAATTTTGAAAAAATATTAGCATTCCGCAATCCTTCTCTATATAAACTATAAGTGTGCGAAATTTCATACTCTTCCGTACGCGCAATTTCCGTAAAAAAGGGGTACAAAGTTTTTTCTTCACGTGTAATATATAGATGATTTCCAATTAAATACAATATACTTAGTATTATGGTGACTCTGTGCTTTTGATTTTATTAAATTAATTAAATTTTAATTGTTCTAGTAGGTCTAGTTCTAATACCATTTTCTAAGTGTACAAGATTTTTTTTTTGTACTAAAATTGAATTCTTTCAACAGTTAAGTCGAGAAGAAGAAAAAGACGGGAAGAAGAAGAGGGACTACTCGCGGAAGAAGAAATCGGATTCGAGAAGTAATTTATTTTCTTCTTTTATGAACAATAGAATAGGAGAATCATTTTTGTATGTACATTTATTTTTAATATTTTGAAAAAAAAAAGCCTTTTCGTAAGCAAATTTTATTTATTTCAATTACATTGTTTTAATAAAATTGTATAAAATGTAAAAAAATGTAAATGAAAATAATCTAAAAAAATTTTAAAATCTTTAAAAATTAGCAACCGTAATTAATATAAAATGATCATCATTTTTTTAATAGCAACATATTTATTAAATAAAAAATTCCCTCAAATTATAAACCGTAACGCGATCACTCAATCTTTACAGTTTTAACAATATTACTATTTATATGCATTGTATTTTTTAAGTATTTCTATAAAATTTATATTTATAGTATAAATAAAGTTTTAAATAAATATTTAAAATTAAACATTATCTTTAAAACACAAAAAATGTATCTTTAATGAGATTAATCATTCATGAACCTTGGTTATCTTATCTCTAAGGGGATGACTCCTTACAAATGGGGTTAACATTTTGTTCTAATGGCGTGTATGTAATACAGCCTGTTCGGGGTCAGAAAGTGCGCCGGAGTCGCCGAGCGCCAGCGACGCCGAGCGACAACACAGACTGTGGAAGAAGAGCGTCATGTTGGTTTACAGCAGGTACGATTAAATATATATAAATAAATTAAAAGTAAAAAACCTTTTTAAAAAACAAGCTTTTATTTGAATGTGCTAAAACGAAAAAAAATAATTTTTTACTTTAAAACTTTTACTATCTACTTATAAAGTCATTACACATAATCTATATGATAGAAAAGCTTGTCGCGAGATAGTACTCGTATTTCCTTAGTTTGAAAATTTTAATAGTTAAAATCAATCACATCAATTTATTTAATTTACTTGTTTACAAGCAAATATCATTTACATCATATCATATTACTTAATGGAAAAAGTAAATATTTTGGAGGTACACCACAAGTAAAAATCTCATTTTTTAAGTAATATTAATCAACATTTATTTATCAATCATCGAAACAATATTTATGATTAATCAACAAACGTAAAGTTTATTTTTCCGAGGCACACCAATAAACGACCACGGTACACCAGTGTGCCGCGGTACACACTTTGCGGAACACTGCTTTAGACCACACGACTGAAGTAAATTTTCTTTAGTGGCCCCTACAGTAATATACGAACTCTCTCTCTCTCTTTCTATCTTCACTAAATTATATCTCCCTCTCAACTTCCGTTCGCCACGCCCGATTACATTTTTCGTAACGCTCTCGTCACGGTATTCACCAGCTTACTCCCCAAGTAAAGCGTGCGTAAAGAATTTTAGGTTTAAAGAACTTTATTTTTTCTCAAGAACATTACAGTTCACTTATCAGCATAATTAGATATTTTACATATATGTATATATTTTATTAAATACTAGCTTCTGCGCGCGACTTCGTCGGCGTGGACTCCGCTCCTATTGGTCTTAGCGTGATGATATATAGCCTATAGCCTTCCTCGATAAATGGGCTATCTAACACTGAAAGAATTTTTCAAATCGGTCCAGTAGATCCTGAGATTAGCGCGTTCAAACAAACAAACAAACAATCAAACAAACAAACTCTTCAGCTTTATTATATTAGTATAGATTAAATATGTAACAAACAGTTCGATCGCATATATCGCATTTTAGTAATTTTTTTTAATAGATAATGACTCAAAAAAGGGAAATTTGTTTTTAATTTTTATATTTATTCATTTATGTTTAATTATACATACATATATTTTAATTGAATACGCTTGTAGTTTATATAATACAATGTTTATCCCCAGGCTTTGCGCGCACAAGTACGCCTCCTTATTCCTTCGTCCCATATCTGACGAAGAGGCGCCAGGGTACAGCGTGGTAGTAAAGAGACCTATGGACCTGACGACAGTCCGGAGAAACATAGACGCTGGGAACATCAGGTGAGTTAGCTAGCGTAGCCGAGTTGGCTAGGGTAGCCAATATGAAAATATTTACAATGGCTGGTCGTCTGACTACGGTGAAAACGATGTAAAACTTTGTTTGTCTATGTTTAGAGTTGGCACTATAAATTAGCTATGCTTGCCAATGGCTAGCAAAAGTAGCTATTATTATTTTTTTTTTGTTACTCTTTTGTTGCTTTGTATATTTTTGTCACACAATAGCGTTGGTCAAGACTCAAGCGTCTGCAATTAAACACATTCTACTTTTTTTTGTTCAGTTTATTGAGGTTTGATGTTGAGAGATCGAACTAGTTTAGCAGTTTTCTTAAATCCAGCAAGCCGGTCTATTTTCGTTATATTAAAATCTAAGAAACTTTCGATTTTGACGTGACAACGTCTAATAAATCGATGAACGCCGGCTGCATGCATGAAAAAGGATGACTCATTGTAGCGTTACGCGTACGCTTGCGCCGCATCTATCTCTCTTCCACTCGATTGTCCTATACGTCCGAGGAGATGTTTTGTTGTGACGTTGTCACGTTAAACTATCATCCGTAAACCAACTTTACAGACAACCAATATATTTTTTCCAGAACAACAGCTGAGTTCCAGCGTGATGTGCTTTTGATTCTGTCGAATGCTCTGATGTACAACAGCAGTTCACACAGCGTGTACGCTATGGCGAAGGAGATGCACGAAGAGGTAACGTGTGAGAGGAAACTTCTTTAGGCGCATGAGGGGTGAAATTTGAGCGACCGCTAACGCGACAACGCGGCAACGCGGTCAGTACTTGGATGGGCGACCGCCTGGGAACACCGCTTGACGTTAGCTTTTTGTATTTTTTTTCAATTAGTTTTTTTTTATATGTTCAATTAATAATTAATTAAAAACGGTAAATAATATTCACTTAAATGGTTTTCAGGTTGTAATATAAAGAATACTATAAAGTAGTGACATCTATTGTTGACAGCGTGAACTACTGCGTAACCAATTAAAATCAGCAATTAGATGGCGCAGTTCAACGATTTTGTGATTTTTTAATTGGCTTTGTTTTTTTTTCAATTCGTTTTTTATTTTTAGTTTTTTTTTTATTAGTTTGCCAAAGAAGTTTTACTACTTTGTACGCATGCAATTTTTAGTACCACTATGCATGGGTGTACCCAGAGTTTTGTAAAGGTGGGGCAAAAACAAGTAAATTTAAAAGTCGATAAGTAGCAGAAAATATATTTTTTATTTATTTACTGCCACTTTTCATTAAGGCTGATGTTTTGGCTACCCAAAATTTTCTTATTCAAATCTAAAATATCAATTATTGGCTTCTAGTCAGTTTGGGGTATATGGCGCACATGGCCCCGCCCCACCCATACGCCCATGCATTAGGTAAAGGTCCAATCGCGTGATGTTTTTAACAACTTCTCAACTACCCCTCATTAGTGATATTTGGTGAGGCTTTGGACTACAACCCCCGTCCCCCCAATACCAAAATTTCACGTTTATTTTCTTGGTACAACGTACATTGGAGTTTTCAGAAAATTATCTTTAAATACAGATATAATATGATGCGACGCCGCATTGGCGCAACGGTCACAGCACTGGATTGTGCCGGTTGCGCTGGCGGTTGCGGGTTCGATCCCCGCATATGACATACATTTGTATTGGCCATGCAGATGTTTGCCGTGGTCTGGGTGTTTGTGCAGTCCTTGTGGGTCTCCCCACCGTGCCTCGGAGAGCAGGTTAGGCCGTCGGTCCCGATTGTTATCATGTACACCTGATAGCGACCGTTACTCATAGTAGGGAATATATCCGCCGACCCGCATTGGAGCAGTGGTGAATTAAGCTCTGACCTTTCACCTACATAGGGAAGAGGCCTATGCCCAACAAGTGGGATATTACAGGCTGAAAAAAATATGATTAAGTTTTGTAGAATAAGGCATCGTGAACAAATATCTAGAGCTCTAAACAGACATCAAGGTGGCAGGGTGTTTCTCGGTTATTTTTAAGGTTTTGGAATCGCATATTGAAATTGAAAAATGAATACAAGTGATATCTCATGACAGCCCCCCACCTTGTGGTGTCAGATTTATTTATTTATACTTTATTGTACATCACAACTACAAATATCATTTACAGACGTGTGATTGTTTCCAACAACCCCCCCTCATGCCTTCAACCTCACGGGATTGGATGACCTCTAACCAGCCTATGTCCGCAGGCGACGAATCAGCTGAGCATGTTACTGGCTGCGCAGGCGCACGCGGGTCTCGTGACGCCCGTCCGCCGCAAGCGGCGCCACGACCCCCCCGCCGCCGCGCCCAAGCACTCGCGTCTGTAACCCCTCCGACACGACGTGTCACGTGACCCACCTGTCGTCGCGACCCCTCCGACACGACGTGACCCACTTGTCGTCGCGACCCGGCTGTCACGCTACGGCCCACTCGTCGCCCCGCGACCCCCCGCCGTGACGTGACCCACTCGTTGCTATTTCGTGACCGCGCCGTAAATGCATTGGCGTAATAAATGAGTTATTGACAATGTTGTTTTATTCACCCCGTTCTATCCATCTTTTGTGTTTATCCTTCAACATACGTCTGAAAAAATGTCCAAATACATCGATTTTAGTACTTTTTTAAATCTTCACCAAATATTTAAAACATTATCAATATAATTTTTTTTTATATCAGATTTAAATAAGCAAGTAAGTACATGATGTTCAAGAGCTATGACGGCATTATCACCGCTTGAATACTGTGAATAGTATTTACGTGGAGAAAATAGTTTAACAGGAAATTCTTAAGTTGCATCCAGCGGTGACGACCGCTACGCGTATAATACCAGTACGCGTGCCTTAACAGTCAACACTGACGGTCGCGGGTTCAATTCCCGCTCGGATTATGAAAGTCGGAGTCGAAGTGGAAAAATCATTTTTAGACATATATTTAATTAGAATGTTTTGTATGTATATGTAGGTATAAACCTTCGGAAATAAATCTATACTAATATAATAAAGCTGAAGAGTTTGTTTGTTTGTTTGTTTGAACGCGCTAATCTCAGGATCTACTGGTCCGATTTGAAAAATTCTCTCAGTGTTAGATAACCCATTTATCGAGGAAGGCTATAGGCTATATATCATCACGCTAAGACCAATAGGAGTGGAGTCCACGCCGACGAAGTCGCGCGCAGAAGCTAGATTCCTATATAACAGTGAAAACTGTTAAAATAAGAAATCATACAAAGAGACAAACAGTGGTATAGTATGAACGAATTTAGTTCAGACTGTTGGCAACTACGAATTATTTTTACAAAGTAATTAATTTATTAAACAATTAAAAATTGCGTTTGCTCGCAAACGAAAAATAAATCGGCCAAGTGCGAGTCGGACTCGCGCACGGAGGGTTCCGTACCATTGACTAAACTAAATATAAGTAAATTTTCTGTAAAATATTTATTTAATTATCACGCCATCTATGATGCTATTATAAAACTAACTACTAACGACTATAAAACTATTATTAGTCTATTGACGAAGTTTTCCTAATTTTGATAGATGGCGTTTTTAGACTAATAAAAAATTATCGCCCCACTTAAATGTTTATTTTATTTTGTTTTTAGTATTTGTTGTTATAGCGGCCACAGAAATACATAATTTGTGAAAATTTCAACTGTCTAGCTATCGCCGTTCTTGAGATACAGCCTGGTGACAGACGGATGGACGGACGGACGGACAGCGAAGTCTTAGTAATATGGTCCCGTTTTTACCCTTTGGGTATGGAACCCTAAAAACCAACTTCAATTACAAGTAAATACGCGTTATACTCAAAAAGTTATCAGATCTCGATGACGTTTACATGTGACAACACGCCATGGAGCAAGAGAGCTATGCAACATGCTCCATGCAACATCCTAAGCATCAGCTTTCGATTAAATTAAAAATCATCAAAATTGGACATCCAGTAAAAACTTATGCGGTATAATACAACGTAGATCGACGAAAAAATAGTCAAGTAAAAACCCATTATTAGATAGAACTCGAAAAGTACTTGTTCGATCTCAAATAATTTTAAATGGGACCACATGACACTCAACACCTTTCAATTAAAACAAAATTCATCAAAATCAGTCCACCCAGTCAAAAGTTCTGATCTAACGTACATAAAAAAATTACAATCGAATTGAGAACCTCCACCTTTTTTGGAACTCGGTTAAAAATACAGTCAATGTGAAATTACCATCGTGAATGAGACAGCAATATAGCGCTAACAATATACAAAACGACGTAAGGGACTATTAGGACAACGTGTGTAATAATGAAAAAAAAACTATGGTTTTTCTTAAAAGGTAATATTAAGAACAATTTATTGCCTGCCAGTACATTCCCAAATATTTATAATGTTCGCTCTTTTATACTTTTTATTAATTGTTTTTGGTATGCAAAAAATATGTACTGATTTTAAGCGTAAATCTGACTAAGGAATATGTTATGAATGTCGTAATATAATAAAAGTTATTCATAGTAACTCAAACCAAAAATTTTAATAATTACACGTTTCTGAACGTTGAAGGGCGTCGCCGGTAGATAAACATTCGAATGAATAGTGATGTTAACAATTTTCTTGTGACTTGTAATCGATTATAACAATTTCTATTCGATTATTTTATAAAAAAATTAAATATTTTGAGTTGTTGAAAATAAAATAAAGTATATCAAGCTAATTTATTGTATAAAGGATCTAATTTTAAAATAAATCTTATTTCATTATGTCTGAAAATATAATAAAACCCTTCGAATGATTTATATTTTATTTTTTAATACTAGTCTAACAGTACAACTGTACAACCTTAATTCGTGAAGTTTTAGCTGTCTGCTGTCATTCTCGATTTCTCGGTTGACGGTTCTCCCTGTGAGAAATGGAAATCTGAAATCCAAATATTTTATTTCTATTGAAAGTTTTTATTAATTGTTTTGTATATTAATAAATAATATACTTATTAACATATTTAGTCAATCGTGCTGAATACTATGTTTTTGTTGAAGTTGCTGTGAATCCATTTAAAAAAGATTCTTGTTTATATTTCTGATTTTCATAGTTGTTTTGTATTTTTTCTATCTAAATTATCATGTCTGTGAGTGAAAAAGTTTCGCTTTCTGATGCTCTAAGCAATGTGGATGTTTTGGATGAGCTAACATTGCCCGGTATGTATTTATTACGAAATTTTTACTTGCCGAAACGTACCATTTCCGCTGGAAAATTAAAGCATAGTAGCACAGTATTACACGTATTTCATATATTAATTTCTTAATATTACGACAATTTCTTTGTTTTTACCTCAATTAAAAGTATTTTGAAGAGTTATTTTGTCTTCTAACATTTCGTTTTTAATAAAACATACATACATACATATATTGACTGATTAGTCATAATAGATTAACAAATAATGATTTTTAAACAATCAATAATATACATTATCAATTTTATGTATAATGGATGGGTTTTCAAACATTCATATGTAAAACAGAAAATACCCCTACTGAAGTAAATAAAATAATAAAACTAACTATCTAATGATAGTATCTATATAATAAACTAGCCGACCCGTGCCCACTTCGTTGGGCGTTAATTATTTTTGTGATGCAAATATGTAGTAAAGTTTTCATTTCGCACGCGTTTCTCGGACTTGATTTACATATAGGTACTATTATTTTTCACTAAATTTTTTGTTCAATAACAATAAAATGTAGCCTATGTCACCCCTGAATTGTGTAGCTTTCTGTTAGTGAAAGAATTTTCATGATCGGATCAGTATTTGCAAACATTACCCCCTACAAACAAACAAAGTTAGAAACTTTACCTCGTCATAATAGTATAGATTTATTTGTCAATGTCGGTAAAATTATGAGATTGTAGCAGTAATTACTTTTTATTAATGTAAAATACTACAAGAAATCATGGCCTTTGGCACTAAATATCAGAGCAGGTTGGCACAGCATTCAAACTAATTAGCATCAAAACTGGAAGGAGAAGGGAGCCTCCAGTTTAGAAGACTGAAAAGGCATAGTGTAACAGGCCTAAATAAAAGATTCGCCTAGACAGCATAATGAGGGACTTGTCAATGGACAGGCCCTCTGTTCCTCTCAAGTCTCCAAGAATATCATTCGGACATACCAGCGGCTCATTGTTCAAACAGGAACAGATTGCCATGTAGCAGGATACAGAAAAAAAAGTAAAATACCAAGTACTGATAAGGTTTTTAATACTGTTGAATTTGTTCAATTTTGGTGTCCTTTTAGGCATGTGGTACCTTATTCAAAAGATTTATTCCAAACCTATTGATATAACAATCGAATAATACTTATTTGACGAAGACTTAAAAGAAGTTCTGTACAAACATTCTCAATATAGTAAGAATGGGATGTAGTGAAACATTTTATTATAGTCTAGCTGTGCCTCCAACTTCGTCCAAGTTTTGGGGTATTTATTTATACTTTATTGTACATCACAACTACAAATATCATTTACAGACTGTGAAGTACAATGGGCGGACTTATGGCTATTTAGCCATTTCTTCCGGACAACCCATACATACATAAATATTTCCTACTATAAGTAACAATCGCTATCAGGTGTACATGATAACAACCGGGACCGACGGCTTAACGTGCTCTCCGAGGCATGGTGGGGAGACCCACAAGGACTGCACAAACACCCAGACCACGGCAAACATCTGTATGGCCAATACAAATGTTGTCACGTGCGTGGATCGAACCCACAACCGCTCGCGCAACAGCCAATCGCAATCCATTGCTGTGACCGCTGCGCCAACGCGGCGCCTGCGTATTTACATGTTCAACGTGATTCTTTAAATTGGCATAACTTTTTTTATTTATGAACCGATTGACATGAAACAAACACTAAATGTTAAGTGAAGCTTACCACAATATATTAGTGAATACGACATCTAAATCGGATAAGCCGTTTCTGAGAATAGCATGCACAAACACACAGACAAACAGGCATAAATTCTAACAATCATTGTCTTGGGTGCTATTTGCGTTGATAAAGGTCCCAGTAATATTTTTTCTCATATATCTTCCATGTACAGACAGCGATCCGTTACATTTTTATTATATATCTTGATTTCAGTACCCATAGTGGTCGTAATAACCAAAATATTGAAGTTACTGTTTATATTTAGGTTGAATTAGGAAATAATAGACATCATAATTTATTCTAAAATTTTAACAGACCTTGATTCCGCCAACCCGCAATGGAGCAGTTTTGCTGAAACTGCGATCCTTCTCCTACACGGAGATAGAGGTCTATGCCCAGCAGTGTGTTATTACAGGCTGAATCGTGATTGTGATTCCCTAATTTATTTTTAACTAGCTTCTGCGCGCGACTTCGTCGGCGTGGACTCCGGACTCCGCTCCTATTGGCCTTAGCGTGATGATATATAGCCCATAGCCTTCCTCGATAAATGGGCTATTTAACACTGAAAGAATTTTTCAAATCGGACCAGAAGATCCTGAGATTAGCGCGTTCAAACAAACAAACAAACAATCAAACAAACAAACTCTTCAGCTTTATTATATTAGTATAGATGACTAAACCAGTTGACCTGACAGATTGTCCTCTATTGTTGGTTTGTGGCTGTTGCGCTGGTCGTTGCTGGTTCGATCCCCGCACTTTACAAACATTTATATTGGCAATACAGATGTTTGCCATGCTCTGGGTGTTTGTGTAGTCCTTGTGGGTCTCCCCACCGTGCCTCAGAGAGCATATTAAGCGGTCGGTCCCATTTGTTATCATGTAAACCTGATAGCGACCGTTACTCATAGTAGGGTATATATCTGCCAACCCGCATTGGAGCAGCATGGTGGATTAAGCTCTGATCCGTCTCCTACATGGGGAAAGAGGCATATGCTCAGCAGTGGGACATTACATGCTGAAGCGAAGCGCACATTTTAAAGCTATAATTACAAAGTTTCACTAAAAACTAGGCCATTTGTGCAGTATGCAGTGATCTTGCTTTCTACTCTAGGGGTTGTGGGGTCATTTTCCATCCAGAGTCTGCCTGTAATATGTATGTTATTAAAAAATTAGTCTTCTATAAAGTTGGGTTACAGACGATTACGGATGAGCGTAACGGGACAACGAGCTTAACGCTACAATGAGTCATCCTTTTTCGTGCATGCAGCCGGCGTTCATCGATTTATTAGACGTTGTCACGTCAAAAAATATATATTTAAGCAGCTGTATCAGTCAGCCAGTTCTTATAGCACAGGCATTGAGTTGCTTACCTTTGGAGCAAACGGCTGTATGTATATATGTTAAATATATGAAATTTGTTGTTTGTTTGTTGCAGACGAACAACCGTGCATAGAAGCAGCGCCATGTTCTATCCTGTACCAGGCGAACTTCGATACAAACTTCGAAGACAGGAACGGCTTCGTGACCGGTATCGCCAAGTACATTGAGGAGGCCACTGTACACGCAAACCTGGTATGTCTGGTACATTTCTAATATTATTAATAGTTTAATATGAATGCAGGTTTGTTTGGCAGTTGTTACGTTCGCTGGGGTCTTGTTTTTTTTTTAAATTAAAAAAAGGAGGTCATCAATTTGAATGTTTTTTTTTGTTCCTCATAACTTTTTTGATTCTCATGTCGACCTTTTTAAATTTGATTGATATCGGACGAGTATTTTTTGAGCTATCTCAATATTAATTGCATATGTAACTAAACATTTTTTCGTCTGCTTATGATGTCCCGTGCTCTAGCCATTAAGCTATGGATCTATGTCCAGCTGAATCGAAATTTTTGATATGATTTTATTCGGTTTTAAGCAACCGGATTGCCGTCTATAGCGAGTCATTTACAGCACTCACTATTCAAGGCTATGCTATAGAGTCAGTCAGTGTGTCTCAAATAAATGTCATTTCCTTACATTTCATATTTCCCACTTTACTCCTCATCAATAAAACTGTTATATAATTAATCAAAGTAAATAACTTTTTGAAGTAAAACTTCTTTACGTGCACTTGACCTGGGAGTAAGCTGGTGAATGCGTGACGAGAGCGTTACGAAAAGTGTGATCGGGCGAGGCGAATGGAAGTTGAGAGGGAGATATAAGTTAGTGAAGATAGAGAGTTCTCACACTAGTTTTTTGTTAAATCTGTATGATTATTCTTTCAGAATGAGTTGCTAGAGGAAGGCAACGCCCACGCCGTGATGCTGTACACCTGGAGGTGTTGCAGTCGGGCCATCCCTCAGCCGAGGTCTAACGAGCAACCGGACCGAGTGCACATATACGAGCGGACTGTACAGGTGCTCGCTCCGGAAGTCGACAAACTCCTACAGTTTATGTATTTTCAGGTATTATTGTATCTATACTAATATTATAAAGCTGAAGAGTTTGTTTATTTGTTTAAACGCGATAATCTCCGGAACTACCCTTTCGATTTCTAAAATTCTTTCAGTGTTAGATAGCACATTTACCGAGGAAGGCTATAGGCTATAAATCATTACGCTAAGACCAATGTGAACGGAGCACGAATGGAGAATGTTTCAAAATCGGGGTATTTTGAGAGCTTCCGCTGCGTACACTGCGTAAACAGTTAAAATAATCATGTCATAGAATTGTTCCTACTCCACACGGACGAAGTCACGAGCTGAAGCTAGTTTTTATAATACTTTAGGATTGTGCTCCGAACGTCTTCCTACATGGAGAAACAGGTCCACCCCAGCAGTGGGATGTTACAGGCTGAACAGTGGTGCTACTTTTTGTTTTTGAGTAACGGCTACCGTTTGCATTGTCCTTGATTTCCCCACTCGCGAGCACAGTTATAATTTCCAATGAAAGGAAAGTCGATATATGTATTGTCTTGCATATGTACTGGATCATTTTCATTAAACACATGTGAGTATACGTTTCAGCCTGTAATATCCCACTGCTGGGCATGAACCTTTTTCCTTATGTAGGAGAAGGATCAGATCTTAATCAATCACGCTGCTCCAATGCGGGTTGGCGGATATATTCCCTACTATGAGTAACGATCGCTATCAGGTGTACATGATAACAACCGGGACCGACGGCTTAACGTGCTGTAGTGTGGATAATGCAGCTGCATATGCGTTATCTACACTACACCATCCATCCAAAAAGAAAAAGAAAAAAAAGTGCTCTCCGAGGCATGGTGGGGAGACCCACAAGGACTGCACAAACACCCAGACCACGGCAACATCTGTATGGCCAATACAAGTGTTGTCGTGTGCGGGGATCGAACCCGCAACCGCCCGCGCAACAGCTACAAACCAGTGCTGTAACCGCTGCGCCAACGCGGCGTCACATGAGAGTATATATTCCTTAAACCGGATCTCGTACTATTACTTGTTTTTCAGCGTAAAGCGATCGAAAGGTTCTGCGGCGAGGTCCGGAGGCTGTGTCACGCCGAGAAGAGGCGAGATTTCGTCTCGGAGGCATATCTGCTGACTCTGGGCAAGTTTGTCAACATGTTCGCGGTGCTGGACGAGCTCAAGAACATGAAGAGCTCCGTCAAGAACGATTACTCGACGTACAGACGGTGAGGGAACTTTCATATATGAATACAGTACACGGCCGTAAATAATGCACATCGACTTTTAGAAAGAGACAATCAGCCCATTTGAACTTTGTAGAGCGTTATCTTTGACGCACATTACCTATGAGACGTATCGGACTGTCAGTATTTCGTATGACAGATCTAATAGTGTAAGAACCCAGTTCCCAGATCACCTGTCATATTTTTTTGAAGAACAAAATATATTAGCTGCTTTATATACGTAAACATGTTATTAACCAGCTATTTTAGTATTTATCGCCAGACACTAATTATATTATTATATTTTAAAACCTGTAGAAAATATTTTAGCAACTTTTCTTCTTCTTCTTCTTTGGCTTTAGCTCCCTTGCGGAATTGCCAGTATCAGATTAGCAACTCTTTATACTACGATGTATACTGTAATGTTTTGTCAATCAGAAACAAGGAAGTCTGGGGTCTGGGATCTTGGACTATAACGCTCTACGAAGTCGAAATTAGCCGATTGTCTCTTTCCAAAGGTCGATGTGCAATATTTATGGCCGGTTACTGTACATACCATTTATAAGATTTATACAAGACATCAGTCAAATAGAAGTAGTAAGTCAAGTTCAGTTGTTGACCTATCTCGTGTCTCGTGTGTAAATGTCTATTGTTTGTATACAATTTATATCGGGTGTATTTGGAACGCTTGCAAAAACGAAGAGGTATGATAGTGTTGGCATGACCTGACATGATACAAGTGAAAAAAACGGCGAGAAAGAATTTTTTTTCTTGCCTCTTTTAATAACTTTTTTTGGTATAATCCGGTTTGGGAAAAATAATGAAACAGAAATTTTGAAGATAATGCTTTATAATAATCGTGTTTTGAAAAAATCGGTAATGTCATTGAATACCACAAGTTCATGCGCGCCGTCAGCTGACCGGCGCGAGGTCAATGAACTCCCACACGCACTCACTCCGTCTCGCGGTCAACGAGAGTTTGCAAGATACATAAGTCCTAAAATGTTCTTGAAAAACGTTTCTGAGATAAATGGTTATATGCATTATATAGTATATAAATAGTATATTGTTAGGTTTAAATCTTTCTTTTTTTTTAATGAAACATTATCACAAATTATTTTTTTAAACAACTTATTTCTACACTTTTGTATTATAGATTATTAACATTACAAACATGTAAAGAGAAATAACATTAAAAGCTATTGCTTCAAATACTATTTCTTTCACAATCAGAATTATATTTACTAGTGCTCGAAGATCGAAATTCGACCATAATTAAAAATTGAAATTAAAGAAAATCAAATAATTATGAAAATAAAGAACCTTTTTTAAATTTTTCAAATTGACTACAGACTTTGACAATCAACAAAAGAGTATAATATGCGTGTGTGTCAAATACATGGTAGTGTGTGTGGTGTTTATTTTTTACTGATTTAATATAATATGTTTATGCATGCTTAAAAAAATATTAGCATTCTGCACAGGCATGTAAAAAAATTATGTAAATATTTTTAATAATCTACTCACCTGTGTAAACAAATGTACTTAAAAAAAGACCTCAGTAATTAAAGAGACTTTTCTTAATTAAATTATAATGACTGATTGCTGGTGCTGTGTGGTTACGGCACTAAAGAATCTAGCCACCCCCTCTCTTCCCGTGGGTGTCGTAAGAGGCGACTAAGGGATAACACAGTTCCACTACCACCTTGGAACTTAAAAAGCCGACGGATGGCGGGATAACCATCCATGCTGGCTTTGAAGTACACAGGCCAAAGACGGGCAGCAGCGTCTTCGGTGCGACGGCGCCAGCCCTGCGGTCACCAACCCGCCTGCCCAGCGTGGTCACTATGGGCAACACACATAAGTTCGCGTCGTAATGTCGGGCGCGAACTTGTGGAGGCCTATGTCCAACAGTGGACTGTGATAGGCTGAAGTGAAGTGAAGTGACTGATTGCAAATTCAATTTAAAAAAATTTTATGTGTGTAATCATTTTTAATTTTAAATAATTTATTCCAGAGCTGCCCAGTTCCTCAAAGTGATGTCAGACAGCCAAAGCCTCCAGGAGTCCCAAAACCTCTCCATGTTTCTTGCGACGCAGAACAAGATCAGGGACACCGTGAAGGACGCCCTGGAGAAGATTAATGGTATGCTTCTTGTGTTGTTGTATGCACAATGTTTCTTTCAAAATATGGAACAACCCGACTGGGGTAGTACCTCGACCTTACAGAAGACCACAGCTAAATAATACTATTTTCAAGCAGTATTGTGTTCCTGTTGGTGAGTAAGGTGACCAGAGCTACTGGGGGAACTGGGGATGGGATGGTTCTAGTATTGCAGTTGTCTATAGGCTACGGTAGTCACGACTTTAACCACTGAGTCATTTAGTATTTCAATTAAAGTGACCTATGTCCCACAGCTGGGCAAAGGCCTCGCGTTAATAATAATAATAAAAAATAAAATTTCAATTGCGGGCATATTCCATATTTTACACTGCTTTGAGTCAAAATTAAAATCAATATCAAAATAGCTATATTCAAATAGGAAAAGATTGGTACTTAGCAATAAGACTGCTTTTGTATATTAATATCTGTATATTTAAATGACTAATATTATTATTATTTGTTTTAAGGATATGAAGACCTACTAGCTGATGTGGTCAACATATGCGTGCACATGTATGAAACTAAGATGTACCTCACTCCCTCTGAGAAGCATATGCTAGTTAAAGTAAGGTTTTTTAAAATCTATCTTACTAATATTATAAAGCTGATTAGTTTGTTTGTTTGCTAAACTTTGTCAGCGCCACCTATCGACAGCTGACTATGATTATTTCACGCCATCTAGTGGCAAGTGGACATAAATTTTAGAAACTATCTTCAGCGTAAACTTAATGATTGTTTTCAGCGCCATCATATTAATCTATACTAATATTATTAAGAGGTAAAGTCTAACTATGTTTGTTTGTAGGGGGTAATCTTCGCAAATACTGATCCGATCATGAAAATTCTTTCACTAACAGAAAGCTACACTATTCAGGAGTGACATAGGCTATATTTTATTGTTATTGAACAAAAATTCAGTGAAAAAATAATAGTATATGTAAATCAGGAGAAATGCGAGCGAGAGGAAAACTTTACTATACATTTGCCTCACAAAAATAATTAACGCCCAACGAAGTTGGCACAGGTCGTCTAGTCTAGTAGTTTATAAACTAAATAAATTTATAGATGATATTCCATTATCAATTTCTGATAGTCCACAAACTAAAATATTTATTTTCAGGCGAGATTTATAATAAACTAAAAGTGTTTTGTTTTTTACAGGTGATGGGTTTTGGTTTGTTCCTAATGGACTCCGATGCTTGCAATATCAACAGATTGGATCAAAAGAAAAAGATACGTTTGGACCGTATCGATAGGATATTTAAGGTAATTAATTATTTTTCTAGTATTTTCTTATGATGTGTATCCGCCAACCTGCATTGGAGCAGCGTGGTGGATTAAGCTCTGATCCTTCACCTACATTGGGAAAGAGGCCTATGCCCAGCTGTGGGATATTACAGACTGAGGCTCGCGAAGTGCACTATGGTGACAAGTGTACGCTCTTCCTAGTGGTAAGCAGATAGCGTACTCTATGGATCCCTGCAACATAATGACGTATCAACCCCAATCCCCCCCAGGAGCTCTGGTCACCTTACTCACCAACAGGAACACAACACTGCTTGAAAACAGTATTATTTAGCTGTGGTCTTCTGTAAGGTCGAGGTACTACCGCAGTCGGGCTGCTCCATATTTTGAGCAGAAAATTTCCTGCTGTGCCCTACCTCAGTTGAAAAAAAAGTAAATAAAAAAAAATTTAAATGTGGGAGGGATATATTATAGTCATCTATATAATTATATAAAAGAGATTTCCACCCATATATTGACTCATCACGATATCTCTGGAACCATAAGGCGTAGAGACTTGAGAGGCGTGAGACTGAGGCGTAGAGAATTTGGTAGGAATATTCATTTCGCCGAGTAGAGGTCAGCTAAGAACCAATTTTACGAAATTCCACCAACGAGAGGGGGTTGCGGGGGTTAATAACATATATGGCAAAACAACGTTTGCGGGGTCAGCTAGTATTATATAAAATTCTCGTGTCACAATGTTAGTTACAATACTTGTCCCAAATGGCTGGACCGATTTTTATGAAATTTCGCAAATTCATTTCTTATAATAAACGCGATATTTTTATTGCAAAATTAAGAAAAAATATATGGCGGTACCATCGGTCGGTGCAATATATGTATCGGGTGATCGACTGTACGTTCGTGTGTGTAAATGTCCATTCTAAAGCATTTTTTATTCTTTCAGAATCTGGAGGTGGTTCCCCTGTTCGGAGATATGCAGATAGCTCCGTTCAACTACATAAAGAGATCGAAGCACTACGATCCCAGCAAGTGAGAGAATAAAAACATTTTAATCTTCATACAAAATTACAAATATATTGTACAGATTTAGTGGATATTTGATCAGTTTTTTAAAACTTGAAAATAAAAATTTTTGTTCAAAAAATATCTTAAGTAGTTTATACATCTCACGGACCTGTCCAAATTAAATTCATTTACTGTTACATAAAGTTTATACCCATCAATTATTCATAAGTAAAGGTCATAATAATCACTAACATAACAGTAAATCATCCGTCCGTCCGTCCGTCCGTCCGTCCGTCTGTCTATCTGTCTGTCTGTCTGTCTGTCTGTCTGTCTGTCTGTCTGTCTGTCTGTCTGTCTGTCTGTCTGTCTGTCTGTCTGTCTGTCTGTCTGTCTGTCTGTCACCTGGCACCGTAGCTCGCGAACGGACGAAGCGATTTCAATTTAGTTTTTTTTTGCATGATAGGTGAGTTACGGGCGAGCGTTCTTAGATATGTTTGATGAAAATCGGTTGAGTCGTTTAAAAGTTGTGGGGGTGAAAGTGGGGAAGAATAACCGAATGTCTGCAAATATAATCGAGTTGGGTCTCAAATGAAAGCGCATCACGTGCACATTACAAAATAATATGTTCAATGAAAATCGGTTGAGCACTGAAAAAACTCTGGGGGTAAAAGTGGGGAAAATACCCAATATCTACAAATATATGTGGTGGGGAGAAAATGAGGATGGAAATTCGAATGTCAGCAAATTTATCCAAGTAGGGTCGCAAATGAAATAGCATCACATGCACTTTACAAAATCTCTTATATATATATAAATGAATCGCTGAATGTGTTGCTAAGCGCAAATCTCGAGAGCAGCTGAACCGATTTCGCTAATTCTTTTTTTTATAATATTCCTTGAAGTACGAGGATGGTTCTTACGGAGAGAAAAATTCAAGAAATTGCCTGAAAAAGTCTAAAAGCAACACTGTTCTATATTCCCATACAAAAGATTCGTAATAATACTTAAAATTAAATTTGAACTTTAATACCATACCATAAAGTTTAAGTGTTAGTGGAGGGGTTTCGGGAAGAATAAGTATTAAAGAATCGACTGTTAGGCGGTACGAAGTTCGCTGGGTCAGCTAGTTAATAATAAAAATAGAGAATGGTACCTATAAAAAGTTTAAAATAAAAATCCCCCAATGCGGTGTATTTTTTTTTTAAATTATTAATATTCGAGGGTGCTCAGGTTATTGTGTCGGGGGTTTTTTAAAATTTTTAATTTAATTTTTATTTGAACTCGGTGAATAACCAGCATCAGTACAACTACAAAGGGATGATATTCACGGATGTTCTTTCCAGATGGCCGCTGTCCTCAAGTCCGAACCCACCCTCACCGCAGGCCGACCTGATGGTCCACCTGCCCCAGATAAGAGAGGAGCATCAGAATTATATATCGGAACTGGCGAGGTACAGCAACGAGGTAAGGTTTAGAATTAAATAAATATAATTGTGTTTGCTCGCGAACGAAAAAAAACTGACTTTTTTTTAAATGTAACTAGGTTAACAAACAAGCGTACGGCTCACCTGATGGAAGCATCGCAAGCGCGTTGCCGACCCTATCCCCAATCCCCCCAGGAGCTCTGGTCACCTTACTCACCAACAGGAACACAATACTGCTTGAAAACAGTATCATTTAGCTGTGGTCTTCTGTAAGGTCGAGGTACTACCCCAGTCGGGCTGCTCCATATTTTGAGCAGGAAATTTCCTGCTGTGCTTTACCTCAGTTATAAAGTCTATGTTGTATTTTTTGTTGATTATTCAAGCTTGATGTTTCTCTTAACAATTTAATATTGTCATTGATATTGAATATTCTATATCTGTTCATTGGCATTGAGTTTTAATTTAAGTGCGGTTTAATTTGAAAGTAGATTAAGTATTCAGATGTGCTGAAGATTTTGGTTTATTTATTTAGAAAGTAATCAATTTATTTTTGAAGTGAAACTTCTTTAGGCGCATGAGGGGTAAAATTTGAGCGACCGGTAACGCGGCAGCGTAATGGCGGTCAGTACTTGGATGGGTGACCGCCTGGGAACACTGCGTGACTTTGGCTTTTTGTTTTTTTTTGGAGTTTACACCTTAAGAATCGATTTTCATGTAAGGCCCCCGTGTGAAAAAAATATGAGGTGTAAAATCTATTGAACGAATGACCTCGTTACGTTTTTTTATGTTGCTTCAACGCCATCTATCGGAAACAAAGAAAACGTCGTCGTCTATCCACAACGCTTTATTTCTTATTCTTATTCTTGTTTTAGGGCCTATGCAAACCACGTTTTTTAAACGCGCCGTCGACAGCGCGTTTGTATCGCGACATACGCGCGTTTGCATCGCGTCTGTATCGCGTGACATGCGCGTCGACGGCGCGTTTGTATCGCGACATACGCGCGTTTGCATCGCGTTTGTATCGCGTCACACGCGCGTTTGCATCGCGTCTGTATCGCGTTTAAAAAACGCGGTTTGCATAGGCCCTTAGGACTGCCACTTGACCGACGACCCCAAAGGCTACAGGCCCTGGTCCATTATAACGGGCCAAAATAATTTGACCCCGGTGGCAAATGCCCCGGTGATGAAAGCCCGGGTAAAGAGGGTAACCCCAAGGCCCGTACCCGGTCAGGCCCTCGGGTCTGCCAGGACGATCCACTGCTGTACGCTTTATTTGTTTCTGATTGTTTTCTTTTCTAATAACGGCATCGTTCGATCGATAGATGGCGTTACTTGATTAGTTTATTTACCATTTGATATGGTATTCATCTTTTTCTTAGACTAGTAAGCCTTTTTTGTGCCTATTTAGACAGTTGATCTGAAGAAGTAAACTACAGTCGTGCGTCGGAGCTGATACTTTTTTTTTCAAGTGGATTTTTTTTTGTAATTTTAAATTCCTTTTTTTTAAATTAGTTTTTTTGAATTCGTTTTTTTTTTTAAATTAATTTGCCAAAGAAGTTTCACTTATGACATGTGTACTTTGTACGCACGTAATTTTTTTATAACAGCCATCTGTCTGTGTTATCTGTACCCCATGTCCATCTTTTAGAAGTTTTCTTTTTTTTTAACTCGATGTTCATTTTTGGAGTTTATTTTTTAAGAATCCATTTTCATATAAGGCCCCCGGTATGAAAAAAATTTGAGGAGTAAAATCTACTGAACGAATGACTTCGTTACGTTTTTTTAGCGCCATCTATCGGATATTGGAGATGGCGTTACGATTCCTAATAAGGCCAAATCCAATAGGGTTTCGATAGATGGCGTTATTTGATTCGTTTATTTACCATTTGATATGGTATTAATCTTTTTCTTAGACTAGTAAGCCTTTTTTATGCCTATTTAGACAGTCGATCTGAATGAGTAAACTCCTGTCGTGCGTCGGAGCTGTGTGTCAGCTCACTTTTTTTTTTAAAGCCATCTCCATCAATTTCTATCTGTTTCTTGGACAGTCCTTCTTAGTTGACGCCAGATATTCCGGTTGACCGAGATACTTATCCATCCTCCATCGGCCATCTAACATTTATCGTCGGTTCAGCTGACCGGTGGATGACTCACGATGCGTTCGCTAAGACTCGTTTTCCATTTCAGGAGCTGCTTACAGGGATCCTTTTAGAGTAGAATTGGGAGTTCCTTTGGTTCTCTTTCTGACGTCCTGACAAGCATGTTCTGACAAGTTCCACTTCCTGCAGGTGACGACCACATTCAAGGAGGCGGGCTCGGACGCGGAGAACCGCGCGGTGACCGAGCTGTGCCTGCGCGGCCTGCAGCTGCTGTCCTCCTGGTGCTCCGTGCTGACCGAGCTGTGCTCCTGGAAGCTGCTGCACCCCACCGACCACGCGACCAACCCGCGCTGCCCGCCCGACGCCGAGGAGTACGAGCGGGTGAGTGTTGTGTACTGTGTCGTCCTGGTGCTCCGTGCTGACCGAGCTGTGCTCCTGGAAGCTGCTGCACCCCACCGACCACGCGACCAACCCGCGCTGCCCGCCCGACGCCGAGGAGTACGAGCGGGTGAGTGTTGTGTACTGTGTCGTCCTGGTGCTCCGTGCTGACCGAGCTGTGCTCCTGGAAGCTGCTGCACCCCACCGACCACGCGACCAACCCGCGCTGCCCGCCCGACGCCGAGGAGTACGAGCGGGTGAGTGTTGTGTACTGTGTCGTCCTGGTGCTCCGTGCTGACCGAGCTGTGCTCCTGGAAGCTGCTGCACCCCACCGACCACGCGACCAACCCGCGCTGCCCGCCCGACGCCGAGGAGTACGAGCGGGTGAGTGTTGTGTACTGTGTCGTCCTGGTGCTCCGTGCTGACCGAGCTGTGCTCCTGGAAGCTGCTGCACCCCACCGACCACGCGACCAACCCGCGCTGCCCGCCCGACGCCGAGGAGTACGAGCGGGTGAGTGTTGTGTACTGTGTCGTCCTGGTGCTCCGTGCTGACCGAGCTGTGCTCCTGGAAGCTGCTGCACCCCACCGACCACGCGACCAACCCGCGCTGCCCGCCCGACGCCGAGGAGTACGAGCGGGTGAGTGTTGTGTACTGTGTCGTCCTGGTGCTCCGTGCTGACCGAGCTGTGCTCCTGGAAGCTGCTGCACCCCACCGACCACGCGACCAACCCGCGCTGCCCGCCCGACGCCGAGGAGTACGAGCGGGTGAGTGTTGTGTACTGTGTCGTCACCTTTGAACTTAAAAAGCCGATCGATGGTGGGATAACCATCCAACTGCTGGCTTTGAAATACACAGGCCGAAGACGGGCAGCAGCGTCGTCGTTGCGACGGCGCCAGCCCTGCGGTCACCAACCCGCCTGCCCAGCGTGGTCACTATGGGCAACACACATGAGTTCACGCCATTTTTGGCGCGAACTTGTGGAGTCCTATGTCCAGCAGTGGACTGCGATAGGCCGAAGTGACTTTTCTTATATGGATTACAGAATCTCTGGGATAATTATATACAATATACATAATTCAAGTAGTAATGTGAAACTACCAAGAATTCGTGTAGACTTTCCTGAGCAGAATTGGCAATAAACTGCGCAGTTACTTTTTTAAAAACGCTGGTTCAAATACATTTACTCTACGGTGAAGCTATAGCCGAATAGAATTTGGGATAGTTATCTAACTTGATTATTATTTTGGTTCTTAACCCAGGCGACCCGTTACAACTACACGTCGGAAGAGAAGTTCGCGATGATCGAGGTGATAGCCATGATCAAGGGTCTCCAAGTCCTCATGGCCAGGATGGAGACAGTCTTCGCTGATGCAGCGCGACGGTCCATTTACGCTGAACTGCAGGACTTTGTCCAGTTGATGCTGAGGGAACCTCTCCGGAAGGCAATCAAAAATAAGAAAGATTTGATACGAAGGTGAGTGCAAGAAAAAGTGGCCAATATTACTAATCATCCGATTGTTTTTGAAGTGAAACTTCTTTAGGCGCATAAGGGGTAAAAATTCGAGCGACCGGTACCCCGCAGCGTCAAGACCTTCAGTACTTGAATGGGTGACCGCCTGGGAACACAGCGTGAGGTTAATATATGTATGGTGGCCTTATACTAACAAGAAATAATTTTGCCAGCGCGATTTAATCTGCTACTAGCGCCATCTAGTCATAGCCTTTTTTTCTTGTGAACTGTCAAACGTATTTAAATAATATGTTCCGTTTGTTGAAGTTTTCCCATTTTCTCGATTTTTTATTTCACAAGAATTTTTTTCAAATTGTAAGAAAACTTGTCCAGTTTTACTCGAGTTAAGTGTCATGTGTTAATGCCCTTATTTCGTCACCAGTATAATAGTGTCGGTGAGGGAGACGTGCGGCGACTGGGCGCGGGGTTGTGAACCCCAGCAGGATCCAGCTTTACGTGGGAAAAAGGACGCCGAGACCAGTTTCACTATCAAAGTGCCGAGAAGGAATGTTGGTGAGTTTAGCGGTTTTAATGAATAGTATTAACTTGACCTCAGTATAAGGGTCTTGGATAGCCTTCCACCCGCGGGCGACGAATGGGGGTGCGTAGGAGGCGCTACTTAATGCGCTTTTCCAGTAACGCTCCTGTGCCCGTGTCGGGCCGGGATGGGAACCCGGTCCTGCTAGACACGGCGTCGTCGGGACTGTTCAGAGGTGAGCCGGACAGTCCCCATGGAGGAGAAGTCTGGCCTTTTCGCCGAGGCCGGCCTGTCGCTGGAGGGATCCTGTTGCCTGCAGATCCGGGACCCTCCAATTAAAGCGGCTGAAGGCTCCCGCAGGGGGTTTAGTGCGGTCTTGGATAGCCTAACCCAGATATGAGAGGGGGTCTTTATAGTGTTATATTTTTAATGGACGGAATAAAAACACGTAACAATCAGGGAACGGTCGACAACAAGTTCAGATTACCTGAAAGATAACAATGTCCAACAAACAAAAGTTTCATATGTTTTTTTCTTTCGCCATTAAACTCGATTTTGTATGTGAGCTATTTTTGTTCGTAACTTGTGGCACTAAAAGTTGTACTTTACTATGAAGTCACTTTTATGACTACTCCAACAATTTAGTCAAAATTAAATTTAAAGAAACTAAATACTGTTTTCTTGTGACTGTGATCCCGGAGGCAACATGTCCCGGTGAAGAAAGCCCGGGTAAGGAGGTCATCCTCTAGGCCCGTACCCGGACATTCTCTCGGATCCACGTCACTGTTTATTTTATTTTTTATCTGTATGTAGTATACAAATAGAAGTTAGTTCTATTCGAAATTCATAACCGGCGTTTCATTATAACAAGCGTCTAATTCAAATGGTGGTAATATTAGTTAAGATAGGCGTTAATTATCTTTTTTTTTTTTCTCTTTATTTGGGTAAACAAACAGTATTACAATAGGTATAATATAACAATTAGTATATAAACAAAAAGTACTTAGCGTAACACCAACACCGTTTACCACGTATTACATATTTTGTGGTTTTCTTAAATATCTTGTCAATTATTATAATAGAACAACTTTTTCGGATTTTATCGCGGTTTATTAGGTTTTTTTTACGACGTTTCGGATACCTTACAGCAACCATGGTCACGGAGGACTGTCAATTTTCTTGTCAATTTTCAGGCCCATCGTCCACCCAGCTGTACATGGTCCGCACTCAGCTGGAAGCCCTCATCTCGGACAAGTCGGGCGGGAGACGAACCCTACGCAAAGACCTGGATGCTGCAACCCTGCAGCAGATTGAGACTTTCCACAGGCAGAGCTTTTACTGGATGTATCTGCTGAATTTAGCTGGTGAGTCAATTGTCCATAATAATTCAGGAGGTTATTTTTAAAAGTCTCCATATCTAAATGTAAATTGTTGACCAAAATTTACCAGAACCTTGATACCAGGCTTCTGCTGAAGATTGGACGTTCTGCCAAATATGGACGTATACTTTAAACTTTTAATTAAAGTACTTAAAATTATACGACCCTACTGTTAATAATACCGCGAAGAATATAAACTGAGGTGATTGGTATTCCTGTAACTCATAAAGAACTTGTATTACTTTTCTCCATATTTAAAAAGTTTGGTGTCATATACTTAATAGCTTACTTTAGGTGTCAATAAACACTTTTTTCCGTTTTCATCTGCCGTTTTAATACCTTTCAAACGAAGCCTTGTAATGTAAATTTCTATGATTGTATTTGTTCTCGAAATAATAAAAAACGACTGCAATTACTTTGACCAATAATATATTATTATTATTGTATTTACTTGAGTATTTCTACGTCTACGTACTCAAGTAAATACGCATTATTAGTTTTACATTACAATACGTCCAGCAAACCGATTAAATTATATGAATTATATTGAATACCAAAATATGTTATTATTAATTAGAGATCAAAGCTACTCGTCAGACCGCGATCAAATTTAAATGGGACCACATAACAAGTACAAGCTTTTGAATAAAAATAAAGAATCATCAAAATCGGTTGTCCGAGTAAAAAATTACGAAGCAACACATAAAAAATACGGTTGAATTGAGAACCTCCTCCTTTTTTTCAAGTGTATGTATAGACATAAATGTGTGTATGTATTTATTTATTTATTATTTATTAAAACTTTATTGCACACAAATAGAAAGATACAATTTAGAAACATTAGATACAAAACAAATAAGTATGCAAAGGCGGCCTTATCCTTATAGCGATCTCTTCCAGGCAACCTTTAATGATATATTTTTGACGTGACACGTGAAACGTCTAATAAATCGATGAACGTTGGCGGCATGCACGAACAAAGATGACTCTTTGTAGCGTTACGCTCATTGTACGCTTGCGCCGCATCTATCTCTCTTCCACTCGATTGGCCTATGCGTCCGAGGAGATGTTTTGTTATGACGTTGTCACGTCAAACTATCGTCCGTAAACCAACTTTGCAGACAACCAATTTTTTATTAAGTGTAATCTTTTTGTCGACAGATTCGCTGCAGAAGTGTTGCGATCTCTCGCAGCTGTGGTACAGGGAGTTTTATCTCGAGATGACAATGGGGAGGAAAGTCAACGTAAGTCGTAATACTTGACTAGACATGCTATGTGATTTTTTTCAACCGTGATAGCTTCTACAATAATTGTGTGTGACAACTGACAATTAATACAAAGTAGACGAAAAAAATTAACAAACGCACTAGTCGTCACTACGATTTTCGAAAGTTCTACTCGATTTCTCTGGGATTCCATCATCAGATCCTGGTTTCCTTATCATGGTACCACCCTTGGGATATCTCTTTGCCAACAAAAAAAGAATTATCAAAATCGGTTCATAAACGACGAAGTTATCCTTGAACATACATATAAAAATAAAATATGTATATACGGTCGAATTGAGTAACCCCCTTTTTTGAAGTCGGTTAAACATTTTGCAGAATATGTAGTAAGTTGTTATCTGTAATGGTGATTAAATATATGAAAACTGTGGTATAGGTATTAGTGCAAGAAGTTCCATTAAGTTATGTAACTTCCATCAGTCCAGCAACTTGTCTCGGAGAACATATAAAACCGAAGGTCATGTTGTTATCAATAGACATTTGGTTTAGAAATTATCCGTCAATACCTAGTTTGACAGCGTGTATTTGCTAACACTTTTTTGTCTTATAAATTGAGACATTCTACCCAGCATCGGAAACTGAATAGGCTGTTTTAGGTAAACATGTGGAATTCGAAGATTTAACTTTTCCCTGTCCACAGAAATGCACGGTGCGTCACCAGCATAACGAAGAATGCAACGATCTTATCACGATGGAGAAAAGGATCCAGTTCCCCATAGAGATGTCCATGCCCTGGATCCTGACCGACCACATACTGCGGAGCAAGGAACCAGCCATGATGGAGTGAGTTACCCAATTATATTAACTAGTGGTCGCCCAGAGGTCGAAATTCGATCATAATAAAAATTTAAATAAATTAAAGAAAACCAAAAAAATTATGAAAATAAAGAACCTTTTTTTTAAATTTTAAATTTGACTACAGACTAGGGAATGCAAATCTCGCGAGATTGAGGCTCAAGCGAGATCTCGCGAGTTTATGAATAACAATACCGCGAGATCTCGCCAATTTCGAGATCTCGCGAGATTGCCAGTTTTGTGTGTTTTTTGCTAATAATCACAATATTTGAATAAATTACGAAAAATAAAATAAAAATTGTAAGTATTATAAGATAAACATTTATTTTCACGAATTTTTTCATGCATCAAACATTGAAATAACAAATGAAAGAAACAACCAGTCTTCTCTTCTATTAATTTTTATCAAACAAAAATCTTTTAGTAATAAAACAACTCTTTTATAACTAACAAAACAACGAGAAGTCAAAAAAAATGAAACTTATTAACTAAGTTGAGTTGACTATTAAACTGAAATATTATTAATATTATCAATTAAATAAAACTATATCTACTCAGTCGATCCATTAGATATTACAAATATACCAATCAAATGAAAGATTTGTTCAGTTCAAATCACAAGCCATTATCGTTTCAGCCTCTAATATCCCACTGTTGGGCATAGGCCTCTTTCCCCATGTAGGAGAAGGATCAGAGCTTAATCCACCACGCTGCTCCAATGCGGGTTGGCGGATATATTCCTACTATGAGTAACGATCGCTATCAGGTGTACATGATAATAACCGGGACCGACGGCTGAACGTGCTCTCCGAGGCACGGTGGGGAGACCCACAAGGACACAACCAAACACCCAGACTACGGCAAACATCTGCATGGCTAATACAAATGTTGTCGTGTGCGGGGATCAAACATGCAACTGCGCGCGCAACAGCCATACACAAACCAGTGCTGTAACCGCTGAGCCAACGCGGCACAAGCCATTATCACGAATTATTCGCGAGATCTCGTTTTTGCGAGATCTCGCCCTTTTTTTCGTCCGAGATTCAATCTCGCTAAAAAAGGCCGAGATCTCGCAAAAACGAGATCTCGCGAGAACGAGATTGCATTCCCTACTACAGACTCTAACAATCAACAAAAAAGTATAATATGCATGTGTGTGTGTGTGACAAATACACGGTAGTATGTGTAATATTTTTTTTAAATTGATTTAATGTATTTGTTATGCATTATTTAAGAAAAATATTTTGCACTCCTCTATATAAACTACTAGCTTCTGCGCGCGACTTCCTCGGCGTGGACTCCGCTCCTATTGGTCTTAGCGTGATGACACATAGCCTATAGCCTTCCTCGATAGATGGGCTATCTAACACTGAAAGAATTTTTCAAATCGGCCTAGTAGTTCCAGAGATTACCGCGTTCAAACAAACAAACAAACTCTTCAGCTTTATTATATTAGTATAGATAAGTGTGCGAAATTTCATACACCTCCGTCCACGCAATTTTCGTAAAAAGGGGTACAAAGTTTTTGCTTCACGTATTTATATATAGATATTCTTGTTTATAATGATGGACACCTGTTTGTTTTATGTGCGCTATCATAATGGACCATCAATAAGAAAAAAGTGCGTGCGTACAAAGTACACAGTCATGTCAGAAGTGAAACTTCTTTGGCAAACTCATTTTTGTCTCGTTTATATTTATACAAATCTAAAGCTTTACATTTCTTGTTCGACAAAAACGTTGCACATCTTCGTGACGTTTCATCCGTAAATATTTCACCCTCATGCGCCTAAAGAAGTTTCACTTCAAAAATTGTCATAACAATTGGGCAAAAGGGAAGGGGGTCCAAAATTTTGGAAAGTTGCACTTTTTTTTTAATTATAGAACTAGGTCGGCAAACAAGCGTACGGCTCACCTGATGGTAAGCGATTACCGTAAGTTATAGACACCTGCAACACCAAAAGCATCGCAAGCTCGTTGCCGACCCTATCCCCAATCCCCTCCAGGAGCTTTGGTCACCTTACTCACCAACAGGAACACAATACTGCTTGAAAACAGTATTATTTAGCTGTGGTCTTCTGTAAGGTCGAGGTACTACCCCAGTCGGGCTACTCCATATTTTGAGCAGGAAATTTCCTTCTATGCCCTACCTCAGTTAAATTTTCGGCCCATCCCCTACCTTATGGTCCAAAATCCAAAACTGAAATAAAAATGAGACCCTGGCTACGATAACCGCTTACCAATCGGCGAACCGTAAACATATTTTCCATCTTATAAAGAACGGAAACTTAATCAAAATATCAATTTGAAAAATTTTATTCAACAGATATGTCTTATACCCGCTGGATCTCTACAACGACTCCGCTCAGTACGCGCTAACGGTGTTCCGGAAGCAGTTTCTCTATGATGAGGTCGAAGCGGAAGTCAATCTGTGCTTCGACCAATTTGTCTACAAATTGTCTGAACTTGTCTACGCCCATTACAAGCAGCTGGCTTCAAGGTAAGTCCTAATTTTTTGTCGATGGTTATTGAAGCAGATTTCTGGATCCTGTAAACGTTCTACCGCCGGCCAAATTTTTGTCTATGTTAGGCATTGGCTGTTTTTGCGCTGATGGTCATGGTGAAACCGTAACATAGTCCAACAAATCTAGTGGTACATTTTCCTAGTCTACGCTCAGAAGTGTTTTAGAGGACAAAGTTGTCTATCGTCGAACTAAATATACTTACAGGATGTTATTACTCACAAAAATATAACTCGGCTCCTGGACTAGATGATGAACAGTATGTTTTGTTCACAGCATGCTCCTAGACAAGCGCTACCGAGCTGAATGTGCCGCTCGAGGCGCTAGCACAGGTTGCGGGGCGGGGAGGTACGCCTCGCTACTGCGTCAGAGACACGTCGCGCTACTGGGCAGACACGTGGACCTGTGCGCGCTCGTGAGTACACAGCACAGACACACACAGACACAGACACGAGCACAGGTTGCGGGGCGGGGAGGTACGCCTCGCTACTGCGTCAGAGACACGTCGCGCTACTGGGCAGACACGTGGACCTGTGCGCGCTCGTGAGTACACAGCACAGACACACACAGACACAGACACGAGCACAGGTTGCGGGGCGGGGAGGTACGCCTCGCTACTGCGTCAGAGACACGTCGCGCTACTGGGCAGACACGTGGACCTGTGCGCGCTCGTGAGTACACAGCACAGACACACACAGACACAGACACGAGCACAGGTTGCGGGGCGGGGAGGTACGCCTCGCTACTGCGTCAGAGACACGTCGCGCTACTGGGCAGACACGTGGACCTGTGCGCGCTCGTGAGTACACAGCACAGACACACACAGACACAGACACGAGCACAGGTTGCGGGGCGGGGAGGTACGCCTCGCTACTGCGTCAGAGACACGTCGCGCTACTGGGCAGACACGTGGACCTGTGCGCGCTCGTGAGTACACAGCACAGACACACACAGACACAGACACGAGCACAGGTTGCGGGGCGGGGAGGTACGCCTCGCTACTGCGTCAGAGACACGTCGCGCTACTGGGCAGACACGTGGACCTGTGCGCGCTCGTGAGTACACAGCACAGACACACACAGACACAGACACGAGCACAGGTTGCGGGGCGGGGAGGTACGCCTCGCTACTGCGTCAGAGACACGTCGCGCTACTGGGCAGACACGTGGACCTGTGCGCGCTCGTGAGTACACAGCACAGACACACACAGACACAGACACGAGCACAGGTTGCGGGGCGGGGAGGTACGCCTCGCTACTGCGTCAGAGACACGTCGCGCTACTGGGCAGACACGTGGACCTGTGCGCGCTCGTGAGTACACAGCACAGACACACACAGACACAGACACGAGCACAGGTTGCGGGGCGGGGAGGTACGCCTCGCTACTGCGTCAGAGACACGTCGCGCTACTGGGCAGACACGTGGACCTGTGCGCGCTCGTGAGTACACAGCACAGACACACACAGACACAGACACGAGCACAGGTTGCGGGGCGGGGAGGTACGCCTCGCTACTGCGTCAGAGACACGTCGCGCTACTGGGCAGACACGTGGACCTGTGCGCGCTCGTGAGTACACAGCACAGACACACACAGACACAGACACGAGCACAGGTTGCGGGGCGGGGAGGTACGCCTCGCTACTGCGTCAGAGACACGTCGCGCTACTGGGCAGACACGTGGACCTGTGCGCGCTCGTGAGTACACAGCACAGACACACACAGACACAGACACGAGCACAGGTTGCGGGGCGGGGAGGTACGCCTCGCTACTGCGTCAGAGACACGTCGCGCTACTGGGCAGACACGTGGACCTGTGCGCGCTCGTGAGTACACAGCACAGACACACACAGACACAGACACGAGCACAGGTTGCGGGGCGGGGAGGTACGCCTCGCTACTGCGTCAGAGACACGTCGCGCTACTGGGCAGACACGTGGACCTGTGCGCGCTCGTGAGTACACAGCACAGACACACACAGACACAGACACGAGCACAGGTTGCGGGGCGGGGAGGTACGCCTCGCTACTGCGTCAGAGACACGTCGCGCTACTGGGCAGACACGTGGACCTGTGCGCGCTCGTGAGTACACAGCACAGACACAGACACGAGCACAGGTTGCGGGGCGGGGAGATTCGCCTAATATACAAAACTTACATACAAGTAAATTAGAATATACTTTTCTTCATCTCAAATGATTTTTACAATTATGTATGTACATATTATGCTTCAGCCTGTAATATCCCACTGCTGGGCATAGCTCTCTTTCTCCATATGCAGCTTCTGTTTGTAGGTATTAAACGATAATTTAATTATTTTTCTTGCTAGGTCGCTCAAAGAATAAATGCAGACATGCACCGTGCTTTGGACGCAGCCGTCGCAAAGTTCGAAGCGGGGGACATCACTGGAGTTGTGGTGAGCGCCTTTTACTACCCTTTTCTCTACCTTCTCTAACGCCATCTTCTGTTCCTCTTGTAATTCTTCTTTGCCAGATATTAATGGTTGTCTACCAAGATATATCTGTAAAGGAATTAAGTTTGTATCTATATACTAATACTAGCTTCTGCGCGCGACTTCGTCGGCGTGGACTCCGCTCCTATTGGTCTTAGCGTGATGATTTATAGCCTATAGCCTTCCTCGATAAATGAGCTATCTAACACTGAAAGAATTTTTCAAATCGGACCAGTAGATCCTGAGATTAGCGCGTTCAAACAAACAAACAAACAAACAAACTCTTCAGCTTTATTATATTAGTATAGATAAAGCTGAAGAGTTTGTTTGTTTGGTTGTTTGTTTGTTTGTTTGTTTGTTTGAACGCGGTAATCTCTGGAACTACTGGGCCGATTTGAAAAATTCTTTCACTGTTAGATACCTCATTTATCGAGGAAGGCTATAGGGTATATATCATCACGCTAAGACCAATAGGAGCGGAGTCCACGCCGACGAAGTCGCGCGCAGAAGCTAGTATGTAGTATGGCACCTTCTTTTATAGCAGTAATTTTAGTTTTTGTTTTATGAAGTGATTTTTGATTAATTTAATAATTTATTTTAATAAATTCGGTAAAATATCTTGGGCATATAGTACAGGAAAATACAGTTAGACCAGTAAAAGATAACTTAATCTCAATAAGGAATTTCCCAACACCAAAAACTCAAAAAAATATAAGACAACTTTTAGGAAAAATTAATTTCTACCGCGAATATATACCAAACAGCTCAATAATTTTAGAACCACTTCATAATTTACTAAGAAAAAATCAAAAATTCATTTGGTCAACGGACTGTCAAGAAGCTTTTGAAAAAATAAAACGGCTACTATGTTCACAACCAATATTAGAAATATTTGATCAGGATTTGCCAATAAATATATACACAGATGCATCATTAGAAGGTATTGGAGCGGTTTTAAAGCAAGTACAGCCAAACAAGAAAGAAAAACCTGTAGCATATTTCTCAAAAAAATTAAATGAAGTACAAAAAAAGGAAAAAGCTATATACTTAGAATGTTTAGCCATTAAAGAAGCAATAAAATACTGGCAATACTGGCTAATAGGTAAAAATTTTTTTCATTAAACCTAAGTTATTTTTTTCATCTCATTTTTTCACATCATTAGTTTAATTTTTAATTGAATACGTAAACAAGTTTAAAATACCTCGGTAGCTACATAAATGAACATGGAGTAGCGAACGAGAAATTCGAGTCCGTATAGAAGAAGCCCGTAGTGCCTTTATGAAGCTGAAAAAGATTTTGTGCCATAAACGCTTTAACTTAAATAATGATAATAATAATAATAACAAAGGACTGACCCCTCTATCCTTGGCCAACGAGAATTGGCAGAAACCGGTCATACTGAGCACCTCTGACCGGGAGACCGTATGGATGGAGAAAGAGCTGCATGGACGGTTCTACAAGGCGCTCCATGCGCCTCACGTAGACAGTAAGGCCTCCGTGCAGTGGCTGCGATTCGGCGACCTCTTTGGGGAAACCGAAGGTTTTGTCTGTGCAATACAAGATCAGGTAGTTAAGACGAACAACTACCGAAAGCACATCCTGAAGGATGGCACTCCCGACTTCTGTCGAGCCTGTCGTCATCCCGGAGAGTCACTCAGGCATGTGCTTTCGGGTTGTTCTGTGCTTGCTAACACTGAGTACTTGCACAGACACAACCAAGCGGCCAAAATTCTCCACCAAGAGCTCGCTCTTATGTACGGTCTCCTGGAACAGAGGATGCCGTATTACCAGTACTCACCGGTGCCAGTACTCGAACGCGACGGAGTACGGCTCTACTGGGACCTGCCTATCGCCACAGACAGGACAATACTGGCAAACAAGCCTGATATCGTGGTGATGGACAGGGCGCGGTCGAGGGTGTTTTTGGTGGACATCACCATCCCACATGATGAGAACCTCGTGAAAGCCGAAACTGAGAAAAAACGTAAATATCTGGACCTGGCACACGAGATTGTCGACATGTGGGATGTGAGGTCCGCTGAAATCATCCCTATCGTAATATCTGCCAACGGTTTGATCCCGGTCAGCCTCGCTCACCACCTGAGGCAACTGGGGATCCGGGACAGTTCGCTCGCAGCTAGGATGCAGAAGGCGGTGTTACTCGACTCGGCTAGGATTGTCCGCCGATTTCTCAGCCTGCAGCCCTAACCCCCGGCCGTCTGATCTCCCTGCCGGGGTGTAATCCTCCATCCGCTTATATTTATATATGTAAGTATATGTAAATTTATTATATTATTTATATAAGTATTTATTAAGTTATATGTATCTATTATATATTAAGCGGGTGGAGTGAAGTCCAAGATAATAATAATAATCATTTTATTTCAGACCGATGTCCATACTTTTTGTTAGTTACATTTTTTTAAACTATGTTAGTTTCAGACAAGTAATTCAAATATCAAAATTTAATCAAGATTACAATAAATGTCAAAATCAAAATTAAGATCAAAATTAAAATTAAAATCAGTCCCAAAATTCAGTAAATACTACAATTAAAATCAAAATTAATACTAATACTAAAATTCAATTAAAAATACAACTAAAATTAAACTCAAAATACTAGCAATATTGAACCCAATCTAAATAATATTAATTAATATTAATTAAAACTCCGCATGAGATTCGTACGCTGTTATGTATTCAGTGTCCTACGTTATGGGGTTGAAAGTTGGACCTTAACCTCGACATTATGTTCAAAACTGGAAGCATTTGAAATGTGTTCAGACCGTATGCCCCGAATATCACGGACTATAAAAATAACATAATATGTTGAAAGAAGATGTGGTTATGAAAGTAAGAAAGGGGATGCTGCGTTGGTTTGGACATACTGAAAGGATGAGTGAAAGTAGGGTTACGGAAGGTATTTACAAAAGTAAATTAGCGGGCGTAGTTCCGAAAAGCCGTCCAAGAAGGACTTTCGAGGATCAAATCAGAGAAGTCTTGGAAATTGGACCAAGTAAGAAGTACGCACAATCGCCGACAGTGTATGAGAAGATGTATGACTGTAGATTAGGCACGAGAGGTTTGTCAGGATCGTGGCAGGTGGAGGGACGTAATCTCTGCCTACCCCTCTGGGATACAGGCGTGAATATATGTATATGTATATGCTATGTGTAATATGTTGAGGTTTTGTGGTTTCGTCGAATGAAAAGAAGTTGGAAATAATAAGGACTGTGAAGGAAAGGAAGCTGCAGTATTTTGGTCACATAATGAGAGGACACAGATATCGGATTCTTCAGCTTGTGATTCAAGGAAAAATTGAGGGAAAAAGCCAACCTGGCAGAAGGAAAACATCCTGGAAGAACCTCCGTGAATGTTTTAACTTGACTACTAGCTCTCTCTTCCGTGCTACAGCTTCGAAGTTAAGATAGCCACGATGGTCGCCAACCTTCGTAGAGAAGAGGCACCGTGAGAAGAAGAAGAATATAATTATTAAAAATCTAGTTTAAATTAATAAAGGATACTTAAATATATGAATTGTCTGAACACGTCAAAGCACGTACCGGGGCACAAATGGGCATTGTCCTTTAAATGGGACCACATGACACGCAACACCTTTCAATTAAAACAAAATTCATCGAAATCGGTCCACCCAGTCAAACGTTCTGATCTAACATACATTAAAAAAAAAAACAATCGAAATGAGAACCTCCTCCGTTTTTTGGAAGTCGGTTAAAAAGTACCGTTCATTTCATTCATTCAAGTTGAACAATTTTAAACTTAACTAATCTGTGTTCAGATTAAATATACATATTTTTTATGAGGAAACACTTCATCATCATTTAAAAAGGGAGAGAAAATGATTACGAACAATAACTTTATTAATCATGAGACAGAATTAACGGAATCTTTTTGGATTAGCGAGCTCTTATCTGCGAATAGACATGATTCAAATATTTTGAGAAAAAGTAATTGGACTAATTGGATAGGGAATTTTATTATTTTTTGTCAATGAGTGCTAAACGAAAAAATTCGATATTTAGGCCCAAGTACTCATTTCAGTACTAGGCGTTCAAAAATTTGCAAGTTAATAGTTGGTACAAAAGCACCAACTTTTGTAAGGAGGCCCTTAATCCTTAACCCTTTAAGGTGAGCGTTGATGCAACTGTGAGACTACATCGCTGATGTACATATATCCGTACGAAAGGTAAACGTTAGCGCGATTTAGTCGACAGCCAACGCCATCTAGTAGCAAGCCACAATAACTTTACGATAGTACCGCCAACACGTCGTCGTTGAACTAATTTATTTATTTTTATTGTCACGCCATCTAGTGACGCCTTTGTTAGACATTGTTTTGTTAAACATTCTACTTTTGATAGTTTTCAATTTTAAAATAATTGTGTTTGCTCGAAACGAAAATAAAACCGACCTCAATTATTACATCGACAAGTAAATAAAAAAAAAAAAATCTTTTTAATTACATTAATTAAATATTTGATAGTGACAATTTCTTTTCCTTTTTTTTTCTTCTTGTTTTTGCATAACGGCTGCTCAATTTCAAAACACACGATTCAGCCTGTAATATCCCACTGTTGGGCTTAGGCCTCTCCTCCATGTAGGAGAAGGATCAGAGCTTAATTCACCACGCTGCTCCAGTGCGGGTTGGCGGATATATATCCTACTATGAGTAACGGTCGCTATCAGGTGTACATGATAACCGGGACCGACGGCTTAACGTGCTCTCCGAGGCACGGTGGGGAGATCCACAAGGACTGCACAAACACCCAGACCACGGCAAACATCTGTATGGCCAATACAAATGTTGTCCTTGGAACCTTTGGACCTTTGGGAAATTTAAATATTAAGTCTAGAACGGATGAAGAATTAGGAGAATTAACATAATTATTATTTGTCACAATATAATTTCACAATAAAATATGCTCCAGGAAAGAAAAATTTAGAGGCAGACTGCTTAAGTAGAAATCCAGTATTGGAAGCCAATAATGATATAGATGAACAATTAAAAATAATAAATTTAATAACATTAGATGATATAATAACAGATCAAGAGAGAAATGAATAATATGTTAAAAAACATAAACATAATTTAATACACAGAGATAAAATATATTATAAGAGAGTAAATAAACAAGATAAAATTATATTATCCGAGGAATTCAGTATAAAATTTTTAAAAGATATTCACGAAAATATGTGTCATATAGGTATAAAACAAATGCTGAAAAAAAAATAGGAAAATGTTATACAGCAAAGAATTTAACAAAAAATATTAATGATTTATGCAAGAAATGTGAAGTATGTTTAAAGAATAAAACAAGAGGACTAATAAAATACGGTTCTATGTCACAGTTAGGTCTCAAGACCTCAAAACCATTAGAAATTGTCTCAATAGACACGATTGGAGGTTTTGGCGGCTATCAATCAACAAAAAAATATTTGCACCTTTTAGTTGATCATTTGACTCGATATGCATACATAATAACATCGAAGACAAAGAGTGCTAAAGATTTTATAAAGCTTATAAATAAAGTTCCAAATTGTACCGAAATTGACATGGTACTTACTGACCAATATCCTGGACTGAACTCAAAAGAATTTAAGGATTTTATGAATGAGAAATCAATTACCCTAATTTTCACTGCAGTAAATTCACCATTTTCGAATGGTCTTAATGAAAGATTAAATCAAACACTTGTAAACAAGATAAGATGAAAAATAAATGAAAAACCAAATACTAAAGCATGGACTACCATTGCTCATAACTGTGTGGATAGATATAAGTACCTGGGTGACCGAGCCTAGCTCGGTATTTTCATTTTATTTTTTGTTTTTTTTTTCTCGGTATTTTTATATTTTAATTTTATTTAAATAATAAATCACGAGTGAAATTAAAAAAAATAAAAAAAATTATCTGGAGCGAGATTCGAACCCGGGTCAACACGATTCGACACCCGCCGATTTCCTAATTACGCCATTACAGCTATGTTGACGCGTAGTGAAATTAAGCTTCGTATTCTAATGATATTTTTTCATTGCCTAAAAACAGGGATAAAACGACATTTTTTTTAAATGAATCCTAGCTAGATCAATTTTTCGCCCCCGAAATCCCCTGCATACTATATTTCACGAAAATCGTTGGAGCCGATTCCGAGATTCAGAATATATTTTATTTTATTTTATTTTATTTTATTTAGGAAAACAGACAGTGTAATTTTTGACATAGTTTAAAGCTAATTACATAAAAATAAAATAAAAAATACACCAATTAAAAGTTTTCACATGTGGTAGCTACATAAAAAGCTAAGGCTTGTACAGTAATTAATGACTGAATTTAAACGGAAATAAGAAGCTATCAATAAAAAGATTTACAAATTTATACATTTGCTAAATAAAGAATAAAGTTTGAGCTGAAGGTTATGACTAACATAATAATAATTCATAATACACACAACAGCTTCAAGTAATCGCATCAAACCAGTGCCTTGTCATAATTCTTTTTAGAACATCGACTGACGTATTGAATAAATCGAAATCAAGTTCTGGAATGTCATTCAATGTGTTAATTTCTTTAGAGGTTCTAATTAAGAAAGAATTTTTCCGGTAATTAGTGCTACTAAATGGAGTATACAAAAGAGATGGAATTCTTGGCGACCTTGAAGGGACCTTCAAATATATTTTAGATAGAAGATATATATATATATATATATATATACAAGAAATATTTTAGATAGAAGATATATATATATATATATATACAAGAATTGCTCGTTTAATAGTTAAGATAAAACTGAACATACTGTCACAGGATTCGCTCCGAGATATCTGTTGGACGGTACAGATCTTTTATTCATACCAAATGAACTAATAATAAAAAAAAGAGCAGAAGACTGGATTAAAGACAGTAAAATAGCATTTGAACGATCTGTTAAGTCACATGAATATAACAAAATTATATTTGATGAATATAGAACATATCACAAATTTAATGAAGGTGAAATGGTATATGTCGAAAATGAGCACAAACTAAATAGAAAAAAAATTAGATGAATTAAGGATTGGTCCTTTTAAAATAATTAAAAAAATATCAGAATCAATATATGAGGTTAATACAGGTCATAGAAAATTGGAGTCAAATTTATTTCACATTACTAAACTTATTCCTGTCCCTTCTGAAGAAGATAGTGACGAGATGTCGGAAGAAATTTTCTGACCTAGGGGGGGAGATGTAAAGGAATCTTATTCCTTTAAGTTTGTATACGTAGTATGGCACCATCTTTTATAGCAGTAATTTTAGTTTTTGTTTTATGAAGTGATTTTTGACACTCCATAATAGTCAAATATAAAAGAAATGTTAGGACTTTGGAAGGAAACACAGCTTTAACTTCTTTAATATGCTCGTTTATTCTGTTTTAATTATCGTTAATCGCAGCACACACAAAAAGAGAAAACAGCCATTAAACAACCATTGCGACTCACCACAGACTATTATATTAGTTAGAACAATGTTGCCAATATAAAATATTTAATTGCACTTAACAAGAAATAATTAATTTTAATTTTATTTAGAAGAATTGGTAAAATATAACTTTAAATGTCGTTTCTTTGATTTTTCAGGTAGGTTAAGGGTTTTTTTTTTATTTTATTTTGTATCATAATTTGTAAATTGTATATATCGTATCGTTTGTATCATAATGTAAAAATCTTATAATAAAATCTTTGATTTTTCAGAGCAACACATTGTTTAATTTTCCAATTCAACTAGTGTCTTATATATCTTTTAGAAATTTCTCCTGTCTATAAAGTGCTCAATTTCATTTTGGTAGTTTAACTGAGGTAGGGCACAGTAGGAGTGAGATATCCTGCTCAAAATCTGGAGCAGCCCGACTGGTGAAGTACTTCGACCTTACAGAAGACCACAGCTAAATAATACTGCTTTCAAGCAGTGTTGTGTTCCTGTGGTGAGTAAGATGGCCAAAGCTCATGGACAGGTTCGGGAAAAGGGTCGGCAACGCGCTTGCAATGATTCTGGTGTTGTAAGCCTCTATGAGCTACGGTAATCGCTTACCATCAGGTGAACCGTACGCTTGTTTGCCGACCTACTTGTATAAAAAAAGATAGTGAAATATCCGGCTTGAACTTTGGAGCAACCCGACTGGGGACTTCCCCTCTTGACACCCCAATCTCACATAAGATCACAGGACAAATAATACTGCTCTCACGTAGTGTTGTGTATCTGTGAGTAAAGTATCAAAAGAAAAAAAAACACTGTGTCTATGGCCGAGGTAGGGTCTTAGTGTGGCGGGCGCTTATAGGTAACTGCTTACCATCGAAAGCACCATTATTTGCCATCCTAGTGACATAAAGCAAAAATACCCTCTGTCTTGAACACCAAAATTGTAAGATAATTTTACCATTTTTTTTTGTGTGTATGTTATTCGCCAACCCAAAATAGTGAAGCAAGTGTATACTAGTTTTCGATCCATCTCTCTTATAAAATGTAAGTCCCTACCACGGTCCACCGAAGGTTATACGGAAGTGGTCATTAGCAATAAGCTCATACAAGTTAAAATTGGTCTTCTACTCGCCAGGAACTCGAAGGTCTGATAGCCGTGAACCGTCTCTGCCACAAACTCCTGAGCCGCTACCTGTCCCTGGACGAGTTCGACGCTATCCTCCGGGAGTCGGACCACGGGGTCCTGGCGCCCTACGGACGGATCACCCTTCACGTTTTCTGGGAACTGAACTACGACTTTTTACCCAATTACTGCTACAACGCCGCTACTGATCGGTAAGGATGTAAATGATAAATTTTTGCAGTAAAAATTGATAAAAATCACCATTTTGTATTGTTTTTTTTTTTGAAGTGAAACTTCTTTAGAATCGTTGTGATTTCAAACCGGATGCAACGGACAAAACGTTTCACTTCTATCGTGTGTGAATCGCGCACACACCTTTTTTTTTGGAAAAAAATTTTACCGACTGTCCCAGAAGGCGGGTAATGTTTTTACCAGCGTATTCTCAAGGTTTATGTTTAATATTTCCTTGTATTACAATATATACATAAATAAAGTAATTTTGATAAATGTAATTTGTATGTAATTTTTTAGTTTTAAAGTATTTTTAAAATTTAGCTTCATTCAGCACACGCTCATTGTACGATTGAGCCGCATCTATCTCTCTTCCACTCGATTAGCCTATACGTCCGAGGAGATGTTTTGTTATGACGCTGTCACGTTAAACTATCATCCGTAAACTAACTTTACAGACAGACAATTTTTTTGTAGTTTACTTCTTGAGAATCGATGTTCATATATCATAATTATAGATATGGTATTAATCTTTTTCTTAAGCCTTTTAAGCCTTTTTTGTGCCTATTTTCACAGTCGATCTGAAGGAGTAAACTTCAGTCACCCACACTTTTTTTGTGTTGGATAGTCCATTTACCGAGTAAGGCTATTATAGGCTATATATATATATATATATATATATATATATATATATATATATATATATATATATTATTATAACTTTTTTCTCAAATTAACTTTGGTGAAACCGCGGCGCACAGCTAGTCGAATAATATAGTATAAATCTTCCGTAGGTTCGTCAAATGTCGAGGCATACAGTTTGCGCCGGTGGTTCAGCGCGAAAAACCCCAGCAGTACGGGCACGCGATGTTGTGGGGTTCGAAGCAGCTCAGTCTGGCGTATTCAGCCCAATATGCCCAGTACAATGGTAAGAAAATATATATATTTACGAGTAAAACCACCGCAAACGTTATTTTGCCATATATGTATTAACCCCCTTAATCCCCCCCTTATAACTTAGGGATATGAAAAATAGGTGTTGGCCGATTCTCATACCTACCCGATATGCACACAAAATTTCATAAGGTCCGTTCAAGGTAACGTTCCAGCCGTTTCGGAGGAGTATTGTAACTAACATTGTGACACGAGAATTTTATATATAAGATAAACCGACTTCATATAAAAGAGAAGGTTCATAGTCTGTTTTTTTTGTGTCTAACCTGATAACTTTTTATTGGGTGCACCGATTTTAGTGATTCTTTCTTCATCTTCGAAATCGGAAGCTTGTTCAATATTTGCTTTTGCAATCCGCCATTTTGACAAATTAATTTTTTTTAATCCAAGTTGTCTTCAAAAGCACTTTAGAATTTATCAATTTAATAGTATTATAATTGTATTAAACTTTATATTATTAAGCTATTGGTAAGCCGTTTGTTATCATATATTATGCCTGATAGCCATTGTTACTTGATGTAGGGAATATATCCGCCAACCCGCATTTGAGCAGTGTGGTGGATGAAGCTTCGACCCTGCTCCTATATTGAGAAAGAGGCCTACCTATGAGCAGCTGCGGGATGTTACAGCCTAAATTAGACAAACAGAAAAAAATGATATTTAATGTTTCATTGTCAAATTTTCAGGTTTCGTGGGTCCCCAACACCTCCACGCGTTAGTCCGCCTCCTCGGATACCAGGGGGTAGCGGTCGTGGTCTCTGAACTCCTGGGGGTAGCCAGGGGCTTACTCCACGGAACACTGGCGCAGTTCACGAGAGCCCTAGCCGCAGCCATGCCGAGACACTGCAAACTACCCAGATATGATTATGGATCTAATGGTGAGTACTTTTGTTAGAAAAATATAGCCTGTAGTAAATGTCTGATTAGTATATTGTATAAAACCTTAAGCAATTGCCACATATGGAGTATTCAATTTGTGCTAGTGGTTTCTATAGAAATTAATTAGGTATCTGTGGTAAATGTCTGATTAGTATATTGTATAAAACCTTAAGCAATTGCCACATATAGAGTATTCAATTTGTGCTAGTGGTTTCTATAGAAATTAATTAGGTATCTGTGGTAAATGTCTGATTAGTATATTGTATAAAACCTTAAGCAATTGCCACATATAGAGTATTCAATTTGTGCTAGTGGTTTCTATAGAAATTAATTAGGTATCTGTGGTAAATGTCTGATTAGTATATTGTATAAAACCTTAAGCAATTGCCACATATAGAGTATTCAATTTGTGCTAGTGGTTTCTATAGAAATTAATTAGGTATCTGTGGTAAATGTCTGATTAGTATATTGTATAAAACCTTAAGCAATTGCCACATATAGAGTATTCAATTTGTGCTAGTGGTTTCTATAGAAATTAATTAGGTATCTGTGGTAAATGTCTGATTAGTATATTGTATAAAACCTTAAGCAATTGCCACATATAGAGTATTCAATTTGTGCTAGTGGTTTCTATAGAAATTAATTAGGTATCTGTGGTAAATGTCTGATTAGTATATTGTATAAAACCTTAAGCAATTGCCACATATAGAGTATTCAATTTGTGCTAGTGGTTTCTATAGAAATTAATTAGGTATCTGTGGTAAATGTCTGATTAGTATATTGTATAAAACCTTAAGCAATTGCCACATATAGAGTATTCAATTTGTGCTAGTGGTTTCTATAGAAATTAATTAGGTATCTGTGGTAAATGTCTGATTAGTATATTGTATAAAACCTTAAGCAATTGCCACATATAGAGTATTCAATTTGTGCTAGTGGTTTCTATAGAAATTAATTAGGTATCTGTGGTAAATGTCTGATTAGTATATTGTATAAAACCTTAAGCAATTGCCACATATAGAGTATTCAATTTGTGCTAGTGGTTTCTATAGAAATTAATTATCTGTGGTAAATGTCTGATTAGTATATTGTTCAAAACCTTGGGCGGATGTCACGCACTGATTATTAATATTATGCCACTATATTCTGTAGGAATATGTAATCTGTGGTAAAGGTCTACATAATATGCTATACGAAACCCTGAGTAGTGGTGGTTAATATAGCGTATAGCATAAAAGTATAGCATGCTAAATGTTTATAGCATATAGCATTTGCTATACCGACTATGACTTCGCGCTAAATTTATAACGTCTCAAACGCTAAACGTACACAGCGCGCTGCAGCGAGGCTAGAGCGGGATAACATTACTTTTTAGCGTTTTCGAACTTTTACGTATGTCCTCACGAAAATAAACTGTTATTACCAATTTTTATTTTTATTATAAATCAATGTACGAATATAATTTCCCTAATACAGTGACCAATAAAATAAACATCATAACACTAAGATGCTACAAAAATAACTTATAAATTCAAAATTCAATTTCAATACCTCACCTTTCGATAGTGGCAGATTTTTATCACAAACAACACAATAATATTTACACTTAATAGTTTTTATACACATTACCACTTATTATTATTTATCACATATTTACACTTACCTATTATTAATTATTATTTAATCACTATCGTTGTCGCTGCAAAATCAAATCACACTTAATACTAACACTAAATAAAACAAAATTAATACTAACACTAGATAAAACAATTAAAAGTAAATAAAACAAACTGAATACTATAACACTAATAAACTAATTACTAATACTAATAATAAAAATTAACAACAATAAAAACGAAAACTTTTGTAGCCGATAGTGCTCAAGACAGAGATAGTGGCACGAATACTAACGTGTGACTGAGACAGATTACCGTATACCGAGCATTTCCGAATAAGCACGAAGCTGTATGAAGTAAGCAAGAAGGGATGTGCAATACGCGCGCCTGAGGGTGTTGTTTAATCGATTTTTATTGAAATCGATTAAAATTAAGTCATAAAAATACATTTATTTTTAATTTTAAAAGGCTTTAAATTTTCTTAAATAGTTGTTACTTAAGTAGTCGTTAATAGATAACTGATATTCAAGTAAATCGTGTGTTTCAACTGAGAAAATTTAATTTTTGTAGTTTTTTTTTTAATTAATGTCGAAATCTCGTTTATTAATGACAAAATTAACTATATTTGTAAATCTAATAATATCTTATATCGTTTAATATCTTATATAAACAAAAATCAATAAATCCTAAATAAAACTAATCGATTGCGCAATTCGGTTGATTAAAGGATCGATTGTGTTTACATATGGTTAACAATGTGCTATAAAGATAGCATATAAAATAGCATGCTAAAAAAATTTAGCATTTAGTCTATAGCATGTTTTTAGTTTATAGCAGATTTGAACATCACAGACCCTGAGTAATTGCCACACGCAAAGTATTAATATTGTGCTAGTTTTTTCTATAGAAATGACTGTGCTTTGGTAGATATAGTACACGGCCGTAAATAATGCACATCGACTTTTAGAAAGAGACAATCAGCTAATTTGAACTTTGTAGAGCGTTATCTCTGACGCACATTACCTATGAGACGTATCGGACTGTCAGTATTTCATATGACAGATCTAATAGTGTAAGAACCCAGTTCCCAGATCACCTGTCATATTTTTTTGAAGGACAAAATATATTAAATTCAAATTCAAAATATTTTATTCAGCATAACATTATTACAATTTCTTATTGAACGTCATGAGTCTACTACCAGTTCGGAAAGAAAAAGCCTCTGACCTGAGAAGAACTGGCGAAAGAAACTCAGCGGGACTAATATCATTTTTTTAATCATGTTTTTTTTCCAAAGCAGATTGAAATTTACAATAATTTTATAGGTTGAAATAGCCTGGCGGCGATCACATCATTCCCAAGGCGTACTGTCTTCTATAAAATCGTTAATCGAATAATATCCTTTAGTACACAAACGTTCTTTCACAATTTTTTTAAATTTGGCTGCTTTATATGCGTAAAAATGTTATTAACCAGCTATTTTAGTATTTATCCCCAGACACTAATTATATTACTATATTTTAAAACCTGTAGAAAATATTTTAGCAACTCTTTATACTACGATGTATACTGTAATGTTTTGTTAATCAGAAACAAGGAAGTCTGGGGTCTGGGATCTTGGACTATAACGCTCTACGAAGTCGAAATTAGCCGATTGTCTCTTTCCAAAGGTCGATGTGCAATATTTATGGCCGGGTACTATACCAGTTTAGCATATGAAACAAAACCCTTGGTGATTACCACAAGAGGAATATCTAGGTTTTTGTATTTGTTATTGGTACTTTTCGATGAATATATTTTTTTTACAATTTTGGTGGACTACTACCACCACCCACAGACATCATACTCTAATGATATTGCTCTACATATTCTATTTCCAGGGTTGTCTGAGCCCCTTTTCAAAATCATTTTTTTATACTATAAAAGTGTCAAACAAGCGTTTGGACTACCTGGTGGAAAGCTGTTACCATAAGCTATAGACGCCTGCAAAACCAAAAACAATGCAAGCGCGTTGCCTACCCTACTGTTCCTACCCCAGTGATCTGTCTACCTTACTAACATCAGGAACACAACACTGCTTGAAAGCAGTATTATTTAGTTGTGGTCTTCTGTAAGGTCGAGGTACTACCCCAGTCGGTCTTCTCCAGAATTTCAGCAGAAAATTTCCTGCTGTGCCCTACCTCAATAAAAACCAGTGTTGAATATATGACATATTTGCGCATATTTCTGTTAACTTGTGAATAGATACTTTAATCCTACATTACATATTGATAATTTCTTGTCTTAACTATGATTTGTTTATATATTGTATTGCAATGTACCCAACATATAAATTTTAAAGTGAGACTTTTATTACATCATCTCAAACTTTTTCGTGTGTGTTGCATGTCGCATGACGGTCGGCCATCTCATATCATTTCCTAGAACTAAGACACTAATGACAACATACAGCTGATGTAAGTTACCTATTAAAACATAGATGGCGTGCAAAAGTTTCACTTTTACCGTGGTTTCATAAAACCACACAGAGGTTTTTAGTTTTATTTTAGTGTTTGTAATTTCTCATGTAAGTGGATTGTATTCTTTTGAGAACTAAATGACCTTACCTTACATATTTGTCCTAGGTGTCCTGGGCTACTACCACGCTCAGTTGACCGACATAGTCCAATACCCAGACGCGAGGACCGAGCTGTTCCACGCGTTCAGGGAACTCGGGAACATCATACTGTTCTGCATGCTCATTGAACAGGTACAGTAAAGGAAAATTAAAATTTCTCCAATGTTGTAAATGCGAAAGTGATCATTATTTTTAAAAGTGAAGCTACCACCGATTCGGTATGTAGATTCTGTAGAGAAGGACCGACTAGAAACTCCGCAGTTACTCTTTTGAAAATAATATATAAAGTGTGTTTTAGCACAAAATTAGTAATATTTTGCATGAAATACAGCGTCACTATGTCCACACATATTTATCAACTATGTAATCCTGCACCGAATAATACGCTTTATCTATTAATTTTTTTTTAATGTATTTAATTATATCATCATTACTAAACAAGCCTACTAGCCAGTTGGCGCAGTTTGTAGTGACCCTGTTTTCTGCTCCGGCAGTTGTGGGTTCGATTCCCATCCCGAGTCTGGGTGTAATAAATAGTGTTATAGATATTTATTTATTATTATTTATTTAAATATGAATGACCGATCTATACAGATGAAGAAGCCTTTGCTCAACAGTGGAGCGTTTATAGGCTGATTCATAATTTCAACCTACCATCTCTAGGTGGTATTTATATACGAGTGTGTATTGTCTAACGGACCATTCTTACGTTAGCGTTCGAACAGTGCAGACCTCTGTCGGTATTATTATTAGAATTAAAATTCGAGTTCATAAAACGATTTGTTAAAAAATTGTAGCGGTTTGAAAAGGTACCAATACTAAGAGTACCGTTTTTAGGGTTCCCTACCTAAAAAAGGAAAAACGGAACCCTTATAGGATCACTTTGTTGTCCGTCTGTCTGTCAAGACGTAAGGGAATCAAAACCTACAGGGTACTTCCCGTGAGCTTAGAATCTTGAAATTTCGTACGAAGCAACGTCTTATAGCATAGATAAAGGAAAAATTGCGAAAAGCATAAATTTTTAGTTACATCATATAATAAAAATATTTTTATTAATTTTTGTACGGAACCCTCGGTGCGCGAGTCCGACTCGCACTTGGCCGGTATTTCTTAACTTCTCACCAAGTAAGAACTTTCATTTCCAGGCTCTCTCTCAAGAAGAAGTAACCGATCTACTCCACGCGGCTCCCTTCCAGAACATTCTACCGCGTCCGTACACCGCCGGTATGTATTAAATATATTTTGAAGTAAAAACTTCTTTACGCTCGCTTGACTTGGATGAATTCGTGACGAGAGCGTTACGAAAAGTGTGAAAAATGTTGCTACTTGCTTGTCGTGCGGTCTCGTTTCAATTTAATCGAGATCTGATGAGTACTTTTTAACATATCTCTAATAATTTCGACTAGCCCGTTGGCGCAGTTTGTAGTGACCCTGCTTTCTGCACCGGGGGTTGTGGGTTCGATTCCCACCCCGAGTCTGGGTGTTATATACATATTTATTTATATATTTATATATGTATTATTTATAAGTATGTTTATCGAAAAAAAAATATGTAGCTAGACCAGTCGGCTGTTACCTATAACACAAGCATTATGTTGCTTACTTTAGGAACAGACGACCGTGTGTGTAATGTGTAAATGTTTATTTATATTTATTTACTAAAATGAGTATTTACTATCTTTTCGTCTACCTACGTTGTATTACTTGTCGATGTAATTGAAGTCGGTTTTTTTCGTTTGCGAGCAAACACAATTATGACATGTTGCTAGTGGTAAGGCTTTAGATTAAGACCCGTAGACCGTTTATCGGCATGATTTCGAGATAAAAAAATTAACCCTAACCTATCTAACTTCAAAATGAGACCGTTTATCGGCATAATTTCATGAAAAAATAAAATAAAAATAAATAACCCTAACCTATCTAATTTCAAAATTAGACGCGGGTCTTAATCTAAAGACTAGCCATATATTTAATTTTTAATAATATATTTGTAGAGGGTGAGAAACCGGAAACGAAGCAGAAGCGTCTAGAAGCGAAGTACGCCGCCCTACAGATCGTTCAGAATGTCGAGAAGTACGGAACAGCCAAGGTAAGACATATAATTATAGAAAAGTTTGTAGTTTAGCTTAAAAAAAAATTAATGTAGTCAACGTGATGATTTTTAGCATCTTTTTAAACCCCTAACCCCTTTGGTGATATGTGGCGAGTATATACTCTATCACATTAACATCATCACTTCAGCCTATCGCAGTCTACTGCTGGACACAGGCCTCCACAAAAGTTCGCGCCAAAAATGTCGTGAACTCGTGTGTGTTGCCAATAGTCACCACGCTGGGCAGGCGGGTTGGTGACCGCAGTCGCACCGAAGACGCTGCTGCCCGTCTTCGGCCTGTGTATTTCAAAGCCAGCATGGATGGTTATCCCGCCATCCGTCGGCTTTTTAAGTTCCAAGGTGGTAGTGGAACTGTGTTAACCCTTAGTCGCCCCTTACGACACCCACGGGAAGAGAGGGGCAGGCACCTCCACATATTCGATACTACATCGATCTGTTCGAATCAAAATTGATATCATAGGTAAGATATTGTAATTACAAAACCAATCATATAGGCTTGCCTGCAAAAACTAAAAAAATAAAATAAAAAATAAATAGCTATGAACACTTTTCGATAGGCAAGTTATCATAGGCATATATAATATAAATTATATCATCATATAAATTATTTGATAAAAAATATGTCTCATCGAGTTATCAGATCGGTGAAGGTCGCTCTTCCACGTCTCTTAGACCAATAGTAATCAAGTAAAAAAATTTTTATAAGGGATCCCAGACTATAAATCGATCTTCACCGAGCTGATAATAGAATGAAACATTCTGTATAATAAATTTAGTATATTAGATAATGTATTAAAAATGGGTTGCCTAAAAAAATCTTGGACTATTATAATTATTTTTAAAAAAATTCTGACTTGATAGTATGGTATGAAACGTATAGAATGTGCAGCCGTTGGGTTGCCCATTATTTACCTGGACGAACTACTGGGTTGCCAGGTATGTAAAAGATAACTTGCATTGACATACCTGTTTTTAACCATGGGCAAACCAACGGCTGCACATTGGGTGCGTTCCACTAAAGCAACGCAACGTCATCGACCACGACCGCTGACATTGCCGTTCCACTAACGTAAAAACGCTGTGGGCAGTGTAAGCGAATTTTATAAGTGGAACGCATATTTGAGTGCTGTCAGGTGTCAGCTGTGTGCTCGCAATATGGCAGCATGGTGAAAACATGCAGCCGTGGGGGTTGTGAGTAAATATTTCGCATGGATTGGAGTAAAACTAAATTCAACACGGATTGCCGGGAATTTATTGTTGCGCTTTTGCTGAATCGAATGAGAGAACATTTACAATTTGACATTGACAGTTTTTTTTCTATTCCTACCACGTTTTGATGAAAGCCAACTTTGGCCCACCTATATTTTGTGGGCGAAGTGGGCACGATGTGGTCTCTAACAGTGACTCATCTATGACGTCGAGTCATCACTCGCGACGACCACGGGCATTAGGTGGAATGATGGCAAGGGCGTTGCAGTCGTTGCGGTCGCTTAGTGGAACGTACTCAATCTATACGTGTCATACGTGTCATGATATTTCGTCATTTTTTTGAGAATTGCGAAAGTGTATGTCATGGCGCATCACTTTCAGCAAAGCCAGCTGTCCCGCGAGGGCGACCTGCTGACGCGCGAGCGGCTGTGCTGCGGGCTGTCGCTGTTCGCGGTGGTGCTGCGGCGGCTGCGAGCGTGCCTCGCCGCGCCCGCCTGGCCCGCGCCGCCCGCCGCGCCGCACCACGCGCCGCTGCACGCCGACGACACGGCCGAGTTCCACAGGTAGCGCGCCGCGTGACGTGACGTGACGTGACTGTTCGCGGTGGTGCTGCGGCGGCTGCGAGCGTGCCTCGCCGCGCCCGCCTGGCCCGCGCCGCCCGCCGCGCCGCACCACGCGCCGCTGCACGCCGACGACACGGCCGAGTTCCACAGGTAGCGCGCCGCGTGACGTGACGTGACGTGACTGTTCGCGGTGGTGCTGCGGCGGCTGCGAGCGTGCCTCGCCGCGCCCGCCTGGCCCGCGCCGCCCGCCGCGCCGCACCACGCGCCGCTGCACGCCGACGACACGGCCGAGTTCCACAGGTAGCGCGCCGCGTGACGTGACGTGACGTGACTGTTCGCGGTGGTGCTGCGGCGGCTGCGAGCGTGCCTCGCCGCGCCCGCCTGGCCCGCGCCGCCCGCCGCGCCGCACCACGCGCCGCTGCACGCCGACGACACGGCCGAGTTCCACAGGTAGCGCGCCGCGTGACGTGACGTGACGTGACTGTTCGCGGTGGTGCTGCGGCGGCTGCGAGCGTGCCTCGCCGCGCCCGCCTGGCCCGCGCCGCCCGCCGCGCCGCACCACGCGCCGCTGCACGCCGACGACACGGCCGAGTTCCACAGGTAGCGCGCCGCGTGACGTGACGTGACGTGACTGTTCGCGGTGGTGCTGCGGCGGCTGCGAGCGTGCCTCGCCGCGCCCGCCTGGCCCGCGCCGCCCGCCGCGCCGCACCACGCGCCGCTGCACGCCGACGACACGGCCGAGTTCCACAGGTAGCGCGCCGCGTGACGTGACGTGACGTGACTGTTCGCGGTGGTGCTGCGGCGGCTGCGAGCGTGCCTCGCCGCGCCCGCCTGGCCCGCGCCGCCCGCCGCGCCGCACCACGCGCCGCTGCACGCCGACGACACGGCCGAGTTCCACAGGTAGCGCGCCGCGTGACGTGACGTGACGTGACTGTTCGCGGTGGTGCTGCGGCGGCTGCGAGCGTGCCTCGCCGCGCCCGCCTGGCCCGCGCCGCCCGCCGCGCCGCACCACGCGCCGCTGCACGCCGACGACACGGCCGAGTTCCACAGGTAGCGCGCCGCGTGACGTGACGTGACGTGACTGTTCGCGGTGGTGCTGCGGCGGCTGCGAGCGTGCCTCGCCGCGCCCGCCTGGCCCGCGCCGCCCGCCGCGCCGCACCACGCGCCGCTGCACGCCGACGACACGGCCGAGTTCCACAGGTAGCGCGCCGCGTGACGTGACGTGACGTGACTGTTCGCGGTGGTGCTGCGGCGGCTGCGAGCGTGCCTCGCCGCGCCCGCCTGGCCCGCGCCGCCCGCCGCGCCGCACCACGCGCCGCTGCACGCCGACGACACGGCCGAGTTCCACAGGTAGCGCGCCGCGTGACGTGACGTGACGTGACTGTTCGCGGTGGTGCTGCGGCGGCTGCGAGCGTGCCTCGCCGCGCCCGCCTGGCCCGCGCCGCCCGCCGCGCCGCACCACGCGCCGCTGCACGCCGACGACACGGCCGAGTTCCACAGGTAGCGCGCCGCGTGACGTGACGTGACGTGACTGTTCGCGGTGGTGCTGCGGCGGCTGCGAGCGTGCCTCGCCGCGCCCGCCTGGCCCGCGCCGCCCGCCGCGCCGCACCACGCGCCGCTGCACGCCGACGACACGGCCGAGTTCCACAGGTAGCGCGCCGCGTGACGTGACGTGACGTGACTGTTCGCGGTGGTGCTGCGGCGGCTGCGAGCGTGCCTCGCCGCGCCCGCCTGGCCCGCGCCGCCCGCCGCGCCGCACCACGCGCCGCTGCACGCCGACGACACGGCCGAGTTCCACAGGTAGCGCGCCGCGTGACGTGACGTGACGTGACTGTTCGCGGTGGTGCTGCGGCGGCTGCGAGCGTGCCTCGCCGCGCCCGCCTGGCCCGCGCCGCCCGCCGCGCCGCACCACGCGCCGCTGCACGCCGACGACACGGCCGAGTTCCACAGGTAGCGCGCCGCGTGACGTGACGTGACGTGACTGTTCGCGGTGGTGCTGCGGCGGCTGCGAGCGTGCCTCGCCGCGCCCGCCTGGCCCGCGCCGCCCGCCGCGCCGCACCACGCGCCGCTGCACGCCGACGACACGGCCGAGTTCCACAGGTAGCGCGCCGCGTGACGTGACGTGACGTGACTGTTCGCGGTGGTGCTGCGGCGGCTGCGAGCGTGCCTCGCCGCGCCCGCCTGGCCCGCGCCGCCCGCCGCGCCGCACCACGCGCCGCTGCACGCCGACGACACGGCCGAGTTCCACAGGTAGCGCGCCGCGTGACGTGACGTGACGTGACTGTTCGCGGTGGTGCTGCGGCGGCTGCGAGCGTGCCTCGCCGCGCCCGCCTGGCCCGCGCCGCCCGCCGCGCCGCACCACGCGCCGCTGCACGCCGACGACACGGCCGAGTTCCACAGGTAGCGCGCCGCGTGACGTGACGTGACGTGACTGTTCGCGGTGGTGCTGCGGCGGCTGCGAGCGTGCCTCGCCGCGCCCGCCTGGCCCGCGCCGCCCGCCGCGCCGCACCACGCGCCGCTGCACGCCGACGACACGGCCGAGTTCCACAGGTAGCGCGCCGCGTGACGTGACGTGACGTGACTGTTCGCGGTGGTGCTGCGGCGGCTGCGAGCGTGCCTCGCCGCGCCCGCCTGGCCCGCGCCGCCCGCCGCGCCGCACCACGCGCCGCTGCACGCCGACGACACGGCCGAGTTCCACAGGTAGCGCGCCGCGTGACGTGACGTGACGTGACTGTTCGCGGTGGTGCTGCGGCGGCTGCGAGCGTGCCTCGCCGCGCCCGCCTGGCCCGCGCCGCCCGCCGCGCCGCACCACGCGCCGCTGCACGCCGACGACACGGCCGAGTTCCACAGGTAGCGCGCCGCGTGACGTGACGTGACGTGACTGTTCGCGGTGGTGCTGCGGCGGCTGCGAGCGTGCCTCGCCGCGCCCGCCTGGCCCGCGCCGCCCGCCGCGCCGCACCACGCGCCGCTGCACGCCGACGACACGGCCGAGTTCCACAGGTAGCGCGCCGCGTGACGTGACGTGACGTGACTGTTCGCGGTGGTGCTGCGGCGGCTGCGAGCGTGCCTCGCCGCGCCCGCCTGGCCCGCGCCGCCCGCCGCGCCGCACCACGCGCCGCTGCACGCCGACGACACGGCCGAGTTCCACAGGTAGCGCGCCGCGTGACGTGACGTGACGTGACTGTTCGCGGTGGTGCTGCGGCGGCTGCGAGCGTGCCTCGCCGCGCCCGCCTGGCCCGCGCCGCCCGCCGCGCCGCACCACGCGCCGCTGCACGCCGACGACACGGCCGAGTTCCACAGGTAGCGCGCCGCGTGACGTGACGTGACGTGACTGTTCGCGGTGGTGCTGCGGCGGCTGCGAGCGTGCCTCGCCGCGCCCGCCTGGCCCGCGCCGCCCGCCGCGCCGCACCACGCGCCGCTGCACGCCGACGACACGGCCGAGTTCCACAGGTAGCGCGCCGCGTGACGTGACGTGACGTGACTGTTCGCGGTGGTGCTGCGGCGGCTGCGAGCGTCTGAAAATCGAATCTTAAGGAGTAAACTCAAAAAAAAAAAAACATCAAAAACTTGAAAATTGTTTCTAAATAATTTTATATTTATCTAATTTTTTATAGATTATGGTCAGCGCTGCAGTTCCTGTACTGCATCCCCGTTGGAGACACACAGTTTACCGTTGAGTGAGTTGCTTTCTATTTTTTTAATTTTTTTTTTTCAGAATAATGAGTGTCCTGGTTCTTGTGATAGGCAAAAGCCTGTGCCACATTGAACCAGTGTGCTCTTCCATTATTTATTTCTTACAAAAAATTATAAACAAGACAATTAGAACTTAAATAAAATAAAACCTTTAAGTAAAATTGTACATAATTATATATAATTATTACAATAATTTTAAAATTATAATTTTAATATTATTTTGTAAATAATCTTAGCATCTAGGACTTTAGAAACTAATTTAGTGTCTCGTTTATATTTAAATGAGTTTTTTGAAGTAAAACTTCTTTACGTACGCTTGACTTGGAGAGTAAGCTGGTGAATGCGTGACGAGAGTGTTACGTAAAGTGTGATCGGGCGAGACGAACGGAGCAAGAGAGAAAGAGAGGTGCAAGCACCTTCTCACTCTCATAGCCAGTTATGTTTCGTATATCTAAGATATAGAGCAGGCCTATTGCTAAAGAAGTTTTTTTATTTATTTATATAGACTTACTAGCGACCCGCCCCGGCTTCGCACGGTTGTAAAAATGATCACTGTTTCTCTACTATATTATGCTTTTATACATATAAACCTTCCCCTTGAATCACTCTATCTATTTAAAAAAACTGCATCAAAATCCGTTGCGTAGTTTTTAAGATCTAAGCGTACATACAGACAGACAGACAGCGGGAAGCGACTTTGTTTTATAATATTTGTATTGGGAAATTATCTGTCAACAACCAGCAATGGTTTGTACAGATATGGGACGTTTAAAAGCCTTTTATGGCAATGATGTTGATTGAATTCGGTTAAGTATTCTTATTGTTTACACATTACCAGCACAAATAAAAACTTAAACTTATCGTATTGTTGTTAAACAAAAATTTAATATAAGAAAGGAAAAAGGAAATAAAAATAAATTTATAACCGATCGTAAAATAATAAAATGCGATTAAAATTGCATTATAACAAAACTTCGCGTAATTGAAACATTGTAGTCGATAGTTTCTTTAAAAAAGACCTTGGTGTTAATAAATTAATCCGTTTGCCGAAACGAAAGTTAAAATAAATCATGATTTTGTTGCTATTGAACAATAAACGGTTTTTATATATTAAATTGTTACGTTTTGTTTTATTGTTTAAATATTTTGAAGTCTCCCGTAAGAAGGCCTTGTTGGATTTATATTTGAGATCTGTATTTTTTATTTACCTATTTATCTTCATAATATATTATTTATTAGTTGGTACATTATTAACATACAGCTTAAAATTTCAAAATTGCAATAAAACCTTTTTATTGTTAAATATTGCGTATGTTAATATGCGTATTGATTTATATTTCAGACCTATAGCATTTTTATACTTAAACTAAAAAATGTAATTTATTATTATAGTTAACATATCGATTACATAAAACTTAAAAGTTACATTTCTGTAATAGTAATAAAATCGTTTTCTTGCTTTATATTTTACATAATATGTCAGTTTTTTTTTATAAAAAAATTAATATGGAATTTATTGGTCTACGAGTATACATTCTTTACATAGAAATTTAAAATAACAATATCGTAGTGCAACATATTTAAACATTTACAGATAATTACAGAACAAATCATGTCCGCGTGGAATGGTAGCAACAATGTTAATATTTTTCCTTCGCAACTACAGTTATTTAGATAAAATTAAACTAGGCATTCTTTTATACAATTTATTTTTACGCGGATTTAATATATGATTTTTTTACATGTTACGTATGTAAATGATCAATTACAATTTATTACTAACTAGCGACCCGCCCCGGCTTCGCACGGGTGCAATGATGATACTAAATAGTAAATACTATCAACAATAAAAGATACGTTAGAAACCTCTAGTCTAAAATTATCAATGTTTTTCTACCATGTTATGCATGTATTATACATAGGTATAAACTTTCTTCTTGAATTACTCTATCTATTTAAAAAAACCACATCAAAATTCGTTGCGTAGTTTTAGAGATCTAAACAATTAAACATACAGACAGCGGGAAGTGACTTAATTTTATACTATGTATAAAGATAAAGATGTACTGGTGGTCGAGCGATGCGTCATGCGGGGCAGAGGGGATTGACTCGCCGCGTAGTAGGCATAGCATAGTAGGCGCTTTAGGAACTTTAAATGTTTCGCTGCTAATTGCTTCTAACGACGATATCTCAAAAACTATTCATCTGATTGATATAGTGTGAAGGCAATTTTAATCTGCATTAAATGTCTAAGCTAACTAACATATTTATATGGATAAGGAATAATACTGAACTAAAGAAAATAGCTATGAAAATAACGTAATGTTTTTAATTAAAAATTTGAACATATACGTGGTTATTGTAAGTCAACCGTAAGAGATAGAGATATGCTCTCGCGGACTTTTTTGTAGAATTTTTATAGATTTTGAATTCGCTAGTACATTACTAAACTGTATCTTTGCTAGTTTACGCGGCGTTTGCGTGGAAAGCTCCCAGTTGGCGCGATTTTTTACGACTTCTTCAACATTTATCGCCTTAATTCTGCTAATTTACATAAAAGTATACTAAATTATATACACAAACCTTTCTCAAGAATCACTCTAGCTATTAAAAAAAACCGCATCAAAATCCGTTGCGTAGTTTTAAAGATCTAAGCATACATAGGGACATAGGGACATAGGGACAGAGAAAGCGACTTTGTTTTATACTATGTAGTGAAGACATCTATAGAATCAATATATATTTTTTTACCAGGGAACTCTTTGGCGAAGGCCTGCACTGGGCTGGGTGTACCATCATAGCCCTATTGGGACAGCAGAGACGCTTCGAAGCTCTGGACTTCTGCTACCACATCCTGAGGGTTCAGCGCGTTGACGGAAAGGACGAGCTTGTCAAGGGAATCGTAAGTAAACAGTAATTTATTTCGTATTTTTGGAAAACCAAAAATTTGGAATTTTTCTGTTTATCTACTGATTAATTAAAAAATGTGGATCATTTTTAAAAAAATTTGCACTCCAAGTTTGTATTGATATTTCTGATGGCATGATTGGGAAGTTTCTTTCACTATAAAAGTACTCGTTGGGGTTTGTATAAAAATACATAGACTAGTAACGCCATCTATTACTGTAATTGTAACTTAACAAAAGTGTATTTTGTTGAGCACGATTGTTCTTGAATAAAATAATGAATTCTTTATCTATACTAATATAATAAAGCTGAAGAGTTTGTTTGTTTGTTTGTTTGTTTGTTTGTTTGAACGCGCTAATCTCAGGATCTACTGGACCGATTTGAAAAATTCTTTGAGTGTTAGATAGACCATTTATCGAGGAAGGCTATAGGCTATGTATCGTCACGCTAAGGCCAATAGGAGCGGAGTCCACGCCGACGAAGTCGCGCGCAGAAGTTAGTTTCTTAATAAGTGTATAACATTATTCTTTTACTTCTGAACCGTTAGCAATAAAACTATTTATTTATCAAAACTTTACTGAACATTTAAAAGAACCACCCCATTCCTTTATAAAAATGTAAAGGCGGTTTTTACGCTCATAGCTATGTCTTTCAGGCAAACTTTATTAAAAAAATGCTGACCGGACAGACGTTATCTGTTGTTCTGTTATTAAACTGGCGTGGCGCCATGTAAATCGTATAGATATACATGGAGGCATACCATAGCAGACATTATACGCGAAACAAATGAAGCAGTACTGCAGTAGTAATTACAGCTCATTACTACGTAGCTTTAAAATCGACACATTTGAAAAAAAAAGTGACGACACGGGAAAATTAGCTATAAATAACCGACTTAACTGTAAGAGTCGAATACTCGGTCATTGACACGACACTAACGTACAAACGACGGTCATTTTATATATAACTAGCTTCTGCGCGCGACTTCGTCGGCGTGGACTCCGTTCCTATTGGTCTTAGCGTGATGACACATAGTCTATAGCTTTCCTCGATAAATGGGCTATCTAACACTGAAAGAATTTTTCAAATCGGCCCAGTAGTTCCAGAGATTACCGCGTTCAAACAAACAAACAAACAAACAAACTCTTCAGCTTTATATATTAGTATAGATAATTATTTAATAATTAATTTTATTATTATAATTAAAGCGTTAGGGCAAGTAAGTTGCATACTTAGGTTATAATATCGATTCTAATATCGCAGTTAAATGGAAGGACGTTAGTTTAATAACAAGTTGTATATTAGAAAAAAGTGCCATATGTGTAGTCGAGATCCAGGTTTTTAACCCCCCTCCTCTTTCCTCCTACAGCCACTGAAGCGCATGGTGGACCGCATCAGGCGGTTCCAGGTGCTGAACTCTCAGATCTTCAGCGTGTTGGGGCGACACCTCGCCGCTGATGATGAACGGGCCGGCGTCGAACACGTGCGCTGTTTCCCGCCCCCCACCGCCTCCCACCACAACTAAGGGGTGGGGGGAGGAGATAGGTGACCAGCTGGTGTCGGAAACTAGATGACCATCTACTAATTCTAGATGTTGTAGGGTGGTATTAAAATCTAGGTGACTATCAAATACATGATTAAATACATGTATGTATATAATCATCTATCAATGTATTATATAACTAAATATGATATAAATTCTCTGAATAATTGCATTAAAAAAAAATCTTTTCAATCAGAATAATTTCTCAAGATAAAAATGTTATAAATAAATTAGTTCAAAATTATATACTCATAAGTCATACGACACTAACAGTACATGTAATTTCCAAAGAAAGCAAAGAGGCCTGGTCACAAATGTCCAGGCCACGGTGTTCGTTCACCATCAGGACCACTCTTGTTGACACCATTTTTATGTTCAAATTCGATTTTGTTTATCAAACAAACTTTATATAATGAAATGCATGTTTTATTAATATTACTCAATAGTTTACATTTTATTATTAATTATTATAAATATGTATGGTACTACAAAAACATCGTCAAATTATCGCTGGACTGAAATGTCGGTGGATAGAAATAATGTTATATTCATAGTTTTATAATGCATTTGTTTCATAAGTTGCGAATATAGTTTATCTATCAGATGAGTTATCGATAGATTTTTATCAGTCTTAAGTGTTTGCTGCAATTAATAAACTACATCTTTGTAATTCACAAGTTGTGAATTTAAGAAAAAGTATGTGTGTATTTTATGTACGCACGTAAGAAGTTATACTTCATTGACTAGCTAACTTCACGTTGCTAACTTCTTCTTCGTTGACTAGCTAACTTCAGGGTGTCGGTTTTTTGTTACGGTGTGCGCGCGCATCGTAAAAATTTACTCTCATCATTTTTCCATAACGTACTAAAAGAAGTATAACTTCAAAAAATATATATATAAACTATTATCTATTAAATAGCGTTTTTCGTTTGATAGCTATATTAGCAACTAAACAGACCCTAAGTTTTGTAATTAGATCAAACTAAGATGAAACATTGTAATGTATTGATTTTGAAGTATTATCTATACTTATTATAAAAATAAGTCCCCCGGCCGCGTCTTTCTGTCCTCCTGTCTGTCTGTCTGAACGCGATAAACTCGAAAACTACGCAACGGATTTATATACGGTTTTCAACAATAGAAAGAGTGATTCTTGAGGAAGGTTTAAGTATATAATTTATTATGTTTTAATGTAAATTAGCAGAAATACGGCGATAAATGTTGAAGAGGTCGCAAAAAATCTCGCCAACGGGGAGCTTTCCACGCGAACGCTGCGTAAACTAGCAAAGATATCGTTTTATAATGTACTAGCGAATTCAAAATCTATAAAAATTCTACAAAAAAGTCCGCGATAGCATATCTCTATCTCTTAGGGTTGACTTACAATAACCACTTTTATGTTCAAATTTTTAATTAAAAACATTACGTTATTTTTAAAGATATTTTCTTTAGTTCAGTATTAAACCTTATCCAAATGAATATGTTATTTAGCTTAGGCATTTAATGCAGATTAAAATTGCTCTTTACACTATATTAATCAGATAAATAGTTTTTGAGATATCGTCGTTAGAAGTAATTAGCAGCGAAACATTTAATGCTCGGCGAGCTAGCGTTCTTTCCTTGAGATGCCTACGGGCGGCGCGGGCGCGGGCGAGTCCATACCCTCTGGCTCTGCCCCGCATCGCTCGACCGCCTGCTCATGCTATTAAAGGAAATCAAAGAATATCAAAGATCATTTTATCGAACTTTTTTTTTAACTTTTTTGTTAAATTCCACGCGGACGAAGTCGCGGGTACAGCTAGTTGTTATATATTAATTTCTTTACATTATGTAAAGCGCCTTTTATATATATTTATACATAAGTTGTCTGCGTACATGTATTGTGTTTCAGAGGGATATAAAGATGTTATAGATCGTATTCCGTTTAAAAGTAGTTTAATTTTTTTAACCGACTTCCAAAAAATGAGTATGTTCTTAATTCGATTGTATTTTCTTAACACACTCATTAATCGACTTCAATAAGGGAGGAGGTTCTCAATTTTACTGTATTTTATGTTGCAATGCGGACTCGATTTGGAATTTTTTTTGTTAATAAAAAAAAATCGTGGTGATTTTGCCCCCCTCCTTTCGTGTGCCGCCCCCCATTTTACTCGTAAAATAATCATTTTAATAAAAAATGTCAATAAACTCTTGGCTCGAGGTCGCACCACCGTTGGACGGTGTTATGCAGTTACACGCAAGCAAATTAGCTCATATATCAAGATAAAGTAAAACAAAAATAATTGTAGTAACTATTTTCTTATATGGAATGCGATCTATACATAACCCTTTGACGGACGGTATATAGGAGTAATGTCTGTCTGTAATTCTGTTTGCATATGAAAAATTAAGTTTGAATGGAGTGTGGAATTGTGAATTATTTTCGTTTTGTATGAAATTTACTACATTCCAAAACTTGTAACTTTTTTTTAGTAAAAATTAAATGCTTTATAAAAATACATGCCTTCTGTACGTGGCTTTGTCCGCCGTTGTGTAAACCACACAATAATATATCTTATAAGAGGCCCTCCATTAATTACATCAGTTTAAACCCCTCCCTCCACTTAGGTGAGATTTGCCTCACCCCCTCCCCTCCCCCCTTACGTGAGATTGACGCCGAATATAATAGAGATTGACGGTAAATAATAAACTGTTTAAAGTATACTATAGTTAATTTATTTAAATTAAATTCAAAGCAAAAACTAAATGATTTTATGAGCCATAAGATTTATTTTAGCGGGCAAATTGAACACTTAAAATATATATGTTTAATATCTGTAATTTTTTTTTGAAGTAGAGGTAAGATTGGCGATGATCACCCCTCGCTCGGTTTAAATGACATTTGGTGAGATTTAATTGCTGAGCTCACGTTTAATGGATGTCCCCTAAATGGTATGGAGTGTGTGTCGATTCCATATGTTTTAACGTCTATGTATTTACGCCTACTCTAACGCGCCTTTGTCACTATTTATATTTATAATTGCATATTACTATTATTGATAATTCTGATTTTTTTTTGTATTTTCATACCTTATATAGTAGAAATGTAATTAGTTTTTAAGATTTTTATATAATGCCAATTGTATTCAATAAACTGTTTAGCTTAATGCTTGTTTTACTTTTTTTTAAACCCTGTGAAATGTCCGTGTATAAACACTAGATGGCCCGGTGAACTTCGTATCACCTACATACATTTGTGAAAAATCGTTCTGAACGCACCTATAAATATTTGACAACCAATTGACAACGTTTTTGACAAAAGACATTAAATTTCCCCGCTAGGAACATTTTGTATTGGAAAATTAAATCGTCGTTTTTAGTATTCTCCGTTACATATTATTTATGTTTGTCACTGTTTAAGGCGAATAGAAGAGCTAAGTAACCTTCAAGAACGCACGCACACATTTACAATATCGACGTGAACGCCATTTAACTATGGCGCTTATAAAAATTAACTCGACAGCCGTTTAGCGAGATTATGCCCGACCATGCTAATAGATGGCGCGAAAGAATTTTGGAGTTTGACAGACAGCTGTCAGTTCGCATACATTTAGTTTTTTCGATCGCAATTATTATAGTCCGGGATTCCTAGTACATTTTTTTCACTTGATTACTATCAAGCTAATTTTCCGAGAGTAGCTTTATTTTGATGAGACGAACAAAAATTTCCTCTACGAAAACTCTCGATTGTGGTAGGTAATAGAGTTAGCAGGGGATAGAGCAGCAGTGAGCGTAGGACCGGGATTACGTACCACCAGTGGCGTAGCGTAGGGGGGGCGGCCCGCCCCAGGCGGCACTTTTTAGGGGGCGGCAAAATTTAACAATAAATAATAACAATATTTTGAAAATATTTGAACCATTTTATATCATTTTTATCGGAACTATACATTCGGACCGATTGAAAGGATCACGGAATTTCTCTTTAGTTATTTTGTGGCGAAGTCGGTGAATCCCTTTTATTTTGTAGCGACTGGCAACGTCTATACTTGTGGGAATTTCCCGTTTGTGACTTACTTAGTCATAAACGGGAGTTAGTCTTACCTATGGATGAACAAGCTTAGCTCGGTTTATATCGTGTTTATTGGAAATTTTATTTACATCCCGATTGCATACTTATGGAATATCAATAATATTTTTCGATCTTACCGACATAATAATAAAAAGAAATGAACTGGTTATTCAGATAAAAAAACACGAGTGCAATTAGAAAAAAAAGGGAAAAAGAAAATCGATCTGGTGACATGTGGATTTGAACCGGGGTCATATAGTTTCATGACCACCCGATTTCCACCTGATAACTTAATAGATTATGGCAAAATTTACTTTCCTATTCTAATAATGTTGTATTTTTTCATTATCTGAAAACACGGGTAAAATGAAATTTTCTAAAAATCAATCCTAGCTAGATCATCATACAGATGTTTGCCGTGGTCTGGGTGTTTGTGCAGTCCTTGTGGGTCTCCCCAACGTGCCTCGGAGAGCACGTTAAGCAGTCGCTCCCGTTTGTTATCATGTACGCCTGGTAGCGATCGTTACTCATAGTAGGGAACATATCCGCCAACCCGGATTGGAGCAGCGTGGTGGGTTAAGCTTTGATCCTTCTCCTAAATGGGGTAATGGTCTAAGAAACGTGGAAGAGCGACCTTCACCGATCTGATAACTCGATGAGACATATTTTTTATCAAATATAATTTATGAACAAATATGCCTATGATAACTTGCCTATCGAAAAGTGGTCATAGCTACTTTTAATTTAATTAATTTTAATTATTTTTTTTTTTCATCACCTTCACTCATATGATAACCGAATGTGTTTTATCTCAATTGATAGTTTTTAACACACAGAATATGTCTAGGTAGGCTTGCCTACTTATTTTTGGTCATGGCTACCTGGCAAGTAGATGTGAACAGGTAGGTCAATATATACCTATATTCGATACTACATCTACCTGTAAGATATTGTAATTACAAAACCAATCATATAGGCTTGCCTGCAAAAAAATAAAATAAAAAAATAGCATTGACCACTTTTCGATAGGCAAGTTATCATAGGCATATTGTTATAAATTATATTTGATAAAAAATGTGCCTCATCGAGAGATCAGATCGGTGAAGGTCGATGTTCCACGTCTCCTCTACTATAAGAGGCCTATGCCCAGCAGTAGGATATTACAGACTGAAGCGTAATCGTGAGTTTTTTTTTTCTAAAAAGGGAGGCAAACATCTTAACCTTAGTGTATTAATATACCGGGTGAGTAAGAAATATGGAAACCCCGAAAAATTCGGTCGTCGAAAAAGTCGTGAAACAAAGGTCAAACCTAGGTAAACTTTTAACGAGGAATCCAACGGTGACCTTTTTGTTTCTGATTTTTATTTCTTTTAGTTAGTTAATATTTATATAATTTAATAGTACTATTGTCCTACAAATTGCGTGGTACGTTATCCCGTTATCCCGTGAGCATAGGCTCACTGCTGCTCTATCCCCTGCTATCTCTGTTAGCTACCACAATTGAGAGTTTTCGAAGAGGATTTTTTTGTTCGTCTCATCAAAATGAAGCTACTCCCGGAAAATTAGCTTGATACTAATCAGGTGAAAAAAATGTACTAGGGATCCCTGCCTATTACTTTTTCCGATCAAAAAAAAACCGAATGTATTCGAGCTAACATCCGACCGTCAAACATCTAAAACGCCAAAATTCATTGTTATCAGTGTTATGACAATCAATATTTAGTAATAATAAAATATTCTTCCCTTTTAATATCGTTCATATTTTGGGCATTTGTTTTATATGAACGTTTTTTACTTTTCGTGACGGGTTTCGCTTTATTTCCCATATTGAAAATAATTAAAAACAGTAAATAATCTTATGCGAATAATGCGGAAAAAACGAGCAACACGTCCGTTTAGCATCAGGCCTTGGCCGAGACTGTCTGTACACGGGCATTACGCACCCATGCGCACGTATTATGATTATTTATGCTCAAAAATAAGGAAACATGTATTTATAAAAATCTATTGATCAAACAAAATAATTAAAACACTATCACGATAGTATGTTGCTTAAAGAATAATTTGACAAAATATCAGAATTATAGCCTGTATATTAACATGGTTTTTACCCGTTAAAAGATATTTTTAGAGGTATCTTTGTGATTTTTTTCTATCGTATCAAATTTAAAGAATCATGTTTTCAACACACTATCTATCTAGCATATATCCTGCAGAATATCATATATTTTTCTGTTATTTTTCACTGCAGTGGATCATATACTTTTAGGCGTTATAAAACATCGTTTTAGCTCTTCTAGTCGCCTTAAACCTTCCCTGAACTTCCACAAACATTTCAAGATGAAAATTAGCCAAATGGGCCCAGCCATTCTCGAGTTTTAGCGAGACTAACGAACAGCAACTGATTTATATATATATATATAGATTAGAAAAAGATCAAGATATTTTTTTGGGTGTCACACTATACCAAATATCACAAAGACCGCGCGGCTCGTATGACTCGCGCGCTTCGACCATATTTACCTAAATTTGCAGAGCCAAAAATTGTGAAATGGCTATTAATGAGTGCTTCATTTTTTATTTCTGCGTAATTTCTTTAATTTTGGAGTTTACTCTTTAAAAATCGATTTCCATATAAGGCCCAATGTGAAAAAAATATGAGGAGTAAAATCTACTAAACGAATGACCTCGTTACGTTTCTCGTAACGCCCGCCGTTTAGATAAATGGCGTTATTTGATTAATTTATTTACCATTTCACGATCACGATTCAGCCTGTAATATCCCACTGTTGGGCGTAGGCCTCTTCTCCATATAGGAGAAGGATCGGAGCTTAATCCACCACGCTGCTCCAATGCGGGTTGGCGGATATATGCGGTGTACATGATAACAACCGGGACCGACGGCTTAACGTGCTCTCCGAGGCACGGTGGGGTAACCCACAAGGATTGCACAAACACCCAGACCACGGCAAACATCTGTATGGCCAATACAAATGTTGTCGTGTGCCGGAATCGAACCCGCAACCGCCCGCGCAACAGCCAATCGCAATCCAGTGCTGTAACCGCTGCGCCAACGCGGTGTCGATTTACCATTTGATATGGTATTAATCTTTTTAATACAGTTGCTCAAAAAGTGGCGTATCGTTCGGGATGTGGGCCACACTCGTGCTTTTTTTTTTACCTTTCCCGAACTCGTGCGTTCTTTCCAAACTGTCAAAATAATGTCTATTCAAAAGAAAAACCAACCATGAAGTTTTTACTAAAAAAAAATCATAGATGTTTTTATGATTCATGCAAATACGTATATTTCAAGAAGCTACTAATTTGTTTCAATATCAGATTTAATGATTTGATTGAATGAGTTTGGTTAGGTTTCATTTCATTAAATTTTATTTTCATTTCATATAAAAAAAAATCTACTTAAGACTTGGCTGTATGGGCATAGTTTCCCTTTGCCTACCAGAATGGGTGAAGAAAAAAAAACTCTGCTTATATTCTACGGTTGGCGCCATTTTTCAGAAATTTTCTTTGCGAGTTTATTTTATTAAATTGTTTCATTTTTTCGCAACTGTATTAAAAATAGTCGTTCAGTACACGTGCGGAACCGTCATTTCTTATTATTATTATTATTGCAGCTTGTTCCGACTGTCAACCCTCGCCTTCGGCTGCGCCTAGGCTCGGGTAGACATTTGTCGAAACTCTTTGCAATGACAGCCTTTCCGCACTTGTAATGAAATCTACTATTTACTTAGACTAGTAAGCCTTTTTTTGTGCCTATTTAGACAGTCGATCTGAAGGAGTAAACTCAAGTCGTGCGTCGGAGCTGACGCACACGCTTTTCTTCCACAATAACCTTCTATAAAGTTTTAGAAAAATTTATAAAAAAGTTACAACGAAGAAAAACTTCTTCATATACCCAAAAGAAATAGCCGAATTGTTCCAGCCGTTTACAGCGATTTATTTTTATTTACACAGATACCTAAACTATTATTTATAATAAGTGTGTAAATGAGACTCGCGCTTGACCGACTTATAAAAATAAAACAAAGTAAGCCACTCTAAGTATTTATTAAAAAAAACTTAGTGAAATGCAATACCCGTCGCCTAAGTCCCTTACAATATAAATATTATTATAATTAGTTGAAGCAGTAATACGCTAAACATAAAAAAATATGCACCACAAAAAGGGAATTTCAAAGACAACATTTTTTTGCTTTTAATTTAACAGATATTATAAAACTAATATAATCTGTGTACATTAGTGGGTTTAGTCTTATAAAAATTAAAACTCATAATAACTTTTTTTTTAAATTTTATTTATAAAATTGTTGTCTTCAAAAAAAAATAACATTATTGCCGACACAAATGACATATAACTTAGATTAAATAAACGTTAAATCTAAAAGATCAGTGGAACATCACTAGTTCCGATCTTTTATATTTAGAAGAAAAAAAGAATCTAATATTGTTTAGGTTCCAACCGTATTAAAAAAAAAATTGGATCAGTACATAAATATTTTTTTAGTTTTTCTGATACAATAAAAAAAATTATATTGTCTATTTTTATATGATTTTCTTGTAAATAGAACACAATCGAAACCTTCATAGAAATCCCATATTTAATTTTGTACTTTCATCAACAGATTTTTTTTTTCATAAAAACGTTACCTAGATTTATTTATAATCCTAAATATTATACATAAATAAAGTGTACTTAAAACATATATTACAGGAAAGCGTTTTATATTTAGTTATTGCAACACCGCGACGTTCGTGACGTCATTTTCTCAAGTCTAAAACTGGCAACACTAAACGAAAATGGAATATAGTCACTATCACATTTAAAAAAAAACATACAAATGTACAATTTTTTTTTCAACATAATTTCGAAACGACAAAGTCGGAAAAACCTTTTCCAAGCTTTAACGAAAAACGAAAAAAATACTGATTTTTTTGTTCGTTTAAGAAAAATTAATTAATTTTTTAATCGTATACTTATACACAAATATTTCCTAAATAAAGAAGACAAGCCCCTCGTACTGCGACAGTATTTCAAATTTCTGTTTATACAAAACAAAAAAATCACAAATTCCATATTTTTCGCATTTAAAATCAAAAACAGGTACTCTTTTGATATATATTTTCGATGTATATCCATTTTTACCAGGGATTACATTATTTTCATAACATATTTTTTTTATACAACTGGGTAAAAAGAAAAAAAAATCTTTTGAAACGTCTAAGAATTTACGCTAATTACTAAAAAATAGTTAAATTATTCAGTTGTCAAAACAAAATGGCGGTAAAACTATAGCATTTAAAATATATATAAAATAACATCAGGAATTATCAAACTAGTCCAGTCAACTTTGCCACAATTCCACTTATGACACGACATTACGACATTTTAAAGAAAACTCCTTTGTAAATAATTTCTCAAAATACAGAAAATCTTAAAATTAATTAATGATGTATATTATATCAGGCCTAACTTGAAAAAAAAAAAATTGTTTCCAATCCTGGCAGCAGTATATCAATGACAAAGATGTGACTTAGTGACGCTGTATTTCATGCAAGATATTACTAATTTCGTACTAAAACACAGTTTATATATTATATTATTTTCAAAAGAGTAACTGCGGAGTTTCTAGTCGATTCTTTTCAGCAGAATGTACATTCCGAATCGGTGGTAGCTTTACTTTTGACGGTAATTAATTTACTGTAATTAAATATAATTATAATTTGTAAAATGACCGTTTGAGAAAGATTCAAGTAGGTACTGCTTGAATAACGAAATTTATGATTTTGATAATAAACTCCTGATATATAAATTATATTTTAATTTATTTATACTATAATTTAACAAAACTGAATTTAATTTATTTTCAATATATTATATAAGCAATAGCAAATATTTTAAAACAAAAAATATATTTAAGAAAATTTTCGCTATCTGCCATTTTGAAATAGTGACAGCTTAAAAAATAATTTTCGCGCGCTTTGAAAACAAAATCTTGACGTTTCGATAAAACCAATTGTTTTACAAAAATATGTCGACTTTGTTTAAATATCAATAATATTTGTAGAGATAACAAAAAAAATGTAATTTTAATAATATTTTTTTGTTAAGTACAAATACTACTGTATCAGAATATCTGTATGTGTTTGTCTGTATAGCACTAATCGTAGTGTTTCGCCTTTCGGTCCATTTCATCGTCTGACGAACGGTTCATGGGATGATCTGTAACAAATGAACGAACAATTAGTATATATAATAATATTATAATTTTTTTTATCATAACTACGATTCAGCCGGTATTATCCCGCTATTGGGCATAGGCCTCTGTCTCCATGTATGAGAAGGATCAGAGCTTAATCCACCACACTGCTCCACTGCGGGTTGTTGGATATATTCCCTACTATGAGTAACGATCGCTACCCGACGCCTATGATAACAACCGGGACCGACAGCCTAAGGCAGCCCAGGCACGGTGGCGAGATCCACAAGGACATACGTCTAGACCGGAAACTAAATATTTGTAGAAATATCCATCCTGAGCGGGAATCGAACCCGCAAACCGTCGATGTAAATAGAATTTCATAACAATTAACTCTTTTTAACAAATTTTTGAGGGAAAGGGTAACAGGGGTCCATCCTTAGGAACTCGCGTTTATAATAATACGTAAGAGCTGGTGCACTCTGATCTAATAAATAATGCAACATTCCTATGTAATACCTACATTACTATGTATGGGATAACTTGTGAAATGATATTGTTAAATAATTATATTTCTTTTTAAAATTCAATATTATTTTAACCAACTATATAATTAAGTTTTTAGTTTACTTATAATTTGCATAAAAAATTAAAGTAAATTTGGAGGTCAGCGCTCAATATTCATGACTGAACCAGATTTTTTTTTGTTTTTGAATAAAAATAAAATAAAGACAGTTACATACCGTGCTGCATCTTGGGAACAAGCACCACGTTCCCGTCGGCGGCCTGCTGCAGCGAGTACTGGGTAGAGGACAGCGGCCTGCCCTCGGGGTCGCGGAGGTTCTGGAAACAAACAAATAAATAAATATAACACTCATTCATACAAACACAGACACAAGAGAACACAAACACAAACGTCCAGACAACTAATATATTTAGCTTTTTGAGGCAGCTTGATTACAATATTTTGACTCTTCTATTTTTTCAAGTTGTTATTGAAAGATTATTAAAAATCTGTTTTGAAGTTTTGACTTATAAGTCTTATAACAAACAAACCAAAAATCAAATCATTACATTTTTTAAGCAATTATGAATGGAAGAGGATAAAATAAAATAATTATAACATACTAGCTTCTGCGCGCGACTTCGTCGGCGTGGACTCCGCTCCTATTGGTCTTAGCGTGATGATACATAGCCTATAGCCTTCCTTGATAAATGGGCTATCTAACAGTGAAAGAATTTTTCAAATCGGCTCAGTAGTTCCAGAGATTACCGCGTTCAAACAAACAAACAAACAAACAACCAACCAAACAAACAAACTCTTCAGCTTTATATATTAGTATAGATATAGATAATGCAAAACACAACACACTATAAATTGGAATACAACACATTAAATCTAAAATACACAAATTAGATAACACATCTCAAATCACATTACACATTTTAAAATACCAAAATGTCAATCCCCCGCAAATTCCAACACCAAATCAAATATCCCCAAATCTACAAACACCAAACGAAATATCCCCAAATCCAATCGCACATACAAACACCAAATCCGATGTCCCCAAAATGTCACGAACCTGGAACACGTGTCTGTAGAGCGCCGCGAACCGCTCCTTGATCCTCTGCCTCTCGGCCAGGAGCGCGCTGTGCTCCCTCTGCGTGCGAGCCTTCCTGTCGCGTACCGTGCGGACCTCGTCAGCTAGAGACGTGATCTGATCCAGCTTACGTTTGCGGCAGTTCTGAGCCGCCACCTGAAGGACAATACATAACTTTGTTTAATCGCAAACGAAAAAAAAACCAACTTTAATTACATCGACAAGTAATACAACGTAAGTAGACGAAAAAAGTGTCAAGTAAATACGCATTATTAGATATAACTCGAAAAGTACTTATCAGATCTCAATTAACTGGGACTAAAAATGGGATCAAATGACATGCAACACCTTCCGATTAAAAAAATTTATCGAAATCGGTCCAACCAGTCAAAAGTTCTGAAGTAACATACATTAAAAAAAAAATCAATCGAATTGAGAACTTCCTCCTTTTTTGAAGTCTGTTAATAAAATTTAATACCATCAGTTTCGGTTTAATTCGATGGGTATACCCATAACTCCATGACCTCAACGAGGGTATAATGTCCAAAAGGGTATGGCACCTTCAAGGGCATGAACTGCTTAACCAGACGTGTCCTTAGCTCATCATCTTCTACTAATCAATCACGAAAACATAATATCTAAAGTCCAGTCCATTATACCAAAAATAGGGTTTTACTGAACTAGGAAATATTTTTATATAACTAGGTCGGCTAACAAGCGTACGGCTCACCTGATGGTAAGACCGTGGCCTATAGACGCCTGCATAACCAGAAGCATCGCAAGTGCATTGCCGACCCTATCCCCAATCCCCCCCAGGAGCTCTGGTCACCTTACTCACCAACAGCAACACAATACTGCTTGGAAACAGTATTATTTAGCTGTGGTCTTCTGTAAGGTCGAGGTACTACCCCAGTCGGGCTGCTCCATATTTTGAACAGGAAATTTCCTACTGTGCCCTACCTCAGTTAAATACGTGACTTTGCGGGTATATCCGGGTATATAGGCTCAACCTATAGAGCCGGGTATGAGACCCGGACAGATTAGAACGGATATTCACTGGTCGGGTCGTTTTATAGCAACATATAATTGAAGACATTTTCATATAACATGTACGAGTATATTACCTTGTTCTTTCCCCTCCGTCGAATGTCTCTAATAAGAGACAGTTGGGCTTCGCTTAAGTCATGCTTCGATAGACGTTCATTGAACTCGTCCATAGGCAGGTTGATTATATCGTGAACTTCTAGAGGTATACCTGTGGAAGACGGATAGATAAATATAGATAAATGTCATATTAAAATAATACAAAAAAAAATTGGTTGTCTGTAAAGTTGGTTTACGGATGATAGTTTAACGTGACAGCGTCATAACAAAACATCTCCTCGGACGTATAGGCTAATAGAGTGGAAGAGAGATAGATGCGGCGCAAGCGTACAATGAGCGTAACGCTACAATGAGTCATCCTTTTTCGTGCCTGCAGCTGGCGTTCATAGATTTATTAGACGTTGTCACGTCAAAACTTAAAATCATTATAATTGACTGGTCCGCCGGTACTGTTTGCACCGTACTTTCTGTTAGGGGTTGTTTTGGTGTCGATTCCTACCCCCATATTTGAATGTAATGTGTAATTATATAATTGTTTATTAATTACAAAACAAATATGTATCCTGTATCAGTCAGCTGTCACCTAAAACAAAGGCAGTAAGTTGCCTAGCTTAGGAGCAGACGACTGTGTGTGTACATTACATCTCTTTGCAATATTTTTCTAAAATATTTACTTTTATTATAGATAATTTAGATACGTAACAGACAACCTAAAACATAATTTGTATTACTTTCAAATTTTACGTGTCTTAAAACATGTTTATCGTGAAACATGTGAAAAGTTTGTGTTATCAATTATCACGCATGTGTCTGTGAACATGTGCATGTTGACTTACCGAGTGCCTTGGCCCGTTTCTCATCTCTGCTGAGATGTCCCGATGTACTCCCGCCGTCCGATGTACTGCCGTCGGTTAGACGGCGAACTGTAAGCGATATCATATCATACGATTATGATACTGTTATGATATTATGATATTGTGATATTTATGTAAAATTACATAAATTAATTTGATAGTATCGATTTTATTCGCTTTGTTATTTATGTATTCTGATCGACGATTAGCGTGACGTTATTAGTCTATATCACTCATAGATAATAAAGCTATTTTCTGGTAAATAAATTATTTATCAAAATCGATTTATTGATTTCTGAATACAAACAAGTCTTTTCATAATATATTCCTTTATCATATTATAGTGAAAGTAATTTAGCTAGTATGTCTGTTACGTTATTACGCGTAAAGGTTTATTTTGATACATATTGTTGATATTTATTTTTTGACTTATTGTTTGACCCCCCTTTATTTTGGAGGAAGGGGTCTGTATCCCCCCAAATCTAACCTGTGTATGTTTTTGTATTTGTGTGTGCGTATAAAATAATCTCACAAACCTCTCTTGTCTCGAATCGGCTGTCTCTGCTCCTCAGTCGGTAGAGGCGCGCTGTATGTGTGATTGTGTCTCACTCTATCTCCGGAACCGAAACCGAATCGAGGGCTGGGCACCGTGCTCTAGGGGGAGACGGTAACATCAAATAAAGCCTATACCTGTGTCATGTACGTTAGATATTGTAGATGATATGTACGTAAGTGGAAAAAGTTAAAGGTCGTTGACTTGTGTTAGAGAGCTTGTACAGTTTTGATACTTTACCAATATTTATATTCAGTGAATATATTAATAAAAATCAATCAGACTAATTTTAAACATAAAAAATGATATATTTCAAGTATCAAAATTTGTTCGATGTAGCAGAGAATGAAAAAAGACTAAGCTTTTTATTATCACCATTTCAGCCTATCACAGTCCACTGCTGGAAATTGGCCCCCCAAATTCGCGCCAAAAATGGCGCTCTTTATTATATTATAGTAGCTTTTTATTAATCTTTCTTTAAATTTTCCTTTTTTTTTCTCTCAGTAGAACTAAATAAAAATAGGAAAAAATATTAATCAGCAACGTTAATCCACATTGTCACACTGCTAGTAAATTTACCTGCAGTAAGGCGTGGCTCGAGTGTGGCGTGTTCAAATCTAACGCAGGCTGTTGGAGAGTGCTGACGTGGGGCGGTGGCAGCTGATGGCGTGGCGGGTACTCCACTGAGAAATTACCATATTTATTTATTGATTTCTTATTGGCCGACATGTTAACAAAATGGAGCAAAGTAATAAAAGAGATTAAATATTTAGTTTATTAAAAGAATACAGAAAAATATATAATACACTGAAAAATAAATACAAAAATATGAAAATGTTTCTGTTATTGAGAAATTAATTCATTTCGAAGCAGTCGTTATTAGTTACTACGTATTAAATAGAAATAAAATTTCAATTATAGTATTAAAATTAAAAACAAAATTGATTTAAATCGTATAAATAACACGTGTCTTAAAACATGCATTATTTGATTTGTGTCGCATAATACCACGACACATGCGCATGTTTCGCGACTTACCGTTATGCATGTGTAGATTCTCGTGATAAGTCTGCTCGCACTCGTATTTGACGACGCCCTGTGGTCGAGCTGGCGCCATTGGCTCTAGGGGGACTGGGGTTTGTTCCTGTGGCAAAAAAAATACTATTTACTAGCATTCTTCGCAGCCTCGTAGTTTCGGCCGCTTAATATCCGATCCCGAGGGAATGTTGGGATAAAATGTAAATTTATTATTATTGAATATGACGTCATCGGCCCGGGTCTCAAGTTAATGCGTACGGGTTATAACTACAGCTAGCAAAATAAAACAGTGTAAAGTTTAAAGTTAGTTTTACCTGGAAACATCTCTTGCCGAACATGTGGTGCTTCTTCTGTGGAGCGTGCGACGTTCTGTCTCTGCCGTACGCGCCGTCGTACGGTCGGAATTTTGAACTGGGGACAAAATTATTACATATTCTTACTAAATTATTGAAATAAAACTTCTATATGAAAGCTTGACTTTGGAGAGTAAGCTGGTGAATGTGAAAAGTGTAATCACTCAAGGCGAACGGAAGTTGAGAGGGAGATATAAGTTTTCTTTCGTATATTACTGTAGGGACAAGAGAGAGGTGCGAGCACATGGAGCTAAAGAAGTTTTACTTCAGTCGTGTGGTCTAAAGCAGTGTTCCGCAAAGGGTGTACCGCGGCACACTGGTGTGCCGTGGTCGTTTATTGGTGTGCCTCGGAAAATTAAACTTTACGTTTATTGATTAATAATAAATATTGTTTCAATGATTAATAAATAAATGTTGGTTAATGTTAGTTAAAAAATGAATTTTCATTTGTGGTGTACCTCCAAAATATTTTCCTATTCCTAGGGGTACCTTGAACACAAAAAGTTTGCGGATCACTGGTCTAAAGCACACTCGTTTTTTAAAGATTTTTAGTATATTCGCGAAATGAAATAAAAAAAGTGTGTGTGTCACCTTCGACGCACGACTGTAGTTTACTCCTTCAGATGGACTGTCTCAATAGGCATAAAAAAGGCTTACTAGTCTAAGAAAAAGATTAATACCATATCAAATGGTAAACAAACTAATCAAATAACGCCATCTATCGGAACCCAATAGGGCGTTATTAGAAAACGTCCTAACGCCATCTTAACCGCCATTTAACAACATAACGAGGTCATTCGTTCAGTAGATTTTACACCTCATATTTATTTCATACCGAGGGCCTTATATGAAAATCGATTCTTAAGTAGTAAACTACAAAAACTTTTGCTCAATTTATTTTGCCGCAAGGTAATACACACATAACGAAAGTAATGAAAATCTGCATCTTTAGTACTGTATTGAGTAATAATTTACTTTAGTACTTTATGGTTTATGTTATAAAATATACTGGACGCTGGACCGACGATCTACTAAGATTGCCGGTGTAGGCTGGATGAGGATTGCGGAAAACCGGGATGTCTGGCGCGAACTTGGGGAGGCCTATGTATGTATATTATGATTATTTGAGTAATTGTTTATGTCATCAATATTTTATCTATTGAGAAGAGTTTGTATATCAGAGTCAGAGGTCATTATTAGTGCTAAGACGTGCCTTTGTACTTTAAGTTAAATCAATTGATCAATTTATATGTTGTTATTTTTTTTAATGTAAATCTGTATGTGCAATCAATTATTGAATAAATAATTAACAATAAGCAAATTAAAAAAAATCGTCATTTTAACATAGGATATATTACTTATAATAATAATAATTTCTCTTTATTGTACACCATAAAGAAGTATTTAAAAAGTGATAAATACAAAGAAAGATGTACAAAGGCGGTCTTATCGCTAAGAGCGATTTCTTCCAGACAACCTTTGGGTATAGGGCAGGGCGGAAAAGAGAAGCGGTAGAGAAGTGTACAAGGAGTTGATAAAGAATTGGCGTAGAGTTTACAATGAAAAATGTAATAAGATGAATGAAATTACATATGTTATCCAGCAACCATAACTTAGTCATAATCTAACTCTAAGCGTACTTGTTGAAATGACCTTTATATTATGTCATCGGAATTATTAAATACTAGCTAGCTGACCCCGCAAACGTTGTTTTGCCATATATTTGTTAACGCACCCGCAACCCCCTCTTGTGGGCGGAATTTCGTAAAATCCGTTCTTAGCTGACCTCTACTCGGCGAAAGGAATATTCCCACCAAATTTCAAGTCTCTACGCCTTATGGTTCCAGAGATATCGTGATAAGTCAATAAATGGGTGGAAATCTCTTTTATATATATATATAATATATATAAAAGAGAAATAATTTAACCTAAAGTCCCCTAGTGTTGGCCAGCAGTGGGACACAGGTTGGTTGGCGGGTGGAGTGAGCTGCCTCACCTGTGAAACTCCTGCGCAGAGTCGCTCCCATCACACCATTCACCGTCAGACAGCGACGGAACTCTTTCTGATCCCATCGATGACACTGCACTGTCAGATGCGGAGTCTCTCTCTGTTATTAAAAAATATATATCATTAATATTGACTAGCCCGTTGGCGCAGTTTGTAGTGGCCCTGCTTTCTGTTCCGCGGGTTGCGGGTTCGATTCCCGCCTTAGTCTGGATGTGATATTTGTATTCAAAGCAACTTCAAGTACATCGACAAGTAATACAACATAAGTAGACGAAAAAACAGTCAAGTAAATACGCACTATTAGATATAACTCTAAAAGTACTTGTCAGATCTCAATTAAATTTAAATGGGACCACATGACATGCAACACCTTTCGATTAAAATAAAATCATCGAAATCGGTCCACCCAGTCAAAAGTTCTGAGGTAATATGCATAAAAAAATACAATCGAATTTAGAACCTCTAAAACTAGTGCACGATGACGAGTTAGCGCAATGGTCACAGCACTGTCTTGTGGCTGTTGCACTGGTGGAGGCGGGTTCGATCCCCGCACATGACATACATTTGTATTGGTCATACAGATGTTTGCCGTGGTCTGGGCGTTTGTGCCTGTGTATTGTGTGTTTCTAGATACGGACCCCGCGAGGTGTTGAGTTTTTGGCGTTTATACACTATTATCATATTAAAAACTTACCATTTGTAATTGGCATGTGGGTGTGGTTGTGTGGGACATGTGCAGCGGACGCGCCGTCCAACATGCGCATGGTGTACATGCCTGGAAAGAAACATAGGTACATGTTTAGCATCAATGAAGTGATTTATGATACTGCTCTCAAGCAGTGTTTTGTTTCTGTGGTAAGGTGGCCAGAACTCCTGGAAATGGTAGGAGTTAGGGTCGGCAAAGCGCTTGCAGTTTTCCGGTATTCTAAGTGTCCATAACCGATGGTAATCGCTTACCGTACGGCGCTTACCGTAAGGCGGAGAACCGTACGTTCGTTTGCCACATTTGTAGAATAAAAAAGTATTTGAATTTAAATTTAATAAATTAAAAAGTAAAATTTATTTATCATATTTAATTAACATTGCTTATCTAGATCAAATTCTGTACTTTATTAAATTTCGTTTTTTCGAAAATTCATTCAATTTTCACAAGAGTATTTACAGTACACTATAATAGGTATATGATAATCAAGCAATACAGACGAAATAAGGCATAACAGTTAGTGCTATTCGATTAGCCCTAATTTACCTTTGCAAAATGCTAAATTTCAAAAAATATGGTTGCATCTTTGAAATAGAAGAAAAGCTGTTTATAATTATCTATACTAATATTATAAAGCTGAAGAGTTTGTTTGTTTGTTTGAACGCGCTAATCTCAGGATCTACTGGTCCGATTTGAAAAATCCTTTCAGTGATAGATGCCCATTTATCGAGGAAGGCTATAGGCTATTTTTCTTTTCAAATTAACGCGCGTAAAACCGCGGCGCACAGCTAGTGTTAGAATATTGGAAATGTAAAATTTGCAAGGTTTGAACCTAAAACATTGTTATGTCATATGTATAAGACCTTTTAAGTTTGTACCCAACAAGAATAGCCAATAAATTGAATAAGATACACGTTTCAAAGGGGCCTTAATGATCCGTAAAAATCAACTATCAGTAAATTTTAAAGCAGTTATAAATGATATCTCATTTTTCAGAACGTTATCATATCTCTGTTGTCATAAAATTTGTGTAATTCATATTTTGATAAGCTCTTGTATGACTTGAGAAAATTTGTTTTGAGTGCCTTAAAGTCTATATAATAATTATAATATATACTAGCTGCTGCCCGCGACGTCGTCTGCGCGCGTTCACTGCTCGTTCCCCGTAGGTGATAGCGTGATAATATGTAGCCTATATTGACCAGACTTGTTAATAATATTCGTGCCAAATTTGAAGTAAATCCATGCAGTACTTTTTGAGTTTATCACGGACATACATTGACTTTCCTATCATTTTATTATACAATTATTATATTATGTATAGATGTATAGATAGTGATCGCCCAGTGGTAGTAATTCGACCATAAAAATAATTTAAATTATGTTTGAACATTAGACAATGATTATAATATGACGTTTTTTTGTTGTTTTAAATTATTTTTATGCGAAATTTAAAAAAAAAATTAGCATTCAGCACTCCTTCTCTATATCTATACTAATATATAAAGCTGAAGAGTTTGTTTGTTTGGTTGTTTGTTTGTTTGTTTGTTTGTTTGTTTGAACGCGGTAATCTCTGGAACGACTGGGCCGATTTGAAAAATTCTTTCAGTGTTAGATAGCCCATTTATCGAGGAAGGCTATAGGCTATGTGTCATCACGCTAAGACCAATAGGAGCGGAGTCCACGCCGACGAAGTCGTGCGCAGAAGCTAGTAAACTATAAGTGTGCAAAATTTCATACTTCTCCGTCCGCGCAATTTTCGTAAAAAGGAGTACAAAGTTTTTGCTCAGATTTTCGCATTGGTCACAACTCAACAAACACGTGTTCGCAGACACATACAATATCATCTTACTTATCACAGTTGATTGGTATATAGGTACCTATATACATAAACCATCGTCATTACATATGTTAGGGATATAAATATGAAAGATAAAAAGCAAGAAAGAGATTTGACATTGACAGATAAAGAGAAAAACTGGTTTGAGGCTTGAATACATTACCTACAACTAGCGACCCGCCCCAGCTTCGCACGGTTGCAAAAACTATCAGTGTTCCTCTACTATATTATACATGTATTATAAATTATAAATCTTCCTCTGAATCCACTCTATTTACTAACGAAAACCGCATCAAAATCTGTTGCGTAGTTTTAAAGATCTAAGCGTACAGACAGCGGGAAGCGACTTTGTTTTATACTATGTAATGATTATACTATCAAGTAATTCGCATTATTACACGCTTTCATTAGCTTCAGCTGTATGTTTGTTAATATGTTTGTATGTTTGTAACCGACTCCTTTGGTCTTCATTTTGACCCACTCTAACGTTCAAATTTCATTTAAACTTGGTAGACTTATCGAGGACCGATGACAATACACTAATTTGATAAAATTATTCAATTATCCTAACGGCTTGGCACAATAATCAAGGCTTTTCTCGCTATCCTTTGGACTTTTCTAACGTTCAGATTCTCTACTTTTTAGTTTGGTTTATTTATAATAGCGTGTTTTTTAGTTGTTTTCTTTTACATACGATACATACACATAATACACGTAACACACTTAACACTTGGGTATTTTCGTTTCATACTTTGGTGAGATTTTCTCTTGACAACGTTTATCATACAATTGATAAGACTTTATGATAGATGATATAATATGTGCTTGGCCACAAGTCATGATGACTTTTAACATGTCTCAATTAATCTGTATATTATGTATCTGATGACTTTGTTCTTTTCAAATAATATCGAGGCCGTCTGTAATATCGAGGCCGATGTCTAAAAAAAAAAATTGCGACAATAAAATACTCGGAATTTAGTTTTAGGCTATGATCTAATTGAATTACAGGAAAAAAAGGTAATTTTAACAAATAGGTATTGCATTTCTTTGCGTATACACTTCAGCCTGAAATATCCCACTGCTGGGACTAGGCATCTTTCATGTAGGAGAAGGATCAGAACATAATCCGCCACGCTGCTCCGATGCGGGTTGGCGGATATATTCCCTACTATGAGTAACGATCGCTATCAGGTGTACATGATAACAACCGAAACCAACGGCTTAATGTGCTCTCCGAGGCACGGTGGGGAGACCCACAAGGACTGCAAAAACAATTCATTCTTCATTTTAAAACATTCTTTGATAAACATAATTTCATATAAATAAATTATGACAAAGGATTATATTTAACCAACGATTTCACTTGCTCTTTTTACTACACTATCCTAAGTTACGCTGACACGTATAATCGCCTACAATCATCCGTACCAAAGAGGGTTTCCCAAGGAGGGTTGATGTCAGGCAGACGGCCGGTCGTAAAAAAATAACATGCCAAATCACTTACAACATGAGTCTGAGGAAGAGGAGAACATGTTGTGCCGACCCTATATAAATAGGATAAGGGCAGGGAGATGATGATGAATCAAAATAGCCTATATAACATGACGACCTAGCTGTTATCACACATGACAACCAAACGTGTCAGTAATAATATTTATTTTTTATTTTTATATTTTAATGAAAACAAAGTTTTAAATATAGTTCTTAAAATATTCCCAAATCATTATGATATATACAAAAATATCTTAAGCTATCGTTATATGTGACCCCGATATCTATATATACGAGAAAATTGGGAAAAAGAACTTATTGAAATTTGTATATATAAAAATCAATTGCTGTTCGTTAGTCTCGCTAAAACTCGAGAACGGCTTGACCGATTTAGCTAATTTTGATCTTGAAATGTTTTTTGAAGTTCAGGGAAAGTTTAAACGGCGAGAAACATAAATAATATGTTAATGAAACATAAATACATGTTTTAATTTTCCAATACAAAATGTTCCTAGCGGGGAAATTAAATGTCTTTTGTCAAAAACGTTGTCAACTGGTTGTCAAATATTTATAGTTGCGTTCAGAAAGTGTTTTAAAATAATTAACGCCCAACGAAGTGGGCACGGGTCGGCTAGTCTAATATAAATAATTCTCGTGTCACGGTGTTTGTTGCACAACTCCTCCGAAACGGCTGGACAGATTTTTATGAAATTTTGTGTGCATATCGGGTAGGTCTGAGAATCGACCAACACCTATTTTTCCTACCCCTAATTTACAAGTGGGGGGGGGGGAATTAAAGGGGTTAATGATATATATAAAATGAATGTTGCTAAGCGCATAACTCGAGAACGGCTCGACCGATTCGGCTATTTTTTTGTATGTTCCTTAAATCCCACGGAAGGTTTTTATACTTAAAAAAAAAAAAAAACATAACAGACAGAACGAAGTCTGTCCCGGCAACTAGTTATTTAATAAAATTAAAGGCCACTCACCCCCTGTACAGCTATTAGACTATATTTATGTAAAATACGCAAAGTCAGGATGAAGCGTTAGCTAGACGTAGACTTTATCAGCAGTGATAAGGAACTGCCAGTCACCGTGCGTCTCATTTTACTTACGTCGCGTTTATTTGGTATTTACCTACTACAAAGATAAGGTACATGTGTTTGTCATTACATGTAGAAATGTTACAATTTTGCGATAGTGGTGGTAGTTGGTGACGAATTCATTTCAGATAGAAATTTCGATGATATCTCCATAGAAACAGTTACCCCATCATACATCACCACCATCCTATGGGATCACGACTCCTATGGGACTAATAATGGGATAAAGACAACCTATGTCATTCTCTGACACCTAAATTACTACTAAGCATCATTAAGAGAATCTCTATATCTCTCGCCGCGTTGGCGCAACGGTCACATCACTGGTTTGTGGCTGTTGCGCAGGCGGTTGCGGGTTCGATCCCCGCACATGGCAAACATTTGTATTGGCAATACAGCTGTTTGCCGTGGTCTGGGTGTTTGTGCAGTCCTTGTGGGTCTCCCCATCGTGCTTCGGAGAGCACGTTAAGCCGTCGGTCCCGGTTGTTATCATGCACACCTGATAGCGATCGTTACTCATAGTAGAGAACTAGAGAGTATATCCGCCAACCCCCATTGGAGCAGCGTGGTGGATTAAGCTCCGATCCTTCCCCTATATGGGGAAAGAGGCCTTTGCCCAGCATTGAGATATTACAGGCTGAAGCTTAACTGAGGTAGGGCACAGCAGATTTCCTGTTCAAAATATGGAGCAGCCCGTCTGGGGGTATTACCTTGACCTTACAGAAGATCACAGCTAAATAATACTGAGCTCCTAATAATAAGAGCTCCTAGGGGGATTGCGAATAGGGTCGGCAACTTCTGTCACAGACCTGACGTCTATAAGCTACGGTAATCGCTTACCATCAGGTGAGCTGTAACGCTTGTTTGCCGACCTAGTTATAAAAAAAATTGAAAGGGAGGAGGGAGTTTGGTGTAATGTCAAGGGGGTGATACGAAAATGGTTTGGGAAACACAGGCCTTATAAGTAATAAGCTTTCACATTTAATCTAGAATTCAAGAAAGACATGTTTATTTGTTTGAAATGTTGTTAAACTATTGAAGTGATTTTGATTATTCTTTAACCGTTAAAAAATTCAATATCCAGAAATGTCATCCCCAATATCAAGCTCATAGTAACATGACAGTTGTCAAAAATATTAAAAAAGTTGTAAGTATTATAGAAGTGAATCTTCTTTAGGCGCATGAGAGGTAAAATTTGAGCGACCGGTAACGCGGCAGCGTCATGGCGTTCAGTAATTGAATCATTGAATGGGTGACCGCCTGGGAACACCGCGTGAGGTTAATGTATGGTGGCCTTATACTAACAAGAAATAATTTTGCCAGCGCGATTTAATCTACTACTAGCGCCACTAGTCATAGACGTGGTAAAGACAGTGGATCGTCCTGGCAGACCCGAGGGCCTGACCGGGTACGGGCCTTGAGGTTACCCTCTTTACCCGGGCTTTCATCACCGGGGCATTTGCCACCGGGGTCAAATTATTTTGGCCCGTTATAATGGACCAGGGCCTGTAGCCTTTGGGGTCGTCGGTCAAGTGGAAGTCCTAAAACAAAAATAAGAATAAGAATCGTCAGGTCGTTCCCTATCGGGTGGTCTCACTTATCGGGTGGTCTCTCTAATTCTAATTGTCCTCCCCCACGTCGTCCAGATCGTCGCCACCGCTGTCCGCGCTGGGTCGGCTCGGTGGTGCTTGCAGGAGCTCGCGAGGTAGAGGACGCCCTTCCGGCGGTCTCGCATGAAGCGGGGCAATCCCGTGGAGGTGTACGCACGCGCCTTTGTCCGCTCGAGCGAACATAGCGCGCGCGAGGCGACGCACATACTCCTCCACGGTGGGCGTCCTGGTGTCTCGATGAAGCACGTCGTTTCTGACATACCACGGAGCTCCTGTAATCAAGCGCAGGCAACGGTTCTGCTGGACTTGCAATCTTCTGGCCTGGGTCGCCGAGCAGAGCGCGTACCAGGCCGGGGCCGCATACGTCAGGCGCGAGCGGACGTAGGCACCGTAGACCATCAATTTGGTTCTGAGGGGCAGTCTGGATGTGAAGACGGAGTGGAGCTTCGACCGGGCCGCCGCTGCGTGGTTCACCGCACGGTTCACCGTGGGAACCATGCGCAGCCTCCGGTCGATGTGGCACCCCAGATACCTCACTGAGGTCTTCCACTCTACGTCCTGACCTCGGAGTTTGAGCTGGCGCAGCGGCCTGGAGCCGCCGGTAAGTAGAGCGGCCGTCTTCCCAACGTTGACGGCCATCCTCCACCTGTCCAGCCACTCCGGGAGCAAGTCCAGCAGACGCTGCATCCTGTTCGTGGCGACGATCTGGTGATACGACGATGCAAAGAACGCGCTGTCGTCCGCATACAGGGCCAACAGCACGTCCTCCTCCCCCTCACGCAAATGATTGCGGAGGGTGGGGATGTCGTCCGTGTACGCCGCGTAAAGTCGCGGCGACAGACAGCTGCCCTGGGGCACTCCAGCTCGGATTGGGCGTGGCTGGGAATCCACACCGTCCACCGAGACGAAGAAGCTACGGCCCTCCAGGAACGACGCTACCACTCGCACATACGCGGGCGGTGTTGTCGTGGCCACCAGCTTGGCGGTCGAAGGCCTTCTCCATGTCGAGAAAGACCCCGACCGTGCAGTGCCGGTTGTTAAGCTCACTGGCCAAGTGGCTAAGGACTCTCGCCAGCTGGAGCGACGTCGAGTGGCTGCTGCGGAAGCCAAACTGCTCCTCGCGCATGGGCAGATGAGGCGCGAGTCTCCGCAGCAGCAGTCGCTCAAACAGCTTGGCGATGTGCGAGAGTAGCGTGATGGGCCGATAGCTTCCCGGGAGTCGACGGTCCTTCCCCGGCTTGGGTAGGACGATGATCCTCCCGGTCTTCCACACCTCGGCATCCAATAGGCAGCTGCATCAACGCCGCAGTTGGTATACCGTCGGGCCCTGGGGCCTTCCGCTTAGGCTGGCGGGCAACCGCTTTCCTGAGCTCAGACAGGGAGATGAGGTAAAGACGTGGTAAACCTCGAATAAAAAACTTAAACAAAAAAAAAAAACTTAAATAATTGTAAGTTCCAACGTTAATGATTAGTTGGTTTTGTTTAATTAGTTTGCCAAAGAAGTTTCACTTCTGTCATGTGTAGGTACTTTGTAGGTACGCACGCAATTTTTTTTAATCATTGAATGAACTCACCATCGTATAATTTGTAGTAGGGATGAAAATACTCCACGTCCCGTCTGAATACGGGTTTAAAAAATGTCGGTACAGGGAAAAAAGTCGTATAGGGATAACGTATCAACATTATATCCATCTTTATATATTTCTTATATCTGATTAATCGTAAAACTTATACGGGATTTCCTTTATCTATATCTCTTTATACTTTTTTATTACTTTTTATTTTCGACCTCTCATTTATTATCTGTGCTATTTATAATCTGCGACCTTTGACAGTTCGCGTTCGGAAATTTTCTCTGACGTTTACGCAAACAGTCGTAATAGCGGCGCAAATAAATTTAATCCTTCGCTTAATGCCATAACAAACAGTGTATGTTTGTTTGCACCGCGATATACACAGAAATAGAATTGTTTTTCATATCGGAACGAAGTTTTCTCGAAACTTGAACGACCATAGACAAAAGTTATATCGTTTTAGCACAAAAACCGGAACTTTCGTTAGTGAATCGCAGGATATCCGTGGCCTTCGTAGAGCACAGCAAAAAGCACATAGACACTGGGAGCATTCGTTATTATGCACCTTTCTACTCTTCTTTGTGTCTTTCAGAAAGTATGTCATAAGTAGGCCTTTGTAATCACTCGAGCGAGAAATTTGAGAAAAAAAGTTTATTTTTAGGCACGAAAAGTTTACACTTGCAACAGTTTTAAATTAGAAAAAGCAAAATGTCAAGCACTAGTGTTTATGAAAAAAAAAAACGCAAAAACAAACAAAGAGTTCTTTGTAACGCCCAATTCGATACGTAATCACTTGACGATGTTCTTCTTCACGAACAATCTGTAGACGTACGAAAAAATTCCCATCTTGATAATACTGATAATGATAATAAAAAAGAAAAAAAAAAAGAAATTGCAAATCTACACTTCTACAACGTGAAATAAAACCTTGTATATAAAAATTAAAAAAATTAAAACAGCACTGGCCACAATAAAAAAAATTTGCACAAATGACAGCTCCTTTACGCGCGAACGCAGCAAATGTCACAAGATAACGGGAGAAAAATATCTCAGTGGAAAACAAACAGAACTATCTTTTATCTATTATTTGTACAGAAACAATAGAGATAAAACTTTTAAATTAATGTTACGTGAATTAATAATGAAAAACAACCGAACTGTGGCATCCATATTGGATATAACACTATGACTAACTGAATTTTTTTCGTGTGGCATCATATTGGTCATTTTGCGATAAAATAGATAAGGCTGATTATTCATACAATAAATTATAAAATGAACGAATCATTCATTGTTGCTATCGACAGATAAACAATATAGCAATATTGTTACGTCATAGATTGCTACCAACATTCAGAAACAATATAATTAATATTACAAGCCATACTAATAATATGAAAAGGACCGATTTGATTTTATGTTTGTTTGTAATGGATTAAATCAAAAATCTATTGAACCGATTTTAAAAATTCTTTAACCAGTAGAGTGTGAGTCATTTGAGTGACATAGGCTATATTTAACGGGACAAAATTGCTAGCTTTTAAACCATTTTAAAAATACGTTAGCACGAAAAGATGGTAATTTTTCATTTTGGTAAAAAATGGTTTTCGTATATTTTTAATGTTACAAACTCAACGATATATATGGGATAGTGGGATAAAATCTCAGAAATAATAGATATATAGATTATAGAAACATTGGTAGCTCCGTAAAATCGGTACACACAGCAAAAAGTTATGCGGTATATGCGGGATGGTTGCGGATGATGGTAGCTTATAGACGTCCGCAACACCAGAAGTATCGCAAGCGCGTTGCCGACCCTATCCCCAATCACCCCCAGGAGCTCTGGTCACCTTACTCACCAACAGGAACACAATACTGCTTGAAAACAGTATTATTTAGCTGTGGTCTTCTGTAAGGTCGAGGTACTACCCCAGTCGGGCTGCTCCGTATTTCGAGCAGGTAATTTCCTGCTGTGCCCTACCAGCTTCCCTAAGCCTGCTATTATATTAGGCTATATTTAAATATATAATGACTTACCTTCATTCATAGCCATATCCATCAGTTGTAAATCTTCGTCGTTAAGAATAGACTGGAGGAAGCCGTCTTGATTGGGAGTTGGCATCTCCGATGTGGAGTTCTGTGAAAATGAAAAAAAAATATATTGTTGAACGTAATGTTCTATTTTTGAATTTCGCGCCTATTTGTGCAGTTATTTGTTCTAATATAATCATACTCTTTGGTCTCTCTCTATTCCGTTACACCAAGCGACTGGCATTTTATTACTGTTAATTTTAAAGTGAAACTTTTAGTACATCGTCTCAAACTTTTTCGTGTGTGTTTTGCATGTCGCGCGATGGTCGGCCATCTCTTATCATTACTAGAACTAAGACACTAATGACAACTGCATACAACTGATGTAAGTTACCTATTAAAACATAGATGGCGTGCAAAGAATATTTATAGGAGGTTCCTATTTCATTTCAGTTCCTTGAAGAAAATTTCACTTTTACCGTGGTTTCATAAAACCACACAGGTTTTTTTTTGAAGTTATACTTCTTTTGGCACCTTAGAGAAAAATGATGAGAGTAAATTTTTACAATGCGCGTGTGGATACGAAGTAGTTCAAGCATGCATGAAAAGATGCCGCTAGTTTTGCAGACAAGAAAGTAGTCTCTATCATTTCTAAGAGATGGCGTTTTTGACTAAAACAAGAAAGTAGTCTTTATCATTTCTAAGAGATGGCGTTGTGGACTTATTGTCTAATTATTAAATGGCAAGTTGTTTTGGAAGTATTTTAATAATCTAGCTTGAAGTATAACTTCTTACGTGCGTACATAAGTACACACACACTTTTTTTTTTTTTGAGAACGTAAACGCCTACCTGGTAGTAGAGGGGGTCGTGCTGCTGGTGATGCGCTGACTCCACCTTGTACGCCCCTTCAAGGGGCGCCGCCGCTCCTACAGGAATAAAATTAATGTAATTCTATAGTATTCAACTATATTGTAAATACGAGAAGGAATAACAAAATTGTAACTCCAAGTTTCCGACTGCGCGAAGTAAACGTCTCCTTTCTGGGTTATAGTGTTCGCATGTATAATAAAATGAATAAACAATTTTGGAATTGTCTCAACATTAAAGTTTTTATTAAAAAGAAATTAATAGATAAAGCGTATTATTCGGTGCAGGATTACATCGACACCTGATATGTAAAACATTGTATCTCATTTTATTAAGTTTTCTGGAGAGCGTTTTACAATTTTGTCGCATTTAAAAAGTGGCCAAGTGTTATGAAGTAAATTGTTCTACTCCTATTTTTTGCGTTCTGTATTATGAACTAGACCACGTTGTGATACATCAAGTTGTTCAAGTTACAATGACAAGTTACAATACAAATACGATTGTTTTAGTTTAAAAACATTAAATTATTTTTCATATAAAAATTGTTCTAGTGGTCGTATAAATACGGTTCCCAGACTGAAAGATACCTTTTGTTCCCCTCAGTATTTTGATGGTATAGTTTATAATCGATGACAGATTTATTTATTTATTAGTTAATTAGTTAAAAAACATTGTTTCATTAGTTACAATGTTCTTCATATCAGGTGTCGACATAGTTGATAAAGATGTGTGGACTTAGTGACGCTATATTTCATGCAAGATATTACTAATTTTGTACTAAAACACAGTTTATATATTGTTTTTAAAAGAGTAACTGCGGAGTTTCTTGCCGATTCTTCTCTGCAGAATGTACATTCCGAATCGGTGGTAGCTTCACTTTTAAAAACTTTAGTCACTTTTAAATTTTTAATTTCTAAAATGACGATTCAAGAGTGCTTTTAAAGCCTATTTGAATTAAGTTCTTTTTGATTTTGAATGACTAGCCTAGCTAGGCTAGCTAGATGGCGCTGTTTGCAGTGACCATGCTATTTGCTCCAAGGGTTGTGCGTTTGATTCTCGAGTCTCGAATATGCATTTAATAATTTATAATTATATGTATTATCTATATCTCCACCAACCTACGCCCACAGTGGAGCAGCGTGGTGGATTAATCTCCGATCTACATAAACATGTATCGAAAAATGTAAAAACTATTGAACGAATGACCTCGTTCGTTTTTTTGCCTTTCAATTTTCTGGCGTGAATATTATGTTGCTCCAACGCCATCTATCAGAAATTAAGAAGACGTTGTCGATAGACTAATAATAGTTTTCTAATAACGGCATCGATCAATCGATAGATGGCGATATTTAATGTTTTTTTTACCATATTGATATGGTATTAAACTTTTTCTTATTTACTGAATATTTTGTTTAATAACAATAAAATATAGCCTATGTCACTCCTGAATAGTGTAGCTTTCTGTTAGTGAAAGAATTTTCATGATCGGATCAGTATTTGCGAAGATTACCCCCTACAAACAAACAAAGTTATAAACTTTACCTCTTTATAATATTAGTATAGATTACTGCCCGCGTCTTTGCTCGATTAATTTTAATTTCAAAATTCAATCAAAGCTCTCACCATACGCGTCATGCTTCTCCGGAACTGGTGGTGGTACGTGGTAGTTCGGAGTGTAGCCTGCGGCGCCATGACTGGAAATAAATTAAACAATTTAGTAATAAATAATTGTGATTACTCGAAAACGAAAAAAAAACCGACTTCAATTACATCGACAAGTAATACAACGTAGGTAGACGAAAAAAATAGTCAAGTAAATACGGATTATTAGAGATAACTCTAAAAGTATAAGATTTTAGGTTAACATGGTTACTTCTATTACGAGAATTATACGAAAACGGGATATTTACCATGTTTATCACGAGACTCTCGTGAACAAGACATTCGCAGTTAATGTCGAAATATCGAGCTCCGCAGAAACAAAATATTAAGCATGGTAAATATCCCGTTTTCAAATAATTCTCGTAACTCTAAAAGTAATTTTTAGCTCTCAATTAAAATTATATGGGACCAAATGACACGCACTACCTTTCGATTAAGTATTGGGAGTTTCATAATAAATAATTTAAGCAATTCCCGTAGAATCAATATTTATTAACGTGACAACGTCTAATAAATCGATAAACGCCGGCGGCAAGCACGAAAAAGGATAACTCATTGTAGCGTTACGCTCATTGTACACTTGCGCTGCATCTATCTCTCTTCCACTCGATTGGCCTGTGCGTCCGAGGAGATGTTTTGTTATGACGTTGTCACGTTAAACTATCATCCGTAAACCAACTTTACAGACAACCATTTTTTGGAGTTTACTCCTTAAGAATCGATTTTCATATAAGGCCCCCGGTATGAAAAAAATATGAGGAGTAAAATCTACTGAAAGAATGATCTCGTTATGTTTTTTTGCCTTTCACTTTTCAGGCGTGAATATTAAGTTGCTCCAACGCCATCTATCAGAAACTGTGAAAACGTCGTCGATAGACGACGACGTTTTCTAATAACGGCATCGATCAATCGATAGATGACGTTATTTGATTAATTTATTTACCACTTGATATGGTATTTTTTTAATGTTACTAAGTCGACAAACAAGCGTACGGCTCACCTGATGGCAAGTGACTACCGTAGCCTATAGACGCCTGCAACACCAGAAGCGTCGCAAGCGCGTTGCCGACCCTATTCCCAATCCCCCCAGGAGCTCTGGTCACCTTACTCACCAACAGGAACACAATACTGCTTGAAAACAGGATTATTTATCTGTGGTCTTCTGTAAGGTCGAGGTACTACCCCAGTCGGGCTGCTCCATATTTTGAGCAGGAAATTTCCTGCTGTGCCCTACCTCAGTTAAAATTATTATCTTTTTCGTCTATTCTTTTTTTTTAGTATAAATCTTTTTCTTAGACTAGTAAGCCTTTTTTGTGCCTATTTAGACAGTCGATCTGAAGGAGTAAACTACAGTCGTGCGTCGGAGCTGACACACACACATTTTTTTATAAAGAACTACAACGTGTTCAGCTCACCTGATGTTGTGCGGGTGGTGCGGCGCGTGCGCGTGCTGGTGGTAGTGCTGGTACTGCTCGGGCGGCGGCGGGATGGTCAGCAGCGACGCCAGGTCCTGCCAGCGCTGTTCGACAGACATAGAACGTGTTCAGCTCACCTGATGTTGTGCGGGTGGTGCGGCGCGTGCGCGTGCTGGTGGTAGTGCTGGTACTGCTCGGGCGGCGGCGGGATGGTCAGCAGCGACGCCAGGTCCTGCCAGCGCTGTTCGACAGACATAGAACGTGTTCAGCTCACCTGATGTTGTGCGGGTGGTGCGGCGCGTGCGCGTGCTGGTGGTAGTGCTGGTACTGCTCGGGCGGCGGCGGGATGGTCAGCAGCGACGCCAGGTCCTGCCAGCGCTGTTCGACAGACATAGAACGTGTTCAGCTCACCTGATGTTGTGCGGGTGGTGCGGCGCGTGCGCGTGCTGGTGGTAGTGCTGGTACTGCTCGGGCGGCGGCGGGATGGTCAGCAGCGACGCCAGGTCCTGCCAGCGCTGTTCGACAGACATAGAACGTGTTCAGCTCACCTGATGTTGTGCGGGTGGTGCGGCGCGTGCGCGTGCTGGTGGTAGTGCTGGTACTGCTCGGGCGGCGGCGGGATGGTCAGCAGCGACGCCAGGTCCTGCCAGCGCTGTTCGACAGACATAGAACGTGTTCAGCTCACCTGATGTTGTGCGGGTGGTGCGGCGCGTGCGCGTGCTGGTGGTAGTGCTGGTACTGCTCGGGCGGCGGCGGGATGGTCAGCAGCGACGCCAGGTCCTGCCAGCGCTGTTCGACAGACATAGAACGTGTTCAGCTCACCTGATGTTGTGCGGGTGGTGCGGCGCGTGCGCGTGCTGGTGGTAGTGCTGGTACTGCTCGGGCGGCGGCGGGATGGTCAGCAGCGACGCCAGGTCCTGCCAGCGCTGTTCGACAGACATAGAACGTGTTCAGCTCACCTGATGTTGTGCGGGTGGTGCGGCGCGTGCGCGTGCTGGTGGTAGTGCTGGTACTGCTCGGGCGGCGGCGGGATGGTCAGCAGCGACGCCAGGTCCTGCCAGCGCTGTTCGACAGACATAGAACGTGTTCAGCTCACCTGATGTTGTGCGGGTGGTGCGGCGCGTGCGCGTGCTGGTGGTAGTGCTGGTACTGCTCGGGCGGCGGCGGGATGGTCAGCAGCGACGCCAGGTCCTGCCAGCGCTGTTCGACAGACATAGAACGTGTTCAGCTCACCTGATGTTGTGCGGGTGGTGCGGCGCGTGCGCGTGCTGGTGGTAGTGCTGGTACTGCTCGGGCGGCGGCGGGATGGTCAGCAGCGACGCCAGGTCCTGCCAGCGCTGTTCGACAGACATAGAACGTGTTCAGCTCACCTGATGTTGTGCGGGTGGTGCGGCGCGTGCGCGTGCTGGTGGTAGTGCTGGTACTGCTCGGGCGGCGGCGGGATGGTCAGCAGCGACGCCAGGTCCTGCCAGCGCTGTTCGACAGACATAGAACGTGTTCAGCTCACCTGATGTTGTGCGGGTGGTGCGGCGCGTGCGCGTGCTGGTGGTAGTGCTGGTACTGCTCGGGCGGCGGCGGGATGGTCAGCAGCGACGCCAGGTCCTGCCAGCGCTGTTCGACAGACATAGAACGTGTTCAGCTCACCTGATGTTGTGCGGGTGGTGCGGCGCGTGCGCGTGCTGGTGGTAGTGCTGGTACTGCTCGGGCGGCGGCGGGATGGTCAGCAGCGACGCCAGGTCCTGCCAGCGCTGTTCGACAGACATAGAACGTGTTCAGCTCACCTGATGTTGTGCGGGTGGTGCGGCGCGTGCGCGTGCTGGTGGTAGTGCTGGTACTGCTCGGGCGGCGGCGGGATGGTCAGCAGCGACGCCAGGTCCTGCCAGCGCTGTTCGACAGACATAGAACGTGTTCAGCTCACCTGATGTTGTGCGGGTGGTGCGGCGCGTGCGCGTGCTGGTGGTAGTGCTGGTACTGCTCGGGCGGCGGCGGGATGGTCAGCAGCGACGCCAGGTCCTGCCAGCGCTGTTCGACAGACATAGAACGTGTTCAGCTCACCTGATGTTGTGCGGGTGGTGCGGCGCGTGCGCGTGCTGGTGGTAGTGCTGGTACTGCTCGGGCGGCGGCGGGATGGTCAGCAGCGACGCCAGGTCCTGCCAGCGCTGTTCGACAGACATAGAACGTGTTCAGCTCACCTGATGTTGTGCGGGTGGTGCGGCGCGTGCGCGTGCTGGTGGTAGTGCTGGTACTGCTCGGGCGGCGGCGGGATGGTCAGCAGCGACGCCAGGTCCTGCCAGCGCTGTTCGACAGACATAGAACGTGTTCAGCTCACCTGATGTTGTGCGGGTGGTGCGGCGCGTGCGAGTGCTGGTGGTAGTGCTGGTACTGCTCGGGCGGCGGCGGGATGGTCAGCAGCGACGCCAGGTCCTGCCAGCGCTGTTCGACAGACATAGAACGTGTTCAGCTCACCTGATGTTGTGCGGGTGGTGCGGCGCGTGCGCGTGCTGGTGGTAGTGCTGGTACTGCTCGGGCGGCGGCGGGATGGTCAGCAGCGACGCCAGGTCCTGCCAGCGCTGTTCGACAGACATAGAACGTGTTCAGCTCACCTGATGTTGTGCGGGTGGTGCGGCGCGTGCGCGTGCTGGTGGTAGTGCTGGTACTGCTCGGGCGGCGGCGGGATGGTCAGCAGCGACGCCAGGTCCTGCCAGCGCTGTTCGACAGACATAGAACGTGTTCAGCTCACCTGATGTTGTGCGGGTGGTGCGGCGCGTGCGCGTGCTGGTGGTAGTGCTGGTACTGCTCGGGCGGCGGCGGGATGGTCAGCAGCGACGCCAGGTCCTGCCAGCGCTGTTCGACAGACATAGAACGTGTTCAGCTCACCTGATGTTGTGCGGGTGGTGCGGCGCGTGCGCGTGCTGGTGGTAGTGCTGGTACTGCTCGGGCGGCGGCGGGATGGTCAGCAGCGACGCCAGGTCCTGCCAGCGCTGTTCGACAGACATAGAACGTGTTCAGCTCACCTGATGTTGTGCGGGTGGTGCGGCGCGTGCGCGTGCTGGTGGTAGTGCTGGTACTGCTCGGGCGGCGGCGGGATGGTCAGCAGCGACGCCAGGTCCTGCCAGCGCTGTTCGACAGACATAGAACGTGTTCAGCTCACCTGATGTTGTGCGGGTGGTGCGGCGCGTGCGCGTGCTGGTGGTAGTGCTGGTACTGCTCGGGCGGCGGCGGGATGGTCAGCAGCGACGCCAGGTCCTGCCAGCGCTGTTCGACAGACATAGAACGCATCAGCGACTGCAACAATTGGCTCTCAATTAACTGAACCGAACTCTTTGACTATCACTACATATTATAAAACAAAGTCGCTTCCCGCTGTCTGTCTGTCTGTATGTATGCTTAAATTTTTAAAACTACGCAACGGATTTTGATGCGGTTTTTTTTAGTAGATAGATTGATTCAAAAGGAAGGTTTTTATGTATAATACGTGCATATTATAGTAGAGGAACACTGGTAATTTTAGAGGTTTCTAACGTATCTTTTATTGTAGATAGTATTTAGTTTCAGCATTGCAACCGTGCGAAGCTGGGGCGGGTCGCTAGTTCAATAAATAAATCACTACCTAGTATAAAACAAAGTCGGTTCCCGCTGTCTGTATCCTTATATCTTTAATACTATGACTCATGACTTTTTTTGTGTATATGCAGTAAGTCTAAGAATATCATATATAAATAAATACCTATAACACACACAGTCGTATGTTCTTAAGGTAAGCGACTTAATGCTTGTGTGACATATTGAACATGCGTCATATAAATAACACTTATCTCTATTTATATAAAAATGAATCGCTGAATGTGTTGCTAAGCGCAAATCTCGAGAGTGGCTGAACCGATTTCACTAATTCTTTTTTTATAATATTTCTTGAAGTATAAGGATGGTTATAACGGAGAGAAAAATTTAAAAAATCCGTTAAAAAGTATAAAAACAACACTTTTCTATATTCCCATACAAAAGATTCGTAATAATACTTAAAAATCAATTTGAACTTTAATACCATACCATAAAGTTTAAGAGTTAGTGGAGGAGTTCCGGAATGGATAAGTATTAAAAAAAAAAAAATTAAAGAATCGACTGTGAGGCGGTACGAAGTTCGCCGGGTCGGCTAGTTATGTATAAATATATAAGAGACCGATAGCCGAGACAGCCCGACTGGGGTAGTACCTCAACCTATCAGAAGACCACAGCTAAATAACACTGCTTTCAAGCAGTGTTGTGTTCCTGTTGGTGAGTAAGGTGACCAGATCTCCTGAGGGGATTGGGGATAGGGTCGGCAATGCGCTTGTGATACTTCTAGTGTTGCAGGCGTCTATAGGCTACGGTAATCGCTTACCGTCAAGTGAGCCGTACGCTTGTTTGCCGACCTAGTTGTATAAAAAAAACCTCTGTTTGGTTTTATGAAACCACGGTAAAAGTGAAACTTTTGCACGCCATCTATGTTTTAATAGGTAACTTACATCAGCTGTATGTTGTCATTAGTGTCTTAGTTCTAGGAAATGATAAGAGATGGCCGACCGTCATGCGACATGCAATACGCACACGAAAACGTTTGAGACGATGAAATAAAAGTTTCTACTTTAAAAAGAACAAAAAAATTTTCATTATCGGTAAACGCTCTTAAGGAGTACACCAATAGCACATAGAAGCTGACAACTTTTATAACAAGGCAGGCGACACCACAGTCATCAACTAGTATGCAACGGGTTCCAATCTGTTTTTACTCCCATTATAAATCATTTACTTCCACAACTGTTTAATAAAAGTGAAGACGGCGTTCGGACAATATTTGTTCAAGAACGATCAACGGTAAAAAATAAGAGCTTCGAGAAAAAATATCGAACGTGTGAGAGAAAACACCGTTTTAGGAAATCGCTGTTGAAGTTTAATTTGCAAAAAAAATAATATTGTATTTTCTTAATTATCACTTTTAGATTATACTCTGTATACATAATAATTCTCGTGTCACAATGTTAGTTACAATACTCCTCCGAAGCGGCCGGACGGATTTTTATGAAATTTTGTGTGCGTATCGGGTAGGTCTAAGAATCGGCCTTCGGGCAACATCTGTTTTTCATACCCCTACGTTATAAGGGAGGGGGGATTAAGGGGTTAATAACATATATGGTAAAACAACGTTTGCGGGGTCAGCTAGTATCAATATATAAAAAAAAAATTAAATGCTAAGCGCAAAACTTGACAACGTCTGGACCGATATGGATAGCTTTTTTAAAGTTGACAGTTCTCAAAACAACGTCGTGAACTAGACATTTCTCTCGGCTTTACTCGTGGTGATGTTGAAGGTAAAGTCTATCAAAATGAAATAACATTTCTCCCGAGTAAGAATCAAATCCACAACCGCCAGCACAATAGCTTACACGATAACCACTAAACCATCGATCAATACAAGTTCCTCAGATTAGATCGAACAAACAAACAAACATACCGACAGTTACAAGATTCACGAAACACTAGAACGGCAAACACTCGAGAATGAACGGTGAAAATTATGTCAACAGGTGCATGTATTTACATGTCTTATTGACATGTGCATGTTGACATAGTGGCACGCGAACGAGAGCGGTAGGCGTGTTTACTTACGCTATGGTTGGCTTTTTTTTTAAATCTCTTTAACATTTTTTGTGTATGGCGTTTCTATGGTTTCTCGATGAGGTGGTCTTATAATATCGCTAATTTGGAAATTATATTCCAAAATTATTCATAAAAAATGCGTCTCACCTCCGACATTAGACTGCACTTTACTCCTTAGGAACAATTTCCAGATTTAAAAATTAATAAAAATAATAATTAAAAATTTTAATTCAAGAAAACCAAGTAATTATGAAAATAAAGAACCTTTTTTTAAAATTTTCAACTTGACTACAGACTGACAATCAACAAATGGTATATAATTATATCTATCTAATATGCGTGTGTGAGTGCTGTAGTGTGTGTAATGCTTTTTTAATTAATTTAATGTATATTTCATGTATAATTTTAAGAAAATAGCGATTACCGTAGCTTATAGACGCGTGCAACACCAGAAGCATTGCAAGCGTGTTGCCGACCTTATCCCCAATCCCCCCCAGGAGCTCTGGTCACCTTACTCACCACAGGAACACAATACTGCTTGAAACAGTATAATACTACAGAGCTCCTGGGAATTGGGGATAGGGTCGGCAACACGCTTGCAATGCTTCTGGTGTTGCAGGTGTCTATAGGCTGCGGTCTTGCCATCGGGTGAGCCGTACGCTTGTTTGCCGACCTAGTTACATTAAAAAAAAAAAAAAAAAAAATTTAGCTGTGGTCTTCTGTAAGGTCGAGGTACTACCCCAGTCGGGCTGCTCCATATTTTGAGCAGGAAATTTCCTGCTGTGCCCTACCTCAGTACAGTTACAGTTAACTCCCAAAAACCGTTTACCACAAATATATGTTTTATTAAACTTTCATATTTTCAAAGCTCTTTAAGACGATTATAAGTGAAATTTTAATGAAAGCACAATATTTACACAACAACGGAAGCGTAACTCTTATATCGATATTTGCTCAAAAAATAATAATATAAGCATGACGTTGATGTTTCTAAAAAAATTCGTCAATCTGTACATACTAGTTGTAAACCGCTTTTTTTCCTAATTTTACTGATTTAAATAAGTCTATGATAGAAAGTACTCCAACTTAAGATGAGCCGCACGTTCAAAGGTTTATGTGCATTCCGGGGTTCAAGTTATTAGGTCATTTTCGTAAAAAAGGGGTACAAAGTTTTTGCTTCCCGTATTAATACATAGATTACTAAACATTTTACATAAATCATACCAAAATTTTTCGACCCAGCGGGATTTGGACCCACGCCTTCTGACGTGCCGTGTCAGCGCTCTGCCAACTGAGCTATGGATCCACATCTAGCTGAGTCGAAATTCTTGATATGATGATTTTGGTTTTTAAGCAAACCTTGGCGCCGTCTATAGCTATAGGTTTGGCGCAGAAGGCGCGGGTTCAAATCCCGCTGGATCGGAAAACGATTTCGATATGATTTAAAATGTTTATAATTTCCTCATGTGTGGGTAACACAAAAATAAATATAAAAAAAAAACGAATAAAACATAGATTCAACTGAAGATGAGCCGTACAATTTATAGGTATATCACATTTACCCTTAATGTAGGATTTTTCAAAATGTGTGAGTATAGGAGTTTTAGATAGGCTACAAGATGTTACGATGATGCTTAAGTATGGTACCATAAAGAAATGGCAGTTATAGAGACTGCCGATAGAAGTGAAAACTTAGAACTTTTTAGTATTAAAATTTGCAATTTCATAATGTTTGAATTAAAACTATCAACATCAATAGATATACTGCTATGAGCATGTCGGTGACGCGAACCCATAAGATTTCCTTTACCAGAAAGTGCCTAACGCGGTTAAAGAAGTATTCACTTTAAAAACAGTCTACTTGATCGTCTGTGACACCAGGACAATAAACCAAAAAAAAAAAAAAATTAAAAAAAGGTCGAGATATGACAAGTATTTTTAAATTATCCCTAATAATACCTACGTATTTAATTGAATATACGTTTTATTTTTGCGAGACATCACACAATTATGTATTTAAGTATATATGTATATGTTACAATATATTGTACATACAGATAAAACACTTCCAATAAAAAATAAAATAAAAAACAAATTAACCCGCAATCGGTTTAGACCATTAAGCTAAACGCATGTTGAGACGCGGTACAATTATTCGCTAACTGCCGCGCCGTAAAGTACTGAGTAAAGATCGACGCACGCTAACATTTTTATATAAGTAATCGTACAAATCTATACTAATATAATAAATCTGAAGAGTTCGTTTGTTTGAACGCAACAACACACACTTGAAATCTAGGGAATTATTGGTTCGAATTGAATTTTTTATTGTGTCAGATAGTCCATTTACCGAGGAAGGCTATAGAGGCTATATAATATTTTAGGACGTTTTTTTACACAAATTGACACGGATGAAACCGCGGGCCACAGCTAGTATTTCACGCTTTTTTGTGCTACATATATTCAAATATAGCAAATATAGCGCTTTTTTTCTTTTTGCACGCCTTCCTGGCGTCACGTGGCAAAGTGTCGTATTAATAAAGACATAATATGTGAGCCAAAATATAATTCTATTTTTAACTTTCTGTCTACAAAAAAATATTTAATTTTAAACCATACTTCTGAATTACTACGTGAAACTACGTACTCGAGGGGGAGGGGGGTCTTAGCAAATAATACGAGTGTTCACCTAGAGAGGGGGAGGGAGTTAAAAAATTGGTCGTCTGTAAAGTTGGTTTACGGACGATAGTTTAACAAAACATCTCTCCGTAGTAATATCCCATTTACTATACTGCATAAATCACCTGCACCATACTCAGAAACTGCTGAACACATTTTTATTGAAGTTTTATTTGGTCAGCTGAAACTTTTACTTGGAGTTTTTTACAATCCATCTATGCATATAAATTATTTCGAAAACTTTGAAACCCTTCTGGAGCAATATGTACCTTTGTTTGATCATACTATTATTATGGGTGATTTTAACACCTGTCTTATCAAAAATGATTCACGTTCTAAACGTCTTAAAAATATTGTAAGTGGTGCTAACCTTAACTTACTTCCAACAAACGCTACACATTTTTTCCCTAATTGCACTCCCTCTTTACTGGATTTGATGTTGGTTTCCTCCTTAAATCACGTTGGGACATATGGACAAATGCCGGCCGAAGGTTTTTCTTACCACGATCTTGTATTTTTGTCTTATAAAATTCGTCCACCTAAAGAGAAACCCACAATAGTTATGCGTCGCAATTTCGGTAATTTCGATAACACAAGGTTCTTGCAAGATCTAGATGAAATTGACTGGAGTTCTATTTACACTGCTGAGACAATAGAAGATAAACTAAGAATATTTAACAACTATCTCTTAGAGTTATTTGATACACATGCTCCTTTAAGACCTGTGAAACTTAAGCATCTCCCAGCTCCTTGGCTTACTCAAGATATAAAAACACTAATGGCTAAACGCAATGCTGCTAAGTTTAAATATAAGATTAAACCTACTGATAGAAATCTATTAAAATACAAAAAACTGCGTAACCTCTGCAGTAGAGTTTGCCGTGATGCACAGCGTGAATTTATACACTCCTCCCTCCAAAACAATAATCCTCGTCAAACGTGGCAGTTTCTAAAGACACTCGGCTTTGGGCGGCAGAAGGGCTGTATCAGTAAACATCTTGACATTGACGCTCTTAACAAAAGTTTTTCTTCTACTTCTAAGATTGATACACAAGTGAAATTATCAACTATAAACTACCTTAGCTCTTTACCAATCCCGGAGTATGCTTCCTTTAAATTTGATCCCATCTCTCCGGTGGAGGTTAAGAAACATATTAATGCAATAAGAACTGAAGCCGTTGGCAGTGATGGTATAAGCAGGAAAATGATTCTTCTAGCCCTCGACTGCATCTTACCTGTGGTTTGCCATATTTTTAACTTCTCTCTTTCTTCTTGTACTTTTCCCAGTGTTTGGCGTAACGCCTTGATCATTCCTATTCCGAAATCTTCTTCTTCGTCTGGCACCAGCTTTCGACCAATTTCTATATTACCTTTTCTATCTAAAGTTCTTGAACGTATTGTCTATTCTCAGCTTAATCTATACTTATGTACTCATAATTTACTTAGTCCTTTTCAATCTGGATTTCGAACTGGACACAGCACAGTCACAGCTCTTATTAAAATTTGTGATGATATCCGATTTGCAATGGACGATAAACAGGTGGCAATTGTAGCACTCCTTGACTTTAGTAATGCCTTCAATAACGTTGACCATGATTTACTTATCGCAATCCTACGGACTCTAAATATCGGTTCATGTGCTTCCAAATGGTTTCAGGCTTACTTACATGATCGACAACAGTGCGTTAGCTTTGGCAATAAACTTTCTGCTTCTTGTACTCTTTCTTGTGGGGTCCCTCAAGGAGGAGTTTTATCACCCGTGCTCTTTTCAATATTCATCAATTCCTTATCCACATTTCTCACTTCAAAGCATCACTTTTACGCTGATGATTTGCAACTATATGTAACTACACCTATTGATGATATTGCTAATGCTATCGCTACTCTAAACATTGAATTAAATAAAATCGTTACTTGGTGTCATTCATACGGTCTACTAATTAATCCAAATAAATCTCAAGTGACTATTGTTGGCAACTCATATCAGCTATCCAAAATTAATTCACTTAACTTGCCTCCCATCTTATTCGATTCTGTCGCTCTTTCACCTCTCCCTGTTGTTAAGGACCTTGGGTTATTAATTGACAATAATCTCACCTGGGCGCCTCAAGTTGCGGAGGTGAGTCGAAAGGTCTTTGCAACAATAAGTTCGCTAAAACGTTGGAAGAACTTTCTTCCCTTTAAAACTAAAGTTGCCTTAGCTAATTCCTTACTGCTGCCATTATTAGATTATGCCGACATTGTTTATATTGATTTATCTGAACAATTGTTAAACAAATTGGAACGATTACAAAACATGTGTATTCGCTTTATATTCGGGTTGCGCAAATTTGACCATATTTCTCAACATCGTCAACAGTTGGGTTGGCTACCAATAAGACAGCGACGAAATATGCATGCTCTTTCTCTATTATTCAATATCCTTTATCACCCATACACACCCCCTTATCTTAAGGAAAGGTTTAAATTTTTAGGACATGACACTGATTTTAACTTGCGTTCCCGTAGCAATAACTTGCTTGTATTGCCCCCTTCTCGCTCTAGTTCTTATAGTAATTCCTTCACCTGTAGAGTGATCAAACTTTGGAATTCTCTGCCCATTAATATCCGTCAAGCAGAGTCTATAAATATTTTTAAAAACCGTTTGTACAAATACTACATATCTCTTACATTGTCTTAAATTTGTGATCTATTAGCATATTGTTTCCAAGTTAATGTTTGTATGTATATATTTTGTATGTATTTATGTATGTATGTGTATATATATATATATTTGTATGTATTGTCTGATGTATGAGTATTATAAAACTATGTTAGTAATTTAAGTTGTCTTTAGTACGTATAAAAACGTGCATTGTTGATTGCACACTACCCGGCACACTTTTACTAAAAGCTTCTTTCATTAAAGGTTGCCTGGAAGAGATCGCTATAAGCGATAAGGCCGCCTTTGCATACTTATTTATTCTGTATCATGTTTCTAAACTGTATCTTTCTTTTGTGTGCAATAAAGTGTTAATAAATAAATAAATAAATAAAACATCTCCTCGGACGCACAGGCCAATCGAGTGGAAGAGAGATGGATGCGGCGCAAGCGTACAATGAGCGTAACGCTACAATGAGTCATCCTTTTTCGTGCATGCAGCCGGCGTTCATAGATTTATTAGACGTTGTCACGTCAAAAATTGTAAAAAACGGGTCATGTAGTATGGGTACGTTCCCTTATAGTGTCGCGTATTCGCTTCTCGCTCGAAGTAGCAAAAGCGGATCCAGGTGGGGGGTGTCATATGGTCATGACACCCCCTCCCTGGGCTGGATCCAGGACCTAGGTGGACCACTAATTAAAATTGTAAAACAAGATTTTTGTCACAATATAGATATTTTTAAGTAAGTACAGTACTTACAGTACAGTACAGAACTGAGGTAGGGCACAGCAGGAAATTTCCTGCTCAAAATATGGAGCAGCCCGACTGGGGAAGTACCTCGACCTTACAGAAGACCACAGCTAAATAATACTGTTTTCAAGCAGTATTGTGTTCCTGTTGGTAAGTAAGGTGACCAGAGCTCCTGGGGGGATTGGGGATAGGGTCGGCAACGCACTTGCGACGCTTCTGGTGTTGCAGGCGTCTATAGGCTACGGTAGTCACTTACCATCAGGTGAGCCGTACGCTTGTTTGTCGACTTAGTAACATAAAAAAAAAAAAAAAAAAAACTTACATACATTAATAAAATACCTACTTTTTACCTGTTTCTATAATTATCAAAAGTAAATTATAACTTCTTGTGGCTTGACCACGACTATGTGACCCCCCCCTGGCGCCTTGACCACGACTGAGACCCCCCCCTGGCGCCGAAGCTGGATCCGCCCTTGCGAAGTAGACGTGTGTTACAGTTCTACACCACGACACCAGAACTTCTATTTGAAACTCACCAAATGATCTCGTTCACTAACATTAAATTTGATAAATTAATTACAAAACTAACACATAAAATTTACAATCAAGATACGTGACTCGTCGAAAATTCGGATTCATCTAATCTGTACACATCAGCTGTCACGATCGAGTCGAGGAAACGATAAACGCGAGTTTGATTCCAAACTAGCGCAGCTTTTTAGGGCTACTGTTGATAACATACCGTACTCAACGAAGGAAAACTTTCTTTTTTTTTTCTTTTTTTATGTTACTAAGTCGACGAACAAGCGTACGGCTCATCTGATGGTATGTGACAACCGTAACTTATAGACGCCTGCAACACCAGAAGCGTTGCAAGCGCGTTGCCGACCCTATCCCCAATCCCCCCTCAGGAGCTCTGGTCACTTTACTCACCAACAGAAACACAACACTGCTTGAAAACAGTATTATTTAGCTGTGGTCTTCTGTAAGGTCGAGGTACTACCCCAGTCGGGCTGCTCTATATTTTGAGCAGGACATTTCCTGCTGTGCCCTACCTCAGTTAAGTCTTCTAGATATTTCCTGCTGTGTCACTGACCTACTGTATACATATACTGCCACTGAGCCACTGAGGTAGGGCACAGCAGAAAATATCCTGCTCAAAATATGGAGCAGCCCGACTGGGGTAGTACCTCGACTTTACAGAAGATCACAGCTAGATAACACTCAAACACTGTTTTTAGGCAGTGTTATTTAGCTTAAGCTCCTGGGGATTGGGGATGTCTATAAGCTACGGTAATCACTTACCATCAGGTTAGCCGTACGCTTGTTTACCGATAGTTACATATAAAAAAAAAAATACTTTGTACATTAATGATTCACAAGGACTTTATATCCACTTTAATAAAGAAATTTTTTGCTTCGATTTTTAACGTCACTTTTTACCGTTATCGTCGCCGATTACCGTCGTATTTACATCGAAATAATCCCATCATACGCGTGCCTCTATCGCCTATGTACGATTACGTTCGCGTGTGACAAATTACCGTCTCGCTGTCTGTAATTTTACTACACCTTGGGTTAGTTGCAAGGTCGGAGTGTCCGTATGTACTAAGATCACTTTTTTTTTTTTGTACATTATTAGTAACAATTTTTTTTTGAAGTTAAACTTCTTTACAATCGTTGCGATTTGAAAATCCATGAAACGGAAATGCGTCATGATAAAGAAATATAATAGTGTTTGCTCGCAAACAATAAAAAAAACCGACTTCAATCACATCGACAAGTAACACAACGTAGGTAGACGCAAAAGTAGTCAAGTAAATACGCGCTATTTAGATATAACTTTAAAAGTACTTGTCAGATCTCAATGAAATTTAAATGGGACCACTTGACACGCAACACGTTTCAATTAAAACGAAATTCATCGAAATCGGTCCAATCAGACAAAAATTCCGATCTAACATACATTAAAAAAAAATACAATCGAATTGAGAACCTCCTCATTTTTGGAAGTCGGTTAAAAAGCATAAATGTATAGGAGAGAATGAGATAGAATACATTACTACTCAAAACGCGTAAGCGACGCTTTTTGCACGGCGCTTACGACCTTTTTCGCAAGACCGTGATCATCGTCGATAGAACAAATCGTAACGGTCTACCTTCTTACGGATTTTCAGAAGTTTCACTTCTGCCGTGTGTGAATTACACACACACACTTTTTTTAATGAAAATTTCATTTATTTCCTACTAGCGACCCGCTCCGGCTTCGCACAGGTGCAATGTTGATACTAAATATAAAATATAAAATAAATATTTGCAATCTATAAGCGCAAAAAATGTGTTTATTTACGACATCACATTAGAAAACTTTAAAATTATCAGTGTTCCTCTACTATATTATGCATGTATTATACATATAAACCTTCCTCTGGAATCACTCTATTTACTAAAGAAAACCGCATCAAAATCCGTTGCGTAGTTTTAAAGATCTAAGCATACATAGGGACAGACAGACAGCGGGAAGAGACTTTGTTTTATAATATGTAGTGATGATGCCGGCATTGGACTATTTTAATCTGCCCTAAGGTTAAGATCGCTTTTCATAAGATGAAGACCTCATGAAAAGCACCTTTGTACCTTTTGATACTTTGTTAAAATCTTTTCACAACCTAATTTATTTTAAGCTCGTAACTTAACCTAAAAAAAAATCCTAACCTATAATTTTATTATTCTCTCCTCTTCAAATATTTAGAGTTAAAATGAGGAAGCTGTGTTTGCCTGTAATTGGATCTACAACCTAACATGACACACTGTACTCTTAATACTATATTTGATGTATATCTGCTGGTAAAACCTTAAATAAAACAAATAAATAATTATTACTTACTAATAATTTTATTATTATTTAATCATAATTACTATTACTTTTTTTGCCAATGTTTACGCGAATTTCACTCATAATGAAACAAATTTTTAGTTTATTAAGTTTATAGATGCTCGACGTTTCGATGTATTAAGCAAGTTAGCAGTAAATGAAACCTTCCATTTAAGCACTTTATGCCTGTATTACGAGTCCTCGTAATAAAATAGAAAATATATAAACATTAAGAAAGCTTCGTACCGACATTTTTTTAACGTTCTTTTCTGTAAACCCTGTTCTGACAATAAAAAACACGAAAAAAAAAATTAACCATTTCGGTGTAGTCGTTCAGAAGTTACGGAAGAAGTAGTTCGGAGATTCGTTTTTACATACCTACTACAAACATCATAAAGTTTCAAAATAATTGGGATTTCAATTAGGGCGCCACGACCTCAACAAAAAAAAAAAAAAACAGTTAAATAATAATTTTTAGCTTGATCTAAATAAGCACTAACGAAATCTCGGCCGCGAGCGAGCCGTAAGAATCGTAAAGTTAAACTTAACTACAGTTTACGTGCGCTATTCACGTTGCGACTGCCTTAATAGCTTGCTTAAGTTTCAGTTGTAATATAAGGATACTAGCTGTGGCCCGTGGTTTTCCCCGCGTTAACTTGAATATTATAATACAGCCTATAGCCTTCCTAGTAGAAGATCCGAACCTAAATCGACCTTCACCGAGCTGATAATAGAACGAAACATATTTTATCATGAATTTAGTATATTAGAAAACATATTAAAAATGGGTTCGCTAAAAAAATCCTGGGCAGACTATTTTTAATTATTTTTCGAAAAATGATTTTTAATTAAATGTTGCAACATCAGGATAATAAAAAAATTTTGTCCTGACTGAAAGTATAAAACGTATAGAATGTGCAGCCGTTGGGTTGTCTACTATTTACCTGGGCGAACTACTGGGTTGTCAGGTAAACACAGGTATATCGATGCCAGTTACTTTCACTGGATTGGATAATTAAAAAATTTTTATATCATCATAAGCGCTGTTTAATTGCGAACACGTTGATATAGGGTTGTCTGCGAAAATTCCGGTCCTATTAGGGGTTTGCGAATTTTAAAGATTTTAATTTCAACGCGCGTGGAAGTGTGTGACAGAGAGATCCGAGGTAAGTATACTGTGTAATAATAAAGGACCCAACATCGCAGTCGCTTGTGATGGGACCTTGAATAGTTGAAAGTGCGCATGCTCGGTGTGTAAACTATGGAGGGTAGAGGTACCTCTGCTACCCTTCATATAGTAAACAGTGCGTGTTATTTTGGAGCAACTGATATTTCAGTAGCAAAAAAAAATTAATTAATTACATAATAATTAAATATATTTAATATAATACTAATATATTAAAACCATATAATATCAATATATTGCGTTATAACCATAGTAATATATCTATAATCTATAATAGACAATAAAAATATCAATTACTTACTTTGAAATTTTTTTGCTCTTTCTGGAAATAGAAACAAAGTGGACCGCCAAAAATTTAAATTAAGAAATAACAAAAAAGATAGACTAGACATCTTGTATTACGATTTAAAATTTTATTAAAAAACAGTATAAATACAAAAATAATATTAATGAAAAATAAATTCTAATAAATATTTTCTATTCAATATCTGATTCATCAGAAGTATCATTTTGACTCTCGAATTCGTCTGATTCATTAGATTTTTCCTCATTTGCTTCCATTTCGACAATGTCCTGGATTTTCAAAGGAGTTTGATCTCCGATAAAACCTGTTGGTTTTAAGATCTCTCTGTCACACACTTCCACGCGCGTTGAAATTAAAATCTTTAAAATTCGCAAACCCCTAATAGGACCGGAATTTTCGCAGACAACCCTATATCAACGTGTTCGCAATTAAACAGCGCTTATGATGATATAAAATTTTTTTAATTATCCAATCCAGTGAAAGTAACTGGCATCGATATACCTGTGTTTACCTGACAACCCAGTAGTTCGCCCAGGTAAATAGTAGACAACCCAACGGCTGCACATTCTATACGTTTTATACTTTCAGTCAGGACAAAATTTTTTTATTATCCTGATGTTGCAACATTTAATTAAAAATCATTTTTCGAAAAATAATTAAAAATAGTCTGCCCAGGATTTTTTTAGCGAACCCATTTTTAATATGTTTTCTAATATTCTAAATTCATGATAAAATATATTTCGTTCTATTATCAGCTCGGTGAAGGTCGATTTAGGTTCGGATCTTAGACTATCCTCGGTAAATGAACTATCCATAACGTATATCCTGAAATTAGCGCGTCAAACAAATAAACAAACGCTTCAGCTGTATAATATTTGTATAGATATTAATTTAATTTTAAAATAATATTCTTTAGCACGATAACTTAATCATACATATAAGTATATTAAAAAATACTGCTGTATGCATTAAGATTAAAATAAATAATTAAATACCCTTTCTATCAATAGTAGTTAACATTCTGTATGCGTCAGTCGCACGTCACACGCAGTATCGTATCACGAATGGAAGCTTTATAACAATTAACTGAGGACACACATTTGACACTTTCTTCTCATTGACACGTCAATAAAGATGTCGATGTACAAATATTTTAAATCTATATATATAAAAGCGAAAGGTCACTCACTCATCACGAAATCTCAGAAACTATAACACCTACAAACATGAAATTTGGCAAGTAGGTTCCTTATAGGGAGTAGACATCCGCTAAGAACGGGTTTTACGAAATTCTACCCCTAAGGGGGTAAAACGGGGGTTGGAAGTTTGTATGAAAGTCCAATGAAACATACACCTATAAACTTGAAATTTGGCAGGTAGGTTTCTTATAGGGAGTAGACATCCGCTAAGAACGGGTTTTACGAAATTCCACCCCTAAGGGGGTAAAACGGGGGTTGGAAGTTTGTATGAAAGTCCAATGAAACTTACACCTATAAACTTGAAATTTGGCAGGTAGGTTTCTTATAGGGAGTAGATATCCGCTAAGAACGGGTTTTACGAAACTCCACCCCTAAGGGGGTAAACGGGTGTTGGAAGTTTGCATAAAAGTCCTATGTTTTTGAAGTAAGAGACTTAAAATTTAAAATGTATGCTTTATAGATGGTGTTGAGGTGTACTAATAATGTATTTTTAGAAATCAACCGCCTTTTGGCGTTAAGACAGGGGATGGGAGTTTGTATGAAAGTCCAATGAAAAATAATATCCATCGATTTAATTGATTCTAAAAATTCTTCTAGCTATTGTTTTGATCTTTATTTTATATTTTCTTTTCATTAGGTATTTAGATTTCTCGAATATAATTAAAAATTATTTGAAAATAACTAACTCCACGCGTACGAAGTCGCGGGCGGCCGCTAGTAATCATATATCAATCTATACATCTATACAAATAAATAAAATTGGAGTGTCTGTTTGTAATATTAAAGTAACCGCTTTTTATTAAATGCTTATGGTTTATACACGGTTCATATACCAAAATAACATTTTTTACAATTTTTGCCTGTCTGTCTGTCTGTTTGTTCCGGCTAATCTCTGAAACGGCTGGACTGATTTTGACGGGACTTTCACTGGCAGATAGCTGACGTAATAAGGAGTAACTTAGGCTAGTTTTATTTTAGACATTTATTTATTTTATAACTCTGCGAACTGAACAATAACTTTTTTGTTAAAATCCACGCGGACGAAGTCGCGGGCACAGCTAGTTAATAATAAAATTCTTATGAGATTTCACAAACAACTGTTAAAATTATTAAAATTGATTTATGTAGGTATATATTTAAAAAAAATAACGAGTGTGCTTTAGACGACTGAAGTAAAACTTTCTATCTTCACTAACTTATATCTATCTCTCAACTTCCCTTCGCCTCGCCCGATCACACTTTTCGTAACGCTCTCGTCACGCATTCACCAGCTTACTCCCCAAGTCAAGCGTGCGTAAAGAAGTTTTACTTCAAAACGTAATTAGGTATTTCAAAATTTTTGGATATTTGTGGAAAGCTTATTTAGGCAATTTGAAAATTATATAAAAATGCAGAAAATCTGTATTATATACCTCTACATATATAAAAATCTCGTGTCATGATATTTATACGGGCTAGTATCCAAAACTACTGGATCGATTTTAATGAAATTTTGCACAGGTGTGTAACTTTGTCCTTCAATCTATATATTATGTCAAATTTTATTTCGATTAATGACCACGATATTTTTAATGCAAATAAAATAAAAAATATGGCGGTGCGAAGTTCGCCAGGTCGGCAAGTGTATTTATATAGGAAAGGCATTATAATTATGTATACGATTCACACTTAAAGGCCAACTCAGCATTTACATAAAACAGTTTTTCGAAGCTTATGCCAAATCAAAATCAATCAGGCCTTCGAATTCATCCTACAAAACAAAATTTTAATTTTTGTTAAAAGTGAAGCTACCACCGTTTCGGAATGTAGATTTTGCAGAAAAGAATCGGCAAGAAACTCCGCATTAATTGGTAACATCTTGCATGAAATACAGCGTCACTAAGTCCACACTTCTTAAACATTAATGTAATCCTGCACCGAATAATAAGCTTTAGTTCTTAATTTCTTTTTAATACAAACTTCTAATAAGCATCTATCCTATGACAAATTATTCTTTAGTATACTTGTGTATGCTATTAAACAATTGACAAGTAATACGCTACTGATGTAGGGCACAGCAGGAAATGACTAAAGCTCCTGGGGGGATTGGGGATAGGGTCAGCAACGCGTTTGCGATGATTCTGGCATTGCAGGCATTTATAAGCTACGGTAATCGCTAACCATCAGATGAGCCGTAAGCTTGTTTGCCGACCTAGTTGTGTAAAAAATACAACGTAGGTAGTCGAAAAAATAGTCAACTAAACACGCATTATTGGAGATAACTCGAGCGAATTCAAATGAGAACACATGACAAGGACCAGCTTTCGATTGAAAGAATCATCGAATTCGGTACACCGAGTACAAATTTACAAAGGAAAATACAGCCTAACTGGAAACATCATCCTTTTTTTGAAGGCTGTTAACGACTAATTGTTCGCCTATTATTACATTATTACCGAAAAAAAAAAACTACTCTACCCATAATTAATTTTTTTCATCCATCCGCAAATTAGTGCAGTGCTATTATACGAAAATGATAAAATTGCCCCAACCGAGAACTGAACTCAGACCTTGAGAGTCAATTGCTGGTTTTCGGTAGTTTGTGAATGTTGATATTTTTATTGTCATTTTTTAATGCCATAGATAATTGTATATCTTTTTTTTAATTTACTTCCAGTAGGTATATCGCAAATAGAGATATTTTTGATCTGTACCAACGTGTCAAATAGAAAAATTGTTTTTAGTAACTTCATTGATATTCATTACGGTAGGCTTTAAAATATAAAGTTAAGGATTATGACGAGCTGAAGCTTCAGTGTAATAAACAGCCTCCGACGGATGACGATATCGCGGGAAAAATTGCGTGCTCGTAAAACAGCTTTTTTTTGAAATATTAGAATAGATATTATCTATGGCTCATTTTATAGATTAAAAATATATAAAATAAATAGGTACTTATCACTTGTCTGTTAAAGATTTTCAACGCTAATTTATTTATATCCAGGTAATGACTGGGAGATTTTGATATTATTTACTACACTTGAAATAATCATTCAAAATATTTTACAGAACGATATAAAATAGACAAAAATGTAAAATTTAGAAGGCGGTTAAAAAGTCGCTACCAATTTTATGTCATGACCATGAGTGATTTTAGAAAACTGAGTGTTTTTTAGTTAAAAAATATAAATGTACATAAGAAATTAGTAATGTTGACAATTTAAAACAAAATAACTCAAAGTAAATAAAAATCAGCACATAATTACCTGATATTCATACAAATCCATTCTCAAAACAAAATAAATTAGAAACAAACAAAAAAAAAACACTTAAAACTTAACTTATAACACTAATATTGCACTCTTTGACTCCACAAAAGTGGTTATTATTGCACGTTAATCACATTCAGGTACTTTTGACGTTTTGATTAATTTAAAAAAAAATCACATTTTTAATCGGTTTTTTATTATCTGTCACAATTTCCCGCGCTATCCATATTCAAAGATGGCGTCCACGCGCCTCGCTCGCCTAATACCGTATGACTATAAAAAAGTTAAGGCTAACGTTGAGTGTGAAATCGGCGGACATTTCCTAACGGTAAAAGATTACGGCTTTCTTTAGCTTTTGAGTTCGTAATTAGAAACACAGCCATCCGCCATTTTGTCGCTTATTATAAAATGACATTAGATTCAAAATGGCGGTCGACATCCGAAATAATTTTTTTTCAATCGATAACAGTATTATTAATGATACATTTGTAAAGTTTTTCTATTATATTATTTTGTGGGAACGAAAAATTAGTGAAAGTTTTAGGTAGCTGTAAATTTTTAACGAAATCTAGATTAATTGCAGCGTGTCTAGATCGTAAGACTTCGAAACGGGTTTTTATAAGTTCAAGGCCTAATTTTTAATCGCTTACCGAGAACGGATACGAAGGAAAGCGGATAAATGTACTTCATTCGGTGTTTATGAAAAATTCTAACAGTAAATCGAGAAAAAAGTTTCTATATCAGCTCCGATACATGACTGGAGTTTACTCCATAAGAACGCCTACGCTGTTGCGAAAAAAAAACAAGTATGCTTTTACGACTGAAGTAAAACTTACGAAACGTAACTCTCTCTCTTTCTATCTTCACTAACTTCTATCTCCCTCTCAACTTCCGTTCACATCGCCTGATGACACTTTTCGTAACGCTCTCGTCACGCATTCACCAGCTTACTCCCCAAGTCAAGCGTGCGTAAAGAAGTTTTACTTTAAAAGAATTTTTCAATTGGAACCAATGGTGCCTGAGAGTAGCCCGTTCAAATTAACAATCAAACAAACAAACTCTTCAGATTTATAATACTACATATTCTATGTCACTGATTGTTTGTCTATAACAGGGGTCACCAATTAGTTTCGCTCGGGGTCCGTTTGAAGAAATGAAATGACCGTCGCGGTCCGCACATCATTTTATAGAAAAAAAAAAAATATATATATATAGGTATATTTATTAAACAAACGAAATAACAAAGGTATTTTTTACACATTAATGAGAAAAATTACATTTGTTTATTGCCGACTATCTTTCTGAAGTTTGAAGTTGCGTGGGATATATTTTTATTAAATTATGTACTATCTGTAGTGTAAGTTCCTGTGTTCTCGCGGTACGCACAAAATGGGTCGGCGGCGGTCCGGATACGGATCGCGGTCCGCCAGTTGACGACCCCTGGTCTATAATATACAATGTTACTAACAATCGTTACTACGTACGTCTAAGCTGAAGTCGGTGAAACGCAAGAAAGTTTCGCAGCTGAACCTAAGCATTGCTTAACGTTAATTAATACTGAAAACCCACTTGTCTTTATTTTGTCTGTCCGTCTTTACCTCGGCTGAGCATCACAAAGAAATAGCTTGTTTTATCTCAACTAACAAACTAAAACAACACCCCCCTCTTCCCGTGGGTGTCGTAAGAGGCGACTAAGGGATAACACAGTTCCACTACCACTTTGGAACGGATGGCAGGATAACCATCCAACTGCTGGCTTTGAAATACACAGGCCGAGGACGGGCAGCAGCGTCTTCGGTGCGACAAAGCCAGCCCTGCAGTTAACAACCCGCCTGCCCAGCGTGGTGAATATGGGCAACACACATGAATTCGCGCCGTTTTTAACCCACTTCCAAAAAAGGAGGAGATTCTCAATTCGATTGTATGTTACCTCAGAACTTTTGACTGGGTGGACAGATTTTGATAAAAAAAATTTAATCGAAAGGTGGTGCGGTGTCATTTGGTCCCATTTAAATTTATTTGAGATCTGACAGGTACTTTTCGAGTTATATCTAATAATGCGTTTTTACTGACTATTTTTTCGTCTTATTACGTTGTATTACTTGTCAATGTAATTGAAGTTGATTTTTTTCGTTTGCGAGCAAACACAATTATGATGTCCAGCTGGACTGTGATAGGCTGGAGTGAATATTATACGTCAGGATAGCTTTATTAACAACTATTGTAAAAGAAAATTATAAAGTTAGAACGCCGTTTAATATATCAATTTATATTACTAACTTTTTATTAGGGTCACATTATTGTATTTATATAACCTTGGACAAGAAGGAATATACGTCGAAGATCCGACATCGACTGAAGAGGAAAAAGTTAGCAATAAAAAAGTGAATTCAATAATCAAATTTACAACACATGTAACTTACTTCAAACGATATAAAATACTTAGTTTAAAAAAACTAAAAACCACGCTTTTACACATAAACCAAACTAAAAAGTAGAGAATCTGAACGTTAGAAAAGTCCAAAGGACAGCGAGAAAAGCCTTGATTATTGTGCCAAGCCGTTAGGATAATTGAATAATTTTATCAAAATAATGTATTGTCATCGGTCCTCGATAAGTCTATCAAGTTTAAATGAAATCTGAACGTTAGAAGCAGGTCAAAATGAAGACCAAAGGAGTCGGTTACAAACAAACATATTAACAAACATACAGGTGAAGCTAATAAAAAGCGTGTAATATATATATGTATTGTAAGATATTATATATATGTCTCTGTATTGTCAGTTGTTAGGAGTAACTTCGGAGTTTCTGTACGATTCTTAGAAACATTCCGAATCGTTGCGCGTTGGTAGCTCGACATTATTCAATCTATACATATAATAAAATGGTAGGAAAGTCAAAACTGTACATTGAATATTTTTTTTAAAGAATACTTGGGGTGTGATCTACAATCGATACCGAAGATAAAAATATAGTTTTTAGAATTTTTGTCTGTTTGTCTGTATGTATGTCCGGGATAAACTCAAAAAGTACTGCATGGATTTACTTCAAATTTGGCACGAATATTATTAAGAAGTCGGGTCAGAACATAGGCTACATATTATCACGCTATCACCTACGGGGAACGAGCAGTGAACGCACGCAGACGACGTCGCGGGCAGCAGCTAGTACACATAATAAAGATGTAACGGATCGCTGTCTGTACATGGAAGATATATGAGAAAAAATATTATTGGGACCTTTATCAAAGCAAATAGCCCCCAAAACAATGATTTTCAGAATGTTTGTCTGTTTGTCTGTGCGTTTGTGCACGGTAATCTCAGAAACGGCTCATCAGTTTTAGATGTGGTTCTCACTATTATATTGTGGTTCTCACTATTATAAGCTTCACTTAACATCGAGCGATTGAGACTCCATCCCTAAGGAGGTAGTAAGAGACTTAAAATTTAAAATGTATGGTGGTGTTGAGGTGTACCTACTAATAATGTATCTTTAGAAATCAACCCCCTTTTGGGGTTAAAACAGATGATGGTAGTTTCGCGACCCCATCTCGTCCCACCCAGGCGGACGACTGCTCACACGTGGGGGTTTTAAGTCAGTAGGAGTCTGACATAACCCTCTGGTTCCTCGCGCCGGAGGGCATCCATGATGGACTTTCCCTACGTAAAAAAAGGTGATGGTAGTTTGTATGAAAGTCCAATGTTATTGATTGTTTTTATCTTTCTTTTATTTTTTCGTTTCATTAAGTATTTAGCTTTTTCGTTTTTATAATTAAAAGTTATGTGCAAATAGCTAACTCCACGCGTACCTACGCAGTCGTGGGCGGCCGCTATTTAATTAATAAAGATTGAAATCTTTTCAATTCGAGTGTAATTTTTTTACTTTATAATAAATGTACCAATTTTGGTATTTTTTTAAGTGAAACTCTTTAAGCGCATGAGAGGTAAAATTTGAGCGACCGCTAACGCGGCAACGCGCCACACGGTCAGTACTTGGATGGGTGACCGCCTTGGAACACCGCTTGACGTTGGCTTTTTGTTTTTGAAGTGAAACTTCTTTAGAATCGTTGTGATTTCAAAGCGGAAGGCAACAACAGGGAAGGACGAGCCGCGCTGCAAGCCGCTAATTTTTGAATAAGTTTTTTTTAAATTAGTTTGCCATAGAAGTTTCACTTCTATCGTGTGTGAATCGCACACACACCTTTTTTTTCAATTTTTTTTATATATTTTAAAGTCTTTTTTTTAATTAGTTTTTTTAAATTAGTTTGCCAAAGAAGTTTCACTTCTGACATAATAATTATGTACTTTGTATTTTTAATCAAAAGCGGCTGCTTATCGTGTTCATTAAATTTGATCGAGATCTGGCGAGTAACGAGTTATCTCTAATAACGCGTATTTAATTGACAACTTTTCACCTACTTACGTTGTATTACTTGTCGATGTAAAGTGATGTCGGTTTTTTATCGCAATTATTACTCGCTCCAAATAGATGAAATGGTATGTACAGAAACAGACAACAAACACATCTATGCTATGAACTACACGAATATTTGTCGTGAGCATCGAACAGGCGACCGACATCAGTAGTAACCAAAGCGCCAATGCGGTACCTTAATACATCGACAAATTGATTTTATTATTTGTGTTTCAAGTACTTTTATAAATGAGAAAGCACAAACCAAACGTTGCCTTTCACATTTTGTCAATTCTTAAATGTACTTACAATTGTAATTATTTATTTTAAACTAGCTGACCCGGCGAACTTCGTACCGCCTAACAGTCGATTCAAATTTTTTTAATACTTATTAGAGATGGGCGTAACGGCTACATTTTGATATTACGTTATAACGTTACGCGACTTTTAAATCACTTATTATTTTTTACGTGATAATATTTTTTTTTTTTTTACCAACTGTGAAACCCTTGTGAGATCAATTTTTTTTGGGATTTTTTGACCTGGTAATTACAACCTTTAGGTCAACTCTTATTATTTGTAAGATCAAATGCATATTACATATAGGATACTTAAAATGAAAGACTATCTGTATACAAAATTTCATCAAAACGGTTACAGCCGTTTCTGAGATATCCAAAGTATAACAAAAAAAGATGTGTCTGCGATTCACACACGATAGAAGTGAAACTTCTATGGCAAACTAATTAAAAAAAACTAATTTAAAATTAGCGGCTTGCAGCGTGGCTCGTCCTTCCCTGTCTTTTTGCCGTTGCCTCCGGTTTGAAATCATAACGATTCTAAAGAAATTTCAATTCAATTCACCTACAAGAATAGGGTATTCCACTATGTTTGAAAAAGTACTTCAAAATGTTGATTTTCTAATAAAAAGCCACAAAAAAAAATATTTCGGCAAAATAAACACGTTTTCATGCCATAAAATTAAATTAAATTTTAAACCTTTTTTATTACCGCGAAAACGCTACAGCCATTTTGGTGACGTAATATGGGCAATAACAAAAGAGTATGACGTATGTAAGAGAGTAACATAACCTACAATTACTATGACAGCCATCAACAAATTAGTAATGAATGCATATTATTTCAGTTGGAACAAGATATGAAGAGTTATTATACGAAAGAACACAACTATTACTCCTTGAAGTTAAAATTGATAGATATTAGTATGTACAGTTGTACACTAGCTGTTGACAGAACTTTGTTATTGCCCGTATGACGTCACACCATGGCGGCTCGTGTTTTAGGTCACGTGATATACAGATTAAAATATACGACTTTTAATTTCAATATAATAAATCAATAATGTGCTTTTATGATTCTAAATCAGAATATTTAGGTGTATTTCTATATAAATTTTGATTTTTGTCAAAATTTATAATTTATTTTTCACTACGGAAAGTACCCTATTACGTAACTCGTTTACAGATACAAGATAAAATAAACTTACCGCTATTTTCATTCCTGTTATTTTCTCTACTTATTTCTTCATATATAATTAAATGCTTTTGTTTCATATGTTTTTTTAAATTTGTTATAGTAGTTTTAAATGAAAGTATATTTTTACAATATTTACATTCCGCTTTTTTTGCAATTTCATCCACCACAGTAAAATAATTCCACATTTGTCCTTTTCGTGGCATTTTAATCTACTCACTAAACAACTATACTTAATTATATAAAGAACTATACTTAATTATATAAACAACTTAATTATAATTATTAATTATATTTACAGTTTCTCAAAACGCAACACCGCAATCGTAAAATTCGTAAATAAACTCACGAAAATGACGAACATCATACGAGAACAAACGCGTTGTCCATACTGAAAATTTAACCGTTAAACAAAACGAAATAATATGAAAAAAAATCAGTCTAACGTGTAGTATAATAAAAATAATAATACGAACTAAACTATTTTTAAAATTTATTTCAAAAGACATTGAAAGGAAAATAGTTCTTATTCAGTTACAATAGAATACAATTTGACATGAGACTAAGCTAAGATATTATACGCAATGTGAATGTTCTGGACATTCAAAGGAAAATAGTTCTTAGTCCGTTACAATAGAATACGATTTGACATGGGACTAACATATTATACGATGTTCTGGACATTAAAAGGAATTTTGTGACCATAGAGTACAATTTGGCTCTGTGTACATTTGAGGTAAAGTAGTAAAAATAAAAATATTCTTTCAAACCTTACCTGGGAAGCGTGATATTATATCACGCTTCCCAGGTAAAAAAAATAACAGGTGATAAAATGATTTAAAAATAATAGGTGATTTTATCCGCTACCTAATATAACGAACACCTCTAATACTTATCCTTCCCGGAACTTTTTCACTGACACTTTGAACTTTAATACCATACCATAAAGTTTAAACTTTATGGTATGGTATTAAAGTTCAAATTGACTTAAGTATTATTACGAATCTTTTGTATGGGAATATAGAAAAGTGTTGTTTTTAGACTTTTTCAGGGAATTTTTTAAATTTTTCTCTCCGTAACAACCATCCTCGTACTTCAAGGAATATTATAAAAAAAGAATTAGCGAAATCGTTTCAGCTGCTCTCGAGATTTGCGCTTAGCAACACATTCAGCGATTCATTTTTATATATATATAGAGATCTTCTAATACTATACAAAAAAAGTGTGTCTGTCTGTCATCCAAAAGTAACTTTATATTAATGCAAACTGACATCAACTTGGTACCGGTATATTTTTAACCGACTTTCAAAGAAAGAGGTTCTCAATTCGATTGTATTTTTTTAAATTTATGTTACCTTAGAACTTTTGTACCGATTTTGATGATTCTTATTTTAACCGAAAGCTGATGCGTGTCATGTGGTCAAATTTAATTAAGATCTGACAAGTACTTTTAGAGTTATATCTAATAACGCGTATTTACTTGACTATTTTTTCGTGTACCTACGTTGCATTATACCGCATAAGTTTTCACTGGGTTTATCGATTTTGATGATTCTTACTTTAATCAAAAGCTAATACTTGTCATGTAGTCTTGTTTAAATTAAATCGATATCTGATTATAACTTTTTGAGTAATCTTTAATAGCGCATAGTTACTTGACAATTTTTTCTTCTTATTACGTTGTATTACTTGTCGATGTAATTGAAGTCGGTTTTTTTATCGTTTGCGAGCAAACACAATTATTTGGGCAGTTTTCTTAATTTTTCATTACATAGAAATTTTATCCTGACACAGGCGTAGATAATTATGTGTATTTGGTGATATATTTTTATTTACATAGATATATCTACAAATATTATATAAAAAAGTTTGTTTGTATGTCATTAATAAAACTTTATATAAATACTAGTGTACCCTGCGTTGTCAGACGCGTTAATTCGAGAAAAAAAAAATAGCCTATTATAGCCTCGGTACACGGGCTATCCAAAACAAACACAATTTTTCGATTCGACCCAGTAGTTCCTAAAATTAGCGCGTTTAAACAAACAAACTTTTCAGCTTTATAATATTAGAATAGATATATCTATATATAAAAATTCGCTAAATGTGTTGCTAAGATTGAGAAAGACTGCACGGCTTATTTAAATTAAATTTTTCAAAGTTAGGTAATGTACGAAAACTTTGGCCCTCTAGTGTCGAAAAGCAAATTGATTGCAAAAATTTGAACAATAATCAAAGTAATAATGCGATTCGACACTAGATGGCGCAAATATTGTATAATTAATTTTGCTTTTATATGGTGAGAATTATATGGCCTGGATGTTTGTTTTTCCTTCAAGCAAAAATTACTAAACCGAATTTAATGAAACTCGGTACATAGATAGCTGGACACTCAGAATAACACATAGGCCACTTTTTATCCCGACATTCCCACGGGATCAAAATGACGCGGTTGAAGCCGCGAGCCAAAGCTAGTATTACAACATATCGAAGATCGACGGATCTCTAAAACATATCACATTATCGACGCGATCACGCAAATGATCTATAGATCATTACGATCCACGCTTTTTGCTCCGCGTTGTTATAACGAGAATTATGTTGTTAACGGTAACGCGTTCGGTTCCCGGTTCGCGCTTGTCGCATTTCTTATAACAACTATTTAGCCACGGTGTTGGTGTATAGATGAGATTCATTTGAAAACTTATAAATATTAAACTACTAGCTGACCCGACAGACGTTGTCCTGTCTTTTGTATGGGAATATATAAAAGTGTTGTTTTAAGACTTTTTTAGGCAATTTTTAAAATTTTTCTCCCCGTAACAACCATCCTCGTACTTCAAGGAATATTATAAAAAAAGAATTAGCGAAATCGGTTCAACTGCTCTCGAGATTTGCGCTTAGCAACACATTCAGCGATTCATTTTTATATATATAGAGATAGAGATGTATTTATAATTATACTAATATTGAAACGAATTTCCTTATCGAATAAAAGCGTAACAAGACTTTTTCCCGACACTTCATGCTAGTGTAAAATTTGATCTCAAGCTTGTATCATATTTTTGTTACCATTATCTATATCTATACTAATAAATAAAATTGGAGTGTCTCTTTTTAATATTATAATTGTGTTTGCTCGCAAACGAAAAAAAAACCGAATTCAATTACATCGACAAGTAATACAACGTAATAAGACGAAAAAATAGTCAAGTAAATACGCGCTATTAAAGATTACTCAAAAAGTTGTAATCAGTTTTCAATCTAATTTAAACAAGACTACATGACAAGTATTAGCTTTCGATTAAAGTAAGAATCATCAAAATCGGTACACCGAGTAAAAAGTTATGCGGTATAATAAAACGTAGGTCGACGAAAAAGTAGTCACGTAAATACGCATTATTAGACATAACTCTAAAAGTACTTGTCAGATCTCAATTAAATTAAAATGGGACCACATGACACGCAACACCTTTCAATTAAAACAAAATTGATCGAAATCGGTCTACCCAGTCAAAAGTTCTGAGCTAACATACATAAAAAAAAAAATACGTGTCGAATTGAGAACCTCCTCCTTTTTTGGAAGTCGGTTAAAAATAAACGCTTTTTACTAAATGCATATGGATGTATACACGGTACATATACCAAAATAACATTTTTTTACAATTTTTGTCTGTCTGTCTGTCTGTCTGTTTGTTCCGGCTAATTTCTGAAACGGCTGGACCGATTTTGTCGGGACTTTCACTGGCAGGTAGCTGATGTAATAAGGCGTAACTTAGGCTACTTTTATTTTAGTTTTTTTTGTTACAAGTCTGCGAACTGAACAATAACTTTTTTGTTAAATTCCACGCGGACGAAGTCGCGCACAGAAGCTAGTATTATATAAATATATATTACTGTGAACAAACAACAATGATTACTGTAATTGAAAATGATGATTAAATACATCTTAACTTTTGTTTACTTTTATTATGAACTAACTGTGCCCGCGACTTGTGCGACCACTTGGGATTTAACAAAAAAGTTATTGTTCATTTGGGAGAGATATAACAAAAAAAAAATCTAAAAAAAAGTAGCCTAAGTTACTCCTTATTACATCAGCTATCTGCCAGTGAAAGCCCTTTCAAAATCAGTTCAGCCGTTTAAGAGATTAGCCGGAACAAACAGACAGACAGACAAAAATTGTAAAAAAATGTTACTTTGGTATATATGTAGGTACCGTGTTATACATCCATATGAATTTAGTAAAAAGCGGTTTTTTATTATTACAAACAGACACTTCAATTTCATTTATTTGTATAGATAATAATTAATATTTATTTAATTAAAACAAAAAGCCAACGTTTTTAATTAAAACAAAAAGCAAACAGCAAGCCAAATTTTAAATCAGCTAAAATAAAATAAAATAAATTATAATTGATAAAGTCAACTTATTTATACAGTTCCTAAATTTTAATTTGTTTTTAACTTAATTATATCCTCCACCATTCAGTGTTTAATTTATCATTGTTTAATTTAATTTATTTATTTAATCCATGTTAAGTGGGGCAGCGTGACGGATGAAGCTCAGATGTTTATCTTACACTAGCTTCTGCGCGCGACTTCGTCGGCGTGGACTCCACTCCTATTGGTCTTAGCGTGTTGATATATAGCCCATAGCCTTCCTCGATAAATGGGCTATCTAACATTGAAAGAATTTTTCAAATCGGACCAGTAGATCCTGAGATTAGCGCGTTCAAACAAACAAACATACAAACAATCAAACAATCAAACTCTTCAGCTTTATTATATTAGTATAGATAGAGGTTTAACTTAAAACTTATTTTATATGACTTTTGCGATTATACCTACGTTTTTTATTTAAGTACTAGCGACCCGCCCCGGCTTCGCATGGTTGCAAAAATGATCAGTGTTTCTCTACTATATTATGCATGTATTATACATACAAACCTTCCCCTTGAACCGATCTATCTATTAAAAAAAACTGCATCAAAATCCGTTGCGTAGTTTTTAAGATCTAAGCATACATACAGACAGACAGACAGCGGGAAGCGACTTTGTTTTATAATATGTAGTGATCAAGTTCTAAGACACAGCTTGATGTAATATAGACTATAACAAGAAGAGTAATATCGCTATCTAACTATGAAAGCATTGTCAAAATCAGTTCAATATTTTCCTCATACACATTGGTATACAAAAACTTGTACACACCAATACAAATATAAAAGTAAACTCATTACCCGCTTTTACAATACTCGGTTAAGCGTTAAATTTATAATAAAATATATATTTATAATAAAACACGAGTGAAAAGAAAGTACGCCGGCGTTACTGTAAACGTTTTTATTGAGGCATTACGAAGAAGGCCTGGTTTTACAGAGTTTACTGTTTAAGAATATATAGATACTAGCGACCCGCCCCGGCTTCGCACGGTTGCAATGCTGAAACTAAATACTATCTACAATAAAAGATACGTTAGAAACCTCTAAAATTACCAGTGTTCCTCTACTATAATATGCATGCATTATACATAAAAACCTTCCTCTTGAATCACTCTATCTACTAAAGAAAACCGCATCAAAATCCGTTGCGTAGTTTTAAAAATTTAAGCATACATACAGACACACAGCGGGAAGCAACTTTGTTTTATAATATGTACTTAGTTAGATGTAATCTATACTAATATATAAAGCTGAAGAGTTTGTTTGTTTGTTTGTTTGTTTGTTTGTTTGTTTGAACGCAGTAATCTCTGGAACTACTGGGCCGATTTGAAAAATTCTTTCAGTGTTAGATAGCCCATTTATCGAGGAAGGCTATAGGCTATGTTTCATCACGCTAAGACCAATAGGAGCGGAGTCCACGCCGACGAAGTCGCGCGCAGAATTATGTATATACATTCTTAAAAATATGGTGAGTGAAATAAAATTAAATAACGGAACATCAGTAACGCTGACAGTGACGCTTTACAGCGCTTTAAGCTGTAGCGATACATAGGTATAGTAGTATACCAGCGTTTACTGTAGCTTTACGAGTAGCAAGGTTTATGGTTGAAAAGTTTATGGTTTGATTTCACAGTTTTTTTTTGAAGTGAAACTGCTTAAGGCGCATGAGGAGTAAAATTTGAGCAACCGGTAACGCGGCAGCGTCAGGGACGGTCATTACTTTGATGGGTGACCAATTGGGAACACTGCGTGACTTTTTGTTTTTTTTTTTTCAATTAGTTTTTTTTTTGTATTTTAAATTCGATTTTTATTAGTTTTTTTTTTAAATTAGGTTTCTTCTTGAATTAGTTCGCTAAAGGAGTTTCACTTCTGACGTGTGCACTTTGTACGCAAGCAATTTTTTTATTAATTACTAGCTTCTGCGCGCGACTTCGTCGGCGTGGACTCCGCTCCTATTGATCTTAGCGTGATGATACATAGCCTATAGCCTTCCTCGATAAATGAGCTATCTAACACTGAAAGAATTTTTCAAATCGGCCCAGTAGTTCCAGAGATTACCGCGTTCAAACAAACAAACAAACAAACAAACAAACAAACAAACAAACAATCAAACAAACAAACTCTTCAGCTTTATATATTAGTATAGATATTTTAATTCATTTAGTAGAACATTTTATTTTTTACATATAACGGTTATCGTCCTTAAGTAGTAAACTGTAAACTACAGGCGCGTAACGGAGCTGCCAAGTGCGTGACTTTGTTATAAATATATGAAAAAAAAAATAGTTTCAAAATTATCAGTGAAAAAAAAATTACCTGAAAAAAATAAAAATTTACCCTGATAATTTTTTCCTAACGTGCCAAAAGAAGTACCTACGTATAGCTTCAAAATGCCATCGAATTGTGAATCTCGATATAAAAGGATTTTGAAGTCGGTTAAAAATAGTAGCGAACCGCCATAAACTTTCGTATTGAAAATATTAATAAAACAAATAATCCCCCAGACGTTTACAAAACTGTCAATAACTCAAACATTAGCGGCAACACAATCGCCGCTCTCAACTGAATAGGAACGTAATTGACTGACCTCCGCGATCCATAGATCCGGAGATCTATAGATCAATGATCGATAATAAGGATCGGTATGAAAGTTGAGATTCTGTCTTTTAATCCGATATGATTTCTTATGTATGTGTACTAGCTGTGAACCGCGGTTTCACCCACGTTAATTGAACTAGCCACAACGAAAATATTTTTTTAATTCGAACCAGTAGTTTCTGAGATTAGCGCGTTCAAACAAACAAACTCTTCAGCTTTATAATATTATGTATGTTTGTGTATTATTAATTAATTTTATAGATTCCCAATTGGCTATTTGGTAAGAAATTAATCTTTTGTAAATAGTATGTTACTACTTTACTACTTTTTCTAACCGACTTCCAAAAAGAAAGGTTCTCAATTCGATTGTTCTATTTATTTTATTAATGTTACCTTAGAACTTATGACTGGGTGGACTGATTTCGATCATTTAAATTTAATTGAGATGGTCGGGATGTTTGTGCAGTCCTTGTGGGTCTCCCCACCGTGCCTCGGAGAGCACGTTAAGCCGTCGGTCCCGGTTGTTATCATGTACACCTGATAGCGATCGTTACTCATAGTAGTGAATATATCCGCCAACATGCATTGGATATATGCCCAGTAGTGGGATATTACAGGCTGAAGCGAAATACAGTGGAATCCGATGGTGATAAAGAAAAATATATCATCGACTTTTATCTATTAGATAGCATTTACTGTCGAATAGCGCTATCCACAACATTTCCACGGCCCTAAACATTGGAATTAGGAATTAGAACTAGCTTACAACCATCACTCAAATAACCACAGAACAGAAGCACAGAAGCAACTAACCGTCCCTTTTGTTTCAAAATCCCTTGAGACTTTATTGTTAAAACTAAAACCAAAAATTTCTTACAAAAAATAAGTAAATTTCTGAAATATACACAAATTCCCTTGAGTAAAACAACAATAATGATAATAATAAATCATGCCATTTCTAATAAAAAGGGGTTTTTCTGTAAGTGTCAATGATTTTTTTCGTTTAACCGTAACGTTTGACGGACCGCTTACCGACTTTGAAGAAATGTTAATAATGGTCACATTAAAATAGTTTTTAAATGTTTAGATTTGAATAAAATAAAATATGTTGCGGAAAATAGTTTTCTGTTTTACTGTACTTAAAAATTGTGTACAGAAATTTCGCAATCGTGTTAAAAATAAATAATTAAAAATTTAATAATATAAGTGCTATACCTATACCTAATTTTTTATTATGTTTTTATTAATAATGTAAAAATGCATCAAATTAATAATAAAAACAATACCTTCAAAATTCTTACATTATTATAACAAAACAAAAAAAAATCTATTTACTTCATACGCCGCATAAAACAGCCTATTTGGGATAGGCCATAAAAGCACGCACATCAATATAACTATTAAAAATATATTAACTACTGTTTCAGCTCAAAAACACATTTTTTTCTTTATCTCAAAGTCGGTTAACAATAAAATCAATTAGCGGTCCCGCAAAAGGTTTACCGGGAATCACCCGCCACGCTGCCGAGTGGGGGCGTGGGTGAAAAAAAAATATACCTGACCGCGAATGTCAACGCTTCATTAGTCAAACTGAAGGATTGATATTTTTTTATATATATTTGATGTAAAGAGTGTTGTATGTTCGTAAGAGAGAGTAACATCAATATGATGGGAGTTTCAATTTAAAAAGAAAATATTATAAAAGAATCGTTCCGTAAATTATTATTAAAATATTATGAAACTATCGACCCGCCCCGGCTTCGCACGGTTGCAAAAACTATCTGTGTTCCTCCATATAATATACATATAAACCTTCCTCTGGAATCATTCTATTTACTAAAAAAAACCGCAATAAAATCCGTTGCGTACTTTTAAAGATCTAAGCATACAGACAGCGGGAAGCGACTGTTTTATACTATGAAATGATAAATAATTAAAGAAATAATTATTTATATATATATTATTATATTATATAACAAAGAATTTCACTCCGATATTTTAGAAAAATAATAAGAAATCAACGTAAAATATTAACATTAAATCATTTGCTAAACACACAACAACTTTTTGCAACAAAGTCGGTTAATGTGAACGCGGGACGTCCTGTATACTACACATAAAGGCAATTTGTCATACAATGCAGGTGGCCGGGCGTCACCTGTCCGGACTTGTCCAAATAACATTTATCATTTTGTCTGTCTGTAACGCCGCATATATTAGCTAGGCTGTATATTATTTGTGTTTGCTCGCAAACGAAAAAAAAAACCGACTTCAATTACATCGACAAGTAATTTAAGGTAGTAAGTACTCCTATATTTTTTCGTCAACCTACGTTGTTTTATACAGCATAACGTTTCACTGGGTGTACCGATTTTGATGATTCTTGTTATAATCGAAAGCAGATGCTTGTCTTGTAGTCAATGTGATGACTAATTTTTGAATTATCTCTAATAACGCGTATTATTAACTATTTATTCGTCGACCTACGTTGTATTACTTGGGCGATGTAATTGAAGTTGTTTTTTTTTTCTTTTGCAAGCAAACACAATTATAATAGGTAAATTATCTGTTAAACGAAAATGGAGTAGCTTGGCGGATTAAGCTCCAACCTTAGTCCATATAGAATATTTTTTCTTTGCCCAGCAAGAAAAAAAGAATTCTTCATTTTTTCGTTGCCCCTACAGTAATATACGAAACGTAACTCGCTCCCTTTCTATTTTCACTAAATTATGTCTCCATCTCAAGTTCCGTTCGCCTCAACCGATCACACTTTTCGTAACGCTCTCTTCACGCTTCCACCAGCTTACTCCCCAAGTCAAGCGTGCGTAAAGAAGTTTTATTTCAATAAATATAAAATTGTTGAATTATGGTTACAATAAAATGACAGGGTTCTATTGAACACGGAACCACGATAATAAAATGCATTTATAATGCTAGTAGATATATAGTCGTAGATGTAATTTTCATTCGAGATACGTCGAGATAGATCGGAGATACGGCGGCGAGATGAAAGCGCGTTTGAGATAACGATCTTGAATCGAGTACATTTATAGGTATGCTGGGATAAATGTTCATTGCTTCCAAACGAAAAAAAAAATAATTAAAAACTAATTAACTTATAATATATATCCGCCAACCCGCATTGGAGCAGCGTGGTGGATTAAGCTCCGATCCTTCTCCTACATAGGGAAGAAGCCTATGCCCAACAGTGGGATATTACGGGCTGAATCGTGATCGTAACTTATAATTTCTTAAATAACGACTAAAAGTGCTTTTGAAGCTTACTTATACAAAAAAAAAAAAAAAAAAATTAAATTAATTTACAAATTTTCATCCCCTATTTCATACCCATAAAAAACAACATCCCCAATACCAAGGATCCAAGGATCACTCATTACTTTATAGCCCAGTCGAATTAGTAGTTTAGATTTACAAAAATTGGAAGCAGCAATTTTCCTTCGGAATTTGTTGGGGTGTGCACACTGGTAGTCTAAATCCAAAAAGTAGGGGTACCAGGCTTGTTGCTTCATCCGCCATCTTGATTTAAAGGGTTATTTTTGTCTCTTGAATAACTCGTTTATTTTCAATTTTACACGAAAAATCGAAAATCGAAAAATATCGGATCCTACACAAAAAATTGATATGGACCAAAATTGTAGGAAATTTAATTTTAAACAAATTTTGTAGTAACTATTTTTTGAGCTAATTCGACTGGGATATTACCTACATGCCCTTGTGGGTCTCCCCACCGTGCCTCGGAGAGCACGTTAAGCCGTCGGTCCCGGTTGTTATCATGTACACCTGATAGCAATCGTTACTCATAGTATGGAATATATCCGCCAACCCGCATTGGAGCAGCGTGGTGGATTAAGCTCCGATCCTTCTCCTACATGGAGAAGAGGCTTATGCCCAACAGTGGGATATTACAGGCTGAATCGTGATCCTGATTACATTTACAGATAATACACGTAAATCGTCCACGTGTCAAATATCACGTGTCATTATTACTCAAGTGTCGATAAGGATAATACACTTTTCAAATACGCATATAAATTCAGATACAATCTTGCAATCTTCGTTGCAATTAAAGGTACGCTGCGGTACGTCGAGACTGCAAGGCAGATTGACAGTTGCATAGAGAGGGCGGGGCCCTTTTGAACCGATCTGCCGTGTTAGGATACCTGAATTAATGCCTTAGTCATTACGAAACCCGTACCTAACTTATGTACCTAACTCATTGTATATATGCTTTTGATTGAAAGAGCCAATTTGAAAGATGAAAAAGCTTAAATCATTGGAGTTTACTCCTTAAGAAACGATACATGGATAAAAGTGACGCTTTATGGGGGCTTTATACGCTACGATAAATTGTAACAATATATTGAACGATTTATCGCTCCAACAAATCGAAAGAGTAGAGCACTGTTCACTCCAACTCCAATCCCAATAAATCGCTACAATCTCCCGTCTACACACAACGATAAATTGTAACAATCTGATCGTTACGATAAATTGTTACAATTTATCGTAACGATCTCTTTCTTTACGAGTTCTGACGATAAATTGTTACAATTTATCGTTGCGTGTAAAGCCAGCATTACAGCATTTTCAGCTATAGCGATACATAGGTATGGTAGTATACCAGCGTTTACTGTAGCGATACGAGAAGCAAGGGTTAGTTATGTTTTGATTTTGGAGTTTTATTGTTTTAAATCTATGTATTAATACGTGAAACAAAAACTTTGTTTCCCTTTTTACGAGAATTGCGCGGACGGAGGAGTATGAAATTTCGCACACTTATAGTTTATATAAAGGAGTGCAGATAACTAATATTTTTTTTTAAAACTATGCATGAAAAATACATTCAATCAATAATAAAAAAATAAAAAAACATTACACACACTGCCGTGTATTTGACACACACACGAGCATAAATTGTACTCTTTTATTTATTACTAGCTGCTGTCCGCGACGTCGTCTGCGTGCGTTCGCTGCTCGTTCCCCGTAGGTGATAGCGTGATAAAATGTAGCCTATGTTCTGACCCGACTTCTTAATAATATTCGTGCCAAATTTGAAATAAATCCATGCAGTACTTTTTGAGTTTATCCCGGACATACATTGACTTTCCTATCATTTTATTATATGTATAGATATAGATGTATAGATAACTAGCTGCTGCCAGCGACGTCGTCTGCGTGCGTTCACTGCTCGTTCCCCGTAGGTGATACCGTGATAATATGTAGCCTATGTTCTGACCCGACTTCTTAATAATATTCGTGCCAAATTTGAAGTAAATCCATGCAGTACTTTTTGAGTTTATCCCGGACATACATACAGACAAACAGACAAACAGACAAAAATTCTAAAAAGTATATTTTTGGCTTCGGTATCGATTGTAGATCACACCTAAAGTATTCTTTTAAAAAAATATTCAATGTACAGTTTTGACTTTCCTACCATTTTATTATATGTATAGATTATAGAAGTTTACTCTTTGACAACAGAACTTTAATAATGTTCAAACTTATAACTTAAATTAATTATGGTCGAATTTCGACCATTGAGTGACCACTAGTTTAAATAAAAACTTGTTCCTTATTTTTTTTATTTTTTTATAAAATGTCCCTTGCACGGATTAGAACACCTTTCCTATACATATATTAAAATATATCGACCTGAATGTCATCACTAATCCCTGTTTGTTTAAGATCTGTATAAACAGCGAACGGTAGCAATGTTTATTGTAATAGTGTTGTGACAAAAATGTATCGATAACTTACAATGCATTAGCAATTTTTATATAAAATATTAAATTTTTGATATTGTACAGGAGATTTAAAAAGTCGATAGTAGATTTAGCAAACAAGTTAAAGCAGAGTTAATAATAAAAATAACTTTATATAAATATGCCAAATAAATCGATAAATGTGTGAATCGTTAGCATTTGTTTTTTTTTTGCTATTTCGTTATTTCCTATTAAAATAACTGTAGCATACTAGTTTAGAAAATTTTACAACAGGTCTATGAGTTTTTTAGTTCAGCCATTAGAAAAGAAAAAAAAACCAATTGAATCTTTCCTCCTTATAATATAAGTATTCAAGTAGGTATTGTTTGCATAGCGTATTAAAGACCAAAAATTAAAAATAAATTATTCTAATATTAGTTACGATTTCATTTTGTAATTCAACAAAAGATCTTAAAATTAAAAAAATGGATTTAAATATCGATAAAAATAAAAAAGGTTATCGATATAATTTCACCGACACGTCCCATCACTATATCATCTCAAAAAGATCACGTTTAAGGAATGCAATATTTACTTAGGTCGCACTCAATATGCGCGTGAGTCGAAAATGTCGAGAGATCTTTCAAAATTGAAACATTGAAAAAAAAGTAAAAAAATATGGCGTCCACTTGACTGGTCTGGATCGTTAAGGTAAAAATTTATAAGTATTTCATCTTCGGTTGTTATATTCAACAATAATAAAAAAACTAATTTTTGTATTGTGTGCTCGCAAACGAAAAAAAAAATTAACATTAATTTACATGAATAATTGAATAAGTATTTATTAACTACTAGCGACCTCTGTCCGTCCATATTTTTTTACACAATAAGTAATCACCAAAATATCATATAGTAAAACCTTCTCCGAAACACGCAAAATCTTATGGTATAAGTATATTTCCGATCGGTTCAGTAGTTTTTGAAGTATAACCGAACAAAAAAATCGGCTCTCTATCTCTATAGTCTATACTAACGTTGCTCAACCCTATGCCCGCGGGCCACGGTATGGCCCGCGAACGAATTACAAATGGCCCGCGAGAGCAAGTTCGAAAATTCCCGCCAAGTCTAAAAAACTTTTTTGCCGAAAAAATATCTTCAAAACCACAAAATTCTTCAGATTACTTTGCAGATTTTTGGAAATTGGTATCAAAAAAAGACTTTCCTGCAATAACTGACCTGGCCTTGCAGTTCTTAAGTAGCTTCGGATCAACATATCGCTCCTTCAATACAAAAGCACCATGTGTCAAAAAAGGCAAATTATACAGGAGAGGCATTTGAAAAAATAATTTAGTTTATTTTATGATTTTTGTATAAACTATGTGTCTTACGTAGATTTTTTTTGGTATCAAAAGATGCATAATTAAATAGTCTGTTTCTCAATAAAGCAATCTTAACCATACCTCGAATAGACTCTCGAAAAAATGCAGATAAGTTAGTTTTGTATATATACAATATAATTATGGACTTTGACTTCGAGAACATTAAAATTTTCAAAATTAAACCACCATAATTAGAAAATGTTGAGTTTTATTTTCAGATAAAAACCTCACAAAACGTCAATTTAACAAAGAAAATGGCACATACTTACTTACTACATAGTAAACTTGCTAAGGTAAAACAAAAAATAGTTAAATCTTATCATGAGATCATCAATTAAGGGTAAAATTAATATTATCTATATCAGTTAATTTTATGAAAGAGTTTTATGCATCTTCGTTTTTATAGCTTAAAAGATTTGTTTTGTTTTTAACTTAAATTTATTACTCTTACCTACTAATATAGGTATTCAATGCACAGACAAAAACTACAAAAACATTCAGACAAAACAACATAATAACTACAATTAATGCTTTTTGATGTAAAATAAAATGTATTTATCACAATCACTTTCAAATACAAACATACCACATTTCGAAATATGTTCAAAATATGGTAGTATTGCATACAAAAATAAGTGAAAAAATGTCAAATTTATAAATGCAAAACTACCTTATTTCGAAATATTGTACTATTGCACATAAAAATGATAAAATACTTTCGTGTGTGTGATCTGCAATACCACTATATTTTTGTATGTGGCACTTTTGAATATATAATTTCACCTGTCTTTTAGCAGTTGTTTGGAATGTGGTAGTTTTTCACAAAAAATGCGTGTACTCTACTCATGCCGAATGACTGTTGACAACTCACAATGTGGTACTTTTGCGCGGAATTCAGTTACAGAAACGGTACAAAACAAAACTAACGTGTGTGCGTTTACGTGTGTTTTTAATCATAAAACGACGGCTGTTTTTGCAAAACATTAAAGTTTCATCGTTTAAGATGCATTTTATGCAAAAAAAAAAACGTTTTTGATATTTTTTGAAATGTGTGACTTTTGTATTGAAGGAGCGATATGTTTGTGAAAAGGTTTTTTCAAGTCTTACTTATGTAAAAATAAATACCGCACATCACTAACTGAGCAACATATTTCTGACTTGACAGTAACAGCAAGTAAGAAATATGTTGCTCAGTTAGTGATGTCTGATTTGACGCCTAACATAAAAAAGTTACTGGAGTTTAATTTCATAAGCCTTATTATAAGTAACTCAAATAGAAACCATCAGTGGCCCGCCAAAGATTTCTGAATCTTCTGTTTGGCCCGACTGTTAAAAAGGTTGAGCAGCTTTGGTCTATACTAATATTATAAAAAGGTAAAGTTTCTAACTTTGTTTGTTTGTAGGGGGTAATCTTCGAAAATACTGATCCGATCATGAAAATTCTTTCACTAGCAGAAAGCTACACTATTCAGGAGTGACATAGGCTATATTTTATTGTAATTGAACAAAAAAATCAGTGAAAAATAATAGTATATGTAAATCAAGTCGGAGAAATGCGAGCGAGTTGAAAAGTTTACTATATAATTGCATCACAAAAATAATTAACACCCAACGAAGTGGGCACGGGTCGGCTAATTAATATAGGTATACGAGTATAGTTAATCCCGCTACTTTTTTCGCTATTAGACATTCTCTGTAGCTACTCATTTTCAACGAAAATAAATTGTCAAAAATAAATAATCTAAAATAAATGTATTCCAGAAAGCTTCAAAAGCTCGAATATTTATTTTACAAATAATAGTTATATCACTCTTTATTTATTTATTTATTTATTATTTTATACTTTATTGTACACCACAAATATAAACAAACAAAGCTTACAGATAAGTACTAACAGTGAAGTACAATGGGCGGACTTATGGCTAATTAGCCATTTCTTCCAGACAACCCAGATATAAAAGGAAACTTATTAACAAATATTTAATTATTGATTCTAGTTCAAATGAAACTACCACGGATTCGGAACGAAGATCTGAAACGAGCTGCTGAGAAGAATCGGCAAGAAACTCCGCAGTTACTCTTTTTATAAAGACTGTTAATAATAAATTAGACCAAATAAGACGTTTTAATGTACTAGCTCGTTACTAAGAATTCAACTACCCACAAATAAATGCTGTTGTAAATGTTTTGACACCCAAAGTTTCGGCGTAGTACGCAGCTAAATCTATCTATATATTAATACGTGAAGCAAAAACTTTGTACACCTTTTTACGAAAATTGCGCGGACGGAGGAGTATGAAATTTTGCACACTTATAGTTTATATAGAGAAGGAGTGCGGAATGCTAATATTTTTTTCAAAATTATGCATAAAATACATTAAATCTATAAATAAATAAAATATTACACACACTACCATGTATTTCACACACACGCATATACTATACTCTTTTGTTTAATGTTCAAACTTATAATTTAAATTAATTATGGTCGAATTTCGACCACTGGACAAAACATTACGAAAAAACAACATTTTTGGTTCCTAGTGAACACAGAACCAACATGGCACCCACATAGATCTCGATTCTTTTGACGGTGAAGTCGTGAACGAGGCATTATTCAAAATTAAAAATTATTAAATCTCTCATTTCACATTTATGTTTTTGACGATATTCAAATTACATTACAATATATGTATAATAAAATAAAAAAATTAAACTGTCCCATGGTTCGCGACGCGTGTGGCATCTCACCTCGTGACATCAAGTCATTTGTCAACGTATTTTTTTCCAATTTGACATGAGAAAAAAACATGGCGCCGTATCGATTTTATCTTAAAGAGTTTTGTTACAAAAGAGTATGTAATTGTTGTTTTTTTTTAATGAGAATATTTATATAAATTTATTGCCGAAATGTACGTAGGTACGATCAAAACTTACCGAATGCACCGAGGTTGATTTTTTTTTTTGTTTTGTTACTGTCAGAAAAAAAATTGTATAAAGTAACATAAAAAAATTGGTGGTACGAATTGCCAGGTCAGATAGTTTTTAATAAATTAAAACAAATATTTTTCAAGACGAAAAATTTGAACGCGCCAATCTTAGAAACTACAGGATCGAATTGGAAAACTCCCTTGGAGACATTTTTATAATACTTATAAGTACAGTCTACGGAATATAATTATTAATATTACAAGTATATTTCTTCTGGTAAGCGGTTAGCTATATTATGGCCTACGGACACCCGCAACACCTGGACCCTCCCTCCGTTAACACAGAGCATCCGGAAGCTTCGACTAACTTAGTTGTTGACCATACCTACGAGCTCTGGCTCAAAGACAGTTGGCCTTACAGGAACACAGCACTATTTGAAAGCAGTATTATTTAGCTGTGCTCTTCTGTAAGGTCGAGGTACTTTCATGGAGGAGATATTTCATGGTGTGCCCTATTTATCTACATGTCATATTTGGGGGTGAAGTTCAGTAACATACCGGGTTGTGGTAGTGCGCCAGGGGGTGATGCGGCACGTGCCGCATCGCCGGATGTAGCATATCTTCAGCACCGTCTTCTACCGCCTGCAATAAACAAAATCATGAAGACTGGCCTTAAAAACAGAAAAATTTTGGAGTTTCCATTTCTTTGGAGTGTCCTCTTTAAGTAACGATATAATTCGCGTCATCATTTCAGACTATCGCAGTCCACTGCTGGACATAAGCCTCCTCAAATTCGCGCCAAAAATGGCGTGATCTCATGTGTGTTGCTCATAGTGACCACGCTGGGCAGGCGGGTTGGTGACCGCAGGGCTGGCGCCGTCGCACCGAAGACGCTACTGCCCGTCTTCGGCCTGTGTATTTCAAAGCCAGCAGTTGGATGGGTATCCCGCCATAGGTCAGCTTTTTAAGTTCCAAGGTGGTAGTGGAACTGTGTTATCTCTTAGTCACTTGTTACGACACCCACGGGAAGAGAGGGGTGGCTATATTCTTTACTGCCGTAACCACACAGCAATCAATTCAACAGAACATTTTAATTTTTAATTATCGAGGTAATCATTGTTAAGGAGTAAACTACACTCGCGTGTCGGAGACGACAGACCAATTTTTTTAATCAGTCACACAAGTACTTCCTAGTATAATATTTGAGTAACCTCGAACACAGAGATAGACACTCTTATCTAGTTCCATCTGATACATTATCAGCTACTGGCTAATGCTGCCGTCATAAAGTATGTATTATGAATTAAAACAGAATAAATTTTATCGCTTCGATTCAGCCTGTAATATCCCACTGTTAGGCATAGGCCTCTTCCCCATGCAGGAGAAGGGTCAGAGTGTAATTCACCACGCTGCTACAATGCGGGTTGTCGGATATATTCCCTATTATGAGTAACGATCTCTATCAGGTGTACGTGATTACAACCGGGACCGACGGCTTAACGTGCTCTCCGAGGCACGGTGGGGAGACCCACAAGGAATGCACCTATACCCAGACCATGGCAAACATCTGTATGGCCAATACAAATGTTTGTCATGTGCGGTGATCGAACCAGCAACCGCCAGCGCAACAGTCACAATCCAGTGCTGTGACTGCCGCGCCAACGCGGCGCCTATATATAATAAATTTTATAACAGGGATTTTTTATTGTACCTACTACTAGGGTGAGAAGAAAGCGTTCGGTACGGCTAATAGTAACCGGGTGCCGTGGAATATGGAGAATTCCAAGCGCGTTGACGAACCTCGCCCCCTTCACCCCAGGTGCTCTGGTCGCCTTACTCACCACAGGAACACAACACTATTCGAGCGCAGTATTATTTAGCTGAAATCTTCAATACGGTTGAGGAACTTTCCTAGTCGAGCTGCTTAAACGTTTTGAACCTGTTCTGCCCGACATCAATACCCTGCCAATGTTAATCAAAATATAATCTCACCTGTGGACTTTCATCCTTAGTGTCGTCGCCAAGTTCCACCAGCTGAAGAGCCTCTTCCAGCAGATCGAAGCGAGACTCCTCGCTTACCAGCTGCTGGGGCAGTTCCCCTTGTATAACGTATTCACCTGGAAAATTCATGATACAATTTTAGACTGCAATTTAGTTATCTTTTAGTATTAATAGAGCGGTAGGTACATTTTATTGTGTAAACTTTTTATTTAATAGGTCAATAATGTTTTAGAATTTAAAAAAAAATTAAAAATTACCGGTAAAATAAATATCTATCATCATACATTACATTACATTAACTCATCACTGCTATGGAAAATTACGAAACGAAAAAAAAAAACACGTCATAGAAAAAATCATACAAAATAGTCCATTCCATAATATACATACATAAATAAAATACAATATAAGAAAAAAAATTAAATTGAAGTCTTTAATTATTTTTTATTTAAACATTCTTTTTTTAAATTTGATGTAAGCGTGTTTTAAATATGGCGTTCTAGACTTGGAACAATTGCTTTTATTTAAAGTTATATTTGATTGCGTAATATTATGAAAAGATGTAATCTTTAGCATTAGTTTGTATGATATGTATGGATTGTTTGTATGGAATTACTGTCAGCGATAAGCACGCCTTCGTTGTTTTAAGATTTGTATATTTGTACTAGCTATGTCCCGCAGTTTCACTTGAGTTGATTTGAGAAAAAATAGCCGATATTCTTTCTCGATAAATGGGCTATCCGACACAGAAAAAAGTTTTCAATTCGAACCAGTACCTATGTAGCGTGTTTAAAAAAAAAAACAAAATTTTCAGCTTTATCTATACTAATATATAAAGCTGAAGAGTTTGTTTGTTTGGTTGTTTGTTTGTTTGTTTGAACGCGGTAATCTCTGGAACTACTGGGCCGATTTGAAAAATTCTTTCAGTGTTAGATAGCCCATTTATCGAGGAAGGCTATAGGCTATGTATCATCACGCTAAGACCAATAGGAGCGGAGTCCACGCCGACGAAGTCGCGCGCAGAAGCTAGTATTAGTATATTTTCTTAAATTATATTGTTAATATAATTTTAAAGTTTTATTTTTTAAATTATACTTCTTTTGGCGCATTAGGGAAAAATGATGAGAGTAAATTTTTACGATGCGCGCACACACCTTCACGAAAAAAACCGACAGCTTGAAGTTAGTCAACGAAGAAGTTAGCAACGTGAAGTTAGCTAGCCAATGAAGTATACATTCTTACGTGCGTACATAAGTACACACACACTTTTTTATTTTTTATTTCATGAAACACATAGTCAAAGTCAAATAGATACACATTTTAAGGGATAACTCATAAACTACTCGTGGGCTCTTGCTGAAAGATGAGACCACACAAGCACCACCTTTCGATTAAAAAAAGATTTACCAAAATCGTTACACCCAGTAAAAAGTTACGAGATAAAACACACAAAAATACAGTCGAATCAACTATTAGAGCCTCCATTTTTTTTTTCTTTTTTTTTATGATACTAAGTCGACAAACAAGCGTACGGCTCACCTGATGGTAAGTGATTAACGTAGCCTATAGACGCCTGCAACACCTGAAGCATCGCAAGCGCGATGCCTACCCTATCCTCAATCCCCCCAGGAGCCCCCTTTTTTAAGACATTTAAAAATAATTTAAATACAAGCTAAAGCCCCGACTTAGTTCGACTATGACACATTTAGTTTTCATAACCTGTCTTAAAGACTTCTTAATAGTAAGGCTCGTAACGAATAGCGTATAGTGTCGTATCATTAATTTATTACAAAGTATAAAACAGTCGCTTCCCGCTGTCTGTATGTTTAGATCTTTAAACCTACCCAACGGATTTTGATGCGGCTTTTTGTTTTTTTTTTCAATTTTTTTTTTTTTTTGGATTTTAAATTCGTTTTTTATTAGTTTTTTGAATTAGTTTGCCAAATAAGTTTCACTTCTGACATGTAGGTATACATTGTACGCACGCAATTTTTTTGTCACTATATATTATAAAACAAAGTCTCTTCCCGCTGTCTGTCTGTCCCTATATATGCTTAGATCTTTAAAACTACGCAACGGATTTTGATGCGGTTTTTTAAAGTAAATAGAGTGATTCCAGAGGAAGATTTATATGTATAATACATGCATAAGTAGAGCAACACTAAAAGTTTTAGAGGTTTTTAATGTGATGTAAATAAACACATTTTTTGCGCTTAGATTGCAAATATTTATTTTATATTTTATATTTAGTATCAGCATTACATCCGTGCGAAGCCGGGGCGGGTCGTTAGTTTTAAATATACATAATTATGTAAGTATATAATAGTCAACTGATGCATACCTATATTTAAATAAATATTATATAATAAGAAAATGACAAAAATAACTTCGCAAATAGCATTCCGTCTGGATTTAATCTTTAATAAAGATAATATATAAATAAATATATACGTTAAACATACACACGGTCGTCTGTTCCTAAAGTGTAGACAATGACACTTCTTAACTGAGTTAATAAAATGAGGAGGTTCTCAATTCGACCGTACATTTTTTTTATGTGTTCGCGGATAACTTCGTCGGTTATGAACCGCTAATTTTGCTGTTTTTTTTTTTTTTTGAAAGGAGATATCCCAAGGGTGAGGATCTGATGATGGCATTCCAGACAAATCGAAAAGAACCCTCGAAAATCGCTGTGGCGACTAGTGCGTTTGTTAAGTCGACAGATTCAAGAGAAATTACAATTATTATACTATCCACAATTATTATACTATCCACAATTATAATTTCTATATGTACTTTTAAGAATAACCATTAAAAAAATTTTACAATAATTTCAGTAAGTCAAGTAAAATTAGACGCCGCGTTGGCGCAGCGGTTACAGCACTGGATTGCGATTGGCTGTTGCGCGGGCGGTTGCGGGTTCGATTCCCGCACACGACAACATTTGTATTGGCCATACAGATGTTTGCCGTGGTCTGGGTGTTTGTGCAGTCCTTGTGGGTTACCCCACCGTGCCTCGGAGAGCACGTTAAGCCGTCGGTCCCGGTTGTTATCATATACACCTGATAGCGATCGTTACTCATAGTAGGGAATATATCCGCCAACCCGCATTGGAGCAGCGTGGTGGATTAAGCTCCGATCCTTCTCCTACATGGACAAGAGGCCTATGCCCAACAGTGGGATATTACAGGCTGAATCGTGATTGTGATCGTGAAGTAAAATTAAAAAAAAAAAAAGTCACTATTACTATTTACTTCAACGTCATTATGATTTTACGAAAATTTAAATATAACCCCATCAGACAAAATAAAACTAAAACAATACGGTTTAAGCATACGGGAGCTGCAAACTGCCATCAATAAACAGGTAGGTACCCATGGGAAGATCCCAAAAAAAATTAACAGGATAAGATTAAACTCCCGGTCAACAGCAATCTTGTTAACTAAGTAAGGATTTAGTTTGAAGACGTACAATGAAAGAATGACACTAATCTTAGTTTAAGTTAAATTTCTTTAAACGCATTTTGACACTTTTTAAAAGACTTACAACCTTACTAATTTTTTTTATTTTTTTATTTTATTTTATTATTTTAGGAAAACTTAAAAACTTTAAATTGGTAACAAAGTTTTAGATACTCTTATGCATAACGGTATCTAACATATAGAGTTTTATTGAAGTGAAACTTCTTTAGGCGCATGAGGGGGTAAAATTTGAGCGACCGGTAACGCGGCAGCGTCATGACGGTCAGTACTTGGATGGGTGACCGCATGGGAACACCGCGTGACGTTGGCTGTTTTTTTGTTCAATTAGTTTTTTTTTAAATTAGTTTTTTTGAATTATTTTTTTTTTATTAGTTTCACTTCTGACATGTGTACCTACTTTGTACGCACGCAATTTTTTTTTGTGTGTGATATTTTACTTTTTACTGGGTGTACCGAATTATGATGATACTTTTTTTAGCCTAAAGCTGGTGCTCGTCATGTTGTCCTATTTAAATTTGATCGAGATAACGCGGCATCGTCATGACGATCAGTACTTGGATGGGTGACCGCCTGGGAACACCGCGTGACGTTGGCTTTTTGTTTTTTTTTTTTTCAATTCGTTTTTAATTTTTGTAGTTTGAATATTCTTTTTTTTGATTTGTTTTTTTTTTTTTTTAGAAATTAGTTTGCCAAAGAAGTTTCACATCTGACATTTGTGTACATACTTTGTACGCACTTAATTTTTTTTTTTTTTTGTTAGATAATAAAGTTAAAAGATTCGCAATTCAAGGGTCTGTTTTATCTGATTAAGTATTTGATAGACTATACAAATACAATTATAATCTATGGTACACTTAAGATAGGAAATTTTTACATCGAAAACTATCAGAAAGTTACAAGCGTCATAATTTTTTTTTTATCTTAACACCTTAATTATATTTACAATGATTTAATTATCAAATGATATAATAATAACAGAAAACTGCAATAATAATGAGTCATCACGTAGACTATACAGTATACATTAGACACAGTATAGCCATCCTACATAGACTATACATAAACATCTTACACTTTTTTTTCAACGTTACGGACGTTTTTTGCCGGCTAGGGTACTGGGTACCCCTCCGCAACGCCCCTGCTTATGGAACTTCGTTCCAAAAATAGCCTATAGCCGTCCTCGGTTAAAGGGCTATCAGAAATAAAAAAGTGCATGCGTACAAAACACGACAGAAGTGAAACTTCTTTGGCAAACTAATTAAAAAAATTCGCTGTGCTCCAAGGCGGTCACCCATCCAAGTACTGACCGCGTCCGACGTCGCTTAACTTCGGTGATCGGACGAGAACTGGTGCACTCAACGTGCTATGGACGTTTAACATCGTAATCGCGTTGCCGTTGCCGTACGCTCAAATTTTAGCCTCATACGCCTAAAGAAGTTCAAAAAGAATTTTTCAATTCAAACCGGTAATCCCTGAGAATAAAAAACAAACAAACTTTTCAGCTTCTTAATATGAATATAAATAGCTCTTTATAACTCAACATTCTTGCCGATTCTTCTAAATCGAATCGAAAATGCAAATACTGTGGTGAAATCACTAACCATTCCACGTTTCTACCCAAAAAAAAAAATCCGCAAAAACTACCCTTTCACCGCAACAATGCGTAACGGTGGTTGATAGAAAAAAATCTTAAAGGATTAAATTGTCACCGTCTCTAAGTGCAACAGTTATGTCATTGTCTACAGTTCGACGTCAGTTCCAAATTATGAATGAGGGGCCATTTCTTTGTATTGAAACTACAGTTAAAATAATAACGAACACGTCTGTTTATAAGATGGTCACCTTAAGGCTTCTGTTTTAGCTGACAGACGATTTATTATCTATATATTAATACGTGAAGCAAAAACTTTGTACCCCTTTTTACGGAAATTGCGCGTACGTAGGAGTATGAAATTTTGCACACTTATAGATATAAGTCGATATAAGTCGAAGAATCGTGAAGAGCATCACAACTGCCCCTACGGAAGTCGCTACGTGATGACCACGACCGCTCTGTCAAGAGTGTCACGAAGAAGAAGATATAAGTGTGCAAAATTTCATACTCCTAAATGTTTCATGTTGCTACTATTATTCTAACAAGTTTATGTAGAGAATGCTAATATATTTTTTGATTTATACATAAAACATACATTAAATTAATAAATAGGCATTACACACACTACCATGTATTTGACACACACACGCATGTTATACTCTTTTGTTGATTGTCAAAGTCTGTAGTCAAAATGAAAAATTAAAAAAAAGGTTTTTTATGTTCATAATTATTTGGTTTTCTTGAATTAAATTTTTTAATTATGGTCGAATTTCGACCTCTGGGCGACCACTAGTTTATATAGATACATATTTTTTGCATTTATTTAATTATTTTGTGGCTTCAAAGCGCTTAATTGAATATCGATCTTTCCAAGTAGGTACCTATACAACATTTTTTAATATTTATAGTAAATGTGAAGCACCGATTCGAAATACAGATTTAGCATAAAAGAATTTGAAAGAAACTTAAACAAACTGAATGATACTTATATTGTAAGACCGAAGAACTTATTTAAACGATATATTCTCAGAAACTACAACTGTAATTTAAAAAAATCATTTCACTGTTGAATAGCCTATTCATCTAGGAAGGCTATAGGCAATAATTCTACGCTATTTCACCCGTCTATTTTTTCATACAACTAGTTCTGCAAACAAGCGTACAGCTCAACTAATAGAATGTGGTTACTGGTTACTATAGCCATTAGACGCCTGCAACTCCAGAACAATTGCAATCGACTTACCGACTGTACTTCCAACCCTATCCAGAAGCTCTATACCGCTTCAGCCTGTAACATCCCATTGCTGGGCATAGGCCTCTTTCCCCATATAAGAAAAAATCGGAGCTTAATCCACCACGCTGCTCCATTGCGCGTTGGCGGATATATTGCCTACTTTGAGTAATCGCTATCAGGAGTACATGATAACAACCGGGACCGACGGCTTAACGTGCTCTCCGAGGCACGGTGGAGGGACCCAAAAGATTACTTGAAAGCATTGTTAATTAGCTGTGATCTGTAAGGTCGAGATACTTTTACTAAACCAACCAAAAACACACTACAGGACATATAATATTAGTAGAATACGGTTTTCCTGTTAACAGACGTATAAAAAGTCAAAGGATCGAAATCAATTAGTTTTCGTATCCGATAAAATCGCCGCCATATTGACCTTCACGGCTCACCAATCAGATTTATTTTAGGTATCTATATACATGAGGAAAAATCTGTCACGCTTTATGTACCTACCTACTGGCCCTTTTTTATCTTTTTGTAATATATAGGTAGATATACACACAAATAAAATCGGAGTCTGTTTGTAGATAATATTAAAATAACCCATTTTTACTAAATGCAAAAGGATGTATACATGTGTTAGCTTAAATTATTTTGTTAATAATTATTTCGTTAAAAGTAGTGTAATTGACTTTTGTTAAATCATTTTTAAAAGTATTGCTATTGATTTTAGTTGCTGTTTTGATATTAATCGATTATTATAAAAGCCATGATACCACCACGGTGGGGGCACTTCTCGTTTGGATTTTGAGACGAGTAGGTACAGCTTAACTAATTGACTGATTAGTTACAGTATTTGTAATTACCCGATTGTAAATCGACTGAAATAAACAAGTATCAGTACCGGCTGTTTTATCTGAAGGAAGATTCTCCATCACATGGTAGGTACATAAGCCCAAATAACATTTTTTACAATGTTTGTCTGTCTGTTCCAGCTAATCTCTGAAATAACTGGACCAATTTTGACGGGACTACCACTGGCAGATAGCTGATGTAATAAGGAGTAACTTAGGCTACTTTTATTTAAGAAATCTATTTATATTATAACTCTACAAACTGAATAATAACTTTATTGTTACAATTCCACGCGAACGAAGTCGCGGGCACAGCTAGTTAGCATATAAAATTATTACCTATATTGAACTAAAACATTAATCAATCTACTAGACTAGCTCGTTGGCACAGTTAATAGTGGCCCTGCTTTCTGCTCCGTGGGTTGCGGGTTCAATTCCCTCCTGAGTCTGGGTGTAATATTTCTATGTATATTTATCAAAAAAAAGTAGGTATTTAGCTAGCAGCCGCCTGTTACCTATAACACAAGCATTAAGTTGCTTACTTTAGGAACAGACGACCGTGTGTGAATGTTATACATATACATTGATATTAATTTAGTTATAGGTATATAGGTATATAAGATCGGAGCATAATCCACCGTGCTATTTCGAAACGGATCGGCGTAAAAATAAAACTATTCTATTTCCATTTCAAACAATTTACAGAAGAGCCACTCTGTCGAGGTCATCGACGAACAGACAATGGCTATGTAGGTACAGCTTTTTTATATATATATAATATAATCACGACGTCGTCGGTTATTTCACTTTCAATATCACGGTGTGGCAGTCACTGTCAAGGCTGTGTACCTTTTGCAATTGTTTTAGTTAGGTATAGTTAGTTAAACATTTGTTTACGGTACGTACTTAGATGTATAGGTACAAGCTGTGACGCCGCGCTGGCGCAGCGGTCACTGCACTGGATTGCGATAGGCTGTTGCGCGGGCGGTTGCGGGTTCGATCCCCGCACACGACAACATTTGTATCGGCCATATAGCTGTTTGCCGTGGTCTGGGTGTTTGTGCAGTCCTTGTGGGTCTCCCCACCGTGCCTCGGAGAGCACGTTAAGCCGTCGGTCCCAGTTGTTATCATGTACCTACACCTGATAGCGATCGTTACTCGTAGTAGGGAACATATCAGGCAATCCGCATTGGAGCAGCGTGGTGGATTAAGCTCCGATCCTTCTCCTACATGGGGAACAGGCCTATGCCCAACAGTGGGATATTACAGGCTGAATCGTGAAGCTGTGTCCCGCGGTTTCACACGCGTTAATTTGAGGGAAAAAACAGCCTATAGCCTTCCTCCGTAAATGGGCTATTGTGTTGACAAAAAGAATTTTTGAGACGTAGCCGGCAAAAAACGTCCATAACGTTAAATAAAAGCGTAAGTTGTTATTTGTATAGTCGATGTATGATGGCTATACAGTGTCTAATGTACCTATAGTCTACGTGATGACTGTTAATATTATTGCAGTTTGCTATTATTATTACTAGTAGTCGCCCAGTGGTCGAAATTCGACCATAATTAATTAAAATTCTAAATTTAAACATTATTAAGGTTCTGTTGTCAAAGACTAATGACTATACTTCTATACTTAATAATAAACAAAAGAGTATGTATATTTGACATATACACGCATATATAGGTACCTACTCTTTTGTTTGTTAGTCTGTGGTTAAATTATGGTCGAATTTCGAACACTAGGCGACCACTAGTATATATAGATAGGTATATAACAATTATCTACACTCCATCCCTACGAGAAACAAAACCACAATCACACAAAAATTTAAAAACCCAAAACCCCAACTAGGTACCGACACATCACCAGATTGACCTTTTAAAAAAAACGCACAAAAAATACCGAACGAAAAAAATATATATCATCCAATAACATTGCCATAGATGTAATTTAGTCCGGTCGGCTTGTCAAAGGGAAGGTACTGCTATCTCTTTCTCGATATCGCCGTCTCTTTCGCACACTACGTGCGAGTCACAAAAAATGTAGGCGGACCACTACTGGGGGTCGAATTCAGAGGACACGCCATTTTATATAATACTAGCTTCTGCGCGCGACTTCGTCGGCGTGGACTCCGCTCCTATTGGTCTTAGCGTGACGATACATAGCCTATAGCCTTCCTCGATAAGTGGGCTATCTAACAGTAAAAGAATTTTTCAAATCGGCCCAGTAGTTCCAGAGATTACCGCGTTCAAACAAACAAACAAACTCTTTAGCTTTATATATTAGTAAGTATAGATACAAGGAAAGAGCTTTTAAATTAGTCATCGCGATACTTATTATTGAAAGAATGTGTTTGACAGTCTGTTTGTCACCTATTTTAATATACGATAATAAGAATAGTACATGGGTTGCCTTTTGTATTGAAATTTCCACAGGATCGAAAAATCCGCGGATGAAATCACTAGGTACAGCAAGTTAATCTCGATTCAGCCTGTAATGATCCCACTGCTACGCATAGGCCTCTTTCCCCAAGTAGAAGAAGGATCAGAGCTTAATCCACCACGCTGCTCCAATACGTGTTTGCGGATATACCTATTCCCTACCATAAGTAACGATCGCTATCAGACGTATATGACAACAACCCCCGACAGCTTAACACGAACTCTGAGGCACGGTGGGGAGACCCGCAATTTTTTAGTTGGACATTCCTTGTATGGGACACAGTGGACATTGCCAGTTTTTGTATGTTCCAAAAGTGACTTTCTTATTTTTTAATTATTTAAAAAATGTAAGTATATTTTCATTTCAAAATTTTATGTTCCTAAAAATAACACTTTATAAGTTAAACTAAAGTTCCTATTAGTTTTTTATAATTTTAAGTGATACAAAATGTTTTTGACTTTGAATAATTAAAATGTTAATTGCATCACTTTTTGTTTTTGTGACATTTCTTGTTTTGCCCCTGTACCCTTCATATACTCGTATAGATTGACAATTGACCGCGTCTGATAAATATTGGAGAATACTGAACAAAATCGAGTTTTTTTTTACAATTTGTGTACGCTTTAAACGCACATTTGAATTATCAGTTAACAAATTAAAATAATATTAATTTTTAAATTTTTATTATATATAGTTAAAGCGAAGTTAAGTAGATTTTGCCGAGATGCTGAGAACAATGGGTAAGAGACTCCGTTATTATTTAAACAGATAGTCCAGAAATCATGGTGACCCTACCAATTTCTAGCGAGACGGAGATAGGTATATTATACAGGAAGAGTGCAAGAGGGACGGGTGATACCAATTTAAAGATGGCGTTTCTTTGATGTGAATTAGAAACAATTGTCTCGACAATTGAAATCGTATTAATATTAATAGGTCTTGTCGGTTTAAATTAAATCATATATAGTACAGTTATACATATACTACAAATGTATATAATACTACTTGAAATCATTTTATTATATACTAGCATAGCCACGGGGTTCTTCCCATCAATTTTTTATTATAGGCCCGCAAACAAGCGTACCTGAGCATTTTCAAAAAAATGTCCCACCCTTGGTTTTTGGCTGTCCCTTGACTTGTTTCTAGGCTAACTTAAAATTAGGCTTCAATGTAATCATACTAATGTATAGATATGCTGAAACATATATTTTATGTTACTTAAAGCCTTACTAAACATCTTATTCTGATTCATACAATGAAATAAAGGCATTTTAAACTTAAAATGTATAAGTTTTTAACGTGTCCGACCCTTATGTTTGTACAAGTAAGTTGATTTTCTGAAATATATTCATATGGTTAGCTACTAATTTTTTTACGATAACATTAGGCTTGACTAATTTTCTTTCATATTATTAAAAAAATACACCGATATTAATATTTTATCTATTTAAATATAATTTAAATAAAACATAAAAATTTGAAGTCTGCTGACATGTCAATTTTGTGTCGGCCAAAACCCTATTTCATAATACCTTAAATATTATTTTGCAACCGCAAGATTGTTAAAAAAGAAGCCAGCAGCCTTAGTAACTAGAAAGTTTACTGCAGTGTAACGCGTCGGGCTTGTCGATTCATGTTTTGTGTGTTCATCGACGACGGTTAGATTTTTTCAGTCAGGTAAGTGACATGATATTTCTTGCACTAGTGATACTTCTAAATATATATTATTAGAAAATGATAGACAATATTAAGGTGACCAATCGGTAGTTAAAATATTTGATTCGATTGTTTTATTTCTAATCAAAATTATTGTTTTACTGGATTAACGATGAAAATGTGACGTCAGCTTGTGACGAACAAGTCTCGTCACATATACTTTGACTACCAATAGTCACAAAATTGACTCCAAAAGCTGAGGCTACATATTGTTTTCTAATGTTTAAACGCGAATTTTACTTATTGAAATGAAACAACTTTTTCGGATTTTATCGCGGTTTATTAAGTTTTTTTAATTCCCGACGTTTTTTGAATATTTTGTCTGTCAGCTGTGTGACTGTCCCACTTAAAGTGCATTAAAAATGCGTGTTTTTTATTGTAAATGTTAGAAAATAGTCAATTATTTGCATTTTAATCTCATAGAAACAAATTTCTGCACCGCGTGATAAATAATAGGAACGGGAATATTTGCCACTTTACGAAATATCTGAAAAGATAGGGTTGCGAATGCATCAAACGTCACAAAATTGCTCAGCAGAGACATTTTTTGTAAAATATTGCCTCAATGTTCAGTGTGCAAATTGTATTTTATGTAAGATTTCAAATTATCTTTAATTTAAATGAAAAATAATACTACGTAGTTGAACAATTATTTCAGAAAAATAGATTTTAAAGTAGTCACACAGTTGACAATATTTTGTCAAGTTACCTTTGTTTGTAATTTATTCAATAGTATTTAATTATTTTCGTGAAACAAATTAAAATTTAGGTAGTATTTTCATTCAATTACACAATGAAACAATAATTTGGCTAATAAATATGTTTTTCCAAAAACCATGTTTTTTCACAAGGAGGGACTTTTTTTTTGAAAATGCTCACCTACGGCTCAAGGTAAGCTAAGGGGCTGTCTCCACGAGCGAGGGTATCGCCGGCGATACGCTCGCTCGTGGAGACGGCTCCGTATAGAGTGTATAGAAATAGGTGGCACGACGATACTATCGCCGGCGATATGCTCGCTCGTGGAGACAGCCCCTTAGCGATTACCGTAGCCTATAGACGCCTGCAACACCAGAAACATCGAAAGCGCAATGCCGGCCTTACTCCCGACCCTATCCAGGAGGCATTGTTATTTAGCTGTGATCTTCTGTAAGGTCTAGGTACTACCACAGACAAGCTGGTCCAGATTTTGAACAGGACATATCTGTGCTACACCTCAATGAAATTTATGTAATAACGTAAAAAAGTCATAACAAAAAAATTAATTGATAATATTACGTTTAGTATCATGTATAACTAGCAAAACCTCCCGGTATCACAAGTATACATATGAAATGGTCTAAGATCCGGGATAGCTAAATATTCCCTCATCTGTTAATTAGATGAAACAATTTTTAGAGGCTGATTTCAATATTGTGAATTTATAAAAACAACCTCTGCCACCATAAGCCTACTACACACACATTAAAAAGTTTGAAACGATGTAATAAAAGTTTCACTTTAATAAAACAAAAAAATTTAACTCTTTTAAAGTTCACAAAAATCAAAACCCGAGAAAACTACGTCCAAATCGAGAACTACTCGAGACACTTACCACTCTCGAGAGGTTCGAACAACTTCAATAAATTTGTTACACTTAAAACTCTATTACTAAGTCATAAGGTATATTTTAATATGAAATATTTAGAGCGTGGGCGACCACAATGGTATAGGAATTTCCTTTAGTTTTTTTTTTCCTTACATTGAAATTTTTTAAAAGGTTATTGTGTTGGGATGACTCCGTTTTTGAGACGGAATATGACTTAAGTTTAACATTTTTTTAATTACGAAGTGGCCTGAACTTCGTACCGCCATATTTTTAGCCGACTTCCAAAAAGGAGGAGGTTCTCCATTAGACTGTATTTTTTTTAATTTATGTTAGCTTATAACTTTTTACAGGTTGGACTAACTTTGATGATTCTTATTTTACATAGATAGTTGTACGCGTAAGTTTTTTACGGTTTAACGAAAAAAACTTACGCATACAAATATCTAAGTTATTGTTCAGTTCGCAGTTATTAAAATAAATAGATTTCTAAAATAAAAGTAGCCTTAGTTACTCCTTATGATATCAGCTATCTGCCGGTGAAAGTCCCGTCAAAATCGGTCCAGCCGTTTTAGAGATTAGCCGGAACAAACAAACAGACAGACAGACAGACAAAAATTGTAAAAAATGTTATTTTGGTATATGTACCGTGTATACATTCATCAGCATTTAGCAAAAAGCGGTTATTTTAATATTACAAACACACTCCAATTTTATTTACGTATTTGTATAGAGATGTAAAGATGACAAACACACAAGTTGAGTTCGCTAAAATCAGTCGTCTTTGTTAACCGACTTCCAAAAAAGGAGGAGGTTCTCAATTCGATTGGATTTTTTTATGTAGGTATGTTAATATAGAACTTTTGACTGGGTGGACCGATTTCGATGAATTGCATTGTGTTTTAACTGAAAGGTGTTGCGTGTCATGTGGTCCCATATAAATTTATGAGATCTGACAAGTACTTTTAGAGTTATATCTAATAATGCGTATTTACTTGACTACTTTTTCGTCGACCTACGTTGTATTATACCGCATATCTAACTTTTCACCGGGTTTATCGATTTTGATGATTCTTACTTTAATCGAAAGCTAATACTTGTCATGTAGTTTTGTTTAAATTAGAGATCGAGATCTGATTACAATTTTTTAAGTAATCTTTAATAGCGCGTATTTACTTGACTATTTCTTTGTCTCATTAGGTACGTTGTATTACTTGTCAATGTAATTGAAGTCGGTTTTTAGGGTTCCGTACCCAAAGGGTAAAAACGGGACCCTATTACTAAGACTTTGCTATCCGTCCGTCCGTCCGTCCGTCTGTCACTAGGCTGTATCTCAAAAACGGCGATAGCTAGACAGTTGAAATTTTTACAAATTATGTATTTCTGTTGCCGCTATAACAACAAATAGATACTAAAAACAAAATAAAATAAATACATATGGGGGGGGCTCCCATACGAAAACGCGATTTTTTTTTTAAATTTGTATACTTGGTGTTGTTTACATAGTCAATGGTACGGAACCCTTCGTGCGCGAGTCCGACTCGCATTTGGCCGGTTTTTATTCGTTTGCGAGCAAACACAATTATTTTATCGTTTAGTGATCATTTAGAGTATTTTAGAGTATCGTATCATATAAAGAACGTTTTGCGACACGCATTGTTTTTCAGCGAAGTTTGATATCCCGTCGAAAAGTCGGGATAAAAAATAACCTGTGTCAATCTAGATTTCCAGCTATCTAAGTACAAAGTTTCATTAAAATCGGCACAGTACCCAGTTCTTGCGTGAAACGTTCGCTTTAATATTATAAGTAGGACTGTATGTAGGCATGTCCCTCGAGACTGCGTTTCTTGGATAATATTTTGACATATAATGCGTCACATTGATCGATCATGATGACAATACAATAGAATTTAATGTGACACCGATCCGCCGTGGAACGGCGTCGCGGAATCGACTTCAATATAAACAGATAGATTTTTATATAAGTAGGTCGGCAAACAAGCGTACGGTTCACCTGATGGTAAATAATTACCGTAGCTTATAGACGCCTGCAACACCAGAAGCATCGCAAGCGCGTTGCCGACACTATCCCCCCCCCCCCCCAGGAGCTCCGGTCACCTTACTCACCAACAGTAACACAATACTGCTTTAAAACAGTATTAGGTATTTAGCTGTGGTCTTCTGTAAGGTCGAGGTACTACCCCAGTCGGGCTGCTCCATATTTGAGCAGGAAATTTCCTGCTGTGCCCTACCTCAGTTATTGAGCGCATGGCAGAGTGGGTATCGCTTCACGCTTTGTGCAGGTCGCGAATAATTTTCTTCAGTGCAAAATAAAATTCAATAAAATGTTAGTACCTACTTAGTATTCAATCTATTACAATGAAATGTTGAAGTAAATTGAAAGTCAGCGCTCAAATTCCGTGCCGATAACTGTATTGAGATATTTGTCTAGTAGGGGAGAGCGGATCTGAAAGTGCCGATTTTGACAAATCCTTATATGATTCGGATAAAACAAGTAGGTAGGTACAATGTCTGATAGTTGTGGTTTTCACACTACAGATTTCCAACTCTTTGTAGAGTAGGAGCTGTCGGTCCCGATTGTTATCATAAATTATGATAGTAATCGTTACTTAGGAATGGCACAGTAGGAAATTTCCTGCTCAAAATCTGGAGCAGCCCGACTGGGGTAGTACCTCGACCTTACAGAAGATCACAGCTAAATAATACTGTTTTCAAGCAGTATTGTGTTCCTGTTGGTAAGTGAGGTGACCAGAGCTCCTGGGGGGATTGAGGATAGGGTCGGCTTGGTAGTACCTCGACCTAACAGAAGATCACAACTAAATAGCACTGCGTTCAAGTATTGTTGTGTTCCTGTGACGAGTAAGAGCTCCTTGGGGGGGATTGGGGGTAGAGTTGGCAAGGCGTTTGCGATGCTTCTGGTGTTGCAGACGTCTATAAGCTACGGTGATCGCTTAACATCAAGCCTGTATGCTTACTTTCTACCATAGTGGTATCCACATCCACCAACACACATAGTGAATCACTACATAATTATTATAAAACAGTCTCTTCCCGCTGTCTTTCTGTCTGTATATATGCTTAGATCTTTAAAACTATGCAACAGATTTTGATACGGTTTTCTTTAGTAAATAGAGTGATTCCAGAGGAAGATTTATAAGTATAATACATGCATAATATAGTAGAGGAACACTGATAGTTTTAAAGTTTTCTAATGTGATGTCGTAAATTAACACATTTTTTGCGCTTAGATTGCAAATATTTATTTTATATTTTATATTTAGTATTAGCATTGCACCCGTGCGAAGCCGGAGCGGGTTGCTAGTTAAACTTCTAATTATTTATTATAGTAGGTATATATTTTCAATATGTGCTGATCCGTTTTAGCTTATTAGGTTTCTATACAGTATTAAATATAAGTAATGTAAAAAAGTGCGTGCTTTAGACCACACGGCTCCCGTTCGCCTCGCCAGATCATACTTTTCGTAACGTTTTTGTCACGCATTCACCAGCTTACTCCTCAAGTCAAGCGTGCTTTACTTCTAAAAATCAAATCTATAAAGATTCTTATAACAAAGAAAAACAGCTTTAAATCTACTTTAAAAAAAAAGACTTTCCAATTAGACTGTTTTATTGATGTTTAACCTTATAACTTTTTACTGGGTGTACCTACCTACCGTTTTTAGCGATTTTTGAGCGAGACCTAAGCTGATAAGTAATTTTTAAGATATCTATACTAATATTATAAAGCTGAACAGTTTGTTTGTTTGAACGCGCTAATCTCAGGAACTACTGGTCCGATTTGAAAAATTCTTAGTGCTAGAAAGCCCATTTATCGAGGAAGACTATTTTTTTTTCTTCAAATTAACGCGTGTGGTACCGCGGGGCACAGCTAGTCCCTAATAATGCGTTTTGAAAGAGCTTCGACTACGTTCCTAACTTCACCTACGTGTCGACGTTAAGTGAAGCTTTTTTTGTTAAAATTTTATGAAACAATAAACTCACCGTAAAACACAAAAAGCACACACACACACACAAAAACGTTTCTCAGTCACAAATTAAAAGCACACACAGAACACAAAACGGACGACTGTAACCCGTACTGGTCCGACCTAAACTCCCTTTAAGCGGTTTTTTTTTCACCACAGTCGACGAATACAGCCTACATAGGCGTGGCTTAACCGCCTCGGCGTGTAGCTTACGAAATATATCCTTCTCTCTCGCTCATATGTCTGAATATAAATGTGAAAGAGATAGATGTACCGGCAGGTAGCGTAGTAGCGTACGTATGTACAAAGAAGGGACTTAGGAAATTAAATCCGAAGAAAAAACCTAACGTTATTTAGAGATCGACTTTTTTAACGTACTTTTGTAATTATATACCCGAGTTTTTATGTATTTTATCCTTCCTTGGGAATAAAATTTAAAAATAGAGTAAATGATACGACAAATTAATCCTATTTATTACCATTTCAAGCAAGAACTATAAAACGATTGTAATGAAATTTAGTTTAAAGATAGATGCAAATTCAGGATAACGCATAGGCTTATTTTCATTCCGACATTATTATACGATCACAAATTAAAACGATTAGAACTGCAAGACGAAGCCTGTATTACATTTGAAAGTGGACTCTCTAGGGAAGTTTTGGGTTTTTTTTTGTTTGTTTAGATTATAAACTATTAGTGTTAGTACTTTTAGTGTTGACAGCTGATAATTTCAATTTGGTTCATAACAAGGTCGGCAAACAAGCGTACGGCTCACCTGATGGTAAGCGATTACCGTAGATGCCTGCAACACCAGAAGCATCGCAAGCGCGTTGCCGACCCTATCCCCAATCCCCCCCAGGAGCTCTGGTCACCTTACTCACCAACAGGAACACAAGACTGCTTGAAAACAGTATTATTTAGCTGTGGTCTTCTGTAAGGTCGAGGTACTACCCCCATTGTTTGTTTGCAAACGACTTCAATTAGGTACATGGTCCAGTATTACAACGTAGGTAGACGAAAAAATAGTAAAGTCAATGCGCATTAGTTTACATAACTCAAAAAGTAAATGGACCCCACGACAATCACTACCTTTTGAATAAAATAATAAGTAATGGTTTAAAAAAAAAAAAAAACTAAAGAACACGCTTTTATAAATAAACCAAACTAAAAATCGATATTCGACAACTCTACCAAGTTTAAATGAAATCTGAACGTTAGAAGCGGGTCAAAATGAAGACCAAAGGATAGCGAGAATAGCCTTGACTATTGTGCCAAGTCGTTAGGACGATAGAATAATCTTATCAAATTAGTGTATTGTCATCGATTCTCGATAAGTCTACCAAGTTTAAATTAAATCTAAACGTTAGAAGCGGGTCAAAATGAAGACCAAAGGAGTCTGTTACAAACGTATAAACATACAGGTGAAGATAATAAAAAGCGTGTAAAAATCTGCAGCGAACACGAACAACTGTAGATAACGTAACGATAAGTTCAAACGACGGAATGTGTCCTTGGCCGTAACCGTATTACAGAGAGAATCTATTATTATATACATATTTTTTAATGTTATTTTTTACACCATAACGCTACCAGAAACGCCATTGTCGAAACAGCTGAGTCCTCATGACTGGTAGCCTTGTCACCATGACTGGACCAGCAGACAGTGAAAGTGTTGGAACATCAACAATGTGGGCGAAAGTTTACGTTTAGTGAACTTGTCAAAACTAAAAAAATTATAAACTAGAAAACGTCTGGACATTTTCGTGTAATTATTTTTTTAATGAAGTTTTTCCTATTACGCTGTTAAAGGTTGAACGTTTTGTCACAAAAAGAAATTTAAAAAAAGCGCAATTTTCTGGTAAGTTTTTTCTTCATACTTTGTAAAAGGTTCTTACGGAAAGAAAAGTGCGCAGAAAATTGGAAAATTCAAGATTATTTATATGAATACCTGAATAGCCAAAATATAATCGAAGAACTAAAAAATTAGCTTCAAATGCGAAAGTTTTTGTAGTTACAGTTACAGTAAATTTTTACGATGCGCGCGTCACAAAAAACCGACACCCTGAAGTTAGCTAGTCAACGAAGAAGAAGTACCTAAGCAACGTGAAGTTAGTTAGCCAATGAAGTAGGTACCTATAACTTCTTACGTGCGTACATAAGTACACAGCACTTTTTTCAGTTCTTTTTTATTTATGAATTTGAAACAAAAAATATTGAATCAATCAGTCTTTATATTGGAAAAGGATAGGACATGGCAGATTAAGCTCCAATCCTTCACCAACATGGAGATAGAGGTCTATGCCCAGCGGTGGGACATTACAAGCTGAAATTATCGAACAGGACATAATCTTTTCATTAGAAAAGTAAGCCCAATAGTGGGATTACTACAGTCTACAGATTGGAGTGGAATTAGCCACCGAATTTCTGATTTGTGTTGGCGTAGTATGCAGTGAACCTGCTTTCTACTCCGGGGTTTGAGGGTTGGATTCTCGACGCGAGTCTAGGTGTAATTATGTATTATCTGTATCTTATGACTATCATAAAAATGCAGCTGTATCAGTCGGCTTACAAGCACAAAATGCACAAGCCATAAGTCCGCCCATTCACAGTCTGTATAAATATCTTTAAATGTGTTTAATGTTTAAAATGTACTTGTGGTGTACAATAAAGTATAAATAAATAAATAAAATTTGCTTATCTGTTCCTAAAATGACGACCGCGTGTGTATGTTCTAGATATTTATTTAAATTTATTTGTTTATTTATTAAAATAGAAAAAGGTATATTTGAATGCAGTTTAGAAAGAAGCATATCACGTATAACAGTCACGCTGACGGCGTCACAACATGGCGGCCGCGTCATCACCGATCAGCGCTTTTAAAAGCTCGACTTTCGACAATTAGTGCGATTTCGATTGATATAAGTTTTGAATGAGAGGGAAAAGTTTATTTTTCGGTTAAATTAAATTTATAAATATCTAAATGAAAGTGTTAGGTAAAATATTTGATGAAAAACTTTCGATTTTAGCTTCTGTTAAGAATTTTTTCAGGCGTCCATTTTTTTTTTAAATATAACTAGGTCGGCAAACAAGCGTACGGCTCACCTGATGGTAAGCGATTACCGTAGCCTATAGACGTCTGCAACACCAGAAGCATCGCAAGCGCGTTGCCGACCCTATCCCCAATCCCCCCTAGGAGCTCTGGTCACCTTACTCACCAAGGAACACAATACTGCTTGAAAACAGTATTATTTAGCTGTGGTTTTCTGTAAGGTCGAGGTACTACCCCAGTCGGGCTGCTCCATATTCTGAGCAGGAAAATTCCTTCTGTGCCCTAGCTCAGTTATTGGTACCTATGCTTTTACGCAAAAACAACTTGATCGATTTTAATGAAACTCAATACGTATATAGCTGGAGATCTAGAATACCGCATATACTATTTTTATCCCGACATTCCTATGGGATCGGAAAATACGCCGATGAAACTTCAAGGCTTTTAAAAGAATGCCACGATTTGTAAAACTTAGTTCAACAATCACGGTAGCCACTTAAAGCTCCCATTTGTCACTCATTTTAAAATCCCATTATCTTTCTATAGCAATTTCTGTTATAACAACCCTTTAGACATTTTTTCTTCGTCCCATTAGCCGTCCCTATCCCCTAAATGTGGTCAGGTAGGTCTTATCATAGAATCAAAACGAAATGTGTTAATTTCTATTGAGTTGCGGTCAGTCGGTACAAAGGTATTTTTTTTGCTGAACATAAAGACGGTTTTGTTTGAATTCATTATGATTTATAGTGTCAATTTGAAGATAAATTTGGTGATAAAAGTTCATTTGTAATAGTTAACATAAAGCTTTAAAAATAATTCTTTGGAATGAACTAATCTTTAAAATATTTAGATCTTATTGTTTATTTATTTTTAATTAAGAAGCCTGTTGATTGAAGAATGCCGTAGGCTATAATACATTAGGTAATATATGACAAATTACAGAAGGGCCATAAACGTTACACAAAATGAAAACGTGCAGGTCTCGTGATAGGTCGTCTGATTCTTTAAAAAAAAAAACGAGCGTGCTTTAGAAGTTTAGACCACACGACTGAAGTAATGCTTCTTTAGCTCCATCCAACTTATATCTCCCTCTCAACTTCCGTTCGCTTCGCCCAATCACACTTTTCGTAACGCTCTCGTCACGCATACACAACCTTACTCCCCAAGTCAAGTGTGCGTAAAGGAGTTTTACTTCTAAAATCTTTATGAGTTAAGAAGCTCGCTTACTAAGGCATATTGTAGGCTATAATTCGTCAAGATATGACTAAGGCGAGAGAAGCAGTACCTAAATTTAACCAAATCTGAAAGCGCAGTTATCGCTTAGTAAGTTAACACACTGGATTAACTTCTTTTTTGTATTTGTTACAAGCGACCCGCCCCGGCTTCGCACGGTTGCAAAAACTATCAGTGTTCCTCTACTATATTATGCATGTATTATACACTAGCTTCAGCGCGTGACTTCGTCCGCGTGGAATAGGACCAATTCTGTTATACATGATTTGAACGAAACTTTAACCGTTTACGCAGCGGAAGCTCTCAAAAGGAAAACAGCCCCGATTTTGAAACATTCTTCGTTGGTGCTACGCTCCTATTGGTCTTAGCGAGATGATATATAGCCTATAGCCTTCCTCGATAAATGGGCTATCTAACACTGAAAGAATTTTTCAAATCGGACCTGTAGATCCTGAGATTAGCGCGTTCAAACAAACAAACAATCAAACAAACTCTTCAGCTTTATTATATTAGTATATAGGTAGGTAGATAAAAACCTTCCTTGTGAATCACTCTATTTACTAATGAAAACCGCATCAAAATCCGTTACGTAGTTTTACTAAAGCATACAGACAGCGGGAAGCGACTTTGTTTTATACTATGTAATGATCAGGACAAAATGTACGTAAGTTCACAAGTTCAGCTAGTATAAGTTTAAATGTCTCAAGTATTAACTTTATTCGAGGTCGGTAAATAGGTACAACGTATAAAAAGCTACATTAAAAGATAAAAAAGTAAAAGAATCAGAACAAAAGGCGTGTACGCTGATCGAAAACGAGTTTTTTTGGGCATCCTGCTGGTTCTAACGAGAGCGCCACACTGGGCGAGCTGAACGTAACATTAGTTTTATATTTTATTTTGTAAGAAATGAACCGACTTTATATTTTTACCGATTTTTTATGACTAAAATAAATAATAAATTAATAACAATCTATACATAATTATATATGTAAGAGATTTCCACCTATATATTGACTCATCACGATATCTCTGGAACCATAAGGCGTAGAGACTTGAAATTTGGTAGGAATATTCCTTTCGCCAAGTAGAGGTCAGCTAAGAACGGATATTACGAAATTCAACCCACAAGAGGGGGTTGCGGGGGTTGATAACATATATGGCAAAACAACGTTTGCGAGATCAGCTAGTATATATAATATGTATGTAGTTTATTATACATAATTCATTTTTATACTTAATGATTTTTGCTAACAAAATAAGAAATGTGCTATAAAGTGATAAATAAATAAAATTACAACACTAACTTCTGAAAAATACAAAAAAGTGTGTGTGTACGCACGTAAGAAGTAATACTTCATTGGCTAGCTAACTTCACGGTGCTAACTTCTTCTTCGTTGACTAGCTAACTTCAGGATGTCGGTTTTTTTCGCGATGGTGTGCGCGCGCATCGTAAAAATTTACTCTCATCATTTTTCCCTAACACTCCAAAAGAAGAGTAATTTAAAAAAATAAAACCTTTATTAAATATTTTAAAAGTATAATACGAAAAATAAAATATGTTTATCACACACAAGATAGTCTGTTCTTAATCATAATTACAAGTGATATTACACACAATTTAAATTTAAGATGTTATGACCAAGCGACAGAGAGGCACGATCGGCCCAAGCGTTGACTTATGAGCTTATGACATTTTTATCTCTCCTCGCGTTACGTCAGAGCTAGCAGTTCGAAATAATTCAGTGATTTCAATTCAATTCATAAAAGAAAACAATTTTTCACCAATGTTTCTTTATGACGTTATCACGTAAAACGATCGTCCGTAAACCAACTTTACAAACAACCAATTTTTTTGGATGGGTAGGTGTGAAAGTGACAATACACATTTTTTGATTTATTGATTCAGTCTGTAATACGCACTGCTAGGTACCTTTCTTCATGTAGTAGAAGCGTTTTAGTCATAACTCAGTCCAGAAATCAAACATCTAGTCTGGACTGGACTGGACTGAGATGTCTATAAAGATCCATTCTATCGGACAAAGGCTAACCAAAGTGGTTGAAACTTAACTTGTCACGCTTTCTCACTGCTGATTGGTAGATAATATGTTTACTAAACAGCTAAAAGCGCTGTTAAACGTCACTGTCAGCGTCACTGAGCGTCAGCGTCAGTTGTTTCAGACGATTTCACCCTCACATATGTTTTTCATACATCATATTTCATACATACTTATATCATTTCATAAATAGTTCACCAATAATTTCAATAATAAATACATTTTTAAACAAAAACAGTAAATTTTCTCCTTCTTTAACCGAAAGGACATAGGCTGTTTAACATCATTATATGACTATAACAAGTAAGCAGTCACAGTTTAAACAACAAGAAAACGGGTCACAAACAACACCGCAGTATGTTATAGTTTAGCGTTCGTACAAAACAGCCTATATGGGAACAGCATTACTAAAAACCTATTAACTACATAAAAAGCAAATTCAACCTTAAGCTTATGCAGTAAAGTTCAAAATCGCTTAAAATACATTATGAATACATTAGTTATATGAAAATATTTTCTTACATAGGATTTTGATATCTATATACCATGGAAATTAAGGTAGATTTTCCCTTACGAATATCCTTCTAGGACATTTCCATCGTATCCTGTTACAACCCATAGATAATCAAAAATCATTCATAGCACAAAGGATTAGAGATCATTTTGTATTCCACAACAATATCAAACATTTTAATACATCGGCGGGGAAATATCATGAGATTCTCGTCCTTATTATGTCCATTTACGGCCGATTATGGCATGGTTCGGTTCGGCTTTTACGCCGTTCGGTAAATTTGTTAGCTTTATTGATTAGTACGCTCGTCCAATAGGGTGCGTGTGTATCACAAGATGGCGACCGAACTTCTCCCTTCTGAAAATTTTACGTTTAATTTATTACGTATTGTGCCCGACGGACATTAATCTTTTTCCTTTTATTAATGATAGCCTGTTTTATTTTAATGAAATGGCGGGAACGGCCGCCATTTTGCTCTACGCCATCGATCCTTCTCGAAGTATGGAAGTATTAAAGTTGGACAGTTCGGAAATTTGTTATTTTCATCTATCTCTAACTAGATTTCCGTCCGCGGCTTCGCTTACGATTACACAAGTTCGGCTTTTCCATTTTCCACCCGTTAAAATATAGCCTGCGTCGGAGGGACTCTGTGATAACGTAAAGACGATATTAGTGACGCTGTATTTCGTGCAAGACATTAGGTAGGTAGGTACTAATTTTGTAAAAAAAAATTTTTATATCAGTAAGTCGGCAAACAAGCGTACGGATCACCTGATGGTAAGCAATTACCAGTCTATAGACGCCTTCAACACCAGAAGTATCGCAAGCGCGTTGCCGATCCTACCCCCAACCCCTAGGAGCTCTGGTCACCTTACTCACCAACAGGAACACAATACTGCTTGAAAACAGTATTATTTAGCTGCGGTCTTCTGTAAGGTCGAGGTACTACCCCAGTCGGGCTGCTCCATATTTTGAGCAGGAAATTTCCTGCTGTGCCCTACCTCAGTTGTGTAGGTACTATAGGTATAGGTAAAACACACTATACATTATTTTCAAAAGAGTAACTGCGGAGTTTCTTGCTGATTTTTCTCTACAGAATCTACATTCCGAATCGGTGGTAGATTCACATTTAAAAATAATAATCACTTAAAATTATAATTCGTAAAATGACGATTCGAAGGTGCTTTTGAAGTCTATTTGAATAAAGTTATTTTTGATTTTTTGATTTTGATTTAGAAGTTTTAGGGTTGTCAAATATTTCTTCTATATAATAACTCAAAAATCAAAACGTGAATTGCCGCTTGCTACTCGTATCGCTACAGTAAACGCTGGTATACTACTATACATATGTATCGCTACAGCTTAAAGCGCTGTAAAGCGTCACTCAGCGTCACTGCTGTTGCGTTGTGTGTGTCGCACGATTTACCTTTCCATATATTTTTTACGCTTCAGCCTGTAATATCCCACTGCTAGGCATAGGCTCCTTTCCCCATGTATACATCACCATGTAGGTATACAAGTCCTATAGGACTTCTCCTAAGGATCAGAGCCGCTGCTCCAATGCAGGTTTGCGGATATATTCCCTACTATGTGTAACGATCGCTATCAGGTGTAGGTACATGATAACAACCGGGACCCAACGGCTAAACGTGCTCTCCGAGGCAAGGTGGGGAGACCCACTAGGACTGCACAAACACCCAGACCACGGAAAACATCTGTATGGCCAATACCATTTTTTTTTATACTATGCCTTATTTCTTAAGGAGTTAACTTCATTAGAAACTTACGGGAAACTGTATGAGTTACTTGGCGTATTTCTAACAAGTCAAACTAAGCATGTTTTGATAGGCCCACCATGACGAAAATTACAAAATCATCATGATAGTACCTACAGAAAAAAAAGTGTGTGTATACCTACTTATGTACGCATAACGCACATGAGAATTTATACTCCATTGGCTAGCTAACTTCACGTTGCTAACTTCTTATTCATTGACTAGCTAACTTCAGGGTGTCGGTTTTTTTCGTGACGGTGTTTTCGCGCATCGTAATTTACTCCTATCAATTTTTCCCTAATCCGCCAAAAGAAGTATAACTTCAAAAAAAGCGCCTAGATCATAATATAGCCTTATTTCTCTGATAAGCCAGGCTTTTTACTTAATAGGTACCTACAGATATTTTATAATTGTTGGTTAGCGAAAAAAATTGGATTCGGCCTTTACAGTTGTCTTAAGGCGTGACAAAACCTGGTTTAGATTTAAACTTGAAACATCTTCTGGAAGTATAGTTATCACTTTATTATAAACAATTGTATTGTAATCGTAACGAAGTCGATTTGTACACAAAGGTACCTAAATATAGGTAGGTATATTTTAGCCGACTTCCAAAAAGGAGGAGGTTCTCAATTCGACTGTATTTTTTTTTATGTGTTACCTCAGAACTTTTTACTGGGTGAACCAATTTTAATGATCATTTTTAATCGAAAGTCGGTGTCTATCGTGTGGTCTCATTTAAATTTGACCCAGTTTTGAGGAGTAGGTACTTTTTGAGTCATCTCTAATAATGCGTATGTGATCAATTGATTTTACAACAACCTACGTTGTACCTATTAGCTACTTGTCGATGTAATTGAAGTGAGTTCTTTTTAGCATACGAGCAAACCAAATTATAACTTAAGTAGACGAAAAAAATTGTCAAGTAAATACGCGTTATTAGATATAACTCTAAAAGTACTTGTCAGATCTCAATTAAATTAAAATGGGACCACATGACACGCAACACCTTTCAATCAAAGCAAAATTCATCGAAAGCCGTCCACTCAGTCGAAAGTTCTGATCTAACATACATAAAAATAATTGTGTTTGCTCGCAAACGAAAAAAAACCGACTTCAATTACATCGACAAGTAATACAACGTCATCATCTCCCTGCCCTTATCCTATTTATATAGGGTCGGCACAACATGTTCTCCTCTTCTATTCCTCTCTATTATTCGTAACTTCAGCGCATACTCCTTTCTTTCTCATGTCCTCACTCACACAATCCATCCATCGCTTTCTTGGCCTGCCGATCGCTCTTCGTCCTTCGACATTCATCCCTAACATTCTTTTACCAATATAGCTTTCATCCCTTCTCATTACATGCCCATACCACGCTAACCTTCTGCTCCTTATTTTCTCCGTCACGGGTGCTACTTTCAAACTTTCCCTTATATACTCATTTCTAATTCGATCTCTCCTTGTCACTCCACACATCCATCTCAACATTCTCATCTCGGCTGCGTGTACTCTTCTTTCATCCGTCACTTTCGTTGCCCAACATTCTGATCCATATATTACGACAGGTCTTATGATCGTTTTGTAGATTTTCCCCTTAAGTTTAAGAGGCATTCGTGGATCACAAGCTGTTCCAGAGACCTGTCGCCATTTCATCCATCCCGCATTTATTCTATTTTTCACGTCACGGTCTACATTGCCGTCATTTTGTATTAATGACCCAAGGTACCGAAAGTCGGAGCAGACTGGTAGGGATACACCATCTAAGGCAATATGGGAAAAACTAGACAAACCGCTGAAATTGCAGAACAAATGCTCGGTTTTGGATCTGCTTATCCTCAACCCCGCGTCCTCCAGTCTTTCCTGCCATTTTCCCAGTCTGCTCTGGACCTCAAGAGCATTATCCCCGACAAGAACAACGTCATCGGCAAACAGCATACACCAGGGTGCTTCCTCCTGTATGTCTGATGTTAGAACATCCATAACTAGGAGGAACAAATACGGGCTTAAAGCCGATCCCTGGTGCAAACCTACAGCCACATTGAACTTCCCAGTTACTCCGGCTTCGGACCGGACGTGGGTACTAGCTCTATCATACATCGCCTGAACAAGTCGTACATACTTCTCGGGTACACCTTTCCCTTTCATAGTCCACCACAGAACCTTACGGGGGACCCTATCATATGCTTTTTCTAAATCTATGAACACCATATGCAAGTCTTTTTGTGCGAGTCGGTATTTTTCACAAAGTTGGCGGAGTGCAAATATGGCGTCCGTAGTTCCCCGGCCCGGCATAAACCCAAATTGGTTCGACAAGTAATACAACGTAATAAGACGAAAAAATAGTCAAGTAAATACGCGCTATTAAAGATTACTCAAAAAGTTGTAAATTGTAATCAGTTTTCGATCTAATTTAAACAAGACTACAAGACAAGTATTAGCTTTCGATTAAAGTAAGAATCATCGAAATCGGTACACCGAGTAAAAAGTTATGCGGTATAATATAACGTAGGTCGACAAAAAAGTAGTCACGTAAATACGCATTATTAGATATAACTCTAAAAGTACTTTTCAGATCTCAATTAAATTAAAATGGGACCACATGACACGCAACACCTTTCAATTAAAACAAAATTGATCGAAATCGGTCCACCCAGTCAAAAGTTCTGAGCTAACATACATTAAAAAAAATACAATCGAATTGAGAACCTCCTCCTTTTTTGGAAGTCGGTTAAAAAATATATTCTCAATAATATACGGTACAAAGTTCGATCAGCTAGCATGATATAATAATGCCTGCTTAAAAAGCACCATACAATACCCACCCTTGCACGATTGTTCGTATGTCTGTACATATGTATTGTAGCTCAAACGTTATTAATGGTTCAGATCTCATGGGATTGAGACGTCTCCCGTAACATTAATCACGGCGTTTGTACTGAAGCAGATGACATTTTATAATAGAACTATTATTGTATAGGAATTTATTTTACCTATATCCATATTTCCTTTTGACAGTCACGTACAAAAACGCGTGTGGAAGTTATATCAGTTATATCGAAAAGTATAATATATGTAGACGAAAAAATAGTCAAGTAAATACGCGTCACTAGATAAACTTAGCTGAGAAAGTATCTACTTATTAGATCTCAATAAAATTTAAATGGGACCACATGACAAAAAAAGATCCTTGAAATCGGTCTTCTACCCAGTAAAGTTCTGAGGTAACGTACATTAAAAAAATACAGTCGAATTGAGAACCTCCCCCTTTTTTGCAAGTCGGTTAAAAAATGAACTATCGAGGCTCCACGAAGAAATTATTCATAATTATAATATTTAATTGACAATTTCTTTTAAAGATTGGGTAACTGCGGATTTTCTTGTCGATTCCTCTCAGCAGAATCAACATTCCGAATCGATGGTAGCTTCACTTTTAATTATAATTAACATAATATCTCCTTTCCAACGAAAAAAGAATCAGCAAAATCGGTTCCATAAAAGACGAAGTTATCCGCGAACACACATAGAAAAAAATATATACGAAAGGTCGAATTGAAATCCTCCTATTTTGAAGTCGGTTAAAAACTACTGGACCTGATTGTGAATTGTCAAACGCTTAAACTTGAAATAATTTTGGTATACAATTGTTTTTGCGAAATTTTCTTTAAAATTTTCCTTTTACAAAGTATTAGAAAATTGTAAAAAAAATAATAAGCAGAAATTGATCCCGTCGTTTTCGAGTTTTGCGTTTTACAACAGAATTACAGATTCAATTTTATTTATGAAGTACTGCTGGAAGGAAAACTGCCTAAAGGCTGGATTGAGTTGAGAACTTCATACTTTTTTTTTACATAAGACGGTTAAAGTTTATTTATTAATCTATAGGTACTAATATATAAAGCTGAAGAGTTTGTTTGTTTGGTTGTTTGTTTGTTTGTTTGAACGCGGTAATCTCTGAAACTACTGGGCCGATTTGAAAAATTCTTTCAGTGTTAGATAGCCCATTTATCGAGGAAGGCTATAGGCTATGTATCATCACGCTAAGACCAATAGGAGCTGAGTCCACGCCGACGAAGTCGCGCGCAGAAGCTAGTAATACATATATAAAAATTCTCGTGTCACAATGTTAGGGGCCAAACTCCTCCGAAACGGCTTGACCGATTCTCGTGACATTTTTGTGCATATTTGGTAGGTCTGAGAATCGGTCGTGAACTAATTTTTAAACTATTTTAAACATACTTTTCGGGTCAGCTAGTTAAATATAATAATGTTAAAACCTCAACAATAGCAAAAATAACTTAATCCATTTAAAATATTCCATCAAAATCATGGCGTTGAGATTCTTCAAAAAAAAATAAATCAAATCGCTCTCAAAAGCCCGAACAATAGAAACGAAAGAAGAAATCTCATAAAAATTATTATCTTTACAAACTTCGGAAAGGACATGGTACAGTCAGGAGATAGCATCGACCAGTACAATTTGACCCTCTTGAAGCGACTGGCCAAAATCTTTTTACTTTAGTTTATAATACTAGCGATCCGCCCCAGTTTCGCACAGTTACAAAAACTATCAGTGTTCCTCTACTATATTATGCATGTATTATACACATAAACTTTCCTCTGGAATCACTCTATTTACTAAAGAAAACCGCATCAAAATCAGTTGCGTAGTTTTAAAGATCTAAGCATAGGTATAGACAGCGGGAAGCGACTTTGTTTTATACTATTTAATGATGCTGTATTCAAAAAAGTAACTGCGGAGTTTCTTGCCGATTCTTATCTGCAGAATATACACTCCGAATCGTTGGTAGCTTTACATTAAGTTTAAGTAATTCAAACAAACTAAATTTTAATTTTTAAAATGACGAAAAAGTGCTTTTGAACAATAGTTGAATAATTAACTGAGGTAGGCCACAGTAGGAAATTTCCTGCTCAAAATATGGAGCAGCCCGACTGGAGTAGTACCTCGACCTTACAGAAGACCACAGCTAAATAATACTGCTTTCAAGCAGTATTGTGTTCCTGTTGGTGAGTAAGGTGACCAGAGCTCCTGGGGGAATTGGGGATAGGGACGGCAACGCGCTCGCGATGCTTCTGGTGTTGCAGGCGTCTATAGGCTACGGTAGTCACTTGCCATCAGGTGAGCCGTACGCTTGTTTGTCGACTTAGTAACATTAAAAAAATTTATATATGTAACTTTTAATTTTTATTTTACATTTATCGAAATATAATTATGTAACTATAACAGTCGGCTGTTACTTGTAACACAAGCATTAAGTTGCTTGCCTTAGGAACAGACCCGTGTGTGTGTGTGTTAGGTATATTTATTATTTCACTTATTTTGTGAATTCTTATTTTTAAAGTAAAACTTCTTTACGCACGCTTGACTCGGGGAGTAAGCTGGTGAATGCGTAACGTGAGCGTTATGAAAAGTGTGATCGGGCGAGGCGAACGGAGCAAATACAAATATTCCTTCTTTATACCATTTCTACAAATTATACATTCGCAGTTCAATACATAATGGTCGTCGGCTTGAGAGACGCTTTTAAAATTTCCACAAGTCATCCCTATGTTCTTATGATTAATACTTTTAAAACTTTTTTTATTCCGAAATTGGTATTACATATTCCTGGCATTGCAATTGTTACTTTTACGAAAGCAGCTGTATTTCGTATATGGAGATGTTAAATTTATACATTTCAAAATGATTCAAATATAAATGAAGTACCTAATTTTTTTTTCTTATAAATATATACACAATACACACGCGGTCGTCTGTTCCTAAAGTAAGCAACTTAATGCTTGTGTTATAGGTAACAGCCGACTGGTCTAGCTACATATTATTTTTTTTTTTCGATAAACATACTTATAAATAATACATATATAAATATATAAATAAATATGTATATTACACCCAGACTCGAGGTGGGAATCGAACCCACAACCCCCGGAACAGAAAGCAGGGTCACTACAAACTGCGCCAACGGGCTAGTCAATATGAGGGCTTGTAACGTTCGAGTAATCTATAAGTACCTACCAATAATATATAGCTCGTCAGTTTGTTTGTTTGAAAGACTTAATCTCAATCCCTACGAGTATGCAAAGACCACACGACTGAAGTAAAACTTCTTGAGCAATAGTCCTACACAATAGGCCTGCACTGTGTCTTAGATATACGAAACGTAACTGGCTATGAGAGGAAGAGAGAAAGAAAATGTGTGCTCGCACCTCTCTCTTACTCCGTTCGTCTCGCCCAATCACACTTTTCGTAACGATCTCGTCACGCATTCACCAGCTTACTCCCCAAGTCAAGCGTGCGTAAAGAAGTTTTACTTCAAAAATAATATAAGGTACTAGCTTCTACGCGCGACTTCGTCGGCGTGGACTCCGCTCCTGTTAATCTTAGCGTGATGATATATAGCCTATAGCCTTCCTCGATAAATGGGTTATCTAACACTGAAAGAATTTTTCAAATCGGACAAGTAGATCCTGAGATTAGCGCATTCAAACAAACAAACAAACAATCAAACAAACAAACTCTTCAGCTTTATTATATTAGAGTAGGTATAGATTACGTAGTTCGCTGGTTCTGCAAGTTATTTTGATAAATGTTATAAGTATAAAATTTATTCAATAATTTACAAAATCAAGCGCCGACTAAACCCAAAATCCCAAAAACACAAAAAATATTATAATATTGAAAATAGAAAAAACGCTGTGTTTTTTTTTTCAAATAGCGTTTGAATTCACGACAACCATTAGGTAGATGATTCAGCATATACCAACTGTTGTTTAGGAGAAATGGGTTCCTTTGTGCTTTCATTCGAATTATAATTATTTAAAGATTAAAGAACCGCACGGCTGACGTACCGCTGTTTAAAATTCATAATACGCTGTAATATAGCCTATAAAATTCCATAATAAGTAAGTATTACCACAACACAAATAGTACCTAGGTACTCAAATCAAAATAAGAAACTAAGAAAGTATTATTACATAACTTGCAATTGTTGAGCGATCTCATTATATCATGTAATATAGCCTATTCGCTTCCGTAGTAAACAGGCCTTGTGAGTTGTGAATACAAGCTCAATTTTAATACCTGGATCGACACAAAACGGTTTTATTGCGTAGATAGCGATTATCAAGCAAAAATTGTGCAAATATCGCTATTGTCCAGCAAACGATTTTACAATTGCCAGAATTTCATAGCTAAAGCGTATTATTCGGTGCAGGGTTAGATAGATGATAAAGATGTGTGGACTTAGTGACGCTGTATTTCATGCAAGATATTACTAATTTTGTACTGAAACACAGTTTATATATTGTTTTTTAAAGAGTAACTGCGGAGTTTTTTAACGATTCTTTTCTGCAGAAACGGTAGCTTCACTTTTAAAAAAAGTGTGTGTGTAGGTACTGTCTTATGTAAGCACGTAAGAAGTTATACTTCATGGACTAGCTAACTTCACGTTCTTAACTTCTTCTTCGTTGACTAGCTAACTTCAAGGTGTCGGTTTTTGTGACGGTGTGCGTGCGCATCGTAAAAATTTACTCTTATTATGTTTTTCTAACACGCGAAAAGAAGTATAACTTCAGAAAAACTAATTAATCAAAACAAATATAATTTAAATTCATAAAATAACGATTCAAAAAGTAATTTTTAATTTTGACTTTTTAAACAAATATACCTAAACGTAAATAAACAATAATTATTTATGGGTTTACCAAAATACAGAATTAAAACGCCGTTCATACCGCCACCGATCCGGGCAATATAAGGCCACCCCTTAGAAAACCCACCCCTAAATTGATTGTATCATGCCACCCCTATGTAGGGGATGCGCCCTTAGTTACTTGCCCTTTGTGAATAATTATTATGTATGTAGCTATCTTTGTTATGATGTATATAGTGAAAAAAAAATATCTCTATATATATAAAAATGAATCGCTGAATGTGTTGCTAAACGCAAATCTCGAAAGCGGCTGAACCGATTTCGCTTATTCTTTTTTATAATATTCCTTGAAGTACGAGGATGGTTGTTACGGAGAGAAAAATTTTAAAAATTGCCTGAAAATTCTAAAAACAACACTTTTCTATATTCCCATACAAAATATTCGTAATAATACTTAAAAGTCAATTTGAACTTTAATGCCATACCATAAAGTTTAAGTGTTAGTGGAGGAGTTACGGAAAAGACAAGTATTAAAAAATAATAATAAAAGAATCGACTGTTAGGCGGTACGAAGTTCGCCGGGTCAGCTAGTAATAAAATAAACACCAGTTATATCTCAAAAACGGTGGCTCTTAGGAAAAAAAGTATTTAGACATTTATTATAGATAATTATCTGATCTAAAAAAATTTGTCTGAACTAATTTTATGATAAAACTTACCGTTTTGTTGAAAATCGCGAACAACCAGTTTTTGTGACCTTTGAACCCGAATAAATTTTTTCCAGGTGTCGGGATCGATGAGGACTTTTCACATTTAATTTACAATAGTTTTTTGACAATCCTACCAATTTTCAGCCAAGTGTGAATCATTGTAACCTCAACCCTATTATTTTGTCTAATTTGACCGGACTAAATAGTAGTTTATCAGTTAATGTGAAACAATCTTAGGGGTTTAGACCTGCTGATAATTTATTAGAAACTTATGCGGTAGATACACTTAATCAGCCACCTTATAGATATTTCAATGAGTTCGTAAGTGGAATCGAGTGTAATTTACGTATAATTTTAATTAATACTAGTTACAACACTCGGCGTCAGCCGCATAATATATAAATTACTATCAGTTACGAGAATTAAAAAAAATGTTTTTTTTTTATAATGTATTATTAACTAGCTGACCCCACAAACGTTGTTTTACCATACATGTTATTAACCCCCAACCCCCTCAACCCCCTCCTATGGGTGGAAATTCGTAAAATCCGTTCTCAGCTGACCTCTACTCGGCGGAAGGAATATTCCTACCAAATTTCAAGTCTCTACGCTTTATGATTCCAGAGATATCGTGATGAGTCAATATATGGGTGGAAATCTCTTTTATATATAAATATATATATAATATTATGTAAAACTTACCGGTCTCGGTGTCCACGGTGTACGAGAGGCCGGCCCACGGATCGTCCTGTTACAAAACCATAAAAAAAAATAGTCTCAACCGACTTATGTGAAAAAATAGTTCCTCTTTCAATTTAATATGCAATAGGTATGTAAATTTAGAAGCATTTTAGTAAACATTTATAATATTTTTAATCTTATTGCTTTGACAGAACTTGAGTATAATTTTTATGTTCAATTTAAATGGATGATAAATTTGTCTAGTACGTAACTTACTGATAACCTATCAGAAAGATTACAAGCTGAAGCTATGCGTATATAATTGTATTTGCTAGAAAACGAAAAAAACCGACTTCAATTACATCGACAAGTAATACAACGTAAGTAGACGAAAAAAATTAACAAATGCACTAGTCGTCACTACGATTTTCGAGGTTTCCCTTCGTTTTTCTGGGATTCCATTATCAGATCCTGGTTTCCAAAAGAATTTTCAAAATCGGTTCATAAACGACGAAGTTATCCCCGAACATACATAAAAATATATACATCTATACTAATATATAAAGCTGAAGAGTTTGTTTGTTTGATTGTTTGTTTGTTTGTTTGTTTGTTTGTTTGTTTGAACGCGGTAATCTCTGGAACTACTGGGCCGATTTGAAAAATTCTTTCACTGTTAGATAGCCCATTTATCGAGGAAGGCTATAGGCTATGTATCATCACGCTAAGACCAATAGGAGCGGAGTCCACGCCGACGAAGTCGCGCGCAGAAGCTAGTATATTATACGGTCGAATTGAGTAACCTCCTTCTTTGAAGTCGGTCAATAAAACACCTGAACAACAGAACTAAAACCTATTTTGTGTCTAGACTACTGCTTCTAATTTGACTAATCAATACTAATATTATAAAGAGGTAAAGTTTCTAACTTTGTTTGTATATACGGGGTAATCTTCGCAAATACTGATCCGATCATGAAAATTCTTTCACTAACAGAAAGCTACACTATTCAAGAGTGATATAGGCTATATTTTATTGTTATTGAACAAAAAATTCAGTGAAAATAATAGTATATGTAAATCAAGTCGGAGAAATGCGAGCGAGATGAAAATTTTACTATATATTTGCATCACAAAAATAATAATTAACGCCCAACGAAGTGGGCACGGGTCGGCCAGTGTTTTGTATAAACCTTATAAATGGTAATTTTCAAAACTATTAATCTTCGATAATGGATTTCAAAAAGGAGGAGGTTCTCAATTCGATTATAATTATGTTACCTCGTAACTTTTTACTGGGTGGACCGATTTTGATATTTATTTTTGGAGTCAACTCCTTAAGAATCGATTTTCATATAAGGCCCCAAGTATGAAAAAAAAAATGGAATAAAATCTTTTAAACGAATTAAGTACCGCTTTACGTTTCTCCTAACGCCATCTATCGCGTAAAGTCTAAAGGCGTAACGACGTTTTCTATTAACGCCATCTCGTCATAATGTATCATCGATAGATGGCGTTATTTGATTCGTTTATTTACCATTTGATATGGTATTAATCTTTTTCTTAGACTCGTAAGCCTTTTCGTGCCTATTTAGACAGTCGATCTGAAGGAGTAAACTCCAGTCGTGCTTCGGAGCTGGCACACACACTTTTTTTTCGAAGCTGGTGCTACTAGTATGATCACATTTAAAGATCCAGATATGATAAGTACTTTTTGAGTTATATCTAATAACGCGTATTTACTTGACTATTTTTTTCGTCTACCCACGTTGTGTTACTTGGTCTATGTCATCGAAAAAATTGAATTAAATTTTTATCGTCAATGTTAAAATAGGAACTATATTTTAACGACTTTATCAAGTCAAGAGTTTATAAAAAATTACGCAAACTTTGTCATACCTCCTTCTCTTCTAGAAGAGACGCCTTCACCTTCTCGATCTCCTCAGTTTCGACTCGCTCCTTCTGTATCTTCTCCTCAGCCGCCTTCAGCTCCTTGTCTATCTGGTCGTCCAGTTCAACCTTGGTGGCTTGGGGACCCTCCTATTTTGGACAAATTCTAATTATCTACTGTTACTTATCATAATAATTATAGTACGAGAATTTATGGAGCTTCTTAGGTACGCTTAGTTAAAATAGATCCATCATTCATTAAGGTAGTGAACTGAGGTAGGACACGACAGGAAATTTCCTGCTCAAAATCTGGAGCAGCCCGACTGGGGTACCTCGACCTTACAGAAGACCACAGCTAAATAATACTGTTTTCAAGCAGTGTTGTGTTCCTGTTGGTGAGTAAGGTGACCGGAGCTCCTGGGGGGATTG